>JBCNJP010000027.1:46647420-46724479 GCA_039602395.1 Deinandra increscens subsp. villosa | reverse complement strand
ATTAAAACCTTTATAATTTTTTTCATATGTTAAAATTTTTTTATAAAAAATTGCACCATAAATCTTATAATTCTGCTATCTTTAATTCTGGAGAAAATTAAAAAAAAATCAACGTTTTTTTTATTTTTTTATTATTGCACGTGTGCAATAAAAATTTATTATTGCACATGTGCAATAATATTAAAACCTCTATAACTTTTTCATACGTTAATATTTTTGATAAAAAATTGTACCATAGATCTTATAATTCTGTTATCTTTAATTCTGGAAAAAATTAAAAAAAAAATAACGTTTTTTTGTTAATATTGCACATGTGTAATATAATTAATACGTATTATTGCACATGTGCAATAATAAAAAAAATCACGAGATTTTATATTTTTAATTTTTTTCCCAGAATTAAAGGTGACATAATTTTAAGACTTTTGGTGCAAATTTTTTTAAAAAATATTATCGTATGAGGAAGTTATAGAGGTTTTAATATTTGTTTTCTTGTTTTCGCAATAACATCTTGTTTTTATTTGATCCTTCCCCTATATATATATATATATATATATATATATATATATATAGGGAGAGGATCATTTGAGAACCATTTGGGTTTGAGAACTAAAAAGAACTAATTTGAGCCACAAGTTTATTACATGTATCCCCCCTCCCATGAATTGTAGTGGTCCCCAACTGAAATTAGTGGTGGAGATTTAGTTCTCAAAAGTTCTCAAAACAAAAAGTTCTCATTTGAACCTAACCCTATATATATATATATATATATATATATATATATATATATATATATATATATATATATATGAAAGTTATCATGTTTTATACGTGTTTATGTAGTTAACATGTTAAAACGCTGAGAAATGCATAATTGATAGTTTATATAAAAACTATGCATAATTTACACGTTTAACAAGTTAAAATATTAGTCAATACATATTTATATGTTATATGTATATGTGCATAAAAGATATATGTGCATACGTAGTTGCAAAAACAATATATGGATAAATATGTGATAATATACGTGGTTACAATCATCATGTTACGTATCCCGAGAGTTAGAAATAATTAGGAATATATCCTAATATGTTTAAAGGCTTAAAATGATGTTACATTAATAGTATGAGGGGTGGAATTGCAGTAAACCAAAGATTAAAGGCTGAAAATGAAATTCTGCTATGGGAAGGTCTCGCGTATCGCGAAGGTTTTCTGAGAAGTCCTTCGCGTACCACGAGGGCTTACAGAATATGACAGATTTGAGTTTATCCATTTCAACCGCAATTTTGGACATTGAAACGTGTCAAAACCGGTCCTTACTCACCATGGGACATGTCTAGACCATATTACACACCTTACACTATAAATAGAAGCCTTAGTTCATCATATTTCATTGCTAATTCACAAATCAAAGCTTAGAAAAACCCAAAAATGCTCAAGAACGTTTATAGTTCGAAATCAGTTGATCTAGGATGTTTTAGAAGCTAATTTTATGCAGTCAAGCTTTATTTTGTATGTGTTTCAAAAGACCTCAATCAAATTTGTGATTCATAGCAACTATATATGATTTATAATGATGATCCGAAATTAGGGTTCTTGAGTATGATTCTTTAAAATTAAGAAATCTGTTTGGAATTAAGGTTTGATTTTTTGTATGTAAGATTAAAATAACATGTGTTAAGAAAACCCTAAGTTAATTTTATAATTGGAAAATGTTTGGTATGATTTTGAGAAACATGTCAAAATTAGGGTTTTCTAAATATTGTTTTGCTAAAATTGAATGATCGGGATTGAATTAAGATCCCATCTCTTGAAGTATATCATAAAATGATATTATAAATAAAAGCCCTAAGTTTATTTGATAATAAAATGTGTTATGATGATAAATTGAGATATACGTGAAATTAGGGTTTTGAAATATAGTTAATTAATATTAAATAATCCAAGAGGTATTGGGACATGGTTTTTGGTCTTATAACATGTTTATATTTATAATAAATATATATGAGTTTAAAATTGATAAATAATAAAGTATTAAAAATACTGAGTTAATCAGATATTTAGAAGTTCGTGCGGATTGGAAAGGTAAGTGAATGTACAATGGGGTTTCTGGCAAAGCGGGGGTGTCACATAAATCTCAACCTGGACCTGGCATACCTCACTGGGCGATCCCGGAGTGAGCGTTTACTTATAGGAATGTGCTTCTTCATTATTATCAATAAAAAGGTTAAATCACCTAAAAGGGCATTTTGGTCATTTGGCCTTTAAAATGATTAGTCTTAATAAAATAAATATTATTAAAATAATAAAATATATAAATAAACATAGGAGATGTTTATAGTATATAGTTTTACATTAATGCAATCTGATACGCGATTAGGTAAATTGTGGACCATTACGGAGATTTCGTCCAAGTAACGAGTAAAGAGATAAGGTGAGTTCTATGAGCCCACTTTTAAATCTTTTATATGCTTTAATGTTTTCGGGCTAGTATACATACTGAATTTATGAAAATATATTGAATTGATAATGGTGACTTGATATATACGTGTTATGTGATAAAGTTGCTTTTAATTGCTTATACGCGTTATGCGAATTATATTTGATTATAATGAGATGTGTATATACTTAATTAAAAATCAAATGACCAAGTGATCAGGGAGTTATTAGTAAACAGTTAGTGAATATGTATTTATATATGAGAACAAGTGATGCATTTGCTGTATTATTATGTGGTGGATACGCTGCTGGTACATCCTATATAATAGTATAAGTTACCCGGTATATTGGAAGTGTGGAGGATACGTCACTGGTACATCCTCTATACATACACCTACGGTAAATTAGGGGATGTTAATTTGTTGCAGTATATGAATGCCTTATCACTGTTTAATAACAAACCTAAAGCATCTGGTTATTTAACTAGGGGTGGGTAGTATACTTGATCAGAGATTAAGTCATTAAGATGAGAAAATGACCTAATAGAGTTAAGTATAAGGTTGTTGGTTAGAAATGGATGGCCACTCCTTGTCCAATGGTGGTGACCTAGAGAACCGTGTACGGACGTGGCTACATACGACAACTATCCTATATGTGTCGTGATAGAGTGTGTAGTAGCGGAGGACCTTCCCTAAGAAGATTTAAAAATGAGGAGCCACTTCTTCTCCAATGGTGGTGACCTAGAGTACCGTGTATCGACGGAGCTGCTCCTCTAATGGTGGTGGCCTAGAGTACTGTGTATCGACGGTAGAACTCACAAGTGTAAGTTGACTTTTTAAAAGTATGTATGCTAGGTTCTGATGCACCTATTGGTCAAGCTACAATTAGCAAGTAGGAGGAGATGGTGAAGATGCGGGTTGCTGGATAACTACTTTATGTTTAATATATCTTATGTTGTATTTTTTACGTTTCTACTGTATAAGACACCGAGTTGTTAATAAATAAAAGTTTTAGTTTACGTTGTTTTTGTTATCTCTGGTTAAATGTTATCTCTGGTTAAATCATGTGTTGATGAGTAAATCCGATGACGTGGCGTAGGCCCGCGAGGGGCCAGGTGTCACACTTTACCGTTATACATATATCCGAATACAGACTTCGTTTACATATCGACAAGTTTTACCAAATAAAAAACTTGTAAAGTTATGTATAAACCAACGTACAAATTATGCGGTTGACGAGATACCATACTTAAAGAGTTACAAATAACTATAATCACCTTTCTAGTTCATCAATGCCTAAATGACGCTGAAATTGTTTAAATAAAATAAGAAGTGATAAATGTCCACACACAATTTGACTCAAGTGTCATCCTTTAATATGTCATTAGTGCTTCTCTATATAAGTACCGTATAATATCCAACATACCTTTGATATATTAAAAAAACATACAATCACACTATCATACGGAATCTATCACATAAAAATTCCCATAGGCAATCTCAGTATCGTAAAAACACAACTCGACCATTGACTACCTCAGTTCCATTATTGACTTGACTAAACAATTAACAATACAATTAGAAGCCTAACCGCTCCTGTTTACCCTACCCAAGGTTTTGGATTAGTATGCTCCGGCCCTGCAGACGTATGTGCTGATCTCTGCCGACAGAAAACCAACCTAGATAGGTTCTAACAGACTGGTCCGACATACTGAACCCTAGATCGGAAAGAGTAGAAAGATTGTTGTTGAGTGGTAAGTCGACGAGGAGGTCGCAGTAATCTCAAATTTGGTACGAGAATTGAAATTTCCGATAGAGTGTTGCAGATAGTCTAAACCCAGCTATGAACCAAGATCATGGTAATCTTTCCCGGTCCTCTTCTTCTTCTAGTTTTCGTCGTTCATCCGCATCTAAGATTGACGCGTTATATGAGGTTTCATACCTCTCTGACGATTCCAAAATCCCTGTATCTACCCTCCCATTAGTTAACCCCTATAATGTCTTCTCAAAACCACAAAAATCGTTGTCAAGACGAGTCAAAAATATCATCACCCCACCTTCAAATATAGGTCCAAAGGAGTTTGTTCAGGCCTCCAAGTTTGATTCCCACCAGCTACCTGCCACAAAAGGCGAACACCTCATCCCACTCTCCCTCCCTCATGATCTTCCAAGAGTGTGTTTAGCCCAGGGATATACCCATATCCACTTTGGCGCTGTAAGGCTTGCCCTTACCTTTCATGGTAGAAAAGGTTTACCAGCCTTCTCCCGTATCGCTTTGGTCGATACCAGGTTTGTAGAATATCAACACGCATGTATTGGTACCATTCAAACCACACTAAACGCTGGAACAATCTTTGTTACCTTCTACCCAAACTTCAATATGCCCCTCAATGATCCATCTTTACTGACAGCCTTGAAAGCCCAGATCCAGATTGGAGGAACCCCACAAGTTAATACTTTTCAGGCAACTTTCCACTACCAGATGGCATACCGAGTACAAAACCACTCTCTTGATATCATGGTTCCAGGACAAGACAACTCCGGTGACGCGCTGTTCATCGACGTTGACTCAAATGCTACACCTACCTGTACCTATGTTCCAAGACAGTTATCCAGAGATGAGCTCATGAAGCTCCTCCCAGAAAAATGGATTACAAACTACGAACAGATCCATCAGGCACCAGTCCAGACCACGACAGCCCCTGAGTTCGTTCGTCACCAGGACGGACAGGTTGAAATCAGGTTTGAGAAACAGGATCAAAGAAATGTTTTCTCAACCATTAACATGATACAACCAGCACCAGAAACCTCCAGTACCAAGAAAAGCCCCACTGTCCCACCCCAGCCTAAAGAGTGCTTCACCCTCACCCCTGTTTCACCATCCACAGATTCCCTAGCCGAATTCCCGCCCTTAACCACCTTTGAAGATCCCCAGCAAAGAACAAAACATAGCTGGAAGATACAAACCCCAAATGTCATAGGACCAAATGGTGCAACTGGCTCTATCACAACTGCTGAAGCAACATTGAACTGGCAAAGCGAAAATGCTGTTGCCCAGAACAAAGCTCTTAAAGCTATCTTGGCCCAACAAAGAAATATTTCGATAAACCAAGAAGCCTTAGTAAGCAAAGTTGATGCTTTGACAGAAATCATATACAAAGTCAGGACGAAGATCAACGAACTACATCATGAACTACTACACATAGTTCATAATACACCAGCCCCTGAAAGTCCAAGAGCAATATCACAATTGTCACAAAAGGAAGCAGAAATGAAGTTCCTTAAAGCACAACTCAGTGACCTTGAGAGACAACATAAACAACAAAGAGTCTCAGCCCAGATGGATGACCCATGGAGACTACCATCCACACCGTTCTCGAGGCCATCTTTTGATCCACAACCTTTGCCAACATCTCAGTTCTTCCAGAACTCACCGTCATTAAACCTCTGGTCAAAGGAACAAGCTCAGATCAAAACCAGAGCCCGAAAGGCCTCCCCAACGAAGAGTGTTTCCTCTGAAAGCGCAAAACCATCCACGAGCCATTACATGCCAGATGACAGCCTGATGATTGCCTCTTCAAGAAGCCCAGGAAAATTACCGATAAAAAAGGAAAATCCCATTTCTTCCTTTTTATATGCTCTTCAAAAAGAGGAGCATTCGACACTGCCGTTTGTAGCACCAGTCATCACTCCTTGTTCAGAAAACGGAACCACCTCCGGTTCTGACGATGCATCTGCATCTCACACCTATGAGGAGATCCCTCCAACATACGAGTTTGAACACTTATTCATGATGGGTGAGGAACCTGCCTACTCAGAGGTTGATGACACTGCAGAACAGACTGTCCCAGAAACAAACAGAACAACCACTGACTCTAAACTCCAGTTCACCTTTGATGATGTCCCACCATCAGAATGGAGAGCAAGAAGTGTCGAAATGTTAGCTTGGTGCTCATCTGAGCTCCAATACTTCAGTCTTGACATAGTTATTAAACGCTTTCTAACCAGATGTCAAGGTAGACTCCGAGACTGGTACCATAGTCTTGGTGAGTACAGACAGATTAGACTCAGAGCCTCACAGTCCCCAGAAGAGTTCATACACTTTATACATAGCGAATTCATTGGTGACCCTACCCAACATACAGTCCGAGCTAGAGAAGAATTCCTAAAAATGAAGTGTTGCTCATTCCAGCAAAAAGATCTAGAAAAGCATTACAACAGAATGTCTGAAAGATTTTATTGTCTCAACGGCGTTGACGACATAAATCTAAAACAAGTCTTCGTGAATTCATTTCCTGAATCACTCTCAAATGAAGCCTACAGGTCATTAGAAAATAAAGGGATGACAGTTGCTCAAGCTTCCCTTGGTGAACTTTACCAGTTACTAATGAACGGCCTCTCAAAGCTATGCAACCAAAAAAGATTTCTGGTTGATTTTGAAAAAACAGGAAAACGGCTTGGTTTTGCGTGCAATGACAAACACTTAAAGATCAAGTGTAATGATGAAGCCACATGCGACTGTTCTGATTCCTCGAAGAAATCTAAATTTAAACTCAGAAGGTTTAAAAAATTTGATTTTTCACAGGCTCATAGATCAAGATCCAACAAAAACTGGAAATTTCTCAACAGGAGATCAAGACGAGGGCGTGACACTGACAAATGTTATGTCTGTAACAAGAAAGGCCATTTCGCCAGGGACTGCAAGGATAAAAGAAAAACACAAGCCCTTGTGGAAGCTATCAACAAGATCGAACCAGTTGATATCTCTGACCTTGAATCTTTATACTCCTTAGAAGATGAACCAGGAGAGACAACGGTCTGCTCCATCCTATATGATGATTCAAGCCCCAGTGAAGATGATTCAGAATCTACTGATTCAGACTCAGGCCCGATGCCGATTTACATGACGAATACCTGCACCTGGGAAACTCGCAACAGTAAGATACCTCTTCACGATAAGGTACAGTGTCGTCCAAATTGGAATCAATCATTGTTTCCAAGAAAAGATCCACTGAAAAAGCAAACAGGAAAAGAGGAACCTACTCATCACAAAAAACCAAAAGAAAAGACTGACGTGATGGCGCACCCAAAGATTGATGTGATGGCGCACCTAAAGATTCCTACAGATCCAGACAAAAAAACCCAGTGGCCTACTACTGTACAAAAACAGTATCCAAGACTAGACAAACATTACAGGTGGCCTACTACTGTTCAGCAACAGTCCCAGAATTTTTCCTATTTAAACGAAGGGATCTGCAGAAGAAAAAATCATCCCGCCAAAAGAAAATCATTCAAAATGAGTACTTCTGGCCCCAACAACCCCCCTCATGAAAGAGAAGTCGAATTCATCCCAAAAGAGATCATAGAAGTGATCAACAAACACAAATTAGCAAAAGAAACCCCTCTGAACTACAAAACGTTCTTCAGCCTTACCCTCAAAACCAATGGCTCGGTCATTGAAGGTGATAGGTTTCACCCAGACTTCCCCTTTCTAAGTATTTTCAAGATCAAACAACTTGATAACCTGCCACAAGAAGCTCTTGCTTTTCTCTGGTACCTATCCAAGCAGTTCATGATAGCTATGACCTTCAGCTCCAAAAAGCTGCTTGCATACCTGGTTGACTGCCAGCTCAATCAGGTTCCTGAAGATAAAAAGAATACTCTCGTATTCCTTGAATGGTTCTTCCCGGCACATGTATGGACCGACCTAATGTCTTCCTCCCCCAGAAAATATTGTACAATAATGTTTAGAGACCCCGGGTCCAAAACACGAATCCCAAATCTTGGTCGCTACATCACAACCTCGTATGATATGAATCCCGCATCCTCCTACTACAAGAAAAATTATTTCGATGATTGGTACCGTTTTAGAGAGGAAATGTTAAAGCGAAATCAGGTAGCCAAGGGAGGCATCCCGCCAGACGTCCTACAGGGAGATATTGGCCTCTCATCAAACACACTTGCTATGGAATGGGAACAGATAATTATTGATAACCTCAAAAAGCACCCATTCTTCTCAAATGTTCACATGATAGAGACCCCAATTAATCAAAACCAGGAACCTGCAGTCTGAAGAAGATCATCTCTCTTTGAGATGATTGTGTGATTATGTTTAATTATGCGTGTAAGCGTGTTTAGGTCTAAATAAGTATTAATCACTCTTAAAGAGATTAATCAGTGTGCTTAGGATTAAATAAAGCTTAATTCACTCTTAAAGTGGAAGAAAGCATCTAGTAGTGCTTTGTTGACTAGTTTGAATTATTTAATGGACCCATCCATTATTTATTCCACTAGTTATATTATTATATTGTAATAGTTGCCTTTCCTTGTGCTATAAAAGGAAGGCCTTCCCCTCATTGTAAGACACACCTTGTTTGAAATAAACATTACTTCTTATCTTTCTCTCTAGTATTTGTAAAGAGTCTTCATAAGTTCTTATGATCTTCATATGAGCTTTTGTCAAGAGGAGCATTTACATATGAGTGCTTAAAGTTCTAAGTGATAGATCGAGTGTGTCAAACGGAGACATAACCCCCCTTCCGCTACCAGATCTCTCTGATCTACCTCTACCCCTCCCCCAGTGTCTCTCTGGTCTTCTATAGATCACCCCCTACCATATACCATACCAAATTGTTCCATAAGAATTTCTTAAATATTAGAGTGCTAGAGAAACATATGACAAATGCAATGTATTGTTGAAAGTATAGCATAATAACATTTATTATTATGTTGTTTATCATATCAATTGTTTAATATTTATTTTTATTTTTAATATATTGGATTGGTTGCTGGATTGCTGATGAGTTGCATTAAACATCGGATTGGATAGATGGGCTTGGCTTACAGCTGATTGCATTGGGCTTGTAGATGGATAGGACGGAATGCTTAAAGGTTAAAGATAGATCAGATCATGGATTATATGCGGGTCATGGGTTTTACCCATTCGGTCATAAGCCATTTATAAGGTCAAGTGTGTACTCATTGGGTTAACACCAGATTTTTTTTCTAGAGAACCTTTTTACATACTCTCCATCTTCCCTCTTAATTTCACTAGTATCATATGTGATTAGAGTTCTTGTTCTTACATCACTGTTCTAGGATTTCATCTTGATTTCTTCTTCCTGTATGAGTGTTGTTCCCATTAGATCGTAGTGATAGTATGTAGTAGAGCGTTCTTGTCAGATTTGAAGTTGTTGAGAGGTTTGTAAATTGTTTTTGGGTTTGATGTTTTGATTTTTCTTGAATAAATGATCAATTCCTTAATTTTGACACTTATAGGTTCGTATTAAACAGATATGACCTTTAACTTATGAAAATAGTAGAGTAAATTACATGTTATGCCCTTTATGTATGAATCGAATTACGAAACATGCCCTTTAATCGTTTTTATTACAAATTATGCCCCTCGTTTGAAACATAGGTTTCAAATAACACCCTTTCTTAGCTTTCCATCCAAAAAGATCCGTTAATTAATTGTTTGGGGGTAAATTGTAAAATTTAAAATATAAAGGTATTTATTGTCATTTTGATAAACATTGTTATTTAAGTGTTTTTTATTTTTATTTTAGTGGGGCCCATTACAACTCATCATCCTCACCTATTACAACTCTTTATTGCAACGTAAACCCAACAAACATAAGGAACCCCATCGGCGACATTCTAACCCAATGTTATTTAAGTGTTGAACTTTTCATGACCACACGGTTCTAACATGGGTAGCCTCGTTCACCGACGTTCACCGACTCGAGATCCCTTCATAGTCGTGTTCGCCGCTACGGATTTTAATCTGGACGCCGGATTTAACGGCGCAGATGACGGCGGACTGGACTTGTGATTCGGTGGTGGGGGTTATGATAAGGGCGGGTTTGGGGATTGAGGTGGTGTTGAAGCGTGAGTTTTTTTCATAGGTTTGGAGAACGGTGGTGTAGGCGGAGGACGCCAGTAAGGTTTCGTTCCAGATCTATAAGATATAATGTTGGGAGCCACCGGACAATAAGAATTAGTGGCACTAGATGGTGGTTGGGACTGTCAGAGGGTGATTTGACTTTGCTACTGGAGAGGGGAAACTACCGTGAGAGGGTGGTGGTGAGATGGTCTGGACAATTGAGGGAGGGTGGTGGTGCGGTGGTCTGGTAGAGAAGGGTGGAGAAGGTGAGATGGAAGGGCTTACATTGATTAAAGTTTCAAAATTAAAAAAAAAGTACCTTTATATTTTAAATTTTACAATTTACTCTCTAAAAAGACAATTTTTTGAATTTTTTGGTGAAAATGACCAAAATACCGTTACTGTAATGGTATTATATGGATGGAAAGTTAAGAAAGGGTGTTATTTGAAACCATGTTTCAAACGAGGGGCATAATTTGTAATAAAATCGATTAAAGGGCATGTTTCGTAATTCGATACATACATAAAGGGCATAACATCTAATTTACTCAAAATAGTACAAGCATTTCAAGGTACTACCATATTTTGTTGACTATTGAACAGGTTAACGACCTCTACCAAACTTTTCAGTAGTTTATTAGAACCTTTTAATCGATGTAGGTTACCATATTTCCATATAGACACTTATACTAATTTTAATTCTAATTGCACCCGACTTACAAAGATAATTGCATAAATTCTCTTGTTAAATGATAATTGCATAAATTCTACTTGTTAAAGATAATTGTTTATTAGGTTTTAATATTTTTAAAAAGATTATATATATGTATTCGTTCATCAGAGGATAAGCAAGACAAACAATTCATCTTCAAAGGCAGCAAAACTTGATTCATCTTCACCAAGCAATATCGATTCATCTTTAGCAAGCAACGTCGATTCATCTTTAGTCTAGCAACCATCGATTTCATCTTTAGACAAGCAACCATCGATGATTTCACCTTTGAGCAAGTCTGGGTACCGTTCTTAAACCCCCATCCCGAGTAATCGACGGTTCATAAACCTCGATTCTATAATCGATTTAGTCTGTTCTGATTTGAAAAAGCAATCGATTTTGAAGATGAACCGTCTTTTTCTGCATGTTAAAACAATCGACAATGCTTCCTTTTGTGTGTGAAAAACCAATGTATTTTTTAATGAAACAGTCGATTGCATCCATTGTATAATTAGTTTTTATGTAGGTTAATGAAAAATCCATTCTATAATCAATTTGGTTATATGTGGAAAAGCAATTTGCTTTTTGTGTGGAACAGGAGATATTCTTTTTTGTGTTTTGATTTGGACAGATGCTCTCAATTTGATTATATTTTAATTTGGAAAGAGTGATCTCGATTTTATCATTGCTCTCGATTTATGGGGTACTATGTAGAAATAAAAAATAGGTGAAGATTGTTTTAGGCATGGAAGTTGAAAAGAGGGGTGTTGGTATTGCTGTGGTGGGGATGGGGCAGTTTGGTACTATGATCTCGATGGAGGTTGGCAGAATGGTGTGAGAAAAAATAGAAAAAAACAAAAAATTTAGTGGAAATCTTGGGGTGTAGAAAAATCAGAATAAGGACTATGAGGCAGGCCTGGCAAAATGGGCGAGTCGGGCTGGGCGGGCTGGGCGGGCTGGCGGGTTAATACGGGTTCGGGTGAAGATGGACTTCGGCCAAAACGGGCAAATTTAGTTTGGGTTAAAATGGGCACGGGTCAGAACGGGCACGGGACCAAAACGGGCACGGGTTAGAATGGGTTGAGATAAAAAAAACCAATATATAACCAATTGAAAATGCATTTTAAATGCATGACAGACCGAATCTAAATGTTCACTTCTGGAAAAAGACTTTTTCTTCATAGTTAACCATATTTAATTAGAAATCTAGAATCATAAATTTAACATGAAAATATAAATAAATTTGAATCCAAACATTTAACCCGCAAATCGCCAACTTTACATCTCTACCTATCCAACAGATGAATTATTTTCTTATCAAAATCTTCATTTGCATCTTCATCAACATCATTAATTCCTTTTCCTGTAATTCAATTTGAATATATAAATGAATGACTATATTAAAAATATTTTTCAATTGAACAAAATGTCAACAAACTTTATAACTCACTTCGATAATGAAATTTGAAGAAAGTTGGTGTTACCTAAAATTGATTGCTATAAGTTGGAGTCAGGGCTTCGATATCTTCTACAATTCCCTCTTCCATCTCGTTATCCTCCTCGTTCTCATCTAAATATTTAAAAAGAATAAAAGATGCATAATCATTCAACAAAAATAAAAGGATATGAAAATTAAAGTTACAAAATAATGCACTTTAATACCTTTTAGATCAAATAACCAATCACAAGTGCAGATCAATGCCTCGACATTTGAAGATGCTAAAGAACTTCGATATTTATTTAGAACTTGGCTGCCAATACTGAATGATGATTCTGAAGCAACGGTTGTGATTGGGATGCTCAATATATCACAAGCCATTAAGGACAATTTTGGATATCTTCCTTGATTATCCTTCCAATATTTTAAAACATCAAGTTCTTGTTTTCTCTCAAGTATAGTTTCCTCCAAATACATGGTTAATTCTGATTTTTCACTATCAACACTTTTGAATTGACTTTCAAATGACTCAAACCCATCTAACTCGTCAAAGGGATCAGAAACAACATATGAACTCTCCACTACTAACGAACCATGCATTGTGTTTGGAGAAATATCATATTCCCTATCATATAACTTATGCATAGCATCCACAACACTCGATAATTTCTCTTTACGTACTTTCTCTTCCATCTTAAGTTTTGCAAAACAAAACTCAACCATCTTGAACTTATACCATGGATCTAGAACAATCCCAAATGATAAGACCATACTATAGGTTTCTCAATATTTGTCAAACTTTATTTTCATTTCTTTTGCCATATTACTTATAACACCATCTGCAGAATCAAAAGCTTCTTCAATATGCAACTGAATTTTCCACACTTTGAGAAAATATAAGTTTGAAGTAGGATAAGTGCTTCCTGAAAACAAAGTTGTGATATCGTAAAACGGTTTCAAAAATTGTGTGATTTTTTTTATCCTTTCCCATTCCAGATCTGATATATAAATCTTAAAACTAGACTCAACCAGTGCAAACCTATCATAAGCGCGACGGTAGACCAATGCACAGTCAAGCATGAGGTATGTAGAATTCCACCTAGTTACAATATCTTGACGAACATGCTTTCCGCATTTCAATGAAAAATGTTGTATGCATTCCGCGAACTTGTGCTTTCTACTAGAACTTCCTCTAACATACTTCACCGACTCTCTAACCTTCTCAGTAGCTTCTTCAATAACCTTTAACCCGTCTTGAACAATAAGATTCAAGACATGTGCACAACAACGCACATGAATAAAATCTCCCCCCAATACTAACACATTATTTAAACGAAGATGACTTTTCAAGCAATCCACTAAACCATCATTATATTTAGCATTATCTAGTGTAATAGTGAAAACCTTTTTATCAATGCCCCACTCTGCTAAAAAGTTGATCAAGTACCCACCTAAAATAGATCCGGTGTGTGGAGGTGGTATAGCTCTGAAGTTTAACACTTTTTTCCTTAGAATCCAATTTTCATCTACATAATGGGTTGTCAAGGCCATAAATCCATCCGATGTTATAGAACTCCATAGATCAGACGTCAAACATATTCTACTAGTTACTTTTTGTAACTCACTTTTAACAATCAACTTCTATCTATCATGTATTTTTAGGACATCCACCTTTATGGTATTTCTTGTTATGGTTTTCACATCATGATGTAGAAACTTATGCAAAGCCCGTGTCCCCTCATGTTCAACATAACTAAAAGGGTAATTATGTTTAATGATGGAATATGCTAATTTCTCCCTATACATGTCTTGATCTAAAAGGGTGCGCTTTTTTGGTTGACCGGGTTCATCAAGATTAAAACACTTAGGAACATGGCGTTTCATGCTAGTTGTTCCTGATTCTTTCCTAGCACTTAACACCTTTCCACAAGCAGTACAACTTGCTTTCCTATGTCCATCAGGTTCAGTAGGTAATATTTCAAAATAATCACAAACTAAAAAAATTTCTCTAGTTGAACTAACTTCATCCTCGCCTACTAGTTGTGTAGAATCAGTATGGTTTGACATATCTACTACAATAATAAAAATGCACAGTTGATGCACCGCATCTTATACATGTTTTCGAGTGATTAATCCCGCATTTTATCCGGCTTTTGTTCAAGTTTTGATGAGATTTTGGTACTTAATTGTTCATATGTTGAATTTTAGGTGATCTGGTGGTGATTGGTTGATTTGTGATGATTCGGGCGAAAACGGAACGCGATTTGGAGCTCGGGAGTGAAAGATAGAAGAAATTGAAAATCTGCTGCACTGTCAGTCATGGACCAGCGAGCCCTAGTCTGTCAGTTTTCGCTGGTCCATGAACCTGGAATCCAGAAAATAGAAAAAAGTAGGCTTCATGGACCAGTGAGTTTCCCTTTCCCAGATCTTATGGGTCCGCGAACGGGCCCTGACGGCTAAAAATTCCAAAACGAGTATTTAAGCATTTTTTTAGCCTAGGGTTTAGGGGATTCGACTAAGATCAGTAACGTGAGTAGGGAACGAGATCTGGGACACGTTTTTGGAGCAATCAAAGGCCGGATTGAAGAATTTGAAGCTTAGAGTGAAGATTTGAAGGCTTTGATTTAAGATTTCTTCATCTAAATCAGTTTCTTCTTTCTAGTTGTTGATTGTTTGTTCATGTTTTGCTTAGATTTGACTGATCTCATGATTAGAGACATGATTTGTGGCTGATTTCTCATTTATCACCTAGTTTAGATGAAGCTTTATCCATTTTGACTTTTCGGTTTGACTTTTCAACATGATTATGTGATTTTTGCTCTTGATTCTAGTTTTGATTGTTTGGGATGATTATGTGTGCTTAATTAGCTGCTGTTAATGGTGTATTATGTGGACTAATTGATATGGATTGTGGAATTGCAACCGTTATTAGTTAGTTTATTGTTGATCCTTAGACTTAAATGGGTTTTTGGGTTAATGCATGATCCGAAGACCTCCTACGTGATGATATATCATTGGTTAGTGGCTGATTTTTGTGTGCATCCTTATGGAATGAACTTGACCGAGTTATTCCATTTGCTAGTTATTGGCTAGACATTGTTTGATAGGTTAGAATACTTGTGACCACGAGATTTGAGCCTATTTATTCGTGTTTAGTGATTTCTAGGTCCTAGATAATCGGAATTAGAGTCATTGCATGTGTTAGGATTCATTTAGAGAGACCTCTCTTAGTGTTTCCCGATTTATGCAAGTTTTGCTTGTTTTGACCGAAACTGTGAAACTGTTGTGCAAATTCACATATTATGCTATCTGTGCTTCATATAGAATTTTCTGATCATTCGCGATGTGTCTATAGTCCTCCTTGGTTGGATTATTCTCATTTGATGATAGTTTCATGTTGATAGGTCTTACCGGAGGTCTTATTTGGGTTTAGTGGATTCTAGGCTAGGTGATATCTCTCTCATTCTGTTTCTCTGTCATTTACGTCGTTTGCATTATTTACCGCTCATTTTATTGCTCGCTTAGTTTACTTAAATTAATCATTTCAATTGCATCAGTTGAATATTAGTTATGATACATTATCGGGAGTCTAATTACGCGTCCGTGGATTGATACTCGGTACTTATTGATACTATATTGCATACGACGGGTACGCTTGCCCTAGTGTGTGGTTTGGTCACTAAGTATTTATCATTTTTAACTTGATCGCTTTTCTTGTTCAAACTCGCCACATCAAGTTTTTGGCGCCGTTGCCGGGGACGCGTCAGCTTTCGAGACCTATCAGAGCTAGCAGTTTAGCTATTTACTTGTTTTCTGTTACTTGTGTTATTTGCATGTTTCTAGTATGTTTGTTTATTTCTGTGTTTGCTTTCGTGTTAGTTAGTTTATTAGTTTAATTTCGTTTCTTTCTGATCTGTTTCTGTTTTCTGTTCCATCTATTCATCGGTTTATGCGCATTCGTCGTCAGAGGAGTCACTTTTCACCGTTGTCCGAGCCTGAGAGGGTTTTTCATAGACTTCGACGTTTGGAAGCATTACCAGTTCCACATCCGATGGCACTTCCACCAAGACGCACGCTCGCCGATTATGCTCGTCCCGACGTCGATGGGACGCAACCTAGCGTTATTCGACCCGCCGTTGAAGCCAACAACTTCGAGATCCGTCCACAAACCATCATGATGATTACTAACACCGTTCAGTTCGATGGTTTGCCCAATGACGATCCGATGGCTCATATCGCGAACTTTCTTGAGATTTGTGATACTTTCAAGATAAACGGTGTTTCATCCGAGGCAGTTAAATTGTGACTTTTCCCATTTTCTCTTCGCGGTGCAACGAAGACGTGGCTGCAGTCCTTACCTCCTGGTTCGATTACTTCATGGGCTACTTTGACGCAGAAATTCATCTCAAAATACTTTCCACCATCAAAGGCAGCCATGTATCGCAACAAAATTTACTCGTTCACACAGGAGGATTCGGAGAGTTTGTATGAGGCCTGGGAGAGGTTCAAAGAGTTGTTGAGAAAATGCCCGTCGCATGGCATTGAGCTCCACCAGCAGATCCAGATATTCTATAGTGGTCTTCATCCACTCACGCGTCAGACAGTGGATAGTTCAGCTGGAGGTACTCTGAGCAGTAAAACGCCAGAGGAGGCCCAAGAGTTGTTGGAGGAGTTAGCCCTGAATGGCTATCAGTGGTCTGCTGCGCGCAGTAGACAGCCCCCGCCACGTGGAGTTCATCAGATTGATCCCGTTACGGCATTGGCTGCGCAGGTCGAGGCGTTGTCCAAGAAGATGGATCAGTATCACGTTCAGCAGGTCTAGGGGAGCTTGCAGCAGGTGAAGCAATGCGAGTTATGTGCGGGACCTCATGATATTACCATGTGCCCGATTGGAGGTAGCACCGAGCTACCGGAGCAGGTCGATTTCATGGCTGGCCAAGCCCGCCCACCATCCCACCAATACAATTACAATCAAGCTTGGAGACCAAACCAAAATTTAGGGTAGAGGCAGGAGCCGAGCAGTTCTAACCCACCGGGGTTTCAGGCGTGACCGCCATAGAGACAGCAGGGTTACTACAATCCTGCAGGATCTAGGACGGTCCCGATTCAGACCGAGGATTCTGGAATGAAGAGCCTGACCGATATGATGTCTCAGTTCATACAGCAGAGTGAGAAGAATTCTTCACAGCAAGATTTGCGTGTTTCAAAGAATGAGTAGGATATCTCTTCAGTTGTGAAAGAAATAGGAAACATGGGCACTCATATGCAGAATCTTGAGAGACAGATGGGCCAGCTTGCCAAATCTATGTCAGAGCGCCAGCAGGGAGGTTTGCTAGGCAATACCGAGACAAATCCTCGCCAAACAGCTAAGGCGATTACCACTCGGAGTGGCAAGACCACTCAGGATCCAGTACCGCCAGTCACTACTGAGCCGGTTACTGAGGAGAGAGATGAGGTGATTGAGACTGATGTTCCTGGGCAGGTGCAACCGAGGCTACGCCCAGCAAGTACAGCACGTCCTAAGGAACCAGTCAGAGTTTACTCACCTCCAGTTCCATATCCAGGGAGATTGAGGAGAGAGAAAGTCGAGGAGAATTATAGTAAATTTTTGGCTTTGTTCAAACAGTTGCACATCAATCTGCCATTTGTGGAGGCTCTAGCTCAGATGCCTAAGTATGCCAAGTTTCTGAAAGATCTGTTGACAAACAAGAGGAAACTTGAGGAGCTATCTACTGTTACATTGAATGAGGAGTGCTCGGCTGTTCTCCAGAACAAGCTTCCGCAGAAGATGAAGGATCCGGGGAGCTTTACGATACCATGCTTGATTGGTAGTTTATCTATCAGCAATGCTCTTGCTGATCTAGGTGCTAGTATAAACTTAATGCCATATTCTGTTTTTGCGAGACTAGACCTAGGTGAGCCCACATCCACGCGCATGAGCATTCAGCTTGCTAACTGATCGGTCAAGTATCCGAGGGGTATTATGGAGAACATGTTGGTTAAAGTTGATAAATTTGTTTTCCCGGTCGATTTTGTGATCCTTGATATGGATGAGGACGAGCACGTGCCTCTCATCTTTGGTCACCCATTTTTAGCTACCCCACGCGCTTTGGTTGATGTTTTCAGCGGTACACTCACTTTACGTGTTGAGGACGAGACGGTGACCTTTGACATTCGTGATTCGATGAGACGTCCTCAGGGTCAGGATGATACCCTTTACTTTGTTGACACCATCACTCCACACGTGAGTGATCATTTTGAGGACATTTGTGATTCAGGTGTTTCGGACACGCATCTTTGGGGTGGAGTTGACCCGCAGCTTGGTGTGTATGCTGCTTCTGCGTGTGAGGTGACTAGTGAGGAGACTAGTACATTGGATTTGAGCCCGGAGATTTTTGAGGTCATTGACACCGTGAGGGCCAAATCTAGACCGTCTGTTGAGGATCTGCCCACATTAGAGCTTAAGGAGTTGCCATCTCACTTAGAGTATGCATTTCTGGAGACGGATTCGAGACTTCCTGTGATCATTGCATCAGATCTGACGGTTGATGAGAAATCGAGGTTGTTAGATGTTTTGCGAGAGCACAAATAGGCTATTGCGCGGAAGATTATGGACATTAAGGGGATCAGCCCTTCTTTCTGCACGCATAAGATTTTGATGGAGGATGAGTTTAAGCCTGTTGTGCAGAGACAGAGACGACTGAACCCAAACATGCAGGATGTGGTGAAGAAAGAGGTTTTGAAGCTTTTAGATGCTGGATTGATTTATCCTATCTCTGATTCACCATGGGTTAGTCCGGTTCAGGTTGTGCCCAAGAAAGGGGGCATGACAGTTGTAGTGAATGAGAGGAACGAGATGATTCCTACGCGCACGGTTACGGGGTGGAGAGTTTGCATTGACTATCGCAAACTCAACGATGCTACGAGGAAAGATCATTTTCCCCTACCGTTCATTGATCAGATGTTGGAGCGTTTAACCGGTCACAGTTATTATTGTTTCCTTGACGGTTTTTCAGGTTATTTCCAGATTCCCATCGCACCGGAGGATCAGGAGAAAACCACATTTACATGTCCCTATGGCACATTCGCGTACCGACGCATGCCGTTTAGATTATGTAACGCTCCAGCGACATTCCAGCACTGTATGGTTGCGATTTTTCATGATATGATCGAGGACTCCATGGAGGTTTTCATGGATGACTTTTCTGTTTTCGGGAGTTCCTTTGATCAGTGCTTGACGAGCTTATCGCGGATGTTAGCTCGATGTGAGGAGACGAACCTGGTGCTTAATTGGGAGAAGTGCCATTTCATGGTTCGCGAGGGTATTGTGCTTGGGCACAAGATTTCACGTGCAGGGCTTGAGGTGGATCGAGCCAAAGTTGATACTATTTCTAGACTTCCGCCTCCCACTTCTGTTAGAGCGATTAGGAGTTTCTTAGGCCACGCGGGATTCTACCGCCGATTCATATGCGATTTTTCAAAAATCACTAGGCCGATGACACAGCTTTTAGAGAAATATGCTCCATTTGTGTTTTCTGATGAGTGTTTGACAGCGTTCAATTTGATCAAAGACAAGTTGGTGAACGCTCCGATTATGGTTGCACCCGATTGGTCGCAACCCTTTGAGTTGATGTGTGATGCGAGTGATTTTGCAGTAGGATCAGTCTTGGGACAGAGGAGGGACAAACACTTCCATTCGATTTACTATGCTAGCAGGACTCTTAATGATGCACATGAGAATTACACCACGACTAAGAAAGAGCTCCTAGCTGTTGTGTTTGCCTTCGATAAATTCAGATCATATCTTGTCATGTCCAAGACTATTGTGTACACGGATCATTTGGCGATTAAATATGTTTTTAGTAAACAGGATGCCAAGCCACGTCTCATTCGCTGGATTCTGTTACTTCAGGAGTTTGATATCGAGATCCGAGAGAAGAAAGGGGCCGAGAATGTTGCGGCCGGCCATCTTTCGCGTTTAGAGGCTTCTGATGATCAGCTCAAGGGGATTCCCATAAATGACTATTTCCCCCATGAGTTGCTTGATTTTGTAGAGGTGAGAGATGATCCAGATGAGCTGTGGTTCGCCGACTTGGCGAATTATTGTCGACTGGTGCTTTGCGGAAAGCACTTACATTTCAGTAGAAGAAGAAGCTCTTGTCGGATGTGAAACACTATATTTGGGAGGATCCGCATTTGTATAGAGTTGGAGCTGATTCGGTGATCCGGAGATGCGTGCATGGACGTGAGGCACGTCAGATTTTGAGACATTGTCACGAGGGTCCGACCGGAGGACATTACGCAGCGCTTTACACTGCAAAGAAGGTGTTTGAGTCGGGTTTCTACTGGCCGACCATTTTCAGAGATGCGTTTGAGTTGATTAGCAAATGTGACAATTGTCAGCGCGCAGGCAATTTAGGAAAGAGAGACGAGATACCCCAGACTAGTATTCAGGTTTGTGAGATTTTCGATATCTAGGGTATCGACTTTATGGGTCCGTTTCCGCCATCTCGCGGGAATAAGTACATTCTCGTTGCGGTTGATTATGTTTCGAAGTGGGTCGAGGCACAAGCCCTCCCCACTAATGATGCGAGAGTTTGTTGATACATAATCTGTGCGTCATGTGAAGTATCTGAACAAGACGATATGAAGATTCAAGACAAGTTCATGCTGCCGGCCGAACTAGGTCCGAACCTGAGGTTTGGACCCGCCGAACTTGGAGTTCGGACAGAGCTCGGAGCAGATGTCTATATATAGGAACTTGTACTTTGAATGTGAATACGAGTGAGAGAGACCAGTTCTTAACTATGTGTTTTGAGTGTGTTTCTCTAGAGAGCTTCAGAGAGAGTTTGTAATTGAGTCTATGTTGATTTCAATAAAACAAACTATTATTTACATCTCGTGTTCACTCTACGATCAAGCAAACCTATAGTAAGATCCATTTTACGGTTTTTCAATTGGTATCAGAGCAAATTCAGGTTGCTCTATTGCGTTTGCTTTGATTGTAGTCGTTTTCTTGATAGAACCGAGTTGTTTTCATTCAAAAACGAGAAAATCTTTGAGTTTTTCGAGTGATTTTCATTTCTAAAACATTTCTATGGGTTTTACCTGAGTTCCTGTCAAAAATCTCGTCCAAATGTTCTCAAAATCGCGAAAATTATGTCGAGAGTGTCTGAGTTCGTTCGAGGTTCGGAGTAACTGAAAAGTAACCGCTCCGAACTCCAGGTTCGGAGGTCGTTCGGACGAAGTTCGGTCTTTCTTGTTTCGGTGAGAGTTCGGATTAGGATCGGAGGGAATTCGGAGGAGTTCGGACACAAATCTAAGTTCGGACTGTGCAATCAAGTTCGGACAAAGTTCGGAGCGAGATCGGAGTCTCAGTAGAGTTCGGACGAAGTTCGGTGGGAGTTCGGACCAAGCAGAATTTTCAAATTCTCAAAATGTATGAAATTGAGGTTTTCGCTAAGCGACATCGTCGGAATGTGCCAAAGTTGATAAATCTTGAAGATTATCATGGTTGGGCAACAAATTTTAGAGGATATGTAAATGATTTGGATGAAAAATTATGGTTACCAATTACAAACGAACATAAGTATCCAGCTTATAGTGATGGTGATTTTAAGGAAATGCAAAATTTTTCAAGTGAAGAAAGGAAAGAATTTGATCAAAATGAAAGGGCTGTTGGATTTAGATGTCCAGACCCGACTAAATCAAGTACCCGACCCGGTTAAGACCCGTAAGAGTTACACCGGAGGCAACGGGTATTTAAGCCCGCTTACTTAATAACCGGCAAATTCACAGAAAAATTAATTATGCGTTTATTAAATAGTTTAATGAATACATAATTAATTACATGAATCACTATTAATCTTTGAGATTAATTAAGCGACAAAAACGTTAAATAATATTAACGTCATGGACAAGGATTGACGGATTATTAGTCTGACTAATATTTTGGCTAGCGACAAACATTTGAAGAGTTAAAGGTTAACTGTGAAAATTAAATGGTTCGATTAAGAATTAAAATTAGTCGAAGGGGTCAAACGGAAACAAAATCAGTTATAAATAAAACTGATAAGGGAGGCGAAACCCTAATCCACCTCAGTGAGATTTTCGGCCCCTCTCCCTCCCTCTCACGATCCGACGCCGACGGCCACTTAGCCGCCGCCGCCCGTTTTTGTTTCTCCGACGACCCCGTCTGCCAGCCTCCACCGCCGTCCGCCGCAGTGCTAGCCGCCGCCGTTTTGCGCCGCCCTGCTAGCCACCGCCACCGTGCCGTCCGCCGCTCGCCAAGCCGCCGCCGCACGCCGAGCCACTGCCGCACGCCGTCCATCCATCGCCGCCACCGTAACCGCACCGCCGCCGCAGGCCCTCGCCGAGCCGCCGCAGCAAGTCGCGGCTACATCAGCCGCCGCCCGTCGCTCGCAGCCGCCGCCCGAGCCGGCCGCTGCCACCCCTCGCCGTCGCCGGTTCTACCGCCGACAAGCACCTGGGTACTTGCTGAATGTCGAAAATTTGAAAATCCTGTGATATAGCCTTCACAATTTCTAGGTACTTGGCCAGCTTTTCTCCTTTCACTGCATAAGTTCCATTAATGCGATTAGTTAAAAGTAGGGATTCGAAGTATACCTAGATGTTCTGGATCCCAAGATGTAAAGCTAATGGTAGGCCGGCAATCAGGTTTTCGTATTCCGCTTCATTGTTAGTTGCCTGGAATCCACACCTAACAGCCTGGGGTATCAATTCCCCTTGTGGCGATTTCAGTATGATTCCAAAGCATGTCCCCCTGACATTGGATGTCCCATCTGTGAAGAGGGTCCAACATCCTGAGAATTCTTCTTGCTGTAGGCTCTGGAATTCTTGATTTGCTTCGTCTTGGATATCGCTATTGAAATCAGCCACAAAGTCTGCTAGAGCTTGTATTTTATGGATGTTCTTTCTTCATATACCAGGTTGTAAGCGCTGAACTTCAGGGACCATTTTTCCATCCTTCCTGACATTTCAGGTTTCCTCAAGATAGACTTTATAGGGTAGTTATTTTTCACATGTATAGTATGGGTCGCAAAATAATGCCTAAGTTTAGTGGAACCCATACTTAGGGCTAGTATAAGTTTTTCTAAATGTGAATACCAGGATTCGGCGTCAAGAAGACTCTTACTTACATAATACACCGGGTGTTGTTGACCTTCTGCCTCCTTGGTTAGGACTGCATTTATCGTGTTTCTTGAGACTGAAAGGTACAATGATAAAGGCTCCCCTGGATTCGGCTTCATCAAGAGTGGTGCCGAGGATAGGTACGTCTTTAGATATTGGAAGGCTTGCTCATGCTGGGACGTCCATTCGAACTTCTTGTTCTTTCTCAAGATGTCATAGAAATCTCGGCATCTCTCCGAGGATTTGGAAATAAATCTATTCAGGGCTGCAACCCGGCTTGTCAGCCTTTGTACATCCTTGGTTGATTCGGGTGACTTGAGGTTCATGATGGCACGAATTTTTTCTGTGCTAGCTTCGATTCCTCTTTTGGTCACCATATAGCCCAGGAATTTACCAGCACCTACTCCAAAATGGCACTACTCTAGATTCAGCTTCATATTGTACTTGTATAAGATGTCAAAAGATTCTTTAACATCCTGGACATGAGTGCTGACATTCAGGGACTTTACCACCATATCGTCTATATACACCTCCATAGTTTCTCCTAGCTTTTCTTTAAACATCATATTCACGAGCCTCTGATAGGTTGCCCCTGCATTTTTTAATGCAAAGGGCATAACAACATAACAATAAATACCTATGGGTGTGATAAACACCGTATCCTCTTGATCACTTGGCTCCATTTGAATTTGTTGGAATCCTGAGATGGCGTCCATGAACGTTAACCTTTCATGACCAGCCGTCGCATCTACCATGGAGTCAATGTGTGGTAAGGGAAAAGGGTCTTTAGGACATGCACGGTTCAAGTCTGTGTAATCCACACAGACCCTCCATTTGCCATTTTTCTTCTCCACTACCACCACATTGGCTAACCATCTTGGGAACTTAACCTCCCTGATCATCTTATTTTTCAACAGCCGGTCCACCTCCTCTTGGATTATCACATACTTCTCAGGGGCATACTTCCTCCTCTTTTGTTGCACGGGCCTCTAAGATGGATCAATACCAAGTTTATGAGTTATAACATTTTTGGATATACCTGTCATGTCTTTGGTATTCAATGCAAGCGTTGACATTCTAGATATGAGGAATTCCACCAACTCTTCTTCAACAGGGCCGGGGATATTGGTGCGGACTGATACTTTTTTCCCTGAATGCAATGGGTCTAGGATTACTTGTTTGACATCTTGCTCCCTTGCCTCTAGGACATCCCTGGCCTTCTTCTTTAATTGCTATCCTTGACGAGCTTTGGCTGAAATCTTCATGGATGAAGTGTAGCAGTCTTTCGCTTCCTGTTGGTCGCTGTGGATAATGTTGTATCCGGATGGAGCATCCATGACACAAAAGCGTTGCATCGAGTTCACCCCCTCAACATAAACTGGAAGCTTCACCTCTCCCAGGGTATTCTTTGTTTCCCCACTGAACCCTACTAGGACCGTGGATTTGGCGATGACTTCATCCTGGGGTATCCCCATCTTGGTCAACGTTTCAAGCTAAATAATGTTGACAGAGCTGCCCGTGTCAATTAGGATCCTCTTTACGAAATGGTTGGCTATGTAGAGCGTAATCACGAGAACATCATGGTGAGGGTCCATGATGTTGCACCTGTCATCTTCACCGAAGGTAACATCCTTCAGATCTGCTTGTACTGAGGCTCTGACAGATTTCCTTGGTACGTCTGATTTGGTCTCCCTTGCGTGCGTTTTAGCTGCAGAATAAGAAGTACGACATATATCAAATCCGCCAGAAATAAAATAAATTACCTTTGCATTCGGAGATGGAGACGCTGCGCGCTCAGGATGCCCGCATGATCTGTCTGCATCTAGGTTCAGGTCAGTGCCCATGGATTTCGCAAACTGGTCAGCACCCTTGGATTTGTCCTTCTTCATCCCTAAGAGTTCTTTCAGGAAGCCTTTGCTCAGCACATAACTGATTTCCTTGCGCATAGCTATGAAATCCTCGGTCACATGGCCAAAGTCCTCATGGTATGCACACCACTTGGACTTATCTTTCCAGGATGCTTGTTTGTCTGTCTTCCTGGGCCACCTCGCTTTGTCCCCCAGGTCCTGCATAGCATTAATCACACCTGCAATATCAGTAGCAAAACAAAATTCATTAAAAGTAGGATACTCTTCATCGTCCTCGTCCTCACCCTGATCGACCCTATTAACCCTTGGATTATCGGGTTTGGAAAAGGGTTTAGGCCTCTGGGACCTTGATTGTGCCGGTTCTGATTTCCTGTTAGAAGAGCCGTATCCTGGGACAACGTTAGCTTTTCCCTGTATTTTCCTATCCTCTTCAAGCCTGATGAATCGTAGGGCCCTATGCCTTACTTCAACAAGCCTGTGATAGGGGTTCATTACGAGATCTTGATAGAAGGGCGAATCCTTCTTGAGGCCCATCTTGAATGCCTGGACAGCAGTAGCCATGTCCATATTAGGAATATCTAGGGTCTCCTTGCCGGACCTGTTTACATAATCCCTGAGAGACTCGTTAGCATTCTGGGTAACCATGTAAAGATCACTCGTCAGTTTTTTAAACCTGCGACTACAAGAAAAATGGTTATTAAATTATGAGAAAAAAATGGGATAGGAATAGGGTGGAATACTCAGCAACCATTTCAAGGCTGAACCTGTGAGTGTCGACCCGAAACCTTTACATAGGCATGCCTCCTTGATATCAGGAGGCATGTAGATCACCTCCATCCTCTCCATATACAGAGCTACGTGTTCCTCTGGATCAGTTGTGCCATCGTACAGTTTCAAGCTAGGAGTCTGAAACCTTTTAGGGTATCTCCACGTCACATATTGGAAGAGCGAACCTTGAAAGTCGATGACTCGATGGTGCTACTTCAGGGATAGGTTGGACCACCCCAGGAACACTCGAGATTATCTCCTTTAATTTTTTGAGTTCCTTTGCCACTGCTGGGCTTAAGCCTGTATCCTGCATAGATTCATTAGTATGAGCATTAAGGTTAGGGGTTCCAAGGATGTTACCAGTATCCTGGGTGGTCGTGCCCCAAGGATTTGCGGCAGATTCCCTGAATGTAGACATCCTAGGTCTGTTGGACAAGGTAGTATAAGCGGTAGCATATGTAGGCCTCGGATCAACAATTTGAATGTCATCTGCTAGACTAGATCCGTTCCTAGGACTGTCGTATTGTAGCCTTCTGGCTTAAACAGGAGACACGGGTGTATGATCCACCCTGTTCATTTCTGACCTCAGCCTGGCTACTTCTCTAAACATATCCTGGTTCACTTTCTGCTGTTGCTCCATATATTGTTGTACTTTTGCGAACATGGTAAGGAGTTCATCATTAGAGACCATTAGTGGAATCTCTCCACCACGTCCTGTGCCTGTTACACCCTGATTGGTAGCCCTACTGGTATTGTGGTTCACGGTAGTGGTCGTTGACGTGGTGACCCGTGGCGGTGGTGGAGGAAGAATAGTGCTGGTTTTGGTAGAAGTGCTCGCAGGGGTAGTTACATTCGAGGTACTTGGTTGTGTTGCCATATTTGACATTTTTTTGTAAAAATCAAGTTAAAAATAAATCTTACAACAGTTTGGAAAAAATATTGGCACCAATTGCCCCACGGTGGGCGCCAAATTGTTTTGGTAAAAAACTATGAGGCAAAATTAAGTAACCAAATTCGTTTGTGGGATATGGTGCCCTGGATGTAAAGTTTGTAAAATCAAGTTTGTTGGTTAACATCCAAGGTTTAAATAAGATGAATGGAAAAACATGTAACAACTTCCCTGAATGCAATAAAAAACACCGAGATTTGGAAGTGGGAAATGCCCTTAACCCTTGGATGTCTCCAAAGGCCGCCGGCATAAAAAACCCCTTGGCAACGATAACACACGTTGCCCGATTATTTCCACTTAAAGTAATTCAAATACAAGTGTTTGCGGTTTGTTTGCTAAGTGGTAGTGTGAGTACAAGTGATCGAGAGTGTGTAAAGTAAAACCTATGCCGCATTTAAATACACAGATAAGCCTAACTAAATTTCCGAGATTCCAGGGCTCTCCTTCCAACTACTTTTGGCCATTATTTGACCGAGTTTGGTGGCGGGTCTCTCTTTCCACACGTGCTTCTGACTTTGACTAGGTCTACATGACCGTTATCTTCCTTCTCGTTCCTGGCTTAAACACACAGAATCAAAGAGAAAGATTAGTAATGCTGTCCTAGCATGCAGGTTATCCGTGCATGCTGGGATTGAGTAGATAGATAGATTCACATTACATTACATCCTGGGGTAGTAACTAAATAAAACCTAAGCAGAAATCTTGCGTTAGGTTACCGAAAGCGCAAGCCCTATATGCTTGACATCCAGGGGTCCTAAACTGTCGGAGGTTATTAGTAAAAATTAGGGTCAGAATTCAGGGTATAACACATATATTTTCAATGAATCATAGCAGAGCTCTATTTACCTCATAACTGTGTTCATCCGGATTGTGTTCTTTAGGAACAAGAGTGTATGTTATTATAAGGTACTTAAGAATAGTATGATTAAGGTGTGATGTAAAGAATTTACCTCTATAGATGCCAGAGCATTAAGTTGTTGTGGTAACGGTGTTCCAAGTGCAAATAGATGAGCTATAAGTAGATCAAGTTTTTTATCCGATTCTTCAATCTTCAGGAAGAGGGCCTTAACTTGTTCATTTTTTTCATCCCTAATAAGTCTCTCCTCTTTAAGTTCGAACTCAAGTTTTTCCAATTGACCATCAGTGTTGTTGGATCGATCCTTGAATTTTGTACAATTAACAGAATGTAGTTAGATGCTTTTAAACAAAGTACATAAATAGGAAAGCATGCAGACCCTATTGATTCATTATCTCTTAATTAGTTCTTAATTATTAATATATCACATAAAGACCCTATTGATTAATTATTTGATAGATTATACACAAATTAAAGACATCTAAAGGGAAGAGCGGAACACATCATGTCTTCAGTGGATATAAACAAACAGTTGACCATTTCTAGCGGTGTACGTAAAGAAGAAAGGAAGTTCACCAGTAACATGAATCTACAAACATGTGCATATTCTTGACCTCAACATTCCTAGCATAAAAATAACTAAATTAGCATGCTCCCACAGTCGTTTAAGAAGGTAAATAACTAATTTAGCATAAAATGAATGGGTTGAAATGAATGGAGAGGATTTCTACAATATATACCCCTTCCTAATTAATTATGTATGAAACAAAATTTTATCGATCTGTAACTGTACTGTACACAAATACAGGGATCCCAAGTTAAACATGTATCAATAATACACAAAACAAACAATTTTATGAAAACAGATTGTAATTAATGAAACGGAATAACTTGACAATTACCGTTTTCTGGACTGATTGGTCTCCCAAATCACATGAAACTTCAGAAGAATCGCTAGCGCTGTCTGTTGAAGCTATTTGTTGTTGAAGCTCCATGGAAGATGTGGATGATATGGATGAGAAAGAAGACCTAGTTATTCGCTAGAGGCGTTTAACTGGAAATTTTCTGATAAAGTGAGAGGGAAAAGTATCTGATGAATCAATAATAAGTAAATTTAGTTCGAAATTATGGGTGTAAGTTGAACTAATGGTGGGAAATTCAAATTTTTTGGTGTAAGTTTTTAATTAAAAGGGGGGGGGGGGGATTGTTCAAGCTGATAATAAAACCTAAAATTAATTTAAAATAATATGTATAATAAACATAATTAAACCTAAAATTAAACATAAACATAATTAATTAATTAATTAAATGCTCCACATGGCTCTTCCGGCGGGTTCTTCTTCAAGATGAACTTCATCATCCAGTTCGTAAAAGTCTTCAAGTGCCTCTTCTTGTGGGTTTGCAGGTTCTTCTTCAAGATGAGCTTTATCCTCTTGAGGTGTTGAAATAATGAGATTGTGAAATTCTACGAGTACATCAATTACGGTTGACATAACTGTGATCCTTTAAGCAGATCTGGACGATGATCGTAGTTAAAAGCCCTAACAAAATTATGTTTTAAAATTAATTTTATTATTTTCTTTTAGATATAATAAATAAGATTTTACTAACATGTGCTTTGTGGCCGGGATAACGCAACTACAAAAAACGGTGACATTACTAAAACACAACTGAAAAATGAAATTGATAAATTACTATGCAATTCAGAACAAAAATACGAAAAGACCGCCATGTTGCGAATTTCTCATGTATAATAATTTTGTTTCCAAAAATATTAAACGACGGCAAATTAGGATGGTGAGGAGCAATTAGGACCAACTAGACTCAATGAGGACTAAATACTGACAATTAGCGTCATTTAGGATACTTTAGTGAAGACCAGTTATGGTCAATGAATACGAATTAGGACCAATTCAATGAGAAGGCCGATTATACTCATAGGACCGATAAGGACGGAGTATGAAGGAAGTGACTAATGAGGATCGATGATCAAGTATGACCAATTAGGACTAATTGGGGCCAATTAGTTTGAATGAGCACCAATGATACCAATAAGGGTAAATCAGGGTTAGTGATGGTCGCTTAAGACCAATTAGGTTCAATTAGGGTCAATGAGGACCCATTAGGACCAATGATGGTCGAATATGCTCGATTAGGACCAATAAGGATGAATTATGACCTATTAGGGCCAATTAGACAGAATAAGTACCAATATGGCTCAATTCAGGTTAATGAGGAGCAATTTGCACAATTTGGACCAATAAAGACTAATTAGTGTCAGTTAGCCTCGATAAGGACCAACTAGACTCATCGAGGACCATTTACTTTGAAGTACAACAAATTTGAGTCAATTACGCCTAATTGACCCCAATTTATTATAATTGGTCCTAAATGAGCCTAATTGGTCGTAATTGACCGTAAGTGATCTTCATTGAACCTAATTGAGCCTAATAGACTATAATTGACCTTCATTGGCCCTAATTCATCCTAACTGAGTGTTCACTGGCCCTCATTGGTCCTCATTTGTCATAAATGACCATGGTTGACCTTAATTCAATCTATTGGCCCTCATTGAGCATAATTGGCCCTCAATCGGCCTAATAGGCCCTAATTAGTTATATTTGGTCCTCATGAGGCGTCATTAAGCAAAATCGACCCTCGTTAGTTATAATTGGTCTTCATCATTGACTCTAATTGATCCTCATTGACCCAAATTGACCCCAATTTACCCTAATTGGGCCTCGTGGCTTCGTTGGTCCTAATTGGTTCCTCGAGAAATCCAACACTCAATTTGATTTAACTGTGAATCCTGTAATATGCAATCAGAGTATTGCTGAATTTTGGGACTCAGCCAAAAAATTTGTTGATAGCAACGGGGTTGCTAAAATTAACTCTAGATTCGATGGGAATGAGATTAGTTTGACTAAAGAAATGATCCGGAAGCATCTGAAATTCCATGATGCAGGAGGTGATCCTGATTACAAGTCTGAATTGTACTTGAAGGCATACGAAGCAATTGGGTATGGGGGTGACTTAACTTGTGGGACCATCAAAAAAGGACAACTACCCTATGTTTGGCGATATCTTGCTCATACCATTCTCCACTGCCTATCTCCCAAGAAAACTGCGTGGGATGAACTTGCTGCACCTCAATCATCCGCTTTTCATGAATTGGTAAATGAGCTCAACTTTAACTTTTCAAAAATGATATTTGATGGAATGTTGGAAAATCTAAAACCTAATAGGATCTTTTACATGTACCTCAGATTCATCCAACACATTCTCAATTGTGAATTTCCAAATCTGCAAATCTCTAATCAACATCTTGAACTAAAATCTTTTACAAGTAAAACATTTTCTAACATGCAAGTGAACAAAACTGTTTTTCTTGGTAAAGACACATCACACCCTATGCCTAAGGCCAGGACTGCTGCTGAGCAAACTGCTCATGGTGACAACATTGTTACACCAACAAGTGTTGAGCCCACACCAGACCGACCATCCTCTTCCACTGATATACAAATTCCCACCAAAAGGAAGATGATGTCCACATCCAAAAATACCACACGCACTCCACAATCACCCAAAAGGAAGAGGACTAGGTCTCCTTCACCTAGACCCTCCACGGACTACCTCAGAATGAGGGTGATAGATCACCTAGGCCACATGAAGTAGATTCCCCAACCCTTATTGCAGGGAATATACTGCTGGACCTGGTTCAATAACCCAACCCACATTCTACTGATAAGGTGACTTGCAGTGGTGATGAAGCAAGTCAGGTGGAAAGGGCTGACACTACTCATGAAGTCCCACTGGACTGTGAGGAACGTGCCAACATCATTAAGACCCAATCCACGACAACTATTTCTATCAGGGAACCTAACCATGGGTGTTGAGCATGAACAAGGTCGGCTTGTTTGCTCTTCTTTGCTCAAAGATACTGGCAACACACCAGTTGAGAGCAGCAAGACACATACTAAATTGACGGTTCGATGTACAAAACTTAAAAATGAATTGGCAGCTCTCCGTGCAATTGTGAGAGCCCAAGGAGAAGAAATTGAACGGGTGAAGGCAGGACAATCTGTGAAATCCACTGATAGGTAAGGTTGTAAACCATACGTTGAAATGAAATTCACGTGTCAAACTAGATTTAATTCAAAATAGGATCTTACACAGGGTGTCTTCCTCAGATGCTAATGAAGTTAAACAAGTTGATCCGGTTGAACAACTACATCCGGATGAAGAAGGCCATGTTGATCTGATTGAACAACTTTATCCGGAGGAAGAATGCCATGTTGATCAGGTTGATTATCTTGATCCGGTTGAACAACTTCATCCGGAGGAAGAAGGTCATGTTAATCTGGTTGAACTAGTTGATCTGGTTGAACAACTTCATCGGGTGCAAGTGACTGCTGATAATCAGATGATCACAAGTGTGATGAGTGATCTGTAAACCACAAATGTGGAGAAAGCTCCTGAAGCTCTATCTTTCATGAGAAAAATGATGATTAGGAATACTCTTAACTGCACTTGGTTAAGGAGTGCTCCATCTCTGCCCATCATTCCTGTTTGAAAGCCTAGTGCTCCATCTCTGCCCATCATTACTCTTTTAAAGCCTAGTGCTCCATCTCTACCCATCATTCCTCTTTTAAAGCCTAGTGCTCCATCTCTGCCCATCATTCATGTTTTAAAGCCTTGTGCTCCCACTGATACTCCTAAAATAGAAAAGGTTGTTGAAGCTGATGTTGAAGAAGATGGACTCAAAGACAAGGTGTTTGCAGCTTGCAGATGCTGAGAAAGCTGAACAGGTATCTCTCCCAGAAGATGAGGTAAACATGATAAAACAGGCACTTGCAGATGCTGAGAAAGCTGAACAAATAAAAAGGGATGGAGACATGCCTTGGCATTCAAACTAGAAGAAAACATGTTGCGTTATTCAAATGATAAAGTAATAATGGGTCTAATAAATGAAATCAAGAGAAGGTCTATTGATGAGAAAATGGCAACGATGGACTCTGAGAAGGAGACAAGAAAAAGAAGAATGGCCATAGAATCTGACAAGGAGATCAAAGCTTAACAAGAAAAGATCAGACTGTCAGATAACCTTCACAATGCCAAACTCCTTATGAAGTTCACAGATATTATCATAGCCAGGGGATGAGCAACTCCTAAACAAGCAAGTTTAATGACTGCTAATCAGTTATGCGATATGATGTCCAGGGTTGTTCAAGAGGATGGTGAATTAAAACTGAAGGAAAAGATAGATGATGAGGAAAGGCAAGAGAAGATAAAAAGGGAAGAAGAGATATAGAAAATCCTAGAAAACTCTATGAAAGAGGAAGAAGAACTCAAGCTTCTCAAATGCTATTTAATTAAGATAAGGGGGAGGACCCAAAAAAGATAGTTCCTTCTGGTATTAATAGCTTGAGAATCAGATATTCAAATAACATACATGAACAGAACAAAATCTTAAAGGTTACATGTGAACCAATACCACCAGGTGCATTTTCTGATCTGAACAGAACCCTAGCCTCACAGCAACCCAGAAGAAACCCTCCTAGAACTAGTAGACCAGAAAAAAAGCCTAAACCTGTAAAGCCTCCTAAACCAGTAACATTAAAGCCTCTTCCACAAAATTTTAGAACAGACAACTTCACACCCATTGTACCACAACCTAGAATTGATCATACTCTTCCATCTCCATATCCTCACCTAAACAAACCCCGAAAACCCTCATCTCCACCCAAGTCACCAGAAAAACCACCCACCAAAAGAATGAAGTCAGTGGCTAAGAAGGGAAAAGGAAAAGTGATCAATGAGGAGGATGAATACAGAGATGTCCATTCTGAAAGGAGAATAATCATCTCCTGGAGGTAGGATGATCAAGCGAAAGTATACATGTTCACAACCAGTTCAGATGAGGTACTAAAGTTTATAGCTGAAGAAGCTATGTACAACCTCACTGACCATGAGTTGGGTGATGTTAGACAGTTACGTGGTGATATGAAGGGTACGTGTTCACAAGAGGGCTCCTTAATGCTGTGGATAAAGATGTATTTGGATGACTTATACGGGGAAGTAGATGAAGCCACATAATGCATCATTGACAATCCTGTTTCGACGCTTGAAGTTGATAAGGATGGAAAGTTGGTAGTCTATAGAGCTGATGGGTCATTCACAAGGCATAGTACAGTTCCAGATCCAGAATGGAGCCAGGATGACAAAGACCGAATCCATTTAATAATGACAATTAACATACTTCATGTGGTTAAGAGAAAACAGGTGACCAACTGGGAGTATAAGAAAGAAACAGACATGTATAACATTTTCACCAGTGAACATGGCGAGACAATTAAAAGCTTAGAAGATAATCTAAATGGGCTTTCTGAAGATGAGATACGAGATATTGTCAGGATTGATGATACTGAGAGCAGAATAGTGACACGGACCTATCATGAAAGTCTTCTATTTCACAAGGCCAAATTTCGGTTACAAGCTATTGAAGAGGAGAACAAGATGGGAACCGGATGAACTTGGCTGGAAGAAGAGTTGATCCCTGTATTTGTGTACAATTGCATAAGTTTTTCCAGTTTGTATGTTAACATAAGTTGTTACAGTTTTATTCATACACTTTTCATCTATAATAACATACACATTTTCAATGAATCATAGCAGACCTCCATTTCACTCATAACTGTGATCTTACATGAAGTATATATTCATATGCTATGTTAGTATATGTTGGCATTTTGATATGGTGGGATGAGATGATTTATAAACAGGATAAATTTTAATTCTTCAGTAAATTAGAAGAAGACAAAACCGGATGAACTACAATTCCTCGGGAAGAAGAGTTCATGAGGATTGAGAGAAGATGAACTAGAGTTCTTCAGGAGGAACCGGATAAACTAGAGTTCTAAAGTTCTTCAGGATGGTGAACTAGTTTTCATCTATAATAACATACGCATTTTCAATAAATCATAGCAGACATCCATTTTACTCATAACTGTGATCTTACATGAAGTATATATTCATATGTTATGTTAGTATATGTTGGCATTTTGATATGGTGGGATGAGATGATTTATAAACAGGATAAATTTTACTTCTAAATTGGAAGAAGAACAAAACCGGATGAACTACAATTCCTCAAGAAGAAGAGTTCATGAGTATTGAGAGAAGATGAATTAGAGTTCTTCAGGATGAACCGGGTAAATTAGAGGTCTAAAGTTCTTCAGGATGGTTAACCAGTTCACAATAAAATAAAAATCACATCAGTTCACAATAAAATCTATTTGCAACAATCAAATTTAGAATAAAATGAACTTTAATGATTGAGATAAAATCTATCTATATATATATATATATACAAATATTTTCATCAGATCCTATACAAAGATCTATCTAACTGGATAAGACCTAGCATCCGACATATAGTCTTCATCATCAAAGAAGCTCTTGATGCTGCTGTCATCAGGAAACAACTTTTGACCAGGCGGCAGTCTCGGTCCCAACTCGGAGGTGTAGGTGGAATCCCTGTTCCAGATTAAATACACATCCAACTCTGTCTCCCCCTATGGTCCCTGAAGATGAAGTTTCATATCCCCTACAACTTCGACAGTGATGAAATCACCGTACTCAAGCCCATTTGTGATGGACAGAGGTGGTATCCTCTAGTAAATGAGGAAATAGCCAATCGATGTGTGGTTTAGGTATTGCACCAATTGATTCAGATCATGACAATCAAATGTGCGAATGTCGACATAGTTGACATAATCCACCTTTCCCTTCCACACATCCTCGCCGGCGGCATTCCGGTGGAAATCGCCGCAGTGATGGATCTTGAGGGTGAACCTCCGACCACCTATAAAAAAACCAAATGCAGAGGAGAGAGTAAGTAATTAAAAAACATAAAACCCTAAAAATAAAGACCTGCAGCCATTGTTGAGTGAAAATACACTTACGGGGAGTCTTGCCGTAGTAGGGCACTGGCTCATTAACACCCCTAATCCTCCATTGTTTACCATAGGCAGCCATTGATCGATCGAAGTTTTTTTTCTTGATGATCAGGAAATACGTTCGTACAGAAGATTTTGGTGGTAAGAAAGTGGAAATTTAAAGGCAGTCAGGCCATGCTGCCAGCTATGGTGGCAAGAAGTGGAAAGGTCAGGCCACGATAACCGTGTATATTTTTTTTACCTTTACCACGCAAATCCTGTTTTTACCGTGTCTATTTATGACCTTTAGCAACAAAAATATTATTTATCAATTATTTTTTATGTGATGGGAGTAATTAAATAAGTTCTGGTTAAAATATAACCAATTAACACTTCTGTCTCAATGGTTCTTCTTAATCTTGTAGTGTGTTCCTTTCTTTTGACTGACCTAGGTTTAAGCCTTGTATTTTTATTGACCCAGGTTCAAGCCTTGTTTGCTACATTTATAATTTTTTGATTGTCTAATAGTGGATGACATGATTTATAAACTGGATAGATTTTACTTCTTCAGTAAATTGGAACAAAAACAAAACCGTATGAACTAAAATTCCTCAGGAAGAAGAGTTCATCTGGAATGAGAGCAGATGAACAGAACCAAATGACATTTTTAGACAACTATTTCACTGCCTTGGCGGACTGGGATGATTTATAATTAAACAGGATCAATTTTAGTTATTCATTAGAGAAGAAGAAGAATAGAACCGAATGAACTAGGGTTCTTCAGGATGATTTATAATTAAAAAAATCTATTTGTAATGGAAAAATTAAGATTCATGTATTTTTCCGGAAGAACATTCATTCCGGATGAATGTTTATAACCTTCCGGAACATTACCTTTCGCCACGCATATAATTTCATACCGTGACCATTCGCCATCTACTATTTAGTCACACAACCTAATAACAGTGGCCATATTACTAGCTTTTAGCCACATAACTAAGTAAAAACAGTGGTCATTGCTCACATTTAGCCACGCATAATATTTACTTAATAGTTTTATTTTTTTTAATTTACTAATTAATAAAATCTACTCTTCCGTCACATAACATTATTTAAGCGTGACCATACATTCATTTTTTTGTCACATGAATAAAAAATCATAAAAATTTCGTGGCCGTTTGGTGCATTTCGCCACTCTTTTTTAAGTGTGACAAATAAGTGTCACATGTTTTTGTAAAACAGTGGCTAAAGCCACTGCACCTGATTGTTGTTGTTACATAAACAAAAAAAATACGTGGCTAAAGGTTCCAAAGGCTATATATTTGGCCACGGTTACAAAATTTGTGTGGCTAAAACTAGTGTTTCTTACCTTTAGCCACATTTTTTTTAAACCGTGGCTAGGCGTTTTCGAAAAAACCGTGGTTAAAGCCACTTTTTAACGTAGTGCTTTCTCTTTGTTTCATCTCATTTCTTTTCTTTTCTCTCTTTAAGTAGACTCGGAAACACAGCGTTAGGGTCCGCGTAACCGAGTTCAATCCTTGCAGATTACAAATTTTTTTATTTCATTTTTTTTTAAATATAGAACTTGATACTTGATAGCCCAATGGCCCCAACCAAATCAATATAAAATAGACAACTATTAGCTCAATAACTCGCTAATAATAAAATGAGTTAAATGTCATTTTCGTCTTCGTGGCTTGCCATTTATTGTCACTTACCTTCATATATTTAAGAATTGTCATTTTCATCTAATAGTTTACGATTTTTTACCATTTCAATCCAAATGACAAACTCAATCCATTTTCTTTGTTGCGATATTTTGCCATTTCAATCCAAATGACTAAATCCATCCATTTTTTATCATTTCAATCCAAATGATTAAATCCATTTTCATTTATTAGCACAATTCATCGAATCCAATTACAATTAAATTAACACAATAGTATATACAAAATCATATATCTATATATTATGGGATTTTTAAATTCTAATGACAATGTTTTTTTATTATTATGTCGTATCTGTATTATGCGACCGACCCGACCCAGAGTAAAAAATTTATGTATGCTTCTATGAAATTGGAGCTTCTAGAAATAGTGACTTCATTAAAAAATCAAGATCTGTTACTAAGTGTAATTGTTGTGTGTATATGTGGCAACACACGAATAATGGAAACTAGTTACAATTCTTAAAATCAAAATTAAACAAGAAAAATATGAAGTAGTAAAGTAGAAGTTATAGTTAACAATGTTAGTGATAGGTGTCCCACCCTGAGTCTTTCGTGTAAGAGAGGCAAGGATAATCTATTATGCTAGTCGATCAATTATTGATAATTTCCAACAACAAAAATATAAATACACACAAAAAAATTGAAATTATAAATGATTACTTGATGAACCGACAACTCAAAATACTATATATAATATGATTTTTTAAACAAATGAAATGTATAACAAATCAACAGATCTCTTTCACGACTCTACTTGAGTCTTTGTCAATGCATGTATGAAAAATGGTATCTACTCATAAGTAATTATAACACCAATAATTGAAAGAGCCCTATGTGGAGGCTGTCTTCATATCCATCTCCTATAAGCTTAGCTTCTTCAAACTTGCATGTGAATGCGTTATTTTATTGCATAAATTGAGGACTCGATCTTGACCTTGGGGGTACTTATATAATAATTCAATTATATCACCACATGGTCCCTAAGAAAACAACACTTTTTAATTATGGCCTAAAAACAAAATTAATATATAATATATAAATATATAATAAAGAGAATAATATTAAATATAAGGTGGTAAAGTAAAGAGGATAGGTAGGGTAGATGGTGTTTGTGAATGAAAATCCTTGCATAATATGAAATATCCGGTCGAGTAAATGTCAAGTACTGTAATGCCTCGGCCAAACTACGGTACAATGTGTCATCAGAGAATAAGGGGCCATCTGTGGCACTTAACTTAGAGTTGGTGTCAACCAGAGTAGCAGACGGTTTACACGAACTCATGGAGGCACGCTGAAGAATCTCACGGGCATACTGGACTGTTGTAAAAATAAACCCGAAGTGTCCCTAGTAACAGTGATGCCCAAAAAATGATGCAAGGGCCCCAAATCAGTCATGGCAAACTCTATAGATAACATAGTAATGAGAGTGCGTAGAAAACCAGAATTAGAGGCCGTAATCACAATGTCATCTACATATAGTAATAAATAGGTTGTGTGCATGCCGTGGCGATACGCAAACAAAGATGAATCTGAAATACTGCTCCGAAAACCTTTAGCCACAAGAAAGGTGGAGAAGCGTGTGTACCATGCTCAGGGTGCATGTTTTAAACCATAAAGAGAACGCTTAAGCCTACACACATGATCTATGTTTTGGTCAAAAACTGCCTAAGCAATTAGTTGATCAAACTTTGTAAGTGAGGTAGCGTGTTTGATGTAAATAAAGATGAAAATGTGATTGCGAAGATTGACACGAGGATGTAACGAGGGAAAATTCAGGAATCCTTGAGTATCCTCAAGGAGCCTAGCAAAAAACCTCGGGGGCCGGTTCAAAGTACCTGCCTCCTAAAACTTTTATATGATGAAAGTATTTGGTACAAGTGAAATGAGCTCGTATTCTAAGTGTTATAGAGAGTTTTGATAGCAAGTATCGTGTGTTGTGTGTGTGTCCCCCTGAATGAATGACCTAGAGCTCGTTTAAATAGTCAAAAATGCATTAACTAACTAGGCTAAAAACTAGGGATTGAGTCTTCAAGTCTTTGTGAACGTTGGAGTCAGTTACAACACGTCCCATAAAGCCTTGACCGAGTCTTTAGCCATCATTTACACGTCCCTTAATACCTGCAATCAATTAAGACACGTGGACAATTGTAACGGTTAGTCGATAACTGTAGTTCAGGATCCTTTGAGCTTCTGGCGAGCATCCTGAAATAATATAACCAACTGTCCTATAATTTAGGGATTCTCCCAACTAAGCCAATATGAACGTTGTGGACCACTTAGTCCATGTTCTATATCATTTGTCCGAGTTTTTAGGCTTGTCTACACGTTTCTTTGACCCTGCAATTAATAAGACACATGGGAAAAACAAACGGGTTAGTTGATAACTGTAATTCAGGATGCTCGAACCTGCCAGGATCCTGAACTTGCATAAGGATACCAAACCATTTGAGCTGCCGCCAGGATCCCGGATTATCAGCCCTAACAATTGCCCCTGAATTTTAATAGTTGTCGACCAAGAAGACGGCTGTAAAAATTCAAACTCAACGTCATCTCTTGAAACAATTACGAAGGTGACTCGTTAGCTCTTGATTTGATAGCAACGCAACTTCTCATGTGATTTCCCCATAAATAATTCCAAGTTGCTGTCTTCCCCATACATCAGTCGAAACCCTGTCGATTGCTCTCTTTGTATTTCCTGCATATATATGACTTAGTAGTATTTTGATCATCATGGTGTGTTATGTATATTTTTGGTTATTTTGAAAAATGTTTGAATGAGGATCCTACAGGATGCTTAGTTTAGAAATTCCAAAGCCCATAAAACTTTGTCAATGTTAACAAACCATGATGTTAGCCAATACTTGGTTAGTAATAAAAATATGCAATATGCGCAGTACCAATGTCACCTGTTCAAAAGTAATTCAACTGTCGAGATAACCAGGATCCATGAGGATCCTTAGGAATCCTTAAGATATACTTGATGAAATTCCGATGAATCTGAGAATAAGTCTTGAGCATTTAGGAACAAGTCAAACAGGGGTCAAGCCCAACCTTGTCTTCTGAGGTACGAAGTGCTTTATAAGTCTTGGGTCTAAGCCAACTGGGGTCAAGCCCAAAAACTTGAGAGACACGAAAGTGCCTAAACCTTAGTTAATGTGAGAACATTAAAAACCTGTGTTATTCTGAGGACAAGCTCAAAAATACTTGGGACTAAGCCAACTGGGGTCAAGCCCAAAAACTTGAGAGATACGAATGTGCCTAAACCTTGGTTGACATGAAAATGTCAAAAACCTTAGAATCTTTTCGAGATGACACGTCTGCCACCCATTTTGAAGTGCACTTTATGGCCAACAGTGATGAAATTATCAGCCACCCTCAGATGGACTGGTCGCACCATCTTGAACCATAGGCCACCACCGTGCACTCCTGGCGAGGGTCTTGCGCTCCTGGCGATTCCCATTAGTGAACGAGAAGGTGAAAACCTCCTAAACCTTTGATAGCATTCTGAATGCCTTATACTTAGAAGAGGTGATCAGCCTCTAGCTTGTGACAAGAGGCTTAGAACATCTGCAAAATACTTCAAGGCTTGGTGAGAGGTGGGTGTTAGTTTGACTAACACCCCTCCGATGCCTAAGTTAGTAACCATTTCACAAAGATAATGATTAAGGGATTGAAATGAGAATAAAGATCATACCTGATGTCCTTGGAGTATACACAAGGATTTTTGGATATACTTAGAGGATCCGGAGAGTACTTACATAAAATACAACTTCAAGTGAATCGCATTCCAAGCTCTTGGGAGCAGCTCACCTTCCATAGTAGCCAGCCTGTACGCTCCCTTTCCAGCTTCTGAATCTATTAGGTAAGGACCTTCCCATTTAAGTGCGAGTTTCCCATGTGCCGGATTGGTAGTGTTTTGAAAAGCTTTCCTAAGTACCAGATCTCCTACTTGAAATCTTCTGATCCTGAGATTCCTGTTGTAAGACTTGGCTATCCTTTGCTGGTATGCTGCCATCCTGAATTTCGCGAGGTCTCTGATTTCATCGATCGTTTCAAGATCTTCAAGGAGCTCTTGCTTATTTGCTTCAAAATTCCGGCAGCTCGTTCTTGCAGTTGGCATCACCATTTCAGTAGGTATTACAGCTTCAGATCCAAATACTAAGGAAAATGGTGTTCGACCAGTAGCATTTTTGGAGGTCGTTCTGTCTGCCCACAATACAAAAGGTAGCTCTTCAGCCCACTTCCCTTTCTTGTCTCCTAGCTTCTTCTTGAGATTATTGATGATGATTTTATTGCTTGATTCTGCTTGGCCATTAGCTTGTGGGTGTATGGGAGTCGAAGTTACCATCTTGATGCCCCATGCCTCACAAAAACTAGTCGTTCTTTTTCCAATAAACTGAGACCCGTTGTCACAAACTATTTCCGATGGGATTCCAAATCTTGTAAGAATATTCCTTTTAATGAAGGAAATCACTTCTTTTTCTCTAACTTGAACAAAGGCTTCGGCTTCAATCCATTTAGAAAAGTAGTCCGTCATGGCCAACATGAAGACTTCTCCTCCAGGTGCTACAGGCAGCTTACCAACTATATCCATGCCCCACTTCATGAACGGCCATGGAGATGATATCGAATGGAGCGGCTCGGCAGGCTGATGAAGGATGTTGTCGTGCCGCTGGCATGCATCACACTTCTGAACGAAGGCCATTGCATCCTTCTTCATAATAGGCCAGTAGTATCCTGTTCTCAATACTTTAGAAAATAGTGATCTGCCCCCAGTGTGGTTGCCACAATCACCTTCGTGAATATCCTGGAGTACTGCAAGTGCCTCAGGCTGCTCGAGGCATCTCAAGTATGGTCCTGCAAGAGATTTCTTGTATAAGATACCATTTATTATAGAATATGGGATTACCTTTGTTCGAAAGAGCCTGGGATTCTTATTTTTGGGGACTTCTCCTTCTTGGATAAATCTTCTGATAGGGTATGTCCAGGATTTCTGAGGATCCTGAGAATCTACCATATCCGGATCTTTATCTGCTGTGATGTCATTAACTTCCTGTTCTTCGATTGCTGCTGTCAGGATGTGAGTTATGGGAATCTTAACACCTTCTGGGATCCTTAGTGATGATGCTAAATTTGCCAAAGCATCAGCTTCTGCATTTTCTTCTCTAGGTACCTGTGATATGCTGCAATTTTCAAAAGATAATGCTAATTGTTTTACGAGGTCTAGATATTTGGTTAGCCTTTCGCCTTTCACTGCATAGGATCCATTAAATTGGTTAGTTAATAACAAAGAATCAATAAAAACTTGAATGTGTTGGATACCCATATCTTTAGCGAGTTGTAATCCTGCAATTAAAGCTTCATATTCGGCTTCATTATTAGTAGCCTTAAATTCACAATGGATAGATAGAGGAATAATGTCCCCCTGTGGCGATTTCAGTAGCGCACCCAATCCTGTTCCTCTAACGTTAGATGCTCCGTCCGTGTACAAGATCCAACTGCCTGAAGCTTCTTCGAGCTGCTTGACCTCAAGTTCAACCTCTGGCAGTATGTCGCTGCTGAAATCAGCCACAAAATCTGCAAGTGCTTGTGACTTGATTGCTGTTCTTGGTTCATATATGATTTCATAGGCACTTATTTTACCGCCCATTTCGCCATTCTTCCGGACATTTCTGGCTTTCTTAAGACACACTTAATAGGATAGTTAGTTTTTACATAAATAACATGGGTTTCAAAGTAATGTCTTAATTTTTGAGAAGCCATTACGAGAGCTAAAATCAATTTTTCTAAATAAGAATACCTGGTTTCGGCGTCTAGTAATGTTTTGCTTACATAGTATACCGGATGCTGTTGTCCCTCATGATCTTTCACGAGTACAGCGCTTACTGAGCTGCCTGAAACTGATAGGTAAAGAGATAATGGTTCGCCCTTGACCGGTTGCATTAGAAGCGGAGCAGATGACAAATATTCTTTCAAAGAGCTCAGAGCTGCTTCATGCTTTTCACCCCATTCAAACTTTTTGTTCTTCTTCAATATGTCATAAAATTCTTTGCTCTTCTCTGATGATCTTGATATGAATCTGTTAAGTGCTGCCACTCTTCCAGTTAATCTTTGAACTTCCTTGACATTCGTTGGAGATTTCAAATTTATGATTGCTTGGATCTGCTCAGGGCTGGCCTCTATTCCTCTTTCAGTAACCATGAAGCCCAGGAACTTGCCGGCTCTTACTCCAAAATGGCACTTGGAAGGATTTAATTTCATATTGAACTGGTCCAATATATCAAAAGCAGCTTCAAGATCTCTAGGATGATCCTTTTCTTTTTTCGATTTCACCACCATATCATCTATGTATACCTCCATGGTGTCCCCCAGTTTGTCTTTAAACATCATGTTGACTAGCCTTTGGTATGTGGCACCTGCATTTCGTAAACCAAAAGGCATTGCAATATAACAATAAATACCTGTGGGTGTCATGAAGGTTGTGTCTTCCTGATCCGATGGTTCCATTTGAATTTGTTGAAAGCCCGAAGATGCATCCATAAAAGTTAGCATTTCATGCCCAGCAGTTGCATCCACCATAGAGTCAATGTGTGGTAGAGGGAACGGGTCTTTTGGACAGGCCTTGTTTAGATCTGTGTAATCTACACACACCCTCCACTTACCATTTTTCTTCTGGACTACCACCACATTAGCCAGCCATCGAGGATATTTAACCTCTCTAATCATTTTTTACTTGAGCAGCCTGTCAACTTCTTCTTGGATTATGACGTTTCTCTCAGGAGCAAACTTTCTTCTTTTTTGATGTATTGGCCTGAAAGATTCATCTATACCAAGTTTATGAGTAATAATATCTTTAGATATACCTGTCATGTCTTCATGTTTCCATGCAAATGTTGTGATTCTGGATTTCAACAGGTTCACGAGCTGCTCCTCAGTATCTTCAGGGATATTGGTTCCTACCAGCACTTTGATTTCAGGATCTTCAGGATTAAGTTGGACTTCCTTGATTTCCAGTTCCTTTGTCATCTGAATTCTTCGTGCTGGTTTCTTTAATTGCTATGCTGGCTTGGACTTGATGGTATTCTTCATGGCAGAAGTATAGCAGTCTTTGGCTTCTTGTTGATCACTTAGTATCCTTACAACTCCCCAAGGTGTGGGAAGCTTCACACATTGATGATAGGTAGATGGAACCGCTTTCATGTCATGGATCCATGGCCTTCCCAAGATTACGTTGCAACAAGGAAGAGAGTCAATAACGCAGAATTTCTGCATGGAGTTGACTCCTTCAATGTAGACGGGAAGTATGATGTCTCCAACCGTATGCTTGGTTTCTCCACTGAATCCTACTAATACCGAGGATCTTGGAATTATTTCTTCTTCTGGAATGCTCATGTTTTTAAGCATGTCCAATTGAATGATGTTGACTGAACTGCCGTTGTCTATCAGGATCCTGCGAACATAATGGTTAGCAATACATAACGTAATTACCAGACTGTCGTGGTGAGGATCCTGGATGTCCAGCTTATCAGTTTCATCGAAAGAGATGACTCTGTCTTCAGTCAATATTGCGTTCTTCTTTGGACGACTGCCTTGATCCATCTTGGCCCCCTTAGCATGCCTCTTTGCCGATGAGAAAGAAGTTCCGCATATGTCGGATCCTCCCGAGATGAAGTTGATTACTTTAGCATCTGCTGGTGGCGACTGAGCTCTTTTGGGCTGCTCGGGAGCTTCTTGAGTTTTACTTTTCTTTCTGCCGAATAGTTCTTTGAGATACCCCTTGCTGAGCAGGTAACTGATCTCTTTTCGAAGGGCTATGCAATCATCTGTTAAGTGCCCAAAGTCTTCATAGTAGGCACACCATTTAGACTTATCTTTCCATGATCCTTGTTTCTCTGATTTTCTTGGCCATCTGGCTTTATCACCTAGATCCTGCAAGGCACATAACAAACCACTCATGTCAACTGAAAAGCAATAATCAGATACCTTTGGGAAGTTTTCTTCGTCGTCTTCCTCTTCAACTTCGTTGACCCTTGGATTATCATTACGATAATAGGGTTTGTTTCTTTGTTGTTTTCCGGGAGAGCTTGTCCTTCTGCCCGACGTTTCTTCACCTCTTTTCTGGATCTTCTTATCGTCTTCCAACCTGATGAACCTTAGTGCCCTTGTTCTGACTTCATCAAGGTTCCTGCAAGGAGTCATAACCAAATCATCATAAAAGCGAGAGTCTCCTCTAATTCCCATTTTGAAAGCTTCTACAGCAGCGGCCATGTCTAGGTTGGGGATATCCAGAGCTTCTCGGCCGAATCTGGCTACATAATCCCTTAAGGACTCGTTGGGCTTCTGAACTATCCTGTATAAGTCACCTGTGAGCTTCTCAAAGCTCCTGCTGCAAGAAAACTGGTTATTAAACAAGTTAACTAGATGGGGAAAAGAAGTAATTGTATTAGGAGGGATACTGAGCAGCCATTTCAAGGATGGTCCTGTCAATGTTGAGCCAAATCCCTTGCATAAGCAAGCTTCTTTGATGTTTGTAGGAATGGGGTTGATTTCCATTCGTTCCCTGTATTGTGCCACGTGCTCCTCAGGATCTGTTGTCCCATCATAGAGTTTCATGTTGGGGGTCTGAAATCTTTTTGGTATCTCTACGTCACAAATGGGCCATGCAAATCTAGAAACCCTGTGGATGCCTGCTGGCACTTCAGGAATTGGACGTATAACACCAGGAACACTTGAGATCATGTCCTTTAACCTCTGAAGTTCCCTAGCGATAGTCGGGTTGATACCTGCATCCTGCACAATTCCTTGGTTAGGGTTAGCATAACAATTATCAAAGTTGTTACCAGCCCTGGAAGTTTGAAGATGGATCTGGGGTCCATATTCAGCATCTCTAAGGACGGTTGGCTCAGTTGTAGTTCCCGCTTGCATGGGGATGAAGTCTCCCTCATGCATCTCTTGAGATGAACCTGGGATTGTGCCTGCAGAGACAGTAGGATAGGAAAATAAGGATCCTTGAGGATCCTGAGCAGCTCGGAAGCGGCTCCGATATTGTTGGAATGGCTGAGATGAAGATCCCTGTAGCATCTGAGTAGTAGGTGCTGCTGACTGCTGACTCCAAGGCTCATGAAGGTTTGTCGTCGCAAACCGCTGTGGTTGAGATATAGGTTGTTGCACTGATACCGTCGGTATTTGATGGCTTAAAAACCCGGCTGGTTGCTGACTCGAGCATCTCGGCAGCTGCTGACTTCCATATCTACTGTAGTAAGATTTTGGGGGCTGCTCGGAGTAGAACCCAGAGTATTCCAGATCTATCACCCTGGAAGTCTTCTGATGCTGAGAGCCTGAGAATCCCGCAGTAGTAGCTGTTGCAATACCTGACTTTGCAGCAGTAGAGAGATTCGCTTTCTGTTTTGGCTGCTCCGATATTTCCGGAGAGTCGAACCCGAATGATTTTGGCATCAAAGGGCTAATTTCCTCTACTGGTCTCTTCGATTTCTTCAATTCCATGATCTCCTTCATCATTTTCTCGTTGGTTTTGGCTTGCTCATCCACATGAGACTTCATTTGCCTGATCAAAACATAGAGATCGTTATTAGAGATAGCAGAGTCAGTGGACGTACCTTGAGATCCCTGAAAAGTAGGATATTCCACTCTTTTAGCGTCGGTGCCGGTCACTTTCTTCATCATTGGGGGGAGACCAGTGTCGACAGCCGGTTTAGTGGATGAAACAGATTTCGAAGTAATTTTTTGTTGGCTCGACATTTTCAAGAATCGATTATGGGAAGAAGATCAAGGCTCTTAACTGAATTCAAACACCGTTTGCCCCACGGTGGGCGCCAAATTGTTTTGGTCAAAAACTGCCTAAGCAATTAGTTGATCAAACTTTGTAAGTGAGGTAGCGTGTTTGATGTAAATAAAGATGAAAATATGATTGCGAAGATTGACACGAGGATGTAACGAGGGAAAATCCAGGAATCCTTGAGTATCCTCAAGGAGCCTAGCAAAAAACCTCGAGGGCCGGTTCAAAGTACCTGCCTCCTAAAACTTTTATATGATGAAAGTATTTGGTACAAGTGAAATGAGCTCGTATTCTAAGTGTTACAGAGAGTTCTGATAGCAAGTATCGTGTGTTGTGTGTGTGTCCCCCTGAATGAATGACCTAGAGCTCGTTTAAATAGTCAAAAATGCATTAACTAACTAGGCTAAAAACTAGGGATTGAGTCTTCAAGTCTTTGTGAACGTTGGAGTCAGTTACAACACGTCCCATAAAGCCTTGACCGAGTCTTTAGCCATCATTTACACGTCCCTTAATACCTGCAATCAATTAAGACACGTGGACAATTGTAACGGTTAGTCGATAACTGTAGATCAGGATCCTTTGAGCTTCTGGCGAGCATCCTGAAATAATATAACCAACTGTCCTATAATTTAGGGATTCTCCCAACTAAGCCAATATGAACGTTGTGGACCACTTAGTCCACGTTCTATATCATTTGTCCGAGTCTTTAGGCTTGTCTACACGTTTCTTTGACCCTGCAATTAATAAGACACATGGGAAAAACAAACGGGTTAGTTGATAACTGTAATTCAGGATGCTCGAACCTGCCAGGATCCTGAACTTGCATAAGGATACCAAACCATTTGAGCTGCCGCCAGGATCCCGGATTATCAGCCCTAACAATCTAGATGATGCGGATCATAAAAATCAGGACGCTGCTGCATGTACACTGTTTCTGCTAAATCACCATGCAGAAAAACGTTCTTAACATCTAACTGATGGATAGGCCACTGATATGAGATGGTTAGGGATAAAACCATACGAATGGTATCCGGCTTAACAACCGGACTAAACGTCTCCATACAATCGATGCCCACAGTTTGGGACTTACCATTCACAACTAGTCGCGCTTTATAGCGCTCTAAGGATCCATCAGACTTAAATTTGTGCTTGAACAACCATATGCATCTAATACTCGGTTGTCCCTGGGGCCGAGGAACCAATTCCCACGTATCATTGTCCTGCAATGCCTTAAGTTCGTCAGTCATGGCCTGACGCCAGTGTGGATCAGCTAATGCTCTAGAATAGGAAGTGGAAATGGGGGAGATAGGTGGCGAGGTCTGGGCATGAAGATTGAGTCGAGATATGGGTTGAAATACCCAGGATCGAGCACGGGTGGTCATGGGATGAGGGTTGGGGATTGGTTTGGTTCGGATGAGGATTGGACGAAGGTGAGATTGGGCTAGATTGGGCCGTGGAAGGGGGTGAAGTAGTTTGGGCCGTGGCCGAGCTTGTGGGAGGAGATGAGGTATCTGATGGGCTTACGGTGGGAGACGGATTGGGAGTGGTGCCATGAATGGGTGGAATTGATGGGCATAGATCGGATGTGTCAAGAGGGGTGGGGGTGGGGAGCAGTTCGCCATATGGAAAGACACGTTCATCGAAGATGACGTGTCGAGAGATGTGGACCTTATCGGTGTCCGGATCGTAGCACCGATAACCTCGGAAATTGTTTGGGTATCCCCAAAAAATGCATCTCTTGGACCGGGGGGACAATTTATTTGGTTGAGTGGCGGTCATAGTGCGGTAGCACGCGCACCCGAAGGTGCGGAGATGGTCGTAGGTGGGATGGAAATGGAAAAGAATGAAGGCAGGGGTGTTAAAGTTCAAGCGCCGGACGGGGAGGATATCGTGTATGTAGGCTGCTGTATGGAGGGCTTCCACCCAGAAGTGAGATGGAAGTCTAGCTTGCATGAGCATGGCGCGTATGATATCGTTCAGGCCACCTATCATACGCTCGACTTCCCGTTTTGGGGAGAAGTTTGAGGACAAGAGAAACGAAAAATAAGGCCGTGTTGAGTTGCAAAATTATGAAATTCTTTATTGTCGAATTCGCCCCTAGGTCACATTGAAACTGTTTGATGGATTTATTAAATTGAGTCTAAATCAGTTTGTGAAATTTAGTGACAGTGGGAAAGGTTTCAAATTTGAATTTTAATGGGTATACCCAAACATAATTTGAAAAGTTATCAATTAAGACCAAATAATATTTATAACCCGATGTACTTGCAATGGGTGAGGTCCACAGGTCGCAATGAATTATATCAAACGTCTGAAATGTAATAGATGATGAATCATAAAAAGGCAATCGTTTGCTATTAGAAACCTGACAAGTATGGCACACTGATAAAAACTTGTCTTTATTACATTTAATCAAATTACGAGAATTTAAAAAATCTAAGACTTGAGCTCCTGGATGGCCAATTCGGTTGTGCCATAGATGAGATGAGGGTGGAGTCATGCAAGCTAATCCATGAGTCGTCGGTGTGTTGAAGGGGTAGAGATCTCCGGTACTATTGTGGTGGGAAAGGAGCCTGCCAGTGCGGAGTTTCTTCAAAGAAAAACCAAACGGATCAAATTGCAGGCTAACATTATTATCTTTTGTAAATTGGCGAACCGATAATAATTTTTTAACAATGTTAGGTGTAAAAAGAATATTTTTTAAATGGTAGGAATGAGGTGGTATGGTATGTAGAGCATCACCTGATCCATAAACTGACAACGTATTGCCATTGCCAACAAAAATATAAGGAATATTAGAACGAGATACGGGGTTTTGGAAAATACCTTGTTTGGCGGTGAGGTGTTGTGAGGCTTCCGTATCCATAACCCAGTTTTCATTTCCCTGCATAAATTGTTGAGCCTGATATGCGTGGCCCAAATCTGTCGGATTCAAGGCATCAAAATTGCTTACGAACTAGGCATGTGCCGGTTGTTGGGCCTGTGATGATGGCCTGGTAAACCAGTTGGGCTGCTGGACAAGATTATTAGGATTCTTATAGTTTTTGGGCTGAGGATAAATGTTGGGCTGATAAGGATAAGTTGGGCTATTAAAGGGTTAAGAGGGAAAGGGGGACGGTGGCGGGTAAGTGGGCCAAGTAGGCTGTGGGTTTGCGGCATAAGCAGGGGGTCCATAGGCAGGGGGCGTGATTGGTATTTTGAGGGTAGCGACCCCGACCATATGACCGGCCACCGCGGGATGATCGCCGACCACCTCGGCCACCACGATTTGCATAGCGGGTATTGTTTGGTTCGTAGGGCCGGTTGTAATTGTTTTGGTAATTTTGGTAATTTGTCTTGGGATCATAGGGACGGTTTGATGGGTTAGTGGGGGGAATGTTGGGGTTGGTGGTATTTGGGTGGGTATTTTGGGAGGAAAGAAGAGCGGTTTGGGATGGGTTTTGTCTAGCAGCCAACCTTTGTAGTTCGAGATATACCATGTTTCGTGCCTCATCCCAAGTTGGACTCGACTAATTAATGAAACTGGCTACCGTGTCATATTCCGCAGGGAGTCCGCGAACTAATTGCAACACCTTTCTATTGTCTTCAACAGTCCGTCCCATGTCATTCAGTTGAACCTCCAGGTCGTGGATGCGTTGGAAGTATGCATCCATCGAGGAACATGACGCAAGGGTAATAGTAGAGAATTCTTGTTCCAGGGCGGCGGCTCGTGAGCCTTTGTTATTCTGATGAATTTCCTGCAATTTCAACCAAGTGTCTCGGGCAGAAGCATTAGTATCTATTACACGAGTCAAAATGTCATCCGCAATGGATCCGTAGATCCATTGTAAAACCACTGAGTCGATTTCAGACCAAACCTTATAGGTTGGGTCAGTGGTTGCGGGTGCTGCAGAACCATCAATATGGTTTGACGCTTGATAAGCCTTGACATGGACGGAAAAAAGTTTCACCCACTGTGTGTAGGTGATTTTAGTACCATCTAGGACACGTACCTTTTGTTGTATATTTGTTACCGTGTAGACACGATTGAGTTTCTCGGTGATCTCTTTGAGTGCGTTGGCCATCAGGTTAAGAGAAGAATCAGACGTATCCGAGTATGGGGAATGGACGTCGTCGAAGTTGGATGGCGTCACCGGCTCCGTGGAATCTAGTGGTGACGATAGTAGAAAAATAATAATAATAATAATATAAACCAATATGTAGAATTGGTTTTGGGAGGTTGCCTGCACACGTGGAGAATCAAAAATAAAAAGGTTCAAAGCTTCTTTCTTGATTATTGCAGAAGAATTTCCGTAACAAAAAAATTCCGTAGAACAAGAAGTTGAAGGTGGCGGCAAATATGAATTAAGGTTTAGGATCTTAAGGCTCTGATACCATGTTTGTGAATAAAAATCATTGCCATTAACATTAAGATACAACCCTATATATATACAAATAATTTACACAACGCACCCTTTGACTAACTACAAACATACATAAATAATATGGACTAATAGATGGTTCCCGGAATATGCATGTTAAGTTTGTAATTTATAGGACAAATTGGGTTTTAATAATTTAAATTATGCTTTGTTGGTTGATTATAATCTATACTTCTAAACTCTAAACCCTAAAAGTTTGATCAATGATACTAGCAACTTTCACTTTGGTTACCAATGACAATGCATTATAATCATTACATATTTTAATTTTTAGTTCATATTGATGATTGAGAACGAAATGGGGATCATAGATGCAAAAATAAGAAATAATCAAATGGAAATCTACCGTTAATCTATGATGATTATGTTACTACAAATGTTCTTAAACGACGGTAAAAATTAAGAGTGTTACTGGTAACAACTAATAGTATGAATTATTATTAACCAAATTGTACATCATAATTTATATTGTTAAAATTAAATTTGCGTATGTTAAAAGATAAACATGATTACGGATAATTAGTTTTATACGATTTGCACTTGAGAATTTATTATCTTACAAGCTCACCATATTTATTACCTATCATGTGTAAAAAAGGTTTAGGATTGAAAATACAGAAATTATAGTTGTTATGGCTTCACAAATCGTATTAACATGTATTCTAGTTACACAAATAGTTGTTATGGTTTAAGGGGTACGGGTAAAGATCAAGAATTTGAGCTTAGTCTATGAACTGTTAGTGTAAATTGGTCCGGTGTAGTTAAAATATATTGTTATGGTTTGACTAAAGTTACCTTTTCTTCTTATCAACTTTATTATTCATCAACTGTTCACTGTGAGACTTGAACCCTTAAACTCTTTGGTATAATAACCTCTTTTAGACTTAAGTTTTAAAAGTTGAATGTTCTCAGTTACATAGTGTAACAAACTTAATTAGGATTAAACATTAAAAACGTAACTTTTTAACCCACCGTTTTTTAAATGTTGGTTTCTCGCGATTAGAAAATGTGGGGTTTGAAGTTGGTAAACCAGAATCACTCGATCACACACACACACACACTTGAGAGAAAAGAAATTAGAATTTATATTACGAACTACTTAGAAACTGATTACAAGCTAAACGTATTTATACTAACTAATCCTAACGGTAATATAAACTAATTACAGAAAGTTACAAATAACCCCCTGAAGTTCAGTTGGAATTACAAATGTTGTCAAAACTTAACAAACTCCCCCCTAATTCCAACAAATGATAACCCAACATTAGCATCATGTAATAGAGGTCCAATGGACTTACTTACACTAATGTGTTGAGCTCCCATTCTTAATGGAATCACTGAGAGTTTACAAACACAGCTGCAACTTACTTGAATTCCTTCACACCAAGCATATTCCTCAACTCTACAAACCTTCCTTTAGGAACAGCCTTGGTAAACACATCAGCTCTTTGCAAACCACTTCTCACAAACTCAACAATGATCTGTCCTTCTTCAATGCACTCCCTTATGTAATGATACCTAAGGTTGATGTGTTTAGATCTCCCATGAAAAACAGGATTTTTCATAAGAGCAATTGTTGATTTGTTGTCCACAAACAGTTTCACACTTCCTTGAGAAACTCCTGTAATTTCTTCTAATAATCCCTTTAACTAAACTGCTTGACAAGCTGCTGAGGTAGCAGCCATGAACTCTGCCTCACAGCTAGAAAGAGCCACTGATTTTTGCTTAGAAGAATACCAGGAAATAGCTGACCCATTAAAGAAAAACACATTGCCTGATGTACTTTTACCATCCTTAGAATCCATTAGATGGTTGCTGTCACTGAAACCTTCCAAATCTTGCAGCTTCTCTTTCTTGTACATCAAACCAACATTCAAAGTACCTTTAACATACCTGATGATATGTTTTACTGCTTTCAAATGAGCCTCTTTAGGCTCCTGCATGAACCTACTTACATACCCAACAGCAAAAGTAATATCAGGCCTAGATTGTGTGAGATACCTAAGAGAACCTACTAATTTCCTATAGTTAGTTGAATCCACAACCTCACCACCCTCTTCCTTTTGCAACCTTAAACCTAGTTCCATAGGTATTGCACTCTCATTGCACTCTTTCAAACCTGCTAATCTAACACTCTTAGAAGCATAAGAAACCTGTTTTAGAACTATTCCATCATTCCTTTGAAGAACTTCTAACCCAAGATTATAACTCAAAGTCCCTAAGTCTGTCATTTCAAACTGTGTTTCCATTTCTTTCTTAAACAAGTCTATCTCTCTTTGATCACTGCCAGTAACAAGGAGATCATCTACATAAACACACAGCAACAAACTTGACTTATTTTATACTTCTATAGTAAACAGCCTGCTCATGTTTACACCTCACAAGTCCTAAATCCTTTAGTACCTTGTTCAACTTAGTGTTCCAGGCTCTAGGAGCCTGTTTGAGCCCATATAAAGCCCTTTCAAGCTTATACACTTTATCCTCAGATCCCTTCCTAATGTAACCTTCAGGTTGTTTCACATAGACAGTCTCACTTAACTCTCCATTTAAAAAAGTTGTCTTAACATCAAGGTGACAAATTTTCCAGCCCATTCTAGCAGCAAAGGCTATTATCATCCTAATTATCCTAGCCACAGGAGCAAATACTTCCTCAAAATCAACTCCAAACTGTTGAACATAACCTTTGGCCACTAATCTTGCCTTATGTTTAGTAATCTTACCATTCTCATCTCTCTTTATCTTAAACACCCATTTCAAACCTATTGGATTACACCCTTGAGGTAAATCTGTTAACACCCAAGTATGATTTCTCTCAATGGAACTAATTTCTTCCTTCATAGCTTTCTTCCATTCAGAACATCTAATTGCCTCTCTAAAAGTAACAGGTTCCTCCTCTTGATTCAATAACAACTCCACTAACTCAAGTTCCTCTTGTCTTTGTTGAGTTTGCCTAATCCTATTATCTAAGACAAAATCTCTCAACCTCATAGGCACTGCAGTCTTCCTACTAGTTCTCCTAGTATGACCTTCTTCCTGAGTTTCATGTTCTACAGGCTCTAAATCATCTGCAGCTTCAGGACTATTAGCTTCCGGAGTAACTTGTATACCTTCCGGAGTAACTTGTATACCTTCCGGAGTAACTTGTACACCTTCCGGAGTAACTGATTCAGACTCAATAGGAACATCAACAAAAAAATCCTCCCACTCAGGACTATTAACTTCCTGCACTTCATCCTTTCTAGTTACAACACCTAGCTTCCAATCCCAAAACTTACTTTCATCAAACACAACATCCCTGCTTATCACTATCCTTCCACTCAGAACATCCAGCATCCTACTTGCCTTAGACCCTTCCTCTACACCCAAATACACCATAGCTTTGCTCCTATCATCAAGCTTCTGAACTCCTACTTTTGTATTCTTAACATAACCAATACATCCAAACACTCTCAGATAACTCAAGATGGGTTTTCTTCCTTTTACTACAGCATAAGGTGTATTATCTCCTAATATGCTAGTTGGCAACCTATTCATCACATAGACAGAATGCCTAACCCCTTCTGCCCACAATTCTTTAGGTAAACTAGCTGCCTTCATAAAACTTCTAGTCATCTAGTCATATTTAGAACAGACCTATTTCTCCTTTCTACAATCCCATTCTGTTGGGGAGTATAAGGAGCTGTAAGCAACCTAGCAATCCCATTCTGTTCACAATACTCACTAAACTCATGTGAATTGAACTCACCCCCTCTATCTGATCTCAATGCTCTCACTTTCAGATTCAACTTAAGTTCAATGCTAGTTTTGAAAGACTTAAACACACTAAATGCTTGATCCTTAGTTTTTAACATGAACACCCACATGAATCTTGAGCAATCATCAACAATAAGCATGAAATATCTATTTCCTGCCTTTGTTGCAGGATTAATAGGACCACATAAGTCAACTAAAACTAACTCTAAGGGTGTCTTAGCTCTATAGGTTGACACTGGAAAACTCTTCCTAGACTGTCTACCAACTAAGCAGGCCTCACATAGTTGTGTTGGTTGAGACAATCTAGGTACTCCAACAACAAGTTCCTTCTTAGCTACCTGCTCTAGTGTTTTAAACCCAATATGACCCATCCTGCCATGCCACAGCCAAGCTTGATCATCTAATGATGTCTTAAAACACATAGGCATTCCTGTTCTGAGTTCTATCTTATACAATCTATTAGGTGATCTCTTTACCTTCATCAACAGAGAACCATTTCTCTCATACAACCACAACTGATCATCCTTCATCCTCACTTCACATCCCACTTATGTAGCTTGACCCAAGCTTAAAATGCTAATCTTAAGACTAGGTATGAAGTAAACATTTGTCAACAACTTCTGCTCTTTATTCTTACCTTCTAAAATGACAGAACCTTTCCCCTCAATCCTAATCCTAGAACCATCACCAAATGACACATTTCCTAGAATATTCTTGTCTAATGTGGCAAAATGGTAAAAGTTCCCTGTCATATGGTTAGATGCCACATTGTCTAGATACCAAACCTCCTTATCATTTTCTTCTGACTCATACTTAGAGGGAAAAACCTTATGTTTATTCAAAAACACAACCTCTTTTCCACTCTCATCTCTAGATACCATTAACAAAGTGGGTTCATCTTCATCTACCATCTGTGTAAGATTGATCTCAGGATCCTTAGGCTCTATCTTATGACACTCACTTGCATAATGACCAAATTTATCACACTTGAAACACCTAATCTTACTCTTATCTTTCTTAGTCTTAATGAAGTTTTTCTGTCCTTTACCATTCTTAAAGCTATCCCTTGCCTTAGTAAACAACTTATTTCCCTCCTCACTAGACTTAGATGATCCTGTGTTTCTATCTCCTTTCTTGTTCTTAAACTTAGCCTCCTTATGCCTAGATTGCCACTCAGTGTAAGAAAGCAGTAATTGATCATCTTTTGTGGTATTACCTTTCAATTTTGATTTCATTCCTGTTCTCTCTTTAAATGCTTTTAGCCTACCTATTGCTTCTTGAAACAATATTGTATCTAAATCTACAAACTGCTCAATAGATGCTACAATATGTATAAACCTCTCAGGGACAAAATCTGGGAGTTTTCTTACCAATGTAGAATCTTGAATTGGAGATCCCAAACTGGTAAACTGGCTTGATAATGCAGTCAATCTTGCTGCAAATTCATCAACACTCTCTGACTCCTTCATCTTCAAGGCTTCATACTCACTCTTGAGAGTTTGAAGTCTTGCCTTCTTTACCCTGTCAACTCCCACATATCGAGTTTTAATGGAATCCCAGACATCCTTCGCCGATTCAATACTTGACACTTGTAAAATTAACTCTTCAGGGAATGATTGATACATGTAGGCTATCGCATCATTGTTCTTCTTGGTATCCATTTCTGCACCTTCTTCCGGTTGAACAGTTTCCCACAAACCATGAATGTTGAAGATTACCTTCATCTTGACCGCCCACACCGTGTAATTTGACTATGTTAACATTGGACATTGAAGGGGAATGGTTGTGAACTCTTTCACTGACCGATTTGCCCCCTGTACCACCGCTGCACCATCCGTCATTCTTGGCCCTAAATTTTGATATGGATATGAAATTGGAGATCTCCGAGGCGAATTCGACCTTCGCGGTGAACCAGTCCTTCTTGGCGATAACAGAAAACGGTGAATTGTTGATCGCAGGGATGAGGATCAGCGATCCCCTTTCTCAATTTCAGATTGATTAAAAACTCAGATCAACAATGGATCGAAGATGAAATCGAGCTCCTCCCTGATGCTCTGATACCAATTGAAGTTGGTAAACCAGAATCACTCGATCTCACACACACACTTGAGAGAAAAGAAATTGGAATTGATATTACGAACTACTTAGAAACTGATTACATGCTAAACTTATTTATACTAACTAATCCTAACGGTAATATAAACTAATTACAGAAAGTTACAAATAACCCCCTGAAGTTCAGTTGGAATTACAAATGTTGCCAAAACTTAACAGGGTTCACAAGCTTCAAAAACTCACATTTTTACAATTTTAATAAGTGCAACTTCAACAATTTCAAGTCCTCTCAACTATGGGTGTTCAACGAATCGAATTTCGAATGCTCGAATTAATCGAATCGAATTTCAATTTTTAAAACCCGGATACGAATTCGGTTCTAATTCAAAAACTGAATCCGAATCGAATCGAATTCGAATGTGATTATTCGAATCAATACTGAATCGAATCCGAATCAGATTCGAAGAATTCAAATTTATTTTAGCAACAATAAAACAAAACAAAAAATCATAGTTTAACATTCAAAATTAAAATGTTAAAATTAGAGCAAATATAGTTTAACTTTCAAAACATCAATATCTAAAGCAATTTTGTTCAGTAATTATCGTGAAAAATAACTTATCATTAAATCCTTCAACTTAAGCATCACAAAAGAACACAATATTTAGAAATGTATTATACATCAAGACAACAAAATAGTTACCGAACATAATATCATTGATTCATTTGGAAAATGATGATGATTGAGTGAATCCACATAATGCCAAATTTCTAGGCATGAAATAGATAATACGTGTTTTCAAATTAGAATATTTTAAAAAGCTAAATTTTTTAAGATATTAAATAGATGTAAATGAGGAGTTCTCTGTGAAAACTAATTTAATATATTTGTATAATTATTTATATTTGTTTATATACAAAATAGAAGTACAGAGTATATAGGGTTAGGTTCAAATGAGAACTTTTTCTTTTGAGAACTTTTGAGAACCATTCTGAGCCACTAATTTTCAAATGGGAAAACACTCAAATTCATGGGGGGGGATTTCCTTATATACAACTTGTGGCTTAGAATGGTTCTCAAAAGTTCTCAAAACCAATTGGTTCTCAAATGATCCTCCCCCTGTATATATATATATATATATATATATATATATATATATATATATATATATATATACTATATATAATACATATTGGTCTCGAGGGTATTTTCGTCATGAAAAATGCTGAATCCTTAAGACGCGTACAATGGTTTTTGCATTGTGTACAAGTCTTCAAAGCATCAAAACTAAAGCAAACAATCTTAGAAAACTAATACCGTTCAAAAGTGAAGGTTACAATAGGAAATAACCTACCTGCATTTACAGCCTCTTTGCACGCCTTCATCGAACAACCAGCGCCGCCTTCGGTATCCCCGCTCCTCCACCCTCTCTCCTACCTTCGATTGGGCCTCGCATATCAGCTCCGTCGATTCATTACACCTCCCTCGAGCCGCACGGATCTGACTAATTACACGCATCTATAAACTCACAGCTCCCCTCTCCATTTCATTTATCAACAACATCTGCAAAATAACACTGATTTGAGGTAAATTTTTTGTTTTAATATGTTCTAATTTCGTTCTTTGTATGATTTTGATTTTGGTTTTGTAGCCCCATCTGATTTATGTTATATGATTTTGGTTTTGAAGTTCCCTCACTGAAAAATTGGATTTTAGTTTTCAAGCTCCATCACTCAGAAAATCGGATTTTTCATTCTGATTTATAATTTTTTGAGGTACATTCAATCTCAATCTGTGATAGATTAGTTGACTGCTGTCCTAATTTCTTGAGGTACATTCAATCTCAATCTGCAAGTTGTGTATGTTTAACAAGTAAATTTGGCCTTACACCAAGAAGCTGTTCGGTTAGCTACCTGTAAGGAAGAAACGTGCATCTGAATGCTACTAAAGAGCAACAAAACTTCATTGAGTTGGGTATATTCATTGTCTGAATTTTCTGCTCTGTTAATTGTCTGATTATTTATTGTAAAGACTTCATTATTTAATCTTATCAAGGTAACACATTCACCTAAAGGAATGAAGACATTGAGGAATTTTAAGGTTCTTCAAAGAGATGTGTATATTTGCAGGTTCTTCAAAGAGATGAAAGTTTCAGCTTAAGCCATTCACCTCTTGTTTAACCCTCTTTTCCAGCTATGCTAAAGAAAATTCATTTTTCTCTAATCTGAGTTTGGATATAGCAATGTGTAAGCTTTTTTAAGACTAATAATTCACATGGTTAGGGTCTTAGGGAAGCATCTTGTCCTTGAAAATTGGTGGCACTTCTTTTTCTACATAAATGACTTGGTTATTTGACTCACATTAGGTGATGAACTTTGTAACTTTGTTAGAGTCAAGTGCTTGAGTATTTTGACCTGCATGCCAAGTATGAAATATCAACTATTGGAATATATGTTGCAGAGATGCTCAGTTCTATCCATAAATTTGATTACAGAAATTAGTTATGTTACCATCCCACCTGAGTGTATAAAGAAAGAAGGGAAAACATATTAATAGACCACCTGAATCTATCATCGCTAATCCGCCTATCATCGCTAATTTGCACTTCTGACCTTCTATTCCATCGAGATAGAAACTGAAATCTGCACTTTCAGACTCGCAGATTGCTTAAAAGGAAGGAACTTGAGTTTTGAGTTCTTGATTGAGGTACCGATTTATATTTCCCTAACTTTGCATAAAATGGATATTGAATTGATTTTTGACTCTGGTTTATATTGCTTGATTTGGTTGTCAAATTTGAATATATAACTATTGAATTTTAAATGTGGTTTAGTTGGACAGGTATTAAGTTATATTTCTGAATTGATTATTGTCATGCTAAAAGATTAAAAAGAACAGACTTTTATTGCTCAAGAACAACTTGGTTTTAATCGAGTTTACATATATCACAGATTATAAACTAATGTTCGTGTGTTTTTAAATGTTAGTGAATATATTTAAATGCAACTTTCAGTTTTTAAAATTGCTGAAATGTTAATTGTTATTTGAAACAGAAACGTGAGGCACCAACAGTGAAAGCCTCAGTTTGAAAACTCAATTTCCAGGTTTATTCCACCAGCTATCCTCAAGTTTATGAACTTAGTTCTACTTGTGGTTTGTAAATGTTCGGTGTTTGTTGCAGGATTTTTAAACAATGGTTAATTGAATCCTCCATGAAACAACACCATGTGGATATTGTGAACTGTGCAGTAAATATTTGTCTGGTATTTTTAAGAAACAATCAACTGGATTTATGTGGTTTGTCTGGTACTTTTTGAGTTTAGTATAGATATTTCTTATTTTTTTCTCTTGAACAGCAAAAGAAGATTACAATAGATTGAGACTCTTGAGTTATTATGGTGCTGATGGTTTTATACTTGTGTTCTCTCTCATTAGCATATTAGTAACTTGAAAGTTTGGATTAGAATTATATTTTGCCTGATTTAATCTACTTTAAAGAGAAAAAAATGATGCATTAATCTCATCTCGGTCTTCAGTTGAGTGGGCATAACTTGTTTTTTGAATACTGGTTTAAACTTTCTTGAGCCACTAAGATCATCTATGGAGTTCTTTTATGATATAAGAAGATTCAAAGTATTATGGTGACTTTGGTTTTGTTGTGAATTGGTACCTTTACGGATCTCAATCATAATGATTTTTTCATGACATGTATCAATGTTATAGCAGAGATTGATGTTCCTGCTAATGCAGAATAGGATAAAGTTTGTATGTGGAGCGAGACAGCTGATCCTTCAAATGCTCAGCAAATAATATGGCCTTGGGATACAGCTGCTGAACGTACTTTGAGCTCTCCCTATATCGTCTTTTCATAATTTATCCTCTTTTATCCTTCTCACACACGAGTACATTCATATATGGAACTTTTCTGCAGTCTTGCTACATATGAACATTTATGGGGTACTTAAAAAATGCAAACTGATTATTGTGACTTGTCGTTACTATTCAGGTACTTTTTATCACCTCAGATATGTGTTTGATTCATATTCCGGATGTATGGAAGAAAAGAATGAATTTCAAGTAAAAATTATGATATTGACTTCCTGTTTATCTCTCAGCGTGTGGCATTATCTACTGCTACAAACATGTTCAAGAAACTTCCATCTGATGCAGCGTATCTTATCATGGAAGATGTTCCTTTATTGATTAATCTTCTTCAATATCATGACGCCGAGGTTAGTACTGCAGATTTATATTAAGTGCTAAAGGCAGGTTAACTAATTTTTTTTTTATTAATTTCTTGTTATTATAAGGTTCTGGAGCATGCATCAGTTTCTTGATATTGTAAGATGGTCTTCATTTTCATCAACATGTTCTTCTTCATGATTTGCTTTTTTGGTGTTGTTGTTAGGGTTCTACCTCCAGGTTTGTTTTTTAAAACTCATTGCAATATTTTCTGTTTAATTTCATTGTCGTGCTTATGTTTTTGGTGGCTAATCTTTGAGTGTATTTGGTTGATTGCAGAAAGTTAGTGACTCATGACTTGATATTTGTTGGTTATTTCTTTATTGTTGAACTCGAGGCGCCATTTGCTTATATTCAATCTTCACATGCTCATTAAGATTTGTAATTTTACTTTCTATTGTTCTTGGGCTAATTATTTGATGTTACAACTAATCTGTGGCTTAAGCCGTTTAATTGTTTATGTTTCATGTATTTGTTTCTTTTTTTTGCAGCCTTCCCACACGTCGTTTATATTTAAAAAGAAGAGCCGGGAGGTACAAACGTCAAAGCCTACTGACTTGAAGATAAAATGTAAGTGCACCAAAGATGGAATTTATAATTGAGCTTATGTTGGTACTTAAGAGTTAGTCATTGATTAGAAATATATTTTTTTCTGTCATTCTGTGTAGATGAACATACAGATTATTGTTATAAATGATTTAACCATCTGCTGCACCTACTTACTTATCATACATGCTATATGTGTTGTCACTGATTTGAATTGTTTATATTGGTTCATTTGACATATATTATTATTGTCATTTGAGCACCTATATTCTTAATCCTGCTAGATAGAGCACCTATATTTAATCATAGTGTGTTTTTTAAGTTAGTGATGAATTGCAACTATTTTCCGACTATGGTGTTTCATTTATATAGATAAGAGTCTCTTTGTTCTTTATATTATAGATAATGGGTCAAAGGTAGAGAATTCGCCGAAAATAGAACGGGTCAAATGGGTTAAAAGGACAAAAGATTTATGGTTAAACATACCTAATAGATTGAATTTCTAATAGCACCCAAGAAATATATGTTTACTGGTTTATTGATACATGTTTTGCTGTTTATTCCAATCTCCTTTTACTGATACATGTTTTGCTGTTTATTTCAATCTCCTTGCAGGTCCCCTTATTCGAGAACATATATGAATTAACTTCTCATTTTATTTGGGAATGAAATTTTGGACTCCACATGCATTTGGGTGAGCATGAAAGTTCAACAAAGTTAATTGTGAGAAATGTCGCTTTTAAGGTGAAAGTTCAACCAAGGTCCCAAACCAGTAATGTCAAAAGAAATATTTAGATCACTATATATATATTTTTAATAATTTACACAATTACCTCTCAGTTTCACAGTTACTGCACATAAGATCTGTGCATAAATGAAACGATTCTTTTAAGATTAAAAGTATGCTTAGGTGAGAACCTATTTGAGTTGTTTACTTTTAAGGTCTTTATTTTTTTTTGTTTTCTATTTTTAAATTAGTTTACCTACTTAAACAATTAGAGATAAAAAATAATTTGAATTGATCCATCTATAAGTATGCAGTTATCTTGATTTAAGTTTGGCCATCTGTGGATCTTGATCTCATATTTAACTGACTTGAAAGTGTGGTGTATACAAAGGCCTATGATGGTGAATGGAGAAAGCTAATGGTGCATTGTTCGGTACCTAACGCTATGTTTGGCCCAAGATTTTTGCCTTGTCACCTCTCATGGTCAGTTTAGTATTTTTCATGTTTAATCTGTTTGTTCATTGTACTTTTATGTTAATTAAGTTGTTAAATGATTTTGTTTTACAGAAGTTATAAAGTTGCTGAGAGCAAAGTGACAAGCAAAGACGAACAAGAAACAGCCGGAAACAATGGAAAACCATGGTGAGGAAGAAACAAGTCCAGGATTGGAGAATTTAAGCCTGGTGAATGAATCATCTTCATCTAATTACCAATCCGCAATCCAAGTACAGAGTTGACTTTAAAAGTCAAAGATGATTTTTCAGTCGTATATATATGTATTCTGATATGACCAGGTGATGGCACATGATGAACAATCAGGAAAGGATTTCTAAGTATATTGTATTATGAAATGATCAAAAGATAGTTTTTTAGTTGACTGGTCAAGAAAATGTAAACAAGAATAATTAATTCAAGTATAAGTGTTGTTAGGGTGATTTGGAATTCTATTCCCAATGGCGATCAAGTTAATTTTAATCCCACAATAACGATGATCTGTCTGCCAAGTCTGCTCTTGGATCTGTTTTTGCTTGAGTTTAATTAGTAACATTAGGTTGTTGAACTATTGTAAAATACAACTTAACCATTTGAAGGCTTTTGAACGAATGTAATGAAGATGTAAACATAGTAGCTTTACTAGGTGGCTAATGTATTTGTAGCTTTACTAGGTTTACTCATTTAGGGAAAACCATCACAGCTGTAATGCTGATGAAATTACACTAGGTGGCTAATGTATTTGTATGAAGAAATTTCACTAGGTGGTCAATTTATTTGTATGTGTGACAAGTTGCGGTTTGTATAGACCACACCTTCTGAGATAATGTCTAAAACACACTAATAAAATTAGGTTTACAGTTTTTTTAAACTGATTTTTTTTCATCAGCCACTATCTATATATTTAGTTTACATTTGAATTGATTTGTTTATCCACTTTCAGATTTTTTGTTTTGAATTACTATGTTTATTACCACTTACTAACATTATTTGTGTGTTCGTAATTTTTTAATTGTGATGTGGAAGGCTAATGACATAAACAAACTATATTGGTGCTACGAATGAGAAAACTAATTGATGTAAAATACATTATATCACGAGAAAATAAATACTGCGTTGGTTAATTGTAGCCGCCGACGCATCACGCGGGTTTCCCCCTATGTCACAAGTCTTGTGAATTGTCGTCGTCGCCGTACGCGCATGTACCGCATTATAAATTTTCGTCTCCCCGCAACGCGCTAACAGAAACGAATATCACGTTGTAAATTGTCGTGCCACCATAACGCGCCAACAAATAACGAATAACGCGCTAACAGTAACGAATATCATGTTGTAAGTTGTTGTGCGTCCATAACACGCCAACAAATGCGAACAACCCTTAGCTTGCGAACGGTGCGAACATGCAAACAGAAGACAAATAACACGCTATAAACTGTTGCCGCCGCAACGCGCGGGCACACAGCTAGTATATATATATATATATATATATATATATATATATATATATATATATATATATATATATATGTATATATACATATATATATATATATATATATGTATATATATATGTATATATACATATATATATATACATATATATATATATATGTATATATATGTATATATATATATATAGGGTTGGGGTATTTTGGAACCCACTTTGAGTTGGAGAATCTTTGGAACCCGACGTTAAAAAAATGTTTTTTTTTCTTAATTTTTTTATGGTGGTTCTTTAGGTTATAAACTACTCCTAAATGAAAAAAATTAAAAAACCGCCTACTAGATTTTTTTTAAAAAAAAACATGTAACTTTTTGCGTAACTGTAAAATATGCATAAAAGTTACATATGTAACTTTTTTTTTGATATTTTTTTAAAAAAAATCTACTCGGCGGTTTTTTGATTTTTTTTTCATTTAAGAGTAGTTTATAACCTAAAGAACCACCATAAAAAAATTAAGAAAAAAAAACATTTTTGTAACGTCGGGTTCCAAAGATTCTCCAACTCAAGGTGGGTTCCAATTTATCTTTTCCCTATATATATATATATATATATATATATATATATATATATATATATATATTGAATATATATATATGTATGAATATATGAATATGTCTAAATTCGAATTTCGAATCGAATTTGAATTTGAGATTCATATTCTAATTCGATTCGAAATTCGATATCAGACATCTAATCGAATCGAATTCGAATTTGAAATTTCGAACCGAATTCGAACCAATGATTTTCAAATCGAATCGAGTCATATTTTGAAATTTTCGAATCGAATTTGAAAACGTAACACCCCTACTCTCGACAACACCAAGACATCTATCAATATCACCACAAAACTTTAGTGTTGATGGATATTAAAAGACCCTCCTTGAAGGAGCCAATTTTTTTTTCTACCCTCTTAAGTCTTATTAATTTACCATCATACCCTCTAATTTAAACATGAAATTAAAAGACCCTCAAAATAAAAGCTACAATTTTAATAAGGTTCATTGTATTTAATTTGTTACACAACTGGGTTAAAATAATTGTAACATTTTTAATAATAATGGGCAAATTGGATTATAATAATCCGAAATTTTACCTATGGGCCAGCAATAATCCCATATACCGAAATAATTGTCAACAATGCCAAGTTTTCAAGTATTGGTCACCATCAATCCCAAACTAAAGGGGGTCTAACCCCGTTAGTTTTTTTCTTGTGTAGCGTCCACATGGATTATATTTTTCTTTTTAAATTATTTTAAGTCCCTTTTTTAAATGACATGGCATAAAAAACAATCGATCTTTTTAAGTCACCAACGTTCTTAAAAATCCTCATGCACAACATCATCAATCTCTAACCCTAACATCCGTCTTCATCGCCACTCCAGATTCTTCATCGCCAACTCGTGTTCGATCATCGTTTTAACCCTAACATCTATCTCGTTTCACTCTTCTGGTGGTGTTTTCATCAATCTGCTACAATGAGTTCAACCTCTTCATCAAGCTTCAAGAACCCTAATATCTTGAAGGTCGATTGCGATGGGAATTTATACTACAATCATGGTCTTGTTTTAGTTCGTAGAGTGGTGCGAAAGAAGAATAGATGATTTGGCAAAGTATTCTATGGATGCCCTCCTTGGCTGGTAAGTTTCAGATATACACACACAAGTTCAAGTAGCACCATTTATGTAAACAATTTCTTCTTTTCTTTTATCCAGAAAAAATCATTGCGAGTTCTTTATGTGGAAGGAAGATGTTCATAACATGTTCAAAGAATTTCTTGACCCTAATTACAAAGACACCCATCAAAGTGGAAGAGCAATTCAAGGTTGGAATCTAGAGGAATTGGAGTTACAGAAGGCATTATTGCAAGATGAGAACACAAAGTTGAAGGAAAATCTTACTTTGACTAAGTACAAGATGAACATGCAATTTTATGTGTTTCTAGTTCTTCTAGTTGTTGCAGTAGGATGGATGACTAAATGATCAATTTTTAAGACTAGATGTTGATGTAATGGTGACTTTTTGCAGTTTTAAGACTAGGCATATGTGATGTAATGGTGAATTTTGGCGCATCTTTGTAATGTCCTTTTTGTAGTGGTTTTGGCTCATCTTTGTAATGAAAAAAAGGCCTGATCTATTTCATTTATTTTGTTTTTCAATTTTGAATTATATCTATTTCATCTAGTGAGCTACACATTTTAGTCAACAATAATGACTCTTATTTTCTTCAAACTATATCCGTTCATCTAGTGGGTCAAATGTTCACATGAACATTTCCATACAACACAAACAAAATGATGGAAAAAAATACTTAAACCCAATTGCAAAACAGCAAAAAAATACCGATGCTCGTCCAATAGCAAAACAGCAGCCATGTAATATCATTGTTGTTGCTCGTCCAACTGCATAACAGCGATCCAACAGCAGAAACTGATGCTGCTCGTCCATCCAGTCAACCTTGTAACATAACCCAGCAGAAACTCAAAAAAAAATACCAAACAATATAATCCAACAGAAACAGTAGCAGATCTGATGCATATACAATCAGACCTGTGAGCAGCAGATCTTAAAAATTAATAATAAAAATAAAAAATACCAAACAAAAGAATCTAGATTCATGCACATAACAGATTCATAACATCCAAAATAGCACATTCCCGATTAGATAACAATCCTCAACAAACTCTTCAGCATTCCTGATGAGAAGACCTGCCACTGCACACATATGCTTGCATGGCACACCTGTAAGGTCCCACTTCCTACAACTACAAGTCTTGTTTAGCAAATCCACAGAAACATCCTCTAACTCTTGTCTTACTTGGAAAACCTCAAATGAAGATGGGTAGACTTCACATTTGTGGGTCCAATACTTCTCCCTATCTAGCTTATGTTGTATTCTAGGACATACAATTAGGTCCTTTTTAATCATCTCTCTATACATTCTAGTAAGCCTTGTCATAATTGCAACCCTTATATCTTCTAACATACTTATCAGATGCTTAGACCTTGATTGAATGATGTAGCCATTAAAAGTCTCTGCCATATTTTTTACAACCACATCACAATTGGTGTGTGTCAATAGGAAGCACCTTACAAAGCATTTTGGATTTTGCTTGATGAATGCTTCATATCCATCAGCTGATAGTGCCCTCAATTCTTCAATTGCTAGATTGTAATCAGCTTCATTATAGGACCTAACGGCCTTCCAAAAAGCCCCCTTCAAGTCAGCTCCCTTAAATGCTTTATTCCAATTGGCATATATATGTCTTGCACAGTTCTCGTGTTCAGCTTTAGGCCATATCAGTGACACAACATTCAATAATCCCTGCATAAAAATCATAACAATTAGTGTCCATGATTAGGCATAATATTAATAAATAACAATATCATTACCTTTTGTTGATCAGACACTAATGTCCAGCCTTTTCCACCATCATAGATTTCTAAGTAGTATCTCAATTTCTCCATGAACCAGCACCATGAATAATTGGTTTCCCCTTCAACCACAGCCCATGCAAGGGGATACATCTGGTCATTTGCATCCCTCCCCACTGCAGCTAATAGCATTCCCCCAAGAAATGTTTTCAAAAAACAACCATTTAGGCATAGAATCTTCCTACAACCAGCCTTGAACCCCCTCTTGACTCCCTCAAAACAAATAAATAATATAAAAAAGGTATCACATGAATTTTGATCTGCAGGTGGGGCAGTTACAAAAGTAAAGGTCGAACTTGGATTTGCAGCCCTTAAACAAGCTAAGTATGAAGCCACTTTGCCATAGTGATCCTTCATTGACCCATGAAGCTTCTTGTGTGCACATTTTTTTTCCTTGTATGCCATCCACTTCCTAATCAACACCTTGTATTTCTCTTTCACTGCTACTTAAATCTCTTTAGCTGGCCAATGAGGTGTAGCTTTGAACATTAGCAAAAACTCATTAGCAATAAAATCAGCAGTAAATTGCCTATTTTTTATATGTTTCTTAGACAATTTTGTGTGTTATTTACTTTCTTCATAATATAACACTCAAGCCTTTTTTGATAAGAACAAAACAGGTTAAATGGACACCCTTAGACACATTTGATACCTACACGACCTTGTCTACTTATGTCACTAACAGAAACATATAAGTTCCTTCCATTGGCCACATCATACTTCCTTACAGCTTCCTTAAAGGCAGACCTTGAAGGGAACCTTATGCCTACAACCCAATCAAAGTTTTTCCAATCTGACAAATCATTTATAACTGGAACATGAGGCCTGTATATGTTACCTCTAATGTTATCATCTTCACTGTCCCCTGGTGTGTTAACCTCAGCATCAGAATCTTCATAACTGCTATAAGCTTCTAGAGTGGAATCCCCTGCAGTTTCAGCTTCTTTAGTGTTATCATCAAGCACACTGGCATATATATTGGCACCCTCATTACCATCATGTAAGCTTTGTTCAAGTATTTGTGTCTTTGATGCAACATTTTCCTTTTGCTGCTTCTTTATAGCACTAACTGATGTTGTCCACTCCTCATCCTCACTTGTAGAGTCTGCACTAACTAATACTTTATCCACATCCTCCTCATCAGACCCTTCTCCTTCATCAACATCCTCCACATCCTCACTTCCAGATTCTTCAACATATCTAGATCCAGACCCATCAATAATTTCTTGGGAGTCAATACCTTCTTGGTTAAAGTGATGTTGTTCCACAGGCAATTCAATATCTTTATATGGCCCACCTATCCTTGCTTCACTTTTTCTCCTCTTTCCCACAGAAATGTGGCTCAAGTGAAATTGCGTGAGCTGTAGATCGTCTACTCGATCGTATTAAAATCCATGTTAAACGGGTATAGAAATGATGACACGAGATGTAAATACAATTGCAATTTTATTAGAACCACAGAGAGTATACACAGAAAACACACACTTAAGATCTGACCAGGAGTTCTAAATCCTATACAAGTTAATCTATTTATAGACGCTCAAGACTGTGCGAACTCGCTGTCACACGAACCTGATAGTTCAGCCAAGTTCGTGTGAACCCGAACCATCAGTTCGGACAACAACAACTTGTAACTTTTATCTTTCATTTGATACTTCACATGACGACCAAGAATCATGCACCAACAAACTCCCCCTTGACATATAAAGTACTAATCTCCATAAAATATTGTATCTTCAATCAAACTCTCCTTCAACTTGACGGTTGGTTTGATCTCGAATACTTGACATTGTAGCGCGTGAAATCTCTCTTATCAACAGCTTCAGAAGACTTGAAGCTGTGATGTTTTCTTTCCACTTAGTAACCTGCCAACATAAATAATCTTGGCGCAAAACGTCTCTTCGAGACTCCAAGATATTTTGATTTTGAAATTTGATTTTGTATTCGTGTTGATCAACCGAAAAGAAATAAGAAATAAAATCTTTTTGATTTTTAGAAACTTTAAATCAAAACACACCTAAAATCTTTTTGGTATTTACTATATTAAAAGTAAATGCAATACAGAATCAGACACTATTTTTGTCTTTTGCGAGAAAGATCACCACTTGGGATCATATTGGACACAACGGGTTGAACTACACTTCAATTTCGATTATTATAGCACATAAGCCATGTCGATTGCATATACAATTTGTCCACCTTTAAAGTCAGGCACAATCATACTCATAACATCTAGATATGTTATGATATTGATTAATTTGCCTTGACCAGTGTACCCCACACTATAAGACATACTCAGATATGCTTTGCTTATCACACTTTATGATTCCACTTGTGATTTAACACATAGTGATTGAGATCAAGATATAGTCAACTGTGTTCAATGCAAAAAGAAATAAGAACGTTAAATCGTCTACCTTAAAGTCGATCTTTCGATACTCAGATAAGGCCTCGGATTTAACAAAATAAGAAAATAAAAACAAGTTGAAATTGTATAACCCAACAACAATCAGGTCGGTACTCCCGTATACGCAGAGAAAGTCCGATGACTTATACGAAACACCAAGAAAATAAAGCAGAACCTTAAATGAATAGCTACCAGGTCGGTGTTATGGACACGCAGAGATAGTCCGATCATTTAAGAAAATAAAGAAAATCAAACAAGTTTAAATCTTTGCAATATAAACACATGTATACACAGTGACTTCTCATTTTTCTTTTCACAAATCTTTTTCTTGATATATCATGAGATATGCATCAAGATGTTGTTCACTATGTCAAGCATCAGATTTAGTGTATATCACATTTGTATACTTTCTGATTTGTCGAACCTACCTAGCACAGAACAATGGTCTTATGGCTTTTTCATCTATTATATCAATGAGTCAGACATCGTTAGTCAATGTACCATCATTTCCCAATCATGTCGGATACAATTTCTCATTTTTTAATGTTTTTGTCTTTTCAAATTTACTCCCCCTAAAAATGACAAACTCTATTTTTTAGATTTTCATTTTTACTATTTAAAAAACAACACACTATTTTGTATTTTTTAAAAACAAACTCCCCCTCAAAATGAGACGGAGTGAAAAACAAACAAAAAATTGATCAACTAACACGGATACCGGTGTTTAGCCTTTTGAAAACAAAGTTGATTTGGAAATTCAATTTAAGTGAAACACAGATATTTCACCATCAGTTGATTTGACCTTTGGAGACCATGGTTCATCAAAAATTTAACCATTGTTATCCACATATTTAGCAATGTTGTGGATATATGCAATCGTTGGACAATTTGCAGCTAAATGTCCAAGTTGATGACATGCATAACAAACTCTTTCACGAAGTTTAAAAACATTTGAAAAGTTCACATCAAGAATGATCAGACCCAAAATTATCAAAAAAATCATCATAGGGATCATACCTCGTAGATTGACTCCGCGAAGAAACCTTAGATTCAAATGAAGAACCTCCAGAAGAATTAAAAACTTGTTTTGTTGGAGGTTGTGATTTCTTTTGATTTTTGATCTTCAAAATGTTTTCTTTCTTCGTTGATTGTTGAACTTGAACAAGTACTTCTTTAACCTCAAATCCCAAACCTTTGTGCTTGTAACCCGGAATATATGAAGATCCATATTGAGAACCAGAAGTGTCTCTCCCTTTGGCTTCTCTAGTAAATTTATCTTTAATTTTTTTCAATTTGTTCTCACGCACCAAAGATTTAATAACTTCCTCTTCAGGTGAATTACTGACAGATTTCTCAACTTCACCAAAGATGTTTTCATCTTCCAAAAATGATGCTTGAATCAAACTTTGGAGCTTCACCAAATGTTACTTTCCTCTTTGCTGGTTTAGTTTTCTTCTTCTTCGCTGGTGTTGCAAATTTGGAATAATCGAGCAATTCAGCTTTAGTATCAAGAGGAGCATAAAAATTCAGATAAACCCACCGGTTGAGGAACCTTGTGAATATTATCCTCTTTTGAACTATCTTCACTTTTGTCCTTCTTGTACAAGAAATTCAGCAAAGTTGGTGATAAGTTGCAGTTCTTGACTTGCCTTTGCAACTCTAAAATTTCCAACTTTAACTCAGAAATTTTATGTTGGGAAGCAAATACTTCCTTTTGTGATTTAATGAATTCTTCATTGAGCTCATTGTACTCATAAATTTGCAACTTCCTAATTTTACATTCTACTAACACTTCTTTGGTAACCTTCTCTCATTTTTTCTTTAAAATGTCAACATCTTTTGCCAACACAACATTCTTATCCCGGAGAAGTACATCCGCATCTCGAAGTGTAGATAATTCTTCTTGAAGTTTTAGATTTTTATCAGCAGATTCAACATAAGTGCATTAGCTTGTTCATACTTCTGTTGAACTGGATAACTTTTCTCAAATAACGCCTCAAAATCTTCAGCAACGTCCTTAACTTCAACTTTGACCTTTTCACACACTTCAACCAACCCACTCTTCTCTTTCACCAAATCTTCACTAACATGAACCAATTCATAATATTTCTTCTAAAACACTTCCAATTCTTGCTTTAAAACAACAATTTCTTCAGTTGATAACTGAGCATCTCTTTCTAAACTTGCATTTTTATTGCGTAGACTCACATATCCAAGACATTTAGACTCTTCATCCTTTGAACTATTATTCACCTTTGTTTGAACATCTTCGACCAATGATGCTTTGGAACTTGAATCAGAATCAGTTAGAATGCTATCATCTAAATGACGAGCTGTTAAAGCAACATTTCTTATGTCATCCTCAGAATGTACATTAATATCAACATATGGCACTCTTGTAATTTCAGAATCTGCATTCCAGGCAAATTCATTTGGATACCAAAATATTTCTGTCATCTTGTCACCAACAGGAACAAATGCTTTTTGATCTTTTTGATCTTCATTTGTTGAATGTAATACCAGATGAGCATGTTGACCAGTCTTTAATTTATTGTCAGTTAACTTTGGGCATTCTCGTGCAAAATGTCCATATATTGAACATTTGAAACATTTAACCTTTGATTTGTCCAACTCGATATTTCCATCTTGATTCAACCTCTTCTTCCCAGTTCTGTTAAAGAATTTCTTCGTTCTTCGAACCAACATAGCATACTGCCAATTCAAATCCATCTCTTCAAGATGATCATAATCAATCTGATCATAATCTTCATTTGTCAATTCTGCATTACTCACTGAACCAGTAATAACCCTAAAATATGAAGATACCAATGAAGACATTAAAGCCATATAATCATCAGGTGTTTAAACAGATAAAGTATTTTGTGCCGATGAACTTGGAATTGAAACAGTGCAACCAAAAGAATAACTAGAATTTTCAGATTTACCGGCAATAAATTATGTACGAGGTGCAGAACTTAAAACATTTGACTTCACAGCATTAATGGTAAAATCATTTTCACCATGATACACAGCAGGATTCTAGATTTGTGCAGGAAGTGTCTTATTCACCATCAACTCTATATCCCTAGCTTGTATTATTTGAATCAAATCATTGAATGTCGAACCCGGATAATCTTTATCATGGGTAATCATCATAATGTAATTTTCCCATTTCTCAGGTAATGTCTCCAAAATCTTTTCTTTCAAATCTACATCTTCTTTTGTAAGACTCACCAAACTCATTTCACTCATCAAATGTGCAAATCTTGCAATTAAATTTGAAACTGATTCATTCTGATAATGCTTGAAACTATCGAATTCCTTTTTCAAAACCTTTTGTCGACTTTTCTTGTATTGGTCATTACCTTCACATCTTTTCTGCAAAGCATCCCATAAGCTTTTTGATGTATAGTTAGCAGAAAATTGATGTAACAATTCCTGAGGTAATGCAATGGTTAAAGTACCATACGCCTTTTTCTCAGCTTGATATGTTTTCTTTTGTTCAGAAGTGAATTTTCTTTGAAGAATCGGCTCTCCAAAAGCATCTTTAGGATATATGTATTGTTCAGTAAATGGTAACCACATATCAACATCATTCGTATCAACATACGCTTCAAAACATTTAACCCAACTATGATAATCTTCCAATTTCAATAATTTGGGAACTTTCTGACTTGTTCCATTTTCATTATCATAGTTCATCATTGTTTGCATTGTAGCTTGCATTGAATTTTGTATCGCAGCAAACGCTTGAAAAATCCGATATCTTGAATGAATCTGATTACTGTTCACCCGAACCCAAACGAACTCAGGATTTGATTAGCCGAACCCGATACGAACTGGAATGAACTGACAAGATCCAAACCTAACTCAAACGAACGGAGTCGAACTGTACTTCGTGTAGATGAACTAAGATCCGAACCAGAATGTATCCGAACTCAAACCGAACAGAAACAAACTAACCGAACTCAATCCGAACTGGGAACGAACTATCAAACGAACACACCTGAACCCTCACTTCGTTTGACTGAACAAGACCGAACTCAACCGAACCGTGACTTCGGAGCGGTTATTATCTCGAACAGACAAATCTCACCCGAAATCAGACGAACCAAACCATTTTCGACTCAAATTCCACAATTTTCAGTGTCTTCGAACGAGATTTTTAGCAGTAACACAGATAAACTCAATAGGAATGATTTAGAAGAATATTTTTCAGAGAAAGCTTGGTTGGAACCACGAGTTATCTTGGTAGAAATTTGATATCTTTATTTCCGTCTCAGCAAATCATTTTTTTTTCACAAGGAATTGTGACGTCTTTATATGGGATCGCGGGTCTTTTTATTAGCTCCTATTTGTGGTGCACAATTTCGTGGAATGTAGGGAGTGGTTATGATCGATTTGATATAAAAGACGGAATAGTGTGTATCTTTCGTTGGGGAGTTCCTGGAAAAAATCGTCGGGTCTTCCTCTGATTTCTTATAAAAGATATTCAATCCGTCAGAATAGAAGTTAAAGAGGGTATTTATGCTCGACGTGTCCTTTATATGGATATCCTAGGCCAGTGAGCCATTCCATTGACTCGTACTGATGAGAATTTTACTCCACGGGAAATGGAACAAAAAGCTGCTGAATTGGCCTATTTCTTGCGTGTACCAATTGAAGTATTTTAAGAAATGAGCCAATAAATGAATGCTTTCTCAGCAGGAGGGCAAAAAAGCAAGAATCCTCTTTTTCTAGAACATAACTTAACTGAGGTTTCTTCAGAACATTCCGAGATGACCAAACGTACACAAAAATGAGTATATTTTTCAAAAACCCCCACTTTTTGACTTGAAAAACCAAAAAACACAGATTCCAAACCAGTAGAATGAACCGAAAGCTTTGATACCACTTGAAATTGCGTGAGCTGTGGATCGTCTACTCGGTCGTATCGAAATTTATGTTAAACGAGTATAGAAATGATGACACGAGATGTAAATACAATTGGAATTGTATTAGAACCACAGAGAGTACACATAGAAAACACACACTTAAGATCTGACCAGGAGTTCTAAATCCTATACAAGTTGATCTATTTATAGACGCTCAAGACTGGGCGAACTCGCTGTCACACGAACTGACAGTTCGGCCAAGTTCGTGTGAAACCGAACCATCAGTTCGGTTCAGTTCGAACAACAACAACTTGTAACTTTTATCTTGCATTTGATACTTCACATGACGACCAAGAATCATGCACCAACATCAAGGAGTTGGTGTTTTGGCTACTGAACTTAGTTGTTTTAATGGGCTCACTATTGTGTTGGGCTTCGGATCCAGTACCCTTAACAGTAGTTACAGTTTTCTTGTTAGCTTTGATAGCGCCTACTTGAATAAAAACATCCAAAAACTGCTTGGAACTGTGTCGAAACTTCATAACAATATCAATGACATCCTTGTCAGACTTTAGACAACTAAAACCATTATCATTGGGACTCAAGCAATACATTTGGAACACTTTTGATTCATAATCACCAAGCTCTTTTACATAATCAATAAGTTCAAAATAATATAGCTTATCAACTTCTATTTTAATTACCTTTGTTTTTTCCCCGATGTATCTGAGCTTCGAATCTTCTAAAGTTCCACCATGCCAAATCTTGAAGGGAATGTACTCGTCCATGATTATGCCAAATTGGGGTTAAAACGATACAGGAGGAGATGAATACGATGATCGAACAGTAGGCAGTAGGATGAATCTGGATTGAGGATCGAATTAGGGTTAGAGATCGTTAATTTAAATGAGTAATAAAAGAACGATGGTTTTTATGATCGTTTGTTTTTTATGTCATGTCATTTAAAAAGGGGACTTAAAATACTTTAAAAAGGAAAATATAATATTCCACGTGGACGCCACATAAGCTTAGGATTATTGACAAACATTTCGGCAGACACCCCCATAAGTGTAGA
>JBCNJP010000027.1:46576376-46646920 GCA_039602395.1 Deinandra increscens subsp. villosa | reverse complement strand
ATAAAAACATCCAAAAACTGCTTGGAACTGTGTCGAAACTTCATAACAATATCAATGACATCCTTGTCAGACTTTAGACAACTAAAACCATTATCATTGGGACTCAAGCAATACATTTGGAACACTTTTGATTCATAATCACCAAGCTCTTTTACATAATCAATAAGTTCAAAATAATATAGCTTATCAACTTCTATTTTAATTACCTTTGTTTTTTCCCCGATGTATCTGAGCTTCGAATCTTCTAAAGTTCCACCATGCCAAATCTTGAAGGGAATGTACTCGTCCATGATTATGCCAAATTAGGGTTAAAACGATACAGGAGGAGATGAATACGATGATCGAACAGTAGGCAGTAGGATGAATCTGGATTGAGGATCGAATTAGGGTTAGAGATCGTTAATTTAAATGAGTAATAAAAGAACGATGGTTTTTATGATCGTTTGTTTTTTATGTCATGTCATTTAAAAAGGGGACTTAAAATACTTTAAAAAGAAAAATATAATATTCCACGTGGACGCCACATAAGCTTGGGATTATTGACAAACATTTCGGCAGACACCCCCATAAGTGTAGACAGGTAGACATCATTTTTTACCATTAGATCTCTTGATATAATGGTTGTGATTAATTTCTTTTTTTTTCTTTTTCTTTTTTTCTTTTTTTTACACTTTTCAAACAGTGTAGACAGGTAGACATCATTTTTCACCATTAGTACCTGTTACATATGTAACCTCGGTTATAAAATATTTTTTTTAAAAAATTTGACTAGGCGTTTTTTTTTTTTTGCATAAAGGGGGTCTTTTTAACTTAGAGAATCACCATAAAAAAATCGGAACAAAAATCGAATTTTTTAGCTTGGTTTTCACGGTTTTCCAAACTCGGAGAGGTTTTCATTATATCCTTCCCCATATATATATATATATATATATATATATATATATATATATATATATATATATATATAGTCAAAGGTTCATTATAGACCCTTAAAAAGTGTAAACCCCGTAGACCCCTATATTGTTCCTTAAAACTCACTAAAAATTATAAAACTCATTGCTGTTGAATTTGGTTTTTTTTTTAACTTTCCTTAATTTGTCATATTTCTATCTTTATATTTTAGTTTAGGGTTTTATTTATAAAGTTTTTAGTTTTTTCTTTATTTTTTATTTTCTTAGTTTCAAATTATAATTTTTAGTGAGTTTTATAGAACATTGATTTTTAAAGTTGCAGTGAGTTTTAAACTTAAGAGTGAGTTTTATAATTTTAATGAGTTTTATAATTTTCAATGAGTTTTATAGGACATTGATTTTTAAAGTTGTAGTGAGTTTTAAACACAACAGTGAGTTTTAAAACTCAGCAATATTTTAAGTGAGTTTTATAAAATAATACAACATTTTTAACAACAATTATATTTCAATGTGTCAAACAACTTTCTAGGTTTTCTTTTTTATTTTTAAAAACTTATCACATAAAAAAAACAAACTCAACAGCAATGAGCTTTATAATTTTAGTGAGTTTTATAGAACAATATAGGGGTCTATAGGGTCTACATTTAGGGGTCTACAATGAACCTCATCATATATATATATATATATATATGGGGGATATGAGTATGGGTGGACTACTAATCTAGCCACTAGTATATATATGGACCCATGATATGCTCATAGTGCCAAATGGTTCAAATTCTCAGAGCTATAACCACCCTTATATTATTTATAGTAGTAGTAGACCCCTTAAAACTCACTAAATTTATAAAGCTCATCGTTGTTGAATTTGGTCTTTATTTTTACTTTTTTTACTTTGTCATATTTCTATCTTTATATTTTAATTTAGGGTTTATTTCTTACGTCTTTTAGTTTTTTCTTTATTTTTTATTTTCTTAATTTAAAATTATAATTTTCAGTGAGTTTTATAGAACATCGATTTTTTAAGTTGCAGTGAGTTTTAAAAACAATGAGTTTTAAACACAACAGTGGGTTTTAATCTAAATAGTGAGTTTTATAATTTGTTACGAATTTTATAATTTTCAATGAGTTTGAAAGAATATCGATTTTTAAAATTGTAGTGAGTTTTAAACACAACAGTGAGTTTTAAAACTCAGCAATGAGTTTTATAATTTCTAGTGAGTTTTATAGAATAATATACTTTTTAACAACAATTATATTTCATTGTCTCCAACAACTTTCTAGGTTTTTTCTTTATTTTTAAAAACTTATCGCATAAAAAAAACCCAAACCAACAACAATGAGTTTTATAATTTTTAGTGAGTTTTATAGGACAATATAGGGGGGTCTACGGGTCTACACTTTTTAAGGGGTCTACAATGAACCTTACCCTATATATATATATATATATATAATTAATAGAGATAGTTTAATTAAATACATAGAATTATATTAACCTTACGTAATTTGTATCATGTATTATGTCCTTATTATCATAAAGCACTATAATTGTACCATACTATACTGATCGTTAATTAAATTACCCAATATAATTTTAAAAATAAATGAAAGGCTTACATTATTCATAACCGTACAAATATTTAGCCAAGTAAAACGCATTATTGCTTCCCGCTTTCATGGGGGGATTTTGGCGTGTGTTTTTAGAGGGTCATGCTATTTATACCCAAACACTTTTTTCTTTTACATAATCACCAACCGCTCCCATGGAAGCTTATTCGTGGCATCTTACCCATCAACTGCAATTAATGCAGTTAAAATTCATCTTCCTATTTTTTTAAAACCTTTATAACTTTCATATACGACATTATTTTTCTAAAAAAAGTACACCATAAATACAAGCGGTTTTTTTTTCTTTCAAACGCGTATAGTGTTGATATATATTAAAATTAAAAAAAAATACTTTTTTGATTGTGTGTCATATGACGTAATATATGACGTTTCACATTTTTAAATACTCACAATATATAACGTAATTTTTATTACTTTTTAATAGACGTTCATACTTATTTCACTTTTTTAAAATACTAACAACATATGATGTAATTTTTTTTCCTTTTTTAATAGACGTTCCTACTAGTTTCACTTTTTTTAAATACGCACAATATATGATGCAATTTTTCCTTTTTAATAGACGTTCATACTCGTTTCACTTTTTTAAATACTCACAATATATGACGTACTTTTTTCCTTTTTAATAGATGTTCATACTCGTTTCACTTTTTTAAATACTAACAATATATGACGTACGTTTTTCCTTTTTAATAGATGTTCATACTCGTTTTACTTTTTTAATAACTTGTTACCGGCCCCAAGAGGCGTTTATGGTCTGAAAATGTTTAATAGACGTTCAACGTTTCGTATTTTCCAGCCCCATGGAGGCCTCAACGTACCTTCCGATCTCCACGTTTCGTATTTCTTAAGCCACATGGAGGCCTCAACGCAACAGTTCGATCTCCATGTTTCGTATCTTTAAGCCACGTGGAGGCCTCAACGCAACGGATCTATCTCCAAGTTTCGTATTTCTTAAGCCACGTGGAGGCCTCAATGCAATGATTCGATCTCCACGTTTCGTATTTTTTATGGAGGCCTCAACACAACGGTTCGATCTCCATGTTTAGTACTTTTTTATACATTTGGTGTTTATCATAAAAAATATCCCGTATTCGGGCATATATACACTAAGATACATGTATACATACATACATACACATGCGTACCTACTTATATTCATATAAAAAAATTGTTATAGATCAAATATACATAAAAGGGGTGAAATTATGGCAAGATTAATGGGTTCATCTTTAATTTAGTTAAGATAGGTATGAACACAAGAAATATTGTGTTTATTAGACATATATGTCGATTAAGTACATAAGAAACAATTAAACTAATTTGTTTCTATATTTTTAAATAACCTACCTATGATAGATTCGTACATATTTAAGAAAAACATTACTACAACTCACACATTGTAGTAAAATTGATACAATCGAAAGAGTAAAAAAAAATTATATAGCAATAGTATATGCGTTTGAAAGATTAAAAAAAACGCTTTTTTTATGGTGTAATTTTTTTTGAAAAATAATGTCGTATGTGAAAGTTATGAAGCTTTAAAAAAAATGGTGGAGGTGAATTTTAACTGCATTAATTGCAGTTGGTGGGTAATATGTCACGGATAGGCCTTAATGGGGCGGTTAGTGGGTTATCTGCCAGGGATAGGCCTATATGGGGCGGTTAAGGAAGGTGTATGGAGAAAAAATTTAGGTGCCAGTAGAATGGGGCTTTTTAAATCGGGTATATAATATGTTCCAGGATTGTGATTTTCGGCCTTGTGCCGGGTTTGAGTGTTATTCTGGCGATTGTTTGTATTTCGATTCGTGTTATGTTTCTATTCGTGTTGGGTGTGTTATTAGTTTCGTTTCTTGGAGGGGGGTTGGCTTGTCATCATGGGGCTAGATTCAATGTTTTTTCCATGAGGATGGGTGATGGATAAGAATTCTTGGTGGATGATATATCTAAAGATTGACAGTTCCTCTTCGTTGGTGTAAAAATAGGGTGGGGCGCTTGTGGGCGAAATCTCTTGGGGTGCGTGAGTCAATTTTGGTGCACACAGAAAACACCGGGGGGGGGGGGGGGGGGGGTCTTTGGCGTGTGTTTTCATATGGGTTCTCAATATGTATATGCGTGTTGTATTCGAGTGTCATATTGTGCCTGGCGTTTTGTTGTATTTCAAATTCGTGCTCGTGTGTCTATTCCTTCGTGTCGTGTGAGTTTATAATTGTATGTCCTTTCGTTTCTTGGGGTGGGGGGGGGGGGGGGGGGGGTCGTTTGTATCTTCAGTTTCCGTTTCAATAGGTAGGGTGCTGATGGTCTCGATGTTATACTATGGGCGAACTGACTGTGATGGTGCATTGTTATGATGTTCGGCTATATGGGGTGGATGGGAGGCATAAGTGGGGTTTTAAATTTTCTAACGGGGGTGCAGAAAAGAAGGTGGGGAAATAAAGAGTTATAGTACATGGTGGAATGAAAGGCTCTTGCAAGATTGGGAGATGTCTACGACAAAGTGGGGCTGTGTATTAAGCGAAGTTGGGGCTGTGTTTCATTCTGATATATTTGTGGCAGGGAATGGGACAAATGGATGGATGAGCATTCTCATGGATAATTAATCCGGTGGTGATGTGCGCTGTGTAAGGATTTATGTGTACGAGATTGTGTGGGTTGTGTGTTGTATGATTAGGCATGGAGGGATATGATTCCAGTTTGCTGCATGGGATAAAAGACGCTTGGCTCTAAATCCTTGTTGCACTATTTTACTGCTGTGCGTCTCATGTTGGTGCATAGAATGGATATTTCAGCTGGTGCTCTGGGTTGGTTTCTGGGCTTTCAAGCGGATGTCATGATTGTGCTGTTTCGATGGTTATTTTGTTAGCTTCGTTAGTGGGTTTCTTTTATTTTTAGTTCGCGGTATGTGTAATTTTTCTTTATGTATGTACTGTACTTCTCAGCGCCTTCTTAGATCCTTGCTAAGTTGGTTTTACTCTATTTTATTCGATTGGCCGTTCAAAAAAAAATCTAACTTTAGTTATATTAGGAGGAACTAACTCACCGACTAATTTATATAGTAGTGGTATAATGTCTTTATCATCATAATTGACAACCTTAATTATAACCCGTCTTTCGATCAATTCGTACTTATTTCGCTTTGCCTACTTTTAATTATCTATAAAAGGTGGTGTGGACGGAAACAGAAAGAGGGGATATTCACTAGTATAACCATTGACCATCCATCTTTGACTTGGTTTTTACCATATTAACCCAGCCAATGAAACTCTACCAGCCAATGAAACTCTGTCACCTCAGCATTTTAGTCAAATTCGTGCCCATCACTCACGCCAAACAATAAAATTTCGCGCCATATAATAAAATTTCACGCTTAAACAAAATAAAAAATAAAAAAAAATTAACACTCCCGCCGTCCACTCGCGCCCTATATGTTATTTTCGCGCCGATTAAATAAATTTAAATTAAATAAAAAATAAGCCTTTTTTAATATTTTTTTAGGTTATAACTTTTAGATTTTTATATATTATTATTTTAAATTTATAAATTATTGTTTTTAGCTTTATAAATTTTATATTTTTGAGAAAAAAAAAACGTTTTTAGTTTGAGATTTTTAATATTTTATTGTTTAAAATTTATGGATTTTTTATATATTTTATATAATCTAACAAAAAACGTTTTAATTTTCTGATTTTTTTATATATTATTGTTTAAAATTTATAGATTTTTTATATATTTTATATAATCTAACAAAAAACGTTTTCATTTTCTGATTTTTTTATAGATTAAAAAAAACATTTTAGGTTTGATATTTTTTATATATTATTGTTTAAAATTTATAGATTTTTATTTATTTTATCTTATCTAAAAAAATGTTTTAGGTTTGAGATTTTTTTATATATTATTGTTTAAAATTTATAGATTTTTTTATATATTTTATCTTATCTAAAAAAATGTTATAGTTTGAGATTTTTTTATATATTATTGTTTAAAATTTATAGAGTTTTTATATATTTTATCTTATCTAAAAAAACGCTTTAGGTTTGAGATTTTTTTATATATTATTGTTTAAATTTATAGATTTTTTATATATTTATATTATCTAACAAAAAATGTTTTAGGTTTGAAATTTTTATATATTATTGTTTAAAATTTATAGATTTTTATATATTTTATCTTATCTAACAAAAAACGTTTTAAGTTTGAGATTTTTCCTATATTATTGTTTAAAATTTATAGATTTTTTATATATTTTATATTATCTAACAAAAAACATTTTAGGTTTGAATTTTTTTATATATTATTGTTTAAAATTTATAGATTTTTGTATATTTTATATTATCTAACAAAAATCGTTTTAGGTTTTTTATATATTATTGTTTAAAATTTATAGATTTTTATATATTTTATCTTATCTAAAAAAACGTTTTAGGTTTGAGATTTTTTTATATATTATTGTTTAAAATTTATAGATTTTTATATATTTTATCTTATCTAACAAAAAATGTTTTAAGTTTGAGATTTTTCCTATATTATTGTTTAAAATTTATAGATTTTTTTATATATTTTATATTTATAACAAAAAACGTTTTAGGTTTGAAATTTTTTATATATTATTGTTTAAAATTTATAGATTTTTATATATTTTATCTTATCTAACAAAAAACGTTTTAAAAAGCCTTAAAAAAGTTTTAAAAAAACTTCCGCCGTTCATTGTTGAGAAAAAAGGGGAAAAAAGTTGTTTATTGCCACGTGTCGCAACCCTAGTGGCTTCGCGCTACTCACGCATGTTAGAAGATTACTCAGCCAGCAGTGTTATGTCACATCGTCCCAGTGTCTGGTCACATCAGACTAGTATCCAGTCAAATCCACAGATATCACCTCATGCTAGAAAAGTACTCTCGCTAGTTCTTGTACTTTTCGTGCCAAGATTCGTATTTTTCGTGCCACCTGAAATGTTCTTTAAAAACAATTTTTTTTTATTTTTTTATACTCGCGCTCTACTGTTTACTCACGCTCATTTTTTAAATTTTCGCGCTCGGTGGACACTCCAGATCTATGGGACCCATATACTGTAATATTGTGTCAGATTTTCCCCTGTCGCGCCCATCACTCACGCTGTTATGAAATTTTCGCGCTGAAAAAATGTTCAAAGGCTATTCTGCTAAAACGGCGGGTCAAAGGCCATTATGGGGAAATGGGGATGTTGCAGGGCCATAGTGGTGAGTGGTGAAGTGCAAATGCCACACATCCTATGACACATAATTGAGATCATTAATTAGAACATGTCCTACCTTTTTGGTTGTCTATCTCTCCGGGTGTCGATGCCAGTTACCTTCTGCTATATATATCATTGTGTTTTCTTTTCTGGTCTAGTACACTTTGCGCTATTTATATTTTATACAATATAAAAAGGAAAGAAAAGAGGATTATATGTATATATATACTGTTTAGACATGTATCTTATTAGGAGTAGTATCTTTGATGAAATTAGAGTAGCAAACAACAACATACTCAATAAAAGTTTTACTAAAATGATACAGTCTGAGAGGGTGAGAAGAATATAAACTTTATCTTCATTCCAAAAGATAAAGTAGAAGTTGCACCCAAAGAGACTCCGACTCGAAAAACACACATATTGGTAGCGGACGTCGTGGTTCACTTCAAAAACCTAAATAACCTAGGTAGCTAGGGTAAGTCGGGTATCGTATTTATGAGGAGCATGTGGTTAGTGTTACAGGTTTTATCTGATTATTTAACTAGATTAAACAAAAAAAAAACTAAAAAGTGTAAAAGATGAGAATAACAATAAATAAAAACAAGTGATCACGTTTAGGTTCAGAATTGGCAGCACTAAGTATAACCTACTTCATTTACCATGTTGAAAAAGCCACATAGACATAACTTAATTCAATGTTTGAGAAGTTACATAGACATAACTAAAATAACTTTTGCAAAGAAAGATAATCACTAGACTAAGGAATCCGGCCAACTTGACCTAACGATCCAAAACCGAATAGGACCCCGTGCTAGGATGTGTGTATATGAATATCAATTCAAACAATATGAGACCTGTAAAAAAACCACTGGTGACTGATCATTAAAACCAAAGACTGGTGGTTATCAATAAATTCAACAAGAACGACCTTGTTCTAGACTATACACTAAACAATCTAAACAATTAAACTTCACAAGTCATCTTATCCTGACACTATGTTCTAGACTATACACTTTGACTCTATTGGGTTGTTACATATATTATTCCCTCCCCTTGTCATCTTTGAAGAAGAGTCATCCTCAAGTCTTAAAAACATAACGAACATGTATAACATTACAAATACAAAATTTGTTTATACGCCCACTAGGAAACCACCTTTCTTAGCAATCAAATATCTCAAAAACTAAAATGATAAAAGAAAAGAAAAAAAAAGCTTTAAAACTTAAAAAGGTTGTCAAAAGAATTATAAAAATAACATATTTCCTTAATTTCATATATATCAAAATCCAAATATTTAAACAACTTATATAAGATAACCTTACCTTGTGACGCCCACTCCCAGACTTGGCTCTAGAATGGGTCACGAATCGGATTTACTCATGAACACAAGGTATCAACAGAGATAACTAAGCAGCGGAAATTTTAAACTTTTATTTAATTGCCAAGTACTACAAAGTAAGAGATAATTTACATAAGGAAATACTATATGTCACTACGTTTTATTGCTATAACTATGCCAGCTTGCCAACGCCCTCCATCCGTCCGATAGCTTGCCCGTCTAATCCCTTATCACCAGGGCCTTCTCATAACTAGTCGAAGCCTCACCTTGACCTGACATACATACATTTTTGGAAAAGGTCAGCTTACGCTGGTGAGTTCTATATTTTAAAAGCTTTACCTCGGTGTGAGGTTTAAAACCCTTGGACCTGCAAGATCCCTTTTTCACAAACAATTATCAAGTATAATATATATCACAATTATACAATACACAATATTCCTTAACAGGAAACACCCCCTATAAAACCATTTATCCCGCTATCCCTTCCTACAACCCCAACATTTATTACCAGTGTAAACCCTGCTAATGTATAAGCAGAGAAACCATCTTTGCCAACTGCCGAGTTTACCCCTCTAGGGTATTCCCTATAAAGGTCAGTTGCCTCGCTTTCCCTTATTTGCTAACTGCCGAGTTTACCCTTCTAGGGCATTCCCTGTAACGGACAGTTGCCCCGTTTCCCCCTATTTGCTAACTGCCAAGTTTACCCTTCTAGAGTATTCCCTATAACGGTCAGTAGCCTTTTTCCTCCTTTCTATTTGTAGTGGTCTCTAATCCCATTGAGCAACAATACCTCCTAACTCCCTTGTACTACTACCCGCCCTTAGTTAAATACCCAAGTGAATTAAGATTATTAGTAAACAGTGATAAGGTCTTCATATACTGCAACAAGTGGACATCCCCCAATTTACCATTGGTGTATGTATACAGGGCGTATCCTCCACACTTCTGATATACCGGGTAACTAATATTATTATGCTTATATATAGGAAGTACCAGCGGCGTATCCACCACATAATAATTAAAGCGAATGTATCACATGTTCTCATATAATCATACATATTCACTATAACGTTTACTAATAGTTCCTTTATCACTTGACTATCTAATTTTGAAGAAAATATAGCACATATCATATAACACGTACAAATGATTTAATATCATTTTCATAACATATCATATATATATTTATCTATATATATTATCCAAAAAGCCTTTTTAACAATTTATCAATTCAAGATATTTCACATATATGCATTTCCATAACAGCCCACATATATATATAAATCCAACAGTAATTTAATAGTTTAATATATATCTATTTATCACCTTAGCAATTTGATATATATTTACTCAAAGGTAATCCAACAGTTTAATACTTTAATAGTTCAAATAGGCAACATTTCAGTTATAAGTCATTAAGATGCATTTTATAACATTTGTATGTATATCAGCCCGAAAATATTTAAAACATTTAAAATATTTAAGAGTGGGCTCATAGAACTCACCTTATCTCTTTAACTCGTTTACTCGGACGGAACTTCTGCAATGATTCCCGATTTAACCTAATTTGCGTATCGTATGGCGTTAACACAAGGCTTCATACAATAAACACTTCCTATGTTTATTTTAACATCTTATTATCTTAATAATACTTAATTATAAATTTTATCCCTCTTAAAGGTCAAAATGACCAAAATCTCCTTTTAGGCAGTTATCCTTTTCTTTTAACGATAATATGAAGACGCGCATTCCTATAAGTAAACGCTCACCCCGGGATCGCCCAGTGAGGTATGCCAGGTCCCAGTTGGAATTTATGCGAAACCCCCGCTTTTTCCAGAAACCCCAGAGTACAGGCGCTTACCCTTCCGGTCCGCACGAACTTCTAAATATCCGATTAACTCGGTATCTTTAATACTTTATTATTTATCCATTTTTAACCCATATATGTTTATTATATATATAAACATGTTATCATACCAAAAATCAAGTCCCATACCCTCCGGATTATTTTATATTAAATAATCATATTTAGAAACCCTAATTTCATGAATTTCTCATTTTATTATCAAAACTCATTTTTAATTCAAACCAACTTAGGGTATTATCCATTATAACATTTTATAATATCCTTTAAAAGCTCAAAGCTTAATTCGACATCGTTTAGTCAATTTGGGCAAAACAACGACATAAAAACCCTAATTTTTGACCCGTTTACAAAACCCATACCAAACCTTTTCAAATTCTGAAAAAAACTTAGGGCTTTCTTAAAACACATTAAATTAGGATTGCCTACAAAAATTCAGACCCTAATTCCCACCCAATCATCCAATTTTGGCAAAACAAGCTTATGAACCCTAATTTTTGCATAGTTTTAGATCTCCAATCTAGACATGATATTAACTGAAATTAACATGGGGCTATTGTAGAGCATACCTAGAAATGTAGGACTGCAGGTTTTTAGCTCCTAACTCCAAGCAGATCGATCGAATTTAGCAGAATAAGATCTGGGTTCGTTCTAGGGTTTTTGGGTGATGATTCTATGAATTGGCGAGTTGTTTTGGACGATTGGGACCCATATTTATAATGATCAAGGTCGCAGGGGGCTTAGGCAGGTGGCTATGGTGACTAATCTTCGAGTTTGACACGTTAGTCCCAGCAAAATCGAGCAAACTTGGGCTGCACGATGAACTCGTGGCTGATTCTGCGACCAGGAGTAGTCGTGTATCGCGAAAGAAGGAGACAGGGGTCTCGCGACCCGCGACCCAAGTTTGGCATAATGACAGTTTTGGTCCCTCTATGTTTTATTTACAATTCAGCCCCCAAACTTCTACCAAACTATTATTTTATGCACCGAACAATTATAAAACATGTTAAATAAAGTTTCTAAGGCTCGGGACACTCTTGATAATATACGTATACATACGTATATATTTTTATATATATTTATATATATTTTTCGTTATTTACACCTTTGGCCCTCTAACTTTACAATACTCATCATTTTATGTACCGAATCACTTTAGGATACTTTTATAATATATTATAAGCCTCGGGGTGCTTATAAAAGTTATAGATACGTATAATATCCGTAAGTATTCATAACTTTACATAAATTACACTTTTAGCCCTTATACTTTTCCGTTAACTATTTAACTTGCATTTTCACACGTTTAACTAATCAAACATGTATTTCCACATATATACTCATCAAATGAATATTTCACATGCATCCATACTATTCAAACATATTTTTACACATGTATTTAATATAAGATAATCATGTAAGGGCATTTCCTCCCGGTTACCAATCATTCCTATCATATAAACGTTTAGCTACGTTTTTCATGCCAATATCATATATATCAATTATCTTTGATATAAAACACATATTATTTTTATTTCCTTATCTCATTTATCAATTAACACGTGTATCATTCATGCAATGTTATCGTTGATCGATTTATCACCTGGTAATGGGTAAACATGCATTTTCTACCAGTTTCATCATGTTTAGCTACCTAACACATATATAACCTGTATTATTCATAGTAGCTACGTATTCTATCAAATTTTGGGATGTTACATACCTAAAGAGTAAAATAATAAAATAAGTAAACGATTGAAATTTAAATGTAGATGAAACATAACCCATGCTAAATTTAAATGGAAAATTGACCCTTATTAATCCCAGTTATCCTAGTATTGCCGATAATAATCTCAGTTTTATTTTTTTCTCACAATAATCCCAGTTACTAACCCATTGGCCTATATTGAACCGCCGTTAATTATAACTGAGTATTTTTGTATTTTTTGAAAATAGAGGACCCTGATGTTACTTTCAACATATAAAAAAACAGATTTGTTCTCATTCTCGAATGAACAACCTTCTCGACAACGTAGCAGCGATTTTGAAATCCACATTTGATTTTGTCAAGCAGAGGTTCTTCTGCACGGCACCCACGATTTTCAAACTCGATGGCAACAACGATTCTGAATTCTAGGTTCGATTTTGTCTAGCGAAGTTGATATATTATCGATTTTGAAATCCATGTCTTATGTTGTTTATCTATCACCAGTTTCCATTGACTGGGTTTTATATCGTCATAAATTAAGAGTTTCCATGGATTTTCAATACAATTTCTCGACCAATTGCTTTATACATCAGTAGCTCCATTAGATACGATATCAATTTTACTTAGCTTGGTGTGTCAAAAGGTTTTTCCATTTGATTACTTAGTCTGATTAGAATATTAGATACAACAGTGGTTCCATTCGATTAGTTACAATAGCTTCGGTATTTTGATCCATCTCCTGGCTAGTTGACTTATTTTAAAGATATATATATCTTTCTCTCTAAAAGTTCTAGGTTTTAAGAAATTATAAAAATCAATCCCTCATTTTAAGAAATTACAAAAACAGGCCCTTACACTAACTGGGTTAATATATAGTTAACGACGATTCAATATAGGCCAATGGGTTAATAATTGAGATTATTATGGGGAAAATCAAAACTGGGATTATTATCGGCCAAACTAGGATAACTGGGATTAATATGAGCCAATTTTCCAATTTAAATCCATCATACACTTTTACATCTTATGCCAATGTTTCCGTTAGGTAAATCCGATACTCTCTACATCACTCTTTCTCTTCTCAAATATTATACATGTATCGCAAATTAGATTTAAATAATTTAAGTTTCATCAACTAGTCAATATTAATCCCATGTAAGAAAATGTGTACTAATGAGTCTAACTTTTAACACATTTTTTACAACGATATCTGACTAACGAAAAATTAACGACGTTAGTTTTGATGAAACTTGAGATTATTGTCGGCTAATTGATGAAACTTGAGATAATTTTTTATGAAATTTGGGATTATTACCGTCCAATTGATGAAACTTGGGATTTTTAAATCCAGTGTTTCATAATTTGTTTTAACTATGTTCAATATCCATTAATCAGGGATCGTTATATATAAACAGGTTAAAAGTTAGAATCAATAGTAACATTTTGTTACTTAAAATTATTATTGGTCATTTGATAAAACTTTAAATTATTTAAATCCAGTTTACCTGCTTGTATCATACTCAATCTACATATCAATCTACATAGTAAGACATCACTTCATAGTTTATTTTGGTTTAATACAATTCATCAACAATAATAAAATATCTCATAAATGAATAAATTAATCCATTTTGGTAATTGTTTCTAGAAGCCCAAAACTATAGTCTTTTATGCGCGTAAAAAGATTATAACAGACAAAAAGGGAACAAATAATCAGCAATCTTTGCCAAATATTGTACCTTCCTCTTTATTTAAATTGATATTATATTTATCTTTAAATCAACAAAAAGTTGATTAAATCTATAAATCAACAAGATGGTAATCAAATAAATATTCAAACTTTACCTTTATGGAAATGAATAAAAGATTAATCAATGAACATACATTAATTAATTCATTACATACAAAATATAAGCTTATAATTTGGGGGTGGGGGATATAAAATAAAATTAATTCTCCGACATCCGGCCTCTAGTTCGATCGATATGGTCTATTTTAAACACAAGAATCTCACGAATGTTCAGCAACTGTTCGTGAATTATTTGACGGAAAGTTTATTTACATCCGTTTGTTTAATATATGAATCAACACAGATAAGAAATTTGGTTCAGTTAAATTTTTTTTAACGGCAAACACTCGGTTACTCGAGGGTCTCATCATGGCAAACGATGTTACCCACGACACGCTGCGACCACAGGCCGTGCGAGTAACCAAGACCCTACATGTTGCACATCCATCCCAAAGGAAACGCACCGCCCTAAGGCCCACTGTGGTAAAACCTCTGACACACCTCTATAATTTTTTCATTAATCATTCATTTTTTGTGTCTGGTGGGATTTGAACCCTTGACCTCCACATTAGAAAACAAGTGTATATCCACTCCACCAAATGGTAGGGGATGGTTCAGTTAATTAAATAAACCAACGTGAACATATAGGTCATGTTCGATAATATGTTCATTTACGTTCGGTAATATGTATGTTTACGTTTGGTAATATGGTTTTTTGTTTAAATAGAAAATCTAGTCATTAAAACTTATCTTCGAGTCATTAGTTTGGATTGATTTATATTTATGATTTACTATTTTTAATTTATACATTGTATTGGGATAATTATATTACTAAAATCTAATTATTATGTCAAGTGCTTAAATTTATATAAGTTAAGGTGTTATGTTTAATGTTTGAGATTATAAATATTTATAAAAAATAGTAATGTTTGTTTGTGTTCGTGAACATATTTAATTCCTTAATGAATGAATAGGAACAATAAATTTTTATTCAGTTAGTATTCGTGAACGAGTCCAATGCTCAACAAATAAACACGAACAAAATTTAGTTCGGTTCAGTTCGTTTCGTTTACAGCTCTAATAAACTGTGCGCTATCATATAAGCATGTTGAACTATGAAGTTTCTTTCACTCATCCATAAACAATATATATAGAAACAAGTTGGTGACCCGCCCTCGCTTCGCGGCGGGCCACCCATTTACCAGTCAGTTTAAGTTAAAAAGGTTTTAGTGTGGTCGAAGTATAAAACTATAAAGAAGTCGTGACTAAAGTCGAAAACTCTAAAAGTTTAATAATAAAATAAAGCAGATAAGTTAATGAGTATATCACGTTTCGCGGCGGGTGGCCCATTTACCTGTCAGTTTAAGTAATAGACATTTTGATGTAGTCAAAGTATTAAGCAATAAAAAATAATGGCCAAAGTTGAAAACTCTAAAAGATACTAAAAAGAAAAGTAGAAAAATTAAGGGGTATACAACGTAAAAGTCTAAAAGTTTCGTGATCAAAGTATACAACTATAAAAAGTATACTAAAACGAAAGTAGAAAAGCTAAGGGACATAAAACGAAAAAATATAAAAGTTTTATGGTCAAAGTATAAAACTATAAAACGTATATTAAAAACTAAAGTACAAAACTTAAATTTTTAAAACGTAAAAGTCTAAAAGTTTCATGGTCAAAGTATAAAACTATAAAAAGCATATTAAAAACGAAAGTATAAAAGTTAAGGGGTATAAAACGTAAAACTCTAAAAGTTACAATAGTTTCCAAAGTATAAAAAATAAATTGAGAAAATTAGTGTGGCCAAAATAAGAAAAACTAAAACTCTTGTGGCCAAATTAAAAAAACCTAAAACTCTACTATTTCTTTCAAATTCCTATTCTGAAGTCTAAATGTTTTATGGTCAAAGTATAGAACTTTAAATTTTTTTTGGCCAAAGTTGAAAATTCTAAAAGTATACTAAAAACGAAAATACAAAACTTAAGAGGTTTAAAATGTAAAAGTCTAAAAGTCTCATGGTTAAGACTATAAAAAGTATATTAAATACGGAAGTATAAAAGTTAAGGGGTAGAAAAAGTAAAACTCTAAAAGTTATAATAGTTTCCAAAGTATAAAAAATAAAATGAGAAAATTAGTGTGGCAAAAATAAGAAAACTAAAACTCTTATGACCAAATTAAAAAAACCTAAAACTCTACTATTTATTCCTAATTCCTATTGTATTATATATAATAAGAATATTTAAGACGAAACATTCTTTATATTCAACTCATCATTTATTGAAGTGAAGTGTATATTGTGTGTATATTATTGTTATGAGAATTTATTATTTTTTATTTTACTTTTTTGAACAGCATGTTACAAGAATTTATAAATGGTGTGGATTGAAGGCACCCATTTCACCAACCGACCAAACCATACGTACATATTCATTACCCATTTGCATTTAACCCAACCCGTGACGATTCCTTTTCAACTTGTCACAATAAAAGCCTCAGAAACGACTTCGTTTTAGAGTAGCTCGGTTGGATGCATTTGTGGTTATACACATTAATTCACAAATACAGCAATAAAATAACTTCATTTGTTATTTAAATATACTTAATGTGATATCAACTTATTGGTACGAGTTTTTTTTTAGAACAACCGATATATATTATCACCAGGAGCGCCCCTCTAGCAAGGAGCTAGAGAAGGCAAAACCCCAAAACTACATCCTAGGAGGATTAATGAGTTTACAATTAGTCCAATCAATACTATATTTACAACGATTTTCAAACCAAATTCTACTCCAGGTTTTAACCTCCTTGATCACCTTACTAATAGAAGGATTAAAACCCTGGAAGACAGCCGCATTCCGTTCCTTTCACAAACACCAACACGTAATGAGAACAATTCCATGAATGAACTCCTTTTTCTTTTCCTCAAAGCGTTTATCCTTATACATGTGAGAAGGTCGGCAAAAGGAGAGTACAATTATCGGAGGAGTTTTGCACCAAGTCTCAATCCACTGCCAAAGAAACGTTGCAAAGTAACAATTAGTGAACAAGTGTTCAACCGACTCTTCACCATCATTGCAAAGATGGCAGGTCGACGAGGTGGTCGGGATATTACGCTTGGAGAGAGCATCAAAGGTAGCGATTTGATGTCGTTGAGCGGGCCAAGCAAAGAGGTTAACCTTTGCAGGAACCAAATTGCACCAATGCATAATGAAGCTCTGATCCGATCCCTCCCTCCTCGAGATCAGTTTACGAACATCTTTGATAGAAAAAGAAGAGGAATTAGGTCCACTCCATGACTAGTTCCCGTCGTTCTGAACGATCCAATTCTCCATCCCCAAACCACATTTGCTCAGCCCTAAATTTACGGATATAACTGATTTCCAGACACCCGAGACCGAAACCCGACAAGGGAAAAAATCAGACCTTCCCCTACACTGTGTATTCCAAGGACAACCGATATCCATAAACGACTCTCCTCAACTTTGTATCTCCATAATCATTTACACAAGGAAATTTTATTAATGTCGATAAGCTTGGCCAGCCCAAGGTCCCCTTCCGATTTAGGGAGACAAACATCTTCTCATTTCATCCAATGAATCGATTTTGAGTCGGCCGAACCACCCCATAAGTAGTTAAATCTGAGTTTTTCCAAGTGATTTAACACTTTCTTGGGAGCCTTATGCAAAGAAACGTAGTAAGTGGGCAAGCAATCAAGCACTCCCTTCACGAGAACTAAACGACCCCCTAGAGAGAGATGTTTAGCTTTCCACCTAGTGAGTCTTTTTTCAAAAATATTAACCAAACCTTGCCAATTGGTTCTTCTATTCATATTGGCACCCACTTTCATACCAAGGTAGTCAAAAGGAAAGGTTCTGTCCACACATCGAGCCTCCGAGACCTTAAGCAAGATCTCATCATGCGCCACATTAACACCATAAAGAGCACATTTGCCAAGATTGATCGTCAAGCCTGAAACAAGGTGAAAACATCTAAACAAACAAATCAAGTTAGATATGTTGGCGTTACTCCATTTGCCAATGATAATGGCATCATGCGCGCAGAAAAGGTGAGTCAAGGGAATTCCCACGTTAGGGATTTGAATTCCCTCGATGACCTCTAACGAGCTGGCTTTATCTAGCATCCAATCAAGACCGGCCATAACAGATATTGATGCTTCATGATCTCTAAGTCCACCAACCTCTTTTTTTATTAATCCACAGATCCAATTCATCCCCACTAATCAGTCTAGTTTCACTAACAATATCCATATTGTTGCAGAAAGTGGTTAAGTCATGAGACTCCACACATAGGGCATCCTTGTGATCTCTGATCCAATTCCTTGCAATCGAGTTGACCCCTTTTAGCTTTTCCATCAATTTCACATCCGGAGGACGAGCCGAGAGATCCTGATGACAGAGTCTATCCAGAAACAAGCTCCTCAAATTTTAGCCAAGATGAAAAGAATTTAAAAGGCAGGGATCCAAAATCCAAAGCAGAAATACGCAACACCAGTGGACTATGGTCCGACCATAAGCGAGGCAGGGAAGTGAGAGCCGCGTGAGGCCATTTACGAAAAAACTCACCACAGACCAGAACCCGGTCAATCTTGCTGGAATTTTCCCCCATCCCATACGAGAAGGTAAAATGAGATCCACCCATAGGATATTCATGAAGGTTAGCATCAAAGATGAACCTGTTAAAAAGATCAGCCCCACGCGGATTAAATCTATAAAATCACCGTTCTTCGGGGCAACGAACTTCGTTAAAGTCGCCAAGAAAAACCCACATACCTTCCCGAGTCCCCATCAAACTGATAAGAGAGCTCCAAAGAACACGCTTAGCAGACAATGCTTGCGGGGCATAAACATTAACATTGTTAATAGAACCTTGACCGCCAGGTAGTACAACGGAGAGAAGAATAAAATTTGGGTGCTTAATCGATGAAATAGACCTGAAGACAGATGGATCCCACATGCAGAATAGGCCCCCTGATCTTCCAGAGGCCTCCACACCATTAGAGAGAACAACGGAGTGACCCTAAAAACTCCGAATCGGAAACGAATCAAGATTCGTCTCCTTCATCTCCTGCAAACAAATGAACTTGGCACCGTGTTCCCTTTTGAGATTTCGAATCCATTTCCCCTTTTGGCAATCACGAACCCCCTAATGTTGTGTTAGTTTCATTTATTTTAGTTAGTCTAGAACATCCTTTTAATTTCTATTTTATTAAGCATTAGACTAATGGGTCAATAAGTTGCTTTCAGTTTAGAGGGTGTTTGCGCCTTAGTAGATTAGCCCACCCTAAGCAACAAAGGTTAGTTTGAGTCCAGCATAAAATTCGATGTATTGATCCAGCCGTATTCTCCTTAATGTTTTACGGTGTTAACAGTTTAACAAAATTTAACAAAAAACTGTAAACCACCGTGACAGTTCCTAGAATTGAGGAGAGGAGACGGTTCAATCGTTATGTATATAGAAGGGTTGATCGAAGTCAGACAAGTATGATCATCGGTTTGTACTTTCTTTCACAGTGAATGCGGTTTTATGTTTTATTCCTAGATTAAAATCCTTGTTCATCGATTTCTTTCTGTTTTCAATTCATCTTTTCTGCGTACAATCAACAATGGAACGTCGGGTTCATACATGTTATTATCATGATGATGAATTACCAATCGACAATCACATTGGTGGGATCAATCCAATTTGTCATCATGTATGTTGCGAGAAACGAACGAACAGTGGCATCAGAGCCAAGGTTCCTGTTCGAGACACACAAGAATTAAGAGGGGAGGGAGATGCCCGTACTTTCGCTTTGGAAACTCAAGGTTCAAGTCGCATCAGAAGAAACCGCAAAGGAAAGGCCAAATCTAAGAGGGAAGATGGCGGAATAACGAAGAGGTTTGCAAGAATGGGCTTGGAACGCAAGGAGGATCGCAAATGAAAAAAGCCTCTAACTTTTGTGCCTCGAATGGGTAAGAAGATCAGTCTTGCAAAGAAAATTGTACAAAAGGCAGGGGTGAAGAAGTACTATGGGACGCTGGGTGCAAGTTCAAGCAAGAATCCGAATGAAAAGGTAAACTTTAAATGTTTTTATTGCTACTCGATTGGGCACATTGCATCGATGTGTCCAACAAAATTTCTGAATAATAAGATGGGAAATAGTATGGAATCTTACATAGTGAAGGGAACCAACTCGGGGAAGTGGTCGGATATTTGGGAAGTCGATCCAACCTTTAAGAATCATGTAGGTTACAATAGAGACAAGTTTGTTAATTTCAAACGAACATTTGGGGTTAACATTCATGAGGGTGAAAATGATTTTATTTTCATTCATGGTATTAGAGAAATTGATCTTGAAATTGATGGAAAGAAGAAACGAATTTCATGTGTGAGTTATTTGCCAAATTTAGACAAAAATGTGTTAAGTATGGAACAACTCCTTCATCAAGGAATTGAAGCCATATGTGATGGTAGTAAGTGTACTTTGAAAAGAATATTTGGCAAAAACAATAAGATTAAAAGCGTGGTTCAAAATAAAGATGGTAAGACGTTGGAAGAAGAATACTTGAACAATTATTTTGAAAAACTTAGCAAGGAATGTGACTACAATCGTGAAAGGGAAAAACTTGAAGCATACTTGCACGGTTACTATGACCGTCAAGAATGCATGGAGGAATTTTATGGGGTGGCTGTCGAAGAACCCTTGTTCAACGAAGATAAGAAACCAATCGAGGTATATGACATCAAACACTTGTTGCATTTTTAGACATGATCACAATTAATATGTTTGTTGACAAGCACAAGGAAATCATTAGGAAAGATTTCGAAGATATGGTGAGTTGGTATTTCGAGAATTGTTTGGATGTTCATGGAAAGGATTTTTCACCGGTCATGGGAAATGGTTTTTGAGGTTGATTTGCTCAATCTCTACATGGCAGTCAAGAAATCGGGTGGATACAAAGAAGTTATTCAAAGAAACAAGTGGACTAAAGTTTGTGACATCATGGAGTTACCATGGGAAGAAGGACCGACTTTACTTGGCATTTTCGTGTCATACCTTGACATGATGGAAATGCACTATCTAGTCCTCAAAGAGAATGACAAAGAAATCAATGTGGTAAAGGTGAATGAAGAAGAAGTTGACAAGCCAAAATGGAAGAAATGCAAGGTTAGTGCAACTCGAGATTTCCCACCGGGTTGTGGTCCAATTGGTGATATGCAGGTTGCCAATATGAAGATGTTCGATAATGAAGACAATGAGGAAGAACCGATCGAGGGACACGATGAAAATGAAGTGGAGATAGCCAAGGAGGTTGAAAACAAAGATGATCAAATCATAGAGCTTGAAGGTTATGTGCACGTGGACGGTGACGAGGTCTCCATTATCGAAACATGAAGATCAAGATGAAGTGGTGAAGATGTCAAGACTAAGGGGGAGATTGTTAGTTTCATTTATTTTAGTTAGTCTTGAACATCCTTTTAATTTCTGTTTTATTAAGTATTAGACTAATGGGTCAATAAGTTGCTTTTAGTTTAGAGGGTGTTTGGGCCTTAATAGATTAGCCCACGCTAAGCAACAAAGGTTAGTTTGAGTCCAGTCCAAAAGTCGATGTATTGATCCAGGCGTATTCTCCTTAATGTTTTATGGTGTTAACAATTTAACAAAAAACTGTAAACTGCCGTGACAGTTCCTAGAATTGAGGAGAGGCGAAGGTTCAATCGTTATGTATATAAAAGGGTCGATCGAAGTCAGACAAGTATGATCATCAGTTTGTAGTTTCTTTCACAGTGAATGCAAATCGGTTTTATGTTTTATTCCTAAATTAAAATACTTATTCATCAATTTCTTTCTATTTTCAATTAATCTTTTCTGCGTACAATCAACAATGGAACGTCCGGTTCATACATGTTATTATCATAATGATGAATTACCCATCGACAATGACATTGGTGGGATCAATCCAATTTGTCATCATGTATGTTGCGAGAAACGAACGAACATGTTGTATGAAAGAAAATCCATTAAACCTTCGATCGAGCACCAACACCCAACACCTCTTTCCTGACCAAACATTCATGGTTCTTAACGTCAACGCCAACACAATCTCCGATCTTGGTAGTGTTCTCAACTTCCATGGCCGCCTCCGAATGAAGACGACGACGAACCTCAAGTGAGTCAATGATCTGTGGACATCATCATCGAACTCACCAAGAGGAGATTCAGGCATCGAGCTGAAGTCAAAATCATCATCCATCTCCAGATCACTGTCAGAATCTACCGGTAGAAGATGTATTTCCGAGGGTAAAACACCCTTCCTGATTGCGTTCCTTTTCCCAATTTCAGAGTGCCTAATGGATCTACCCACTTTAAGGCCCACCCCATGAGGGGGGGGGGGGGGGGTTAGAAAGAACCTTATTAGACAAGCCCACCAAATGAATCCCCGAGTTACCTTTTCTGGCCGGCACAAAATTTTGAAAGATGGTGGGGCAACTCCTACACTGGGGCGGCACATCCGTGGGGGCACAACATCCACACGAGGGAAAGGGGTTATGATTGCCCACACTGTTCACCATCCTAGGAATATTCAAAGTCTCGGAACACACACCCCCGCCTTGTTCAACCAACTTTTCCAACGACTCTAGCTGGACATCCTCACCTGCATCCTTCGAGACCAAGAAATCAGGTCTCCAATATTCACCAAATTCCGAAATAACACAACAAAATTTCTTGCCCATCCAAACAATTATACAGGCAACATTAATAGGACTGGGGGATGAAACCAAAACACCTAAGAAATCACGGGCACCTCTTGAGTTGTCTTCCCATTTCGTTTTGTGACTGCATTTGCGAGCCCCTTAGGGTTTCCTTTACTGTTAGACGACAACCCTCCTTGTGGTCTCCCTGAGAGTGTTTGTGCTATTTAACCCACATGACGCTCTAGTGCCTTCTAGGATGCTAGCTGATTCTGTAATCGTTGGTTGATCTTTGTCATCTCCTGGTCGTGCTTTTGGAACTGAGAGTTGATTTCATGATTGCTTTTCTTGGTATAGGCGTACAATGTCAGTCACCATCTCTCTCATCGTGGGTTCTCTTTCCTGCCATTGGGGCTGCTGAGGTTTGGCTGCGAACCCCAGTGGGTTAGAGCTGCATGCCTGGTTCTTATAGCTGAACCCTGCGTGATTCTTCCATGAGGAGTTGTAGGATCCCCATAAACTGGACCTCTCTGTCCTTGACCTATGAAGTTAACTATCTTTGTGTTGTGCAGATAACTGGCAGTACTGTGCGCTTCTCCGTATATCTCGCTTTTCTACAGCCCTGTCGTCTGTGGCAAGACTACTTGGCAGAGAGTGTCGAACTTCTTTGATAACGCCTCGAGCTAGGTGACCACCATTGTATCTTGACTCACCTTATGCACCCCTGCTTTGAGTGGAACACTGCTTCTAGTTTAGGGATACTTGTAGTCGTTCAGAGCCATTTATTCTAATAGTTGCTCGGCCTCTTCAGCAGTTTTGTCACCGAGCGCTCCTCCACTAGTGATGTCAACTAACTGACGGGTTTGTGGGCTTAGCCCATTGTAGAATGTCTGGATCTGTTCATATGGCTCCAACTCGTGGTTAGGACATTTTCTCAGTAAATCCTTTAAACACTCCCATGTTTTGAAGAACGATTCCCCATGCTCCTGCTGATATGCATATATCTTCAGTCGTAGCTTCACTGTCTTGCCAGAAGGGAAGAATCGGTAGAGGAACTTCTCTGATAGGTCGTTCCAGTTGGTGATCGAACCAGCAGGTTGTCCATCGAGCCACGCCTTGGCTTTTGATCGGAGAGAGAATGGGAATAGGCGTAGCTTGGCCGCATCACCACTCAGGCCTGGGAGCTTGAATGTGTCGCACACCTCTATGAAGGCCCTGATATGCGCGTTGGAGTCTTCGTCTATCAATCCATCAAATTGAATTGAGTTCTTGATCATAGTGATGACCTGAGATGGAATGGTGTACGACTCATTCCCAGCGGTTACTGCGATGCTCGGGCTTGCTCCCGCCAAGTTTGGCTTTGTGTAGGAAGAAAGGGTTCTTCGTGGCTGATCGCCCATCTGTTGCCTCTGCTGCTGACGTCTGCGTCGAAACTCTCGTTCAGGTTCGTCGAAAGGTATGAGTATCTCAGATTGAGAACTTCGTCGCGTACACCAGTGTGTTGCAGGATTAGAAATTTTGGCTAAACTAAAAATTTTGACTATTTAAAACGTTACCGCGTCCCCGGCAACGACGCCAAAAACTTGATGTGTTGTTTAGTGTGTATGAAAAGTAGGTTCTTACACTATAAAATTTTAAATTTATAGAAATGGTTATTCACCAGGGGACTATGCCAACACACTAAGGAAAGTATACTGTCGTGCGTAGCACAATATTGGTAAACACCGGGTTGTCGAACCTCAGGGACATGGACTTGTTGAAAACAGTCGATTAATAATTTAGCCAGGTTTTGTTTTGTTTTGATTTTAATTTAGAAAAACTAAAGTGGACGGAAAATGAAAGAAATAAAATTGTTGTTGTTGAAAAGCAGATTTTGGTAAAGGATCACTTAGGCATGGGTCCTCCAAATTAGGTTTGACAAGTGTATTGGTAATGCGTTCTAACTTTTCTCTGGGATGAACTGGGGTCCTAATACAAGGCTTACCTAGTTCCTATGGACAGGTTCACGTTTAGGATTATACACCCAAAGCCCTAATTAGTGTATCGGTAATGCGTTATGACTTTCTCAGTAGTGGTGTAGTTCTCTTTAGCACCATCAAGGGTTTTACTCGCGTAATAGATCGGATGGATTCCTTGTCCTTACGCTGCCCAAGGACTGCTCCGACGATATGGTCGCTTGTGTCGCACATCAGCTCAACTGGCAACGACTAATCAGGCGTCATCATAATGGGAGCATTCACCAACTTTTCTTTTATCAGATCGAAGGCACGAATGCAGTCAGCGGAGAAGTCGAAAGGAACGTCTTTCTCAAGCAATTGGGTCATGGGGCGAGTAATTTTAGAGGAATCTTTAATAAAGCGGCGATAAAACCCCGCATGACACTATGATACTCCTGACAGCTTTGACATTGGTGGGGTGAGGTAGTTTACTAATTGTTTCGATCTTAGCCCTATCCACCTCAATCCCTTCCTTGGAAATTTTATGACCAAGCACGATGCCCTCATTGACCATGAAATGGCACTTCTCCCAGTTGAGCACCAAATTTGTTTCCACGCACCTGACCATCATTCTATCAAGGTTCTTCGGGCATGTCTCAAATCAGTCCACATAGACTGAAAAGTCATCCATGAAGACCTCCATGGAATCCTCAATCATTTCACTGAAGATCGCGACGACACATCGTTGAAAGGTCGCAGGCACATTGCAAAGCCCAAAGGGCATACGCCTATAAGCAAAAGTTCCGACAGGGCATGTGAACGTTGTCTTTTCTTGATCCTCCGGAGCGATAGGGATCTGAAAGTACCCTGAGAGGAAAGTGGTCTTTACGAGTTGCGTCGTTTAACTTTCGATGCATACGCGCCACCCAGTCACGGTGCTGGTGGAAACCAACTCGTTTTTCTCGTTCGTGACTATCGTCATGCCATCCTTTTTAGGCACGACTTGCACTAGACTTACCCATTTGGAGTCTGAGATCGGGTAGATGAGTCTCCTGCGTCCATGAGCTTGATTACTTCTTTCTTCATGACTTCCTGCATGATAGGGATCAACCTCCGTTAATGCTGGGCCACAGGTTTGATATCGTCCTCCATCAGAATTTTGTGAGTGCAGAAGGCTGGATTAATCCCTTTGATGTCTGGTATCTTCCAGGCTATGGCTTGCTGATGCTTTTTCAGAACGTTCAGAAGATTTTGCTTTTGATCGTCTTTGAGGTGGGAGGCTATAATCACAGGACGCTTACCTTGGTCGTCTAGAAAGGCGTATTGCAAATGCGATGGAAGTGGTTTCAGCTCAATTGGAGCCTCTTCTACGATCGTAAATTTGTGCTCTTGCTCTGATCCAACTTTATTGCTGAAATTGACGGCTGCCACCATCTCTACTTCTTGATAAACGCTGTTAAGGGTCTGGGAGTCTTCTTGATTGTTGCCACAAATATTATGTAGCATGTTACCAACGGTGGTCATGATAGAGTAGAGGAAATAGCAAGTGTCGTCCTACCTGGCTGGGCGTTTCATGGAGTCCTGGATGTTGAGAGTGACAGCTTCATTGCCCATTCTCAGTGTCAGCTTCCCATCATAGACGTCGACGATAGCGCGAGATATGACAAAAATGGTCTTCCTAAAATTAGTGGGATATGTTCATCCTCGTCCATATCCAAGGTGACGAAATCGACAGGGAAGACAAAATGACCGACTTTTACCAATAGGTTTTCCACTATGCCCCTAGGGTACTTTACTGATCGATCAGCGAGTTGCAGTGTCATACGAGTAGGTGTTGGTTCCCCCATGTTCAGTCTCTCGTAGACTGAATACGACATTAGATTGATACTGGCTCCCAAATCGGACAGGGCGTTACAAATTAACGTGTTACCTATTAAATAGGGAATCGTGAAACTCCATGGTTCTTGCATTTTCACATGTAACTTCTGTTGGAGAACAACAGAGCACTGTTCATCGAGAGTTACTGTGGATAGCTCCTCGAGTTTCTTCTTTTTTCTAAGAAGATCTTTTAGGAACTTGGCATATTTGGGCATTGATGCCAGAGCTTCCAAGAACGGAAGGTTGATGTGTTGTTGTTTAAATAACGAAAGGAATTTACCGTGCTGCTCTTCCATCTTTTCCTTCTCAAGCCTCACAGGATACGGTATCCTAGGCTTGTACTCCCTGAGTTTAGGCTTTGCTGCTGGGGCTTGTGGCTTTTCTGAATCAGGCGCATCCTCGGTGGCTTCCTTTGGGTCCTCTTTAGATGCGTCTTGAATCACGGGCACCTCTTGAGTTATCTTCCCGCTTCGTGTTGTGACTGCATTTGCGAGCCCCTTAAGGTTTCTTTCAGTGTTAGAGGGCTGCGAGCCCTCCTTGTGGTTTCCCTGAGAGTGTTTGTGCTAATTGACCCACTTGACGCTCTAGTGCCTTCTGGGATGCTAGCTGATTCTGCAATTGTTGGTTGATCTTTTCCATCTCCTGGTCGTGCTTTTGGAACTGAGAGTTGATTTCTTGATCCCTTTTCTTGGTGTAGGCGTACATTTCAGTCGTCATATCTCTCATCATGGGTTCTCTTTCATGCCCTTGGGGCTGCTGAGGTTTAGCTGCGAACCCTGGTGGGTTAGAGCTGCCTGCCTGGTTCTTGTAGCTGAACTCTATGTGATTCTTCCAGGAGGATTTGTAGCGATCCCCATAAACTGGACCTCTTTGTCCTTGACCTATTAAGTCAACTGTCTCTGTGTTGTGCGAACAACTGGCAGTACTGTGCGCTTCTCCGTATATCTCGCATTCTTGCAGCCCTGTCGTCGGTGGAAAGACTACTTGGCAGAGAGTGTCGAACATCTTTGATAACGTCTCGAGCTGGGCGGCCACCATTGTATCTTGACTCACCTGATGCACCCCTGCTTTGAGTCGAACACTGCTTCTAGTTGAGGGGTACTGGTAGTCGTTCAGAGCCATTCTTCTAATAGTTGCTCAGCCTCTTCAACAGTTTTTTCGCCAAACGCTCCTCCACCAGTGATGTCAACTAACTGACGGGTTTGTGGGCTTAGCCCATTGTAGAATGTCTGGATCTGTTCATATGGCTCCAACCCGTGGTTAGGAAATTTACTTAGTAACTCCTTGAAACGCTCCCATGTTTCGAAGAACGATTCCCCATGCTCCTGCTGATATGCGTATATCTTTAGTCGTAGCTTCGTTGTCTTGCCAGAAGGGAAGAATCGGTAGAGGAACTTCTCTGCTGGGTCGTTCCAGTTGGTGATCGAACCAGCAGGTTGTCCATCGAGCCACGCCTTGGCTTTTGATCGGAGAGAGAATGGGAATAGGCGTAGCTTGGCCGCATCACCGCTTAGGCTTGGGAGCTTGAATGTGTCGCACACCTCTATGAAGGCCATGATATGCGCGCTGGGGTCTTCGTCTATCAATCCATCAAATTAAATTGAGTTCTTGATCATAGTGATGACCCGAAAATGCGTGAGCGGTAGATCGTCTACTTAGTCGTTATGAAATCAATGTAAAACAAGGATAACACGAGATGTAAATACAAAGAGACTTGTATTAGACCACATGGAACCACAGAGTACACTGATAGGAACTAAGACTCAAAACGTATAAGTGTCCCAATTACAACACAAGACAAACTATATATACTAGAGCTAAACCCGATGGTCCGAACCTCAGGTTCGGATAAGTTCGGACCTGTCCGAACTTGGATTTCGCCAAGGGTTTGGCCAGTAGCAATCATGCACATCTTTGTCTTGTATTCGATACTTTACATGACGATCAGGAACTAGGTACTAACAAACTCCCCCTCGGCAGTATCACCTTCCGCTTAAAACTTGTATCATGTATCTTCAATCAAACTCTTCCCTCTTCTTTGACGATGAGTTCAATCTTGTATACTTGATATTGCATCATGTGTAATCTCTTTATCAACAATCTTCAGAAGACTTGAAGTTGTGATGCTCTCTTTCCACTTAGAAACATGCCATCATAAATAATCTTGGCGCAAAACGTCTCTTCGAGACTCCAAGATATTTTGTTTTTGAAATTTGATTTCGTATTCCGTGTTGATCAATCAAAAACAAATAAGAAACAAAATCTTTTTGACTTTTAGAAAATTTATATCTAGAACACACCGAAAATCTTTTTGGTATTTTCTTATATGGAAAGTAAATACAATACAGAATCAGACATTATTTTTGTCTTTTGAGAGAAAGATCACGACTTGGGATCATATTGATCATAACATGCTGAACTACACTTCAGTTTCGATTATTGTAGCACATAAGCCATGTTGATTGCAGATATAATTTGTACAACTTTAAACTTAGGCAGAAACATACTCATAACATCTGGATATGTTAAAGTATTGATTAGATATGCATTGACTAATGTACCCCACACTATCAGACATACTCAGATATGCTTTTTCTTATCACATTTTTGTGATTTCATTTGTGATTTATCACATAATGAATGTATACATGATATAGTCAACTATGATCCATGCAAAAAGAAATAAGAACGTTAAATCGTCTACCTTAAGGTCGATCTTTCGATACGCAGATAAGGCCTCGGATTTAACAAAATAAGAAAATAAAACAAGTTGAAATTGTATAACTCAACAACAATCAGGTCGGTACTCCCGTACATGGAGAGAAAGTCCGATGAGTTATACGAAACACCAAAGAAAATAAAACAGAACGTCAAACGAACAACAATCAGGTCGGCCTTGTGAGCACGCAGAGAAAGTCCGATCGTTTATCAAACAAGTTTTAAATCTTTGCAAAAAGAACACATGTATACACAGTGACTTCTCATTTTATTTTTCACATATCTTGTTCTTGATATATCGTGAGATATGCATCAAGATGTTGTCCACTAGGTCAAGCATCAGATTTAGTGTATATCACATTTGAATACTTTCTGATTTGCCGAGCCTACCTTGTTGATACCTGATATGTGCGTCGTGTGAAGTATCAAGCAAGATCAAGATCAAGTCAAACTAGGTCTGGCCGATCTAGGTCCGAACCTGAAGTTCGGACTGGCCGAACCTGAGATTCGGCCGAAGCTCGGCCAGCTGGGTATAAATATACGTTTGGTCTTTGTAACTGAGTAGTTCTGAGCGTGTAAGATTTCCTTAGTGTGTGTTTCTAAGTGTGTATTCTCTGATTCTATATCTGAGTGTTTACTGATTGTAATTGTTCATCATTGATCAATAAATCAATTGGTTAATTACGTTTCGATGTCCGATTAGCTAGATCAAGTAGACGATCCGATGCTCACGCATTTTCAAGTGGTAAGAAATCTGAAGTTTCTCCTGCACCAAAGTTTGTATCTGGATCATCATCTGCTGATAATGAGAAGTCGGCTACTTCTAGTGACAAGATTCTGTCTCAACCTGAGTTTGATGAAAAGATTTTTTATGACCAAAAGAATGTCACTGAAGTAAAAGCTGAATTTTCTCGATTGGCTAAGAATGGTCATTCTTCACCTGAGGAGAAAATTTCTGGAAAGCATGAAGGATTGGGTTTTCACAGGATGAAAAACAACGCTGAAAAGGGTCAAGCATCTTCATCTCCAGATTTGAAGAAATTAAAGATGAAACAAGTGAAGAAGGAAGTTTTTCAAGCTGATAAAATTCAACCCGAACGTTTTTACAAACTCAAGGGTTCGGATCAATTATTTTCAGACAAAGAATTTCCACTTCATTGTGTTGATGCTCGGAAGATTGCTGAGGTCTTTGTGAAAGCAATCATTTCTTCTGAAAGTACTCAATCTCTAAGCCCTACATCTAAATGGGTACATGATCACAGGTATCAGGTATATGATTCTCATTCTGATCATGTTAGAGATATTCATGTGTGTTCTTCGCAGGTACATCATCAATGGGATAAAACGACAAGAATTTGTTATATTTGTCGTCGTCCAGGGCATATGGCAAAAGATTGTCCATCACCTGCTGCTTCACCCCATAGATTTCACATGAAATCAGTTTTTGGTAAATCTGCCACACCAAAGTTCTTTGATGAACAAGGCAGAGTTTTTGATGAAATTAAACCTACATTCTTTCATAAACAAAAACGTTTTGTTCCAATGTTTACAAAGGTTCAAAGTGTAGGTTCATCATCTCAGTCACCTGTGATTGTTTCATCAAAATCTGAATTACCAAAACAACAACAATGGCAACCTAAGGTGGTTTCTAAACAAAACAAGGACACTGGTCGACCAGAAGCGATTCGCTTCGGGTCATTTTTGGACTAATTAGTTTGACCAAGTGTGCAGGTACTTTTAGAAGACCTATCGACGATTGCAAAGTTGTTGATGGAGGAGTATTCTGCTTAATTTAAATTTCATAATAACTCTTTCTAAATCTGCAAATTTCTGAAGTCTAAAACTGACAAATATCCGTGTTGATTGATCACTTTTCTTTGTTTACAAAGTTTTTCTCAAAAAATACCAAAAATAGAGTCTTGTTTTTGTGTAAAATGAAAATCCAAAAATAGAGTTTTCATTTTAAGGGGGAGAATTGTAAGTACGGGTGAGTAATTGAAAGCAATTGTGAGAAATTGATCATTGGGAAATGATGGTACATTGGCTTACGTATCTGACTCATGGATAGAGTAGATGAAAGAGCCATAATATCATTGTTTGATATGCTTGGTAGGCTCGGCAAATCAGAAAGTATTCAGATGTGATATACACTAAATACTATTGCTTGACCATGTGGATAACATCTTGATGCATATTTCATGACACAAAAAGAAAAATAAGTGTGAAATTCAAAATGAGAAGTCACTGTGTATACATGTGTTCATTTTGCAAAGATTTAAACTTGTTTGATTTTCTTTATTTTGTCAAACGATCGGACTTTCTCTGCGTATCGAAAGATCGACCTGATCGTTGTTCGTTTGACGTTCTGCTTTATTTTCTTTGGTGTTTCGTATAACTCATCGGACTTTCTCTGCGTGTACGGGAGTACCGACCTGATTGTTGTTGGGTTATACAATTTCAACTTGTTTTATTTTCTTTTTTTGTTAAATCCGAGGCCTTATCTGCGTATCGAAAGATCGACCTTAAGGTAGACGATTTAACGTTCTTATTTCTTTTTGCATGGAACACAGTTGACTATATCATGAAAGTATTATGCATTGTGAAAAATCACAAGTGCTATCACACAAAAGGAAAAAGAAAAGAAAAGCTGAAAATGTCTGATTATGTCTGATAGTGTGGGATACACTGGTCAATGCAAATCTAATCAATATCTTAACATATCCAGATGTTATGAGTATGATTCTGCCTGAGTTTAAGTTGGACAAGTTATACCAGCAATCGACATGATTTATGTGCTTCGATTAATCAAAATTGAAGTGCAGTTCAGTGCGTTATGTTCAATATGATCCCATATAGTGATCTTTCTCATACCAAAAATAGCGTTTGATTTTGTATTTCAATTTCATTTCATTTCAGAAAAGAACAAAAAGATTTTCGGTGTGTTTTAGCATAAACTGTCAAAAAGTCAAAAAAGAAAAAAAAAATTTGTTTCTGCTTTATTTTCGATCAGATCAACACGTGATACAAATCATTTTCAAAGTCATATCTTGGAGTCTCGAAGAGACGTTTTGCGCCAAGATTAGTTTAACAGTTTGAACAGGTTGCTATGTGCATGGTATCACAACTTCAAGTCTTCTGAAGATGTTGATAAAAGACCAGAGATATACCAAAATGTCATCAAGTATTCAAGATTAAGCTACGATCGAGTTGAGGAGGAGTTTGTTTGACGATTCATTTCATTGAACGAACGGATTCTACACTTGAGGGGGAGCTTGTTTGAAGATACAACGTTGATGATTTTGAAGGGATACTGCACACGACGAGGGGGAGTTTGTTGATACCTGATATGTGCGTCGTGTGAAGTATCAAGCAAGATCAAGATCAAGTCAAACTAGGTCTGGCCGATCTAGGTCCGAACCTGAAGTTCGGACTGGCCGAACCTGAGATTCGGCCGAAGCTCGGCCAGCTGGGTATAAATATACGTTTGGTCTTTGTAACTGAGTAGTTCTGAGCGTGTAAGATTTCCTTAGTGTGTGTTTCTGAGTGTGTATTCTCTGAGTCTATATCTGAGTGTTTACTGATTGTAATTGTTCATCATTGATCAATAAATCAATCGGTTAATTACGTTTCGATGTCCGATTAGCTAGATCAAGTAGACGATCCGATGCTCACGCATTTTCATACCTTGCACATCTATCAAATGGTCTTATGGCTTTTTCATCTATTTTATCCATGAGTCAGACGATATAAGCCAATGTACAATCATTTCCCAATCATGTCGGATACAATTTCTCGTTTTTCAATGTTTTTGTCTTGTTTTTGTGTAACACCTCAAATTTCATAGATACATGATATATATAGTAATTACGTGTTTATATTATAAATACGTGAGCTTAAATGATAAATGTGGTAAGACTATACATTAGATAAGTTGCATGCCTTAGAAATATGTGTTTTATAGCTAACGTGATGAAATACGCATGAACGGATGTGTTAAACATTAACGAAAGTAAAGTATGAGATGAATATATGTTTATATGAATAACATAATGATGCATGAATCATTTGATGGATATATACGTGTAAATACATGTCTTAATAGTTAACGGGAAAGTAGAAGGACTAAAAGTGTAATCTATGCAAAGATATAAACATATACGGATATTATACGTGTCTATAATTATTATAAGTATTTTGAGGCTTAGAAATTAGTAAAATTATATCATAATATGATTCGTAACATGAAATGATAAGTATTGTAAAGTTTGAGGGGCTAGAACGTAAATTAGCAAAAGATATATATAAATATATAAATATATAAGTATATATATACATATGTATACGTATATCATCGAGCATGTCCCGAGCCTTAGAACATTTATAAATATGCCCTATAATGTTTTAGTACATAAAATGATAGAAAGGTAGAAGTTCAGGGGCTAAATTGTAATTATAAACTAGAGGGACCAAATCTGCCAACTGTAAAAGTTCATCACGGTACGCGAGCCCCAGCCCCCTCCCCTTCGCTATACGCAAGTCACAACCTCTATCTCGGCGCGATACACGAAGCAGCCATCTGCTGCAGAAACATCACAGGTTCGAGTTTTGGCCACGATAGTCACCTTGCAGCCCAAGATACTTCGAATTCGTGGCAGATTTCGACCATGAGTCACCATAGGACGTGTTAGGGACTTAATACGCACCTAAAACCTATAAATAGCGGCCTCATTTCAATCAAATAACTCGCCAATTCACTGAAAATCAACCCAAAAACCCCATTTAGCACCCGAAACTTCATCGGAGCAATTCGAGCACACCGGAAGGAATTAGGAGCTGAATTTATGCGGTCACCCATTATTTGGTATGATATAAAATAACCTCTTAAAGTTTTTTTTAATTCGATCTCTAAGTATGCTTTTTAGAAATGATGTAAAATTAGGGTTCATGAGGTTATTCAGCGTAAATCGGGTGATCGGGTGGGAATTAGGGTCTGAATTTTTGTAGGTAATCCTAATTTAATGTGTTTTAAGAAAGCCCTAAGTTTATTTCACAAATGGAAAAGGTTTTAATAAGGTTTTATTAACGGGTCAAAATTAGGGTTTTCATAACGTTGTTCTACCCAAATTGAGTAAACGGTTTTGAATTAAGCTTAGATGTTTTTGAAGTATATTATAAAATGTTATAATGGATAATACCCTAAATTGGTTTGAATATAAAATGAGTTTTGATTAAGAAATGAGAAATATATGAAATTAGGGTTTTGAAATATGATTATTTAATATAAAATAATCCGGAGGGTATGGGTACTTGAATTGTGGTATGGAACTATGTTTATATATATAATAAGTATATATGGGGTTAAAATGGATAAATGATAAAGTATTTAAGATACCGAGTTAATCGGATATTTAGAAGTTCGTTCGGACCGGAAGGGTAAGCGCCTTTACACTAGGGTTTTTGGCATAGCAAGGGTGTCGTATAAATCCCAACTGGGAAATGGCATACCTCCCTGGGCGATCCCGGAGTGAGCGTTTTCTTATAGGAATGCACGTCTTCATATTAAAAAGGGATATTATGCCTATAAGGGTATTTTGGTCATTTTGACCTTAAAAGAAGTAAACCTTAATAATTAGATATTATTAAGATAATATAAGAGATAAATAAACATAGGATATATTTATAATGTTAAATCTTGCGTTAATGCCATACGATACGCGAATTAGGTTAACCGAAGGATTCTGTCGGAGGTTATGTCCGAGTTTAGCGAGTAAAGAGATAAGGTGAGTTCTGCGAGCCCACTTTTAAATGTTTTAAACGCTTTAATGTTTTCTGGCTAATATACATACTGTATTATGAAAATACATTCAAATGCTTTTATCTGAAAGTTTGCTTATCTTAATTTATAAATTGATGAACTGTTGAAGTAATGCTATGAAGATGCTTATGATTAGTTATACGTGTTAGTAATGTATATGAAATGATTACGAAAGAATAATGCATATGAAATGATTATTAGAGTTATGTGCTATATTTGCTTTGAAGCTAGGTATCCAAATGATAAGGGTTTGTTAATAAATGCATAAGTGAGAATGTATGATTATATGAGAACAGGTGATGTATTTTCTATATTATTATGTGGAAGATACGCCGCTGGTACATCCTGTATACAAGCATGGTAGTATAGTTACCCGGTATATTGAAAGTGTGGAGGATACGCCTCCAGTACATCCTGTATACATACACCTAGGTAAATTGGGGGATGTTCATTTTTTGTAGTATATGAGTACATTATCATGTTTATTAACACACGTAAGTCATTCAGATATCTAACTAGGGGCGAGTAGTAGTACTATGGTGGTTAAGGAGATGTTCGATAGAATAGAACGTCTAAAGAGTTAAGATTACGTGACCAGAGGTCGATATTGAGGTTGGGGGCTTCCAGATGAAGTCACCTGAGCGGTATTCGAAACTGGAAGAACAGAATGTAGGACGGTTGTCGTTGCTGAGGTTGGGGGCTTCCAGATGAAATCACCTGAGCAGTATTCGAGACCGGGAAGGTATAGAAGAAATGGAGCGGTTGTCGGTACTGAGGTTGGGGGCTTCCAATAAAGTCACCTGAGCAGTATTCGAGACCAGAAGGTATGGAGGTGTATGGAATTTAGGTCGTAGGAGTTAAAGGTTATCGAGGTAGATGTTTTCTAGAGAAACGTGTATGATTATGATCTTATGTGTTATATTTGATAAATGTTATAAAAAGGGATTTTGCAGGTACAAAGGTTTTAACCTCACAAACGAGGTAACGTTTTTAAAATGTAGAACTCACCATCGTAAGCTGACCTTTTCCCAAAACCATATGTATGTCAGGTTTAGGTGAGACGTCTGGGAGCAAGGGCGGAGCCCTCGTGATAAGAAAATGTTCGGCCAAGCTATAGAGGAGCTGTGGAGGTTCTGGCATAGTTGTAGATAAATAAAGACTGATATAGTTATTCGCTATATAGATATATTGTAAATTATCTCAATTACTTTACGTACTTGGATTTATAATAAATAAAAGTTTTAAATTTTCTGCTACTTATCTCTGTTGTCCCACGTGTTCATGAGTAAATCCGATGAGTGACCCCTCCTGGTGCCAAGTTTGGGAGTGGGTGTCACAAGTTGGTATCAGCGCCTTGGTTTAAGAGATTTAGGTACAAGCGCGATATCTAAACTTAAACTAGGACTCTAGGTAGAGTAAGTTGAGATTAAAATATAGATGCCATCCAAGATAGCTTGTGCCCGTAAGGACGAATATGCATAAGGATCATAATAGTTGGGACTTGCGGTATGAGTATACGGAAAATACACGATTGCAATAAGCTACTGCAATTTGATATTTTCCACGTACATAGACCATAAGTACTAACCGTTGTGTGGCCAAGTGCAAGGAGAAGAAGAACGTTTAGATATTTAATTTAGGAATCGGTTTGAGTTAATGATGAAGATAAAGAGGCGAGATGTGGACATTAGGGAATTGTGTGCTAGAAGTAACTGGGTTTTGAACGCATCGTAATTATATAATTTTATCGGATCCTGCACTTATATACTTATCATGAATTCAAAATTTAGAGACTTTACGTCACACAAATTCTGAAATGTCATCCATCTTAATTTAGGATCTGGAAATGGCTGCGAGAGGCGATCGTGCGAATGTGGAACGAGAGAACAACGCCGGAGCTAACGCGTTCACTAACGAGCAGAGATCGGATATGGCGGCAGAGATGACACGCTTAATGTAGACGACACTACATGATATATTAGTTCAACTTCAAAGAGCTGCGAGAGTTGGTGCTAGTGGATCCTGTGGAGCTAGTGGAGCTGCTTGAAAGAGGTGCCGGAGCTGCACAACCTAGAGTAGGATGTTTGTTTAAGTCATTTAGTGGTTGCAGACCTCCTTTGTTTGACGGAAATCAAGATGCGTTAGCTACATTCCAGTGGATTCATGAGATGGAAGCAGTCATAGATATTAGTGAGTGTAGTGAGAACCAAGCCGTGAAGTATGTTGCACACTCGTTTGTTTCGGAAGCGCTGCACTGGTGGGGAATGATCAAACAGACGGAAGAAGAAGGAGCTATTGCTGCGATGAAGTGGAACGATCTGAAGAAGTTAGTTTTAGAAGATTTCTGCCCTAAAGGTGAGCTGGACCAACTGGAGAGGAGTTTTGTGACGTTGGAAGCTGGGAACATGACGCACCGGGAATACACTTCAAAGTTCAACGCGATGGCGAGACTGCTACCTACCTTAGTCACTCCTGAAGCTGAAAGGGTGAAGTGTTACGTGCAGGGATTTCCGAGTAGAGTTAGGGTGTTGATCAAAGCGACTGAACCAAAGACGTTCAAGGTGATGGTGAATTTGAGTTCCAATCTTTACAGTGAAATGTTTGGTGCAAACGGTAGACCGGAAGGAGCAAAGAGGAAGGAGTCGGAAGTTGAAGCAATATCAAGGAAGGACAAAGGGAATCATCACAAGAGAGCGAAGAATGATTCGAAAGACGAAAAGGCGAGGTGCCACAAATGCAATAAGAATCATTTCGGAGAATGTAAGTCGGGAACATGTAGATGTTATACGTGCGGCAAAGAAGGTCACTTCTCAGGTAATTGGCCACAACGTAAGAAGTGTTACGAATGCGGGGAAGCGGGACACCTTAGGATGAACTGTCCTAAGTTTGTGTTAAACCCTAAACCACTTCGAGCCATCCCAGGGAATGCTACGGGTCCGAAAATGGCTCCTGCGAGGGCCTATGGTATGTTAGAGATGATAGAGAGAGATCCCCAGACCTTGTCAGGTAATTCGAATAGTTATAAATCATATATAATCGTTATTCGTTTGCTTTAGTATGTTATATGTACCATTGCTTGCTTCAGTATGCTTAGACATTAGAACCAATAGAACTTATGTTCTAGGAAGTTAAATTCTTTAACGGAAAACAAGCCGAAAATGTGAAAGCATTATCTAGGATCCGGTAAACAAGCTACCGTAGACAGCTTAGGGTTACGTTCTCCTTAGGATAGATGCATAGACGCCAAAGTAAATGTTACCGAGTTATGAAATGAGTTAAAATGGTTATGTTATCCGGATGAGTTGCAAAGTTAAAAATGAAAGTTTACGATGGAATGGAATAGGTTTCGAGGACGAAACCCTGTTTAAGGGAGGTAGATTTGTAACATCCCAAATTTCATAGATACATGATATATATAGTAAATGCGTGTTTATATTATAAATATGTGAGCTTAAATGATAAATGTGGTAAGACTATTGATAACGGTTTGTCAGACCGTCACAAATCCCCAACTTAAATTGATTTGTAGTAGTGGAAGTTAGGGTTATCGAACCTAGGGAATATGTGGAAATTGATTAATTGATTAACTACTTTTAACTAACTTAACTAAAATTACCAATTAACCTAAAATTGAACTAAATTGCCACTTGGTCGTTTTGATTGAATTAGGGTGAATTAACTAAAACTTAACTAAAGAAATGGATTTAACTAACAAATATGAGAAAGATAACTACTTCTGGATCCTGATTGGCTACCGATCTAGGCAAAACTAATCAAATATTGATAGCACATAGACATACTCCCCAATTGCCTAATTGTCCTAATAACCTAGGTTCCTAATGGGCTGATTAGTTCATGTCGCAAGAAAGTGCTAGATCATGTCAGGGGACCACTAAAACACCCTAGTTTATTAGTTAGGTTAAACAATTTTAGCATGCGGGTGTTCAAGGGTTGCAAGGATTCCGGAACAACCAATAGTTAACAGTTAGGAATTGAACGATTTCGCACAATCAATCACCAAAAGCAGTTATATAAGATTAGCCAGACATGGCTAATGAAACATACATGATTGTAATAAAAGATTGCATTAAATAACGGTACCGAATGATTAAAATCTTCAAAATCTTCAAAACAATGTTGGAAAATCGTAACCATAAGCTCTCTGGTCGCACAAGAATGAAGGAGAGATCTAATTAACTTAGCAAACAAGTTTAAATACTAAACCCTAAAAATCTTCTGTCGACCAATTCGGGGCGTACCGCCCCAAATTATGGGATCCTGGGCGTACCGCTCGGATTGGTAACTTCCGATAACTTTCTACACATTAGGGCGTACCCGCCCTAATTTCTGCTTCCCTGGGCGTACCGCCCTGAATTGAAACTCAGGAACTTTTCTTGATTTTCTTCTAAGTCTTCACTCATTCCCGCTCATTTCTCGAATCCCTGTACCAGTCAGCTTCTGTTTCTTCATAAACATCCAGATTTGACATGTTTAACTCCTGGTACCTCAAAACACAAAAACCGTGTAAGTGCAAAATAATCCAACCGTTATTATAAATAAATATGACAAATTAGCAACAATAACGACGCCACACTGGACTAACATCACATCCCCACACTTGACTTTTTCCGTCTCGGAAAAACTGCCATGGAATCATAATTAGGAAAATCAACTCAAAATCATTAAACATTTTTAATTAGCAACCTTTTGCAATCTACATTCCAAAATGTATTCATATATACTAATTGCAATCACCGACATTTCTATCCGACTAAACCCAACCACTGATCTTTGAGCCCCCAAAGTGTTTATAAATTACCAATCAGTTTGTATCAATCTACCTATGTGTCCCACATTCAGAAAATTCTAGCTCAATCTAATCCCGACTCATATTCAGTCAAAGTAAAGGGTATTAAAGATGAAATATTTAAATTTTACCCACCCTCGTTAGATCAGATACTTCTATATCCCAAGAATGGTGGATTTAATGGATGAATGAAGTTGTTGAGCATTTATTTCTCTACTATTGCTTCTATTTTTTTCCTTTTTCATTTTTCATTATTTTTTTAATAGATGGTTAATTTTTACTATACTTACCGACGGACATCATCAGAGACATTCTTTCACAAGGTCTTACCCCCGAAATCATACGTGAGTGTTTTGCCCGCGAGATCCGGAACATCATCAGAGACACTTACCACGGGATACTATCCTTAGTTCGTACGTGAGTATTTTGTCCCTTCACTCTAATTCATTAACCAATTTATTAACCTAATATGCTCAAAAGATGGAAAGATGGTGCGTCGTTATTTCTCGGATTTGCTTTCGCAAAAAGATCATAACGTGCCAGGTATTCTGAGGATATATATGTCTCTAATTCAAAAAGGTCTCTTTCCTCCTAATCATCAGTTTCAATCTCACTCTAACTCCTAAAATGGGAACCCACTGGTAAACTAATTTAATTACATATTTATACAAAAATAAACACCAAGGGATAATTAAGCTTTATTAAATCAGTTGGGCCTATCGACACATCACAAATTAGATATACTTTCCATACTCCCCTTTTCTACCACTTATCCCTTTCTTTATTTTTATTTTGAAAATCGATTCCCAATTGTACTATCATTTTCCATGTACCAGCAATTTATCCAAAACGAATTTGACTCAAAAACTAAAAATGACTCAAAATAAAAATGAAAAATCTTTTTGGATTTTTTAATGTTTTTTACTTTCTTTTCAATATAAATAACAACTACCTAGAAATTCAAACAACTTAAAAAAATTAATTAAAATTAACTGACGTCCTATCCCCCTCCCCACACTTAAGATCGACATTGCCCTCAATGTGATAGGAAACACGCACATGACGAATATACAGACACGAACGATAAAGATAAAATAAAATGAAAAAATAAATGCAACCATAAAATAAAATAAAATAAAAGAAAAATAAGTAAAAAGTCACAAGTTGGAACAGACTCCCCTGATAACATCGTGAAAGCTCCTCAGAAGTCATGCCAACGCCTTTCCGTAAAAGATCGTGAATTCTAGAAATCGGATGGAAGAAGTAATGTGGGAACGTCACATCTCACTCATGGTGCTACCAGAAAAACAAACATCATACCATGCATACATAATAAAAAAAATCACAACCACCCCAACCGGTTACCCCGTACAGTACCCCCAGGTATAGTATAGTATAATATCATACAGACCATGATCTAAATGAAAACAAAATAACCAAAAAAAGTACAGGGTAAAAGAAACAAAACCGATCAGCAGTGGCAGTGAAATCAGTATCAAAGTACCCTACTCCTCACATCTCCAGCATCATCTCCACAGCACCAGCACCAGCATCTCCTCCCTCAGGCATCTCATCATCACCTCCATCATCATATACATCAGCACCCTCGTCAGCACCCTCGGGCTCCTGAAAGAAGTCAGGAATAGCCATACCCTGATGAGTCATCATACAACGCATCGCCCTCTCAATCCTCTCAAACCGCACATCCACATAATCCAACACAGTCTCCTGAACCATCTCTAATGTAACCTGATCAGCCCTCGACGGCCTCTCTGGTCTCGGCCTCAACGGCCTCTCCACCTGATGCAAAATCCTATGCCGCCTTGCGGCCCTAGCAGCCTCGTCCCCCTGAACAATCCTATCTCTAATAGCCTCCCACTGTGGGGGATCAGTCATAGTAACCATCGAGGCCAACCTCATATCACCCATCTCGTAATGCGATGTCTCAGCCCCAATCGTGAGATGAGTCTCTAAATACCTACCAGGCTCAAACACTCCCAATCTCCTGGCCAACCTAGTCACATAGGGCCCCTTACTCAAATGAACACCCTTCCCCGACGTCCTCCTCCTCGCAAATGAAGATATCAACACCCCAACTATGTTGAGGTCATGTCCCTCAACAATCGAACGCAACACCGCCAAATCTAACTTCGTGACCTTCTCAACGCCAGACCTACAGCTGAGAATGGTACACGCAACAATCCTATGAACATACTTAATCACCGGATCTCTAATCTGAGACTCTACCACACTATCCAAATATGGAACCGACCCAATCTCATCCCAGAATGCTGTAAGCTGTAAATCAGTAACCCCCTGGGGGTGTGGTCGGCTAAAGAGCCCTCTCGGCATAGCGGCAAACGCTGGCGCCTCAACCTCCTCCTGGGTGTACAACCCTGACACGACCGCGAACTCCGGAATATTCATGTGATGAGTCCGACGGCCCAAAGCAAACGACAAGGCGTTCCCATCTCCAAATTTCCCCGGACCCACCTGAAATGTCAATAAAAACTCCACAGTAAGCTCCATATACTGGTGGTCATCCGGAGTCAACGCTCTCCTCCATCTATCAGTAATCAGCCCTCTAATCCTCTCAAGCTTCCCCAAATGTGCCAACAAACCCCAATCAATCGTCCGGTGATGCAACAGCGGCATCACGACAAACCTCCTCATCTGCCTCTCCTCGTTCGACCCGTGCTCGAACTTCAGCAATGAGTGATGCTGATGGTTCCTCCCCGCAACCGGCGGTGCTGGAATATCCGCCTCAGGTAAAATCTCCAGTCCCCAGTACCCGATGATCCTCCTTCTGAATGGGGGGACAGGAACAGCAGCATCCGGATCTCCCCGTCTCCTCCGCTTGGGACCTCGTGTCCCGGAACTGGACCCTTGTTGGTTCGACATCCTGATTCACACAAGTTAGCACAAGAACAACAAGAATGATAATAACCGGGACTTCCTGCAATTGAACTCCACTTTCACAAACTATTTTTGGATTTTTTCGATATTTTAATTTTTTATTTTTTTTGGTTTTTTTAAAGTTTTTATAAAGAAAAACAAAATTAAACTCGAAAGAAGACTAAATTTAAAACTAAAAATCAAAAACGAAAAAAATTGAATTTTTGGGAAATGTTGAAAAATTCTGGCAAATTAGCTCCAGGGAGTACCGCCCAAAACTTACTCTAATGGGGCGGTAAGCTGCCCAATTTAGCTGCAGGACCCTAATTTCAATTTGGGGCGTACCGCCCTAAATGTTCATGACCTAGGCGGTACGCCGCCCAATTCGAACGCAAAAAAAAAAAAAAATCGGTTAAAACCGATCAATCCAACATGATAAACACTCTCAGACAACCTCGTTCCTCACTTCAATCGGTTCAAAACCAAGTATCCTACGAAATAAAAACTAAAACAAACCTAAATTAAACAACCACACTAACTAACCGAAATTAAGCAGAAAAAAACGAGAAAAAGAAACCTGGTATTGCTCTGAATGAAATGTGATAATCGTGGCTCTGCTCAGTAGTGATTTCCGGTGCGGTGGCGGTGACGCGGCTGCGAGCTCGGCGGTGCTAATCCTTCGATGGAACTGTGGTAATGGTGTCGTGGGTCGTTGGTGGGTTCCCGGTGGGGTTGAAGATTAGCGGTGGTGGCGGTGGTGGGGATTTGATCGAGAACGATGGTGTCGGTGTTTGGTCGCGACAGAGAAAGGTGAGCGGTGGTGATGGGTTGGGTTGCGAAGACAACCGAGCCGTTTAAAGGGTTTTATTTTTTTCTCGTTTAAAAATCTGGGCGTACCGCCCAAGTTGTTGGTGTTTAGGGCGTACCGCCCGGAATTTAGAATCAGAAAACCTTGAAACCATTTTGGAGCGTACCGCCCTGTGTTTATTAATTGTGGGCATACCGCCCCTGCCCTTTTTTGGCAGAAAGTTTTGAAATTTTGGGGCCTCAAAAATTTTCTATCTCTGGAAAAACAACTTGTTTAACACCACCGAGCATGTCTACTGCGAAATTTTAATTAAAACTTACCTGGAATGCAGTATATGGCACAAACTCACTCCCGAGCTTCCCGATTTCCTGAAAACACACTAAAAACGTAAAATCTAACAAACCTACGAAAACACACAAAAATAAAAAAGAAAAACAAACCGCTGGGTTGCCTCCCAGTTAGCGCTAAGTTTTTAAGGTCTTCAGCCAGACCGTACTTCCCTTTCACGTTTCAGAGCTTCTAGAAGCGGGCGCCAAGAAATAATCGTCTTTGTCGATTTGCCTGTGAATGTCAGCTGAGTCCGAATAAGGCTTCAACCTCTGCCCATTGACTACCTGCTTCAGATGGTCGTCCAGGTCTTCAATCTCGAAATTACCATACCCCCCCCCCCACACTTGTGATGATGTACGGCCCCATCCATTTTCTTTTCAGTTTACCTGGAAACAATTTCAACCGTGAGTTAAACAACCATACCTTTTGACCTACCTGGAAGTCCATCTTCTTCAATCTTGCATCATGCACTTTCTTCATCTTATTCTTGTAAGCGGATGCACTCTCATACGCCTCATCGCGTAACTCTTCCAATTCTCCCAGCTGGAGCTTTCTTTCTCTACCTGCAGCATCATAACTCAAGTTAACCTCTTTCACAACCCATAATGCTCTATGAGCTAACTCGACAGGAAAATGACATCCCTTCCCATAGACCAACCGATATGGAGTGGTTCCAATAGGCGTTTTAAAAGCAGTGCGATACGCCCACAAGGCATCTTTCAACTTGGAAGACCAATCCTTGCGGTCGATTCGCACAGTTTTCTGCAAAATTTCTTTAATTTGCCTATTGGAAACCTCCACTTGACCGCTTGTTTGCGGATGATATGGGGTTGCAATTCGGTGGTCTATGCCATACTTCTTAAGTAGTTTCCCAAATTGAAAGTTCTTGAAATGAGATCCCCCATCACTTATGATCACACGAGGGATTCCAAATCTAGAAAAGATATTTTGTTGAACAAATTTGCAAACTACACTATGGTCATTGGTCTTAGTAGCAATGGCTTCTATCCATTTGGAAACATAATCTACCGCTACTAATATGTAAAGAAAACCATTAGAATTAGGGAAAGGGCCCCTAAAATCTATGCCCCAAACATCAAAAATCTCTACAACCAAAGTTGGTTGCAAAGGCATCTCATCACGCTTTGTGATGCTTCCCATTAGCTGACATCTCGTGCAATGCTTCACGAACTCAAACGCATCCTTGAAAAGTGTGGGCCAAAATAACCCTTATGAAAGGACCCGGTGACCCGTCTTCTGCCCACTAAAGTGGCCTCCACATGCTGATGCGTGTACCAACTCCAACACTGCTTGTACCTCCGACTCCGGCACACATCTCCGGATCACTTGATCCGGCCCTACCTTGAACAAATCCGGTTCATCCCATATGTACTTGCGCGCTTGAGCTTTCAAGTGCACTTTCTTCCTCTTTGGCCAATGCTTCGGAGTTTTACCTGCAGCCAAATAGTTCACAATGTTAGCATACCAAGGCAAGTTTGAAACACTTAACAATTGCTCATCAGGAAAAGTGTCATTAATGCTCCACTCATCCTCATCTGCTTCAATGTGGGGCAATCGAGACAAATGGTCCGCTACCACATTCTCACTACCCTTCTTGTCTCTGATTTCCAGATTAAATTCCTGCAATAAAAGGATCCACCGGATGAGCCTCGGCTTGGCATCCTTCTTCTCCATCAAGTACCGAACCGCACTGTGGTCCGAGTACACTATCACCTTGCTTCCCTAAATGTAGGACCTGAACTTATCAAGAGCAAACACAACTGCAAGTAATTCTTTTTCAGTGGTAGTATAATTCAATTGAGCCCCATCTAAAGGCTTACTCGCATAATAGATCACAACCGGTTTTTATCTACCCTTTGACCCAAAACCGCCCCAACAGCAAAATCAGATGCATCACACATAATTTCAAAAGGCGTGGACCAATCGGGTGCTTGCAACACTGGTGCCTCAATTAATTTATTTTTCAAAGTGTTAAAAGAATTTAAACACTGATCATTAAAATCAAAAACTTCATCTTTTAACAACAGTTTGCAAAGAGGTTTAGTAATTTTGCTAAAATCTTTGATGAACCTCCTATAAAAACCAGCATGACCTAAAAACGCCCTAATGCCCTTAACATTTGTGGGAGGAGGAAAAGTTGAAATTACATTGATTTTTGCCCTATCAACCTCAATCCCACGACTTGACACCACGTGTCCCAACACGATTCCCTCTTGAACCATAAAATGGCTCTTTTCCCAACTTAACACTAGATTAGTTTCTATGGAACGCTCTAAGACTCGTGTTAATTGGTTCAAACAAGACTCAAACGATGTACCAAAAATTGAAAAGTTGTCCATAAAGATTTAAAGTGAATCCCCAACCATATCAGAAAAATAGCCATCATGCATCTTTGAAAAGAGGCCGGGGCATTACACAAACCGAATGGCATCCTCCGGAAGGCAAAGGTGCCATAAGGACAAGTAAAATTGGTCTTTTGTTGGTCATCGGGGTGAATGGCAATTTGGTTGTACCCCAAATAACCGTCTAGAAAACAATAAAACTTTTGACCGGACAACTTTTCAATTATTTGGTCAATGAAAGGTAGAGGAAAATGGTCCTTGGAAGTTACGGAATTCAACTTCCTATAGTCAATGCAAATTCGCCACCCGGTTACCGGTCGGGTGGCTATCTCCTCACCTTTCTCGTTCCTTACTATTTGAATTCCGCTTTCTTAGGAACGGTTTGAGTTGGACTTACCCATGTGCTATTGGAGATAGGATAAATAATACCTGCATCTAGCCATTTAAGTACCTCCTTCTTGACTACCTCACGCATGTTTGGGTTAAGCCTCCTTTGCGCATCTCTTGCGGGCTTTGCTCCCTCCTCGGTAATGATCTTGTGCATGACTATGGATGGACTTATTCCCTTCAAATCTGCAATGGTCCATCCAATAGCCGCCCGATGCTTCACTAACACCTTCATCAACTCCTCCTCTTGCCCCTTGGTCAAACCTGCAGAAATAATAACGGGAAGAGTGTTATTTTCTCCAACAAAGCTATATTTTAAATGTTTAGGAAGCTCTTTGAGTTCAAGAGAAGGTGGAGATTCGAGTGAAGGCTTCATTTGCGAATCGATATGTTCCAGTAAGCTCTCCACTTGAATAGACCATGGTGGTCTTTGATCTCTCACTGCCATTAACTCGTGGCTCTCATCTTCTGCTTCCATTTCCTTGACCATATCTGCATATCCCTTGCCAAACAAAGCAAACTCCTCGGGGGTCCCCAGCTTCATTTGGGCTACCTGTTTCTCCAATAGAAGCATCTGCTGGCGGAGTTTCTCTATGCGTTCTTCTGCCTCATAATCAACGGATTTGACCGATGCGGATCTCGAGCGTCTTCCGTTCTGAGAAAGCCTCTTAGATGTGGCACTCAATCTTTCCATGTGCCCCCCAATCCACCTCTTCCGTGTTGGTTAAGAATGTACCATTGCTGATAGAATTTAAGTCTCTTATGTCTTCAGGGAAGAGGCCATCGGAGAAAGTTTTGATGAGGTCCCATGTATCAATCCCATGATGTGGGCACTTTCGCAGCAGGTCCTTGAAACGGTTAAACGCTTCATGGAATGGTTCCCCGGAATGTTGCTGAAAGGATCGGATCTCCTCTTCAACCTCGCTCGTCTTGCTCATTGGGTAGTATTCTTCAAGGAACACTTCTTGCATTTGAGCCCAAGTGAAGATACTCCTAGCGAGTAAACTTTTGAACCATCTTCTTGCCCGATCTTTGAGGGTGTATGGGAAAAGCATCAACTTTACTTCATCCGTTGTAAAACCCGTTGCACCAATAGAGATGCAAGTTGATTCGAATGTGTGTATATGATGGTAGGGCTCCTCGGTTCTCTTCCCGTAAAATTCTGGTAGATGACTCAAGTATTGAGGTCGAACCTCAAAAGCTCGCCTGTTTGCTCCAATAGGGGTGACCACTGCGGACGAACTCGGAACAACCACTGGTTTGAAATGAGCAGCTACCCCCTGAACCGGTGGGTTCACAACAAGTCTCGGGACTCCACCTTCCACTTGAATGCGCCCCCCCCCCTATTGTTTTGTTGATTGAACTGTGGAATGCCTCTCGGGGGCGGATCGCGCGACACATGTGGTGCACCATTTGGTTGTGGAACTCGAGCACGATTCCTTGGAGCTTCATTATGTGGCTCAGCTCCATACCCATATCCATCGTCCTCCTCATCTTGATCATACCGATCTTGTTCCCACGGCTCTGCCTGTCTCTGCCAATCTTGCTCCTCAAACGCCGGGTTTTGTCGGAAATGGGGTGGGTTGGCATTTCGGAAGAGGGGTTGTTGTGGGGCTTCTCGGAAGATAGGTAGTCATGGGGCTTCGCGGAAGATGGGTTGTCGTGGTTGAAATGGTTGCCATGGCCGGTAGTGGTAGCCTTCCTCCTCATGTTGTGAGGATTTGGGAGACAATGATGGGAGGGAATTGTGCCCATGCACCCGAAATGGTGGGATGTGTACCAGAGGAATGTTTTGTGGCATGGCGGGGTTCACTGGTTCATTCTGGGCTTGGTTTTGTGGATTGTGTTGGTCCTGATTGAGGTTTTGATTTGGGTGTGGATTTTGGTTGGGAATTGGGTCTTGGTTGATGTTATCATTTGGGTTCGGGTTCCGGTTGGGATTTGGGTTTTGGTGGATGGTGGCATTTTGGTTGGGGTTTGGATTTTGGCCCTCCATGGTTCTTCTGTTTCTCTGCTCTGCTCGGTTCTGCCGAGCTGTTCTCTCAATCTCCGGATTGTAGATCATCGGGGATGTCTTGCGGGAATGCCGCGTATGCATGCACAATCACCTAAAACCTGCAAAATCGATCACAAACAAGCAAACCAATTACGCAGCACTGTTCCAGGGGGTGTAAATAATGCAATAGAACATAAAAAATCGAAACTTGGGTGGTCAAAAATTTCAAAACTTTGTGTGAAAAATACCTCAAGGCGTACCGCCCCGGATTGTGTAATCTTACGCGTACCGCCCAGAAAAGAATTTCGACAAAAATCAAATTTATTTTATTTTATTTTATTTTATTTTTTTTAAATTTTTTTTAGATGCAGAAAATAATTATTGGAATAAAAAAAACACTATTTTTGGGTTTTTTGATATTTTAAAAAAAAAATAAATAAAAATGCAAATTCAACGAAAATCAACTAATCAAAAAGCGCACTAATTCCCCAGCAACGGCGCCAATTTAATAACGGTTTGTCAGACCGTCAAAAATCCCAACTTAAATTGATTTGTAGTAGTGGAAGTTAGGGTTATCGAACCTAGGGAATATGTGGAAATTGATTAATTAATTAACTACTTTTAACTAACTTAACTAAAATTACCAATTAACCTAAAATTGAACTAAATTGCCACTTGGCTGTTTTGATTGAATTAGGGTGAATTAACTAAAACTTAACTAAAGAAATGGATTTAACTAACAAATATGAGAAAGATAACTGCTTCTGGATCCTGATTGGCTACCGATCTAGGCAAAACTAATCAAATATTGATAGCACATAGACATGCTCCCTAATTGCCTAATTGACCTAATAACCTAGGTTCCTAATGGGCTGATTAGTTCCTGCCGCAAGAAAGTGCTAGATCATGTCAGGGGACCACTAAAACCCTAGTTTATTAGTTAGGTTAAACAATTTTAGCATGCGGGTGTTCAACGGTTGTAAGGATTCCGGAACAACCAATAGTTAACAGTTAGGAATAGAACGATTTCGCACAATCAATCACCAAAAGCAGTTATATAAGATTAGCCAGACATGGCTAATGAAACAGACATGATTGTAATAAAAGATTGCATTAAATAACGGTACCGAATGATTAAAATCTTCAAAACAATGGTGGAAAATCGTAACCCTAAGCTCTCTGGTCGCACAAGAATGAAGGAGAGATCTAATTAACTTAGCAAACAAGTTTAAATACTAAACCCTAAAAATTTTCTGTCGACCAATTCGGGGCATACCGCCCCAAATTGTGGGATCCTGGGCGTACCGCCCGGATTGGTAACTTCCGATAACTTTCTACACATTAGGGCGTACCGCCCAAATTTCTGCTTCCCTGGGCGTACCGCCCTGAATTGAAACTCAGGAACTTTTATTGATTTTCTTCTAAGTCTTCACTCATTCCCGCTCATTTCTCGATCCCTGTACCAGTCAGCTTCTGTTTCTTCATAAACATCCAGATTTGACATGTTTAACTCCTGGTACCTCAAAACACAAAAACCATGTAAATGCAATATAATCCAACCGTTATTATAAATAAATATGACAAATTAGCAACAATAACAACGACACATTGGACTAACATCAACAATACATTAGATAAGTTCCATGCCTTAGAAATACGTGTTTTATAGCTAACGTGATGAAATATGCATGAGCGGATGTGTTAAACATTAACGAAAGTAAAGTATGAGATGAATATATGTTTATATGAATAACATAATGATACATGAATCATTTGATGGATATATATGTGTAAATACATGTCTTAATAGTTAACAGGAAAGTAGAAGGACTAAAAGTGTAATTTATGCAAAGATATAAACATATACGGATATTATACGTGTCTATAATTATTATAAGTATTTTGAGGCTTAGAAATTAGTAAAATTATATCATAATATGATTCGTAACATGAAATGATAAGTATTGTAAAGTTTGGGGGCTAGAACGTAAATTAGCAAAAGATATATATAAATATATAAGTATATATATACGTCAGTATACGTATATTATCGAGCATGTCCCAAGCCTTAGAACCTTTATAAATATGCCCTATAATGTTTTAGTACATAAAATGATCATAAAAGGTAGAAATTCAGGGGCTAAATTGTAATTATAAAGTAGAGGGACCAAATCTGCCAAACTGTGAAAGTTCATCACGGTACGCGAGCCCCAGCCCTCTCCCCTTTGCGATACGCGAGCCACACCCTCTATCTCGGAGCGATACACGAAGCAGCCATCTGTTGCAGAAACATCACAGGTTCGAGTTTTGGCCACGATAGTCACCTTGCAGCCCAAGATACTTCGAATTCGTGGCAGATTTCGACCATGAGTCACCATAGGACGTGTTAGGGACTTAATACGCACCTAAAACCTATAAATAGCGGCCTCATTTCAATCAAACAACTCGCCAATTCATTGAAAATCAACCCAAAAACCCTATTTAGCAGCAGAAACTTCATCGGAGCAATTTGAGCACACCGGAAGGAATTAGGAGCTAAATTTCTGCGGTCACCCATTATTTGTTATGATATAAGATAACCTCTTTAAGTTTTTTCTAATTCGATCTCTAAGTATGGTTTTTAGAAATGATGTAAAATTAGGGTTCTTGAGGTTATTCTGCTCAAATCGGGTGATCGGGTGGGAATTAGGGTCTGAATTTTTCTAGGTAATCCTAATTTAATGTGTTTTAATAAAGCCCTAAGTTTATTTCACAATTGGAAAATGTTTGGTTAAGGTTTTGTTAACGGGTCAAAATTAGGGTTTTCATAACGTTGTTCTGCCCAAATTGAGTAAACGGTTTTGAATTAAGCTTAGATGTTTTAAATTATATTATAAAATGTTATAATGGATAATACTCTAAGTTGGTTTGAAAATAAAATGAGTTTTGATTAAGAAACGAGAGATATATAAAATTACGGTTTTGAAATATGATTATTTAATATAAAATAATCCGGAGGGTATGGGTACTTTAAATTTTGCTTTGGAACTATGTTTATATATATAATAAGTATATATGGGGTCAAAATGGATAAATGATATAGTATTTAAGATACCGAGTTAATCGGATATTTAGAAGTTCGTGCGAACCGGAACGTTAAGCGCCTGTACACTAGGTTTCTGGCATAGCGAGGGTGTCGCTTATAAATCCCAACTGGGAAATGGCATACCTCCCTAGGCGATCCCGGAGTGAGCATTTGCTTATAGGAGTGCGCGTCTTCATATTAAAAAGGGATATTATGCCTATAAGGGTATTTTGGTCATTTTGACCTTAAAAGAAGTAAACCTTAATAATTTGATATTATTAAGATAATATAAGAGATAAATAAACATAGGATATGTTTATAATGTTAAATCTTGCGTTAATGCCATACGATACGCGAATTAGGTTAACCGAAGGATTCTGTCGGAGGTTCTGTCCGAGTTTAGCGAGTAAAGAGATAAGGTGAGTTCTGCGAGCCTACTTTTAAATGTTTTAAACGCTTTAATGTTTTCGGGCTGATATAGATATTGTATTAAGAAAATACATTCAAATGCTTTTATCTGAAAGTTTGCTTATCTTAATTGATAAATTGATGAACTGTTGAAGTAATGTTATGAAGATGCTTATGATTGGTTATACGTGTTAGTAATGTATATGAAATGATTACGATAGAATAATGCATATGAAATGATTATTAGAATTATGTGCTATATTTGCTTTAAAACTAAGTATCCAAATGATAATGGTTTGTTAATAAACGCACAAGTGAGAATGTATGATTATATGAGAACAGGTGATGCATTTTCTATATTATTATGTGAAAGATACGCCGCTGGTACATCCTGTATACAAGCATGGTAGTATAGTTACCCGGTATATTGAAAGTGTGGAGGATACGCCGCCAGTACATCCTGTATACATACACCTAGGTAAATTGGGGATGTTCATTTGTTGCAGTATATGAGTACATTATCATGTTTATTAACACACGTAAGTCATTCAGATATCTAAATAGGGGCGGGTAGTAGTACTGTGGTGGTTAAGTAGATGTTCGATAGAATAGAACGTCTAAAGAGTTAAGATTACGTGAACAGAGGTCGATACTGAGGTTGGGGGCTTCCAGATGAAGTCACCTGAGCAGTATTCGAAACTGGAAGAACGGAATGTAGGACGGTTGTCGTTGCTGAGGTTAGGGGCTTCCAGATGAAGTCACCTGAGCAGTATTCGAGACCGGGAAGGTATAGAAGAAATGGAGCGGTTGTCGGTACTGAGGTTAGGGGATTCTGATAAAGTCAACTGAGCAGTATTCGAGACCCAAAGGTATGGAGGGGTATGGAATCCAGGTCATAGGAGTTAAAGGTTATCGTGGTAGATGTTTTCTAGAGAAACGTGTATGATTATGATGTTATGTTATGTATGACTTGTTATGTGTTATACTTGATAAATGTTATATAAAGGGATTTTGTAGGTACAAAGATTTTAACCTCACAAACGAGGTAACGCTTTTAAAATGTAGAACTCACCAGCGTAAGCTGACCTTTTCCCAAAACCATATGTATGTCAGGTTTAGGTGAGACGTCTGGGAGCAAGGGCGGAGCCCTCGTGATAAGAAAATGATCGGGCAAGCTATAGAGGAGTTGTGGAGGTGCTGGCATAGTTGTAGATAAATAAAGACTGATATAGTTATTCGCTATATAGATCGATTGTAAATTATCTCAATTACTTTACGTACTTGGCTTAATAATAAATAAATGTTTTAAATTTTCTGCTGCTTATCTCTGTTGTCACATGTGTTCATGAATAAATCCGATAAGTGACCCCTCCTGGTGCCAAGTCTGGGAGTGGGTGTCACATTTTGTCTTTTTTTTCAAATTTCTCCCCCTAAAAATGACAACTATATTTATAGATTTTCATTTTTAACATTTGAAAAACAAAACACTATTTTTGTATTTTTGCAAAACCAAACTCCCCCTCAAAATGACACGAAGGGAAAAACAAAACAAAAATTGATCAACCAACACGAATACATGCATGTTAGCATTTTGAAAACCAAATTGATTTTGAAATTCAGATTAAGTTATCACAGATATTTCACAATCAACAATTTCTCAATCACCGAAAGGTCTTCCTGAAATACCTGCTGACACCAAATAAAACATTAGTCTCTTTTGGATCGACCCGATTTAACAGCGCCGGGTCCCCCGGTGTCTTCCACATACTGGCCTTGAAAACAACTTTTGGTTTCTAGATTTGTAAAGATTTTAATTTTTTATCAGAACCACAATCATATTCAACTGACGTACGTGGTTTAGACCATGACGACATACAAGTTGATTTGACTTTTAAAGACCATGGCTCATCAAAAATTTTACCTTTGTTATCCACAAACTTAGCCGTGTTGTGGATATATGCAGTCGTCGGACAATCAGCAGCAAGATGTCCTGGTTGACAACATGCATAACAAAGTCTTTCTCGAAAAATATTTGAAAAATTCTTTGAATGTTGAAAACCAGATGAATGTTCAGAATCAAAAGTATCAAAGAAACCATCTGAAGAATCATACCTAGGAGATGGACTCCTTGAAGATGAGAACCTTATAGAATAATAAGATTGTTCTTTCATAAGAGATGATTTCTTTGGAACTTTAACTTTTGAAACTTTTTCAACTTTCACTGGCTTCTTTGCTTGAACAGGTGCTTCCTTCATCTCATAACCCAATCCTTTGTGCTTGAAGCTTGGGTTCTTTGAAGAACTTGAAGAAGAAACATAAGCTTCTCTCCCCTTAGCTTCACTAGTGAATATTGCTTTGATATTTTTCAGCTTGTTCTTCTCCACCAAAACTTTGTCTTCTTTAGTTGTGGATGAAGCTCTTGCACCACTTTTGTCAAAAACTTGTTCATGTTCCAGAAAAGTAGACTTTGAACTAAACTTAGGAGCTCCATCCAAAGGCTTTTCCTTCTTTTTAGACTTTGACTTCTTCTTTTATGAAGTGGCAAATTTTGAATAATCATGCAATTCAACTTTAGAATCAAGCGGAGCGGATGTAACCTCAGATAAATCCACCGGTTGAGGAACCATGTGAATATCATCCTGCTTAGAACTATCCTCACTCATATCCTGCTTGTATAAGAAATTCAGCAATGTCGGTGACAAATTGCAATTCTTTACTTGCCGTTGCAACTCCAAAATTTTCAACTTCAACTCAGATATTTGCTGTTGAGCATCAAACACTTATTTTTGTGACTTGATGAATTTTGCATTGAGATCATCATATTCATATGTTTGCAATTTTTGGATCTCACATTCAGCAAACAACTCTTCACGAACACTTTCTCCCTTCTTCTTGTAAATCTCAACATCTCTTATTAAAACTTCATTCTTATCCCTATAAAGAACATTTTCATCTTGAAGCATAGAGATTTTGTTCTGAAGTTTCTCAATAGTAGATGCAGACTCAACAATAAGAGCATTTGCCTTTTCATACTTTTGTTGCACAGGATAAATTTTTTCAATTAAATTCTCAAAATCTTGAGCTGCATCTAAAGCTTCAGCTTTTGCTTTCTCTGACAGTTTTTCATCAAAAGAAACAGATTTTTCAAGAAAATTCATGTGTGCTGTAGAATCTGCATTCCAAGCAAATTCATTTGGATGCCAAAACTCCTCTGACAGTTTTTTATCAAAAGAAACAGATTTTTCTTCAACCTTGGAAGCTTCACTTGGTGAATGAAAAACCACATGAGCATGTTGACTAGATTTCAACTTGTTGTCAATTGAACTTGGACATTCTCGTGCAAAATGTCCATAAACAGAACACTTATAACACTTAACCTTTGACTTGTCTAATCCAATTTTTCCATCCCGATTCAATATTTTCTTTCCAATCCTGTTAAAAAATTTCTTCGTTCGTCGAACTAACATAGCATATTGCCAGTTCAAATTCATCTCTTCCAAATGATCATAATCTATCTGATTGTAATCTTCATTTGTCAATTCAACATTATTAACAGCACCAGTAATAACCCCGAAATATGAAGATACCAACGCAGACATTAAAGCATTATAATCATTGGTAGTTTGAGCAGACAAAGCATTTTGAGTCGAAAAACTAGGAACAGAAACATCACAACCAACAGAGTAACTTGAAGTTTCAGAATTACCTGCAAGGAATGCTGTAGGGGGTGTAGAACTAAGAGTATTAGATTTACTAGCATTCATGGTAGAATCATTATCATCAAAATACACTGCAGCTTTTTGAACTTGTGCAGGAAGTGATTTATTCACCATCAACTCCATATTCCTGGCTTGAATTCTTTGAATCAAATCTTTAAATGTTAATCCCGAATATTCCTTATCATGAGTAATCATCATCACATAATTCTCCCACTTCTCTGGCAAAGCCTCGAAAATCTTTTCTTTCATATCAGCTTCTTCTTTTGTAAGACTAACGAGACGCATTTTACTCATCAAGTGGGCGAATCTTGTAATCAGATTTAGAATTGGGTCATTTAGGTAATGCTTGAAGCTATCAAATTCTTTCTTCAGAACTTTCTGATGACTTTTCTTATATTGATCATTGCCTTCACATCGTTTTTCCAAAGCATCCCACAAACTCTTTGATGTGTATTTACCCGAAAATTGATGTAGTAACTCTTTAGACAAAGCCATCGTCAAAGTACCATATGCTTTCTTTTCAGCTTGATATGCCTTCTTTTGTTCAGATGACATCTTTCTCTGAAGAATAGGCTCACCAGTTTCATCCTTGGGATAGCCATATTGATCAGTGAACGCCAACCACATATCAATGTCATTTGTATCAACATAAGCTTCAAATCTTTTAACCCAAATATGATAATCTTCCAATTTTAGCAATTTGGGAACTTTCTGACATGTTCCAATTTCATTATCATAATTCATCATTGTTTGCATCGTTGCTTGAACCGAATTTTGAATAGCTGCGAACGCTTGAAAATCCGACATTTTAGAAAAATCTGTCACTGTTCACACCGAACCCGTGCCGAACCTCGTCCGAACCTCTACCGAACTTAATCCGAACCTTAACCAAACAGAATTTTGACCGAACTTTGTCCGAACTTCACTTTCGTATGATCAAACAAAAACTGGGCCGAGCTTGTTCCGAACAGTGTACGAACTCGACTAAACTATGTCCGAACGTTGACCAAACTAGTAAATAGCCAAACTCCGTCCGAACCTTGAGTTCGGAGCGGTTATGTCCGAACGTTAAACGAACACAAACACTCTCGACACCATTTTCATGATCTTCTATGATTTTGGCCCAACGTTTTGACAGGAACTCAAGCAAACTCAATGGAAACAAACACAGGGAAGATTTTACACGTAAAGCACTCTCGAGAAGATCAAACAAACTCAAAAATGTTACTCATTTTCATAAAATCGTGAGATTTTGACTCAAAAATTCCGAAAACAATGATTTCCGACCAGTAGAGCAAACCAAATGCTATGATACCACTTGAAAATGCGTGAGCGGTAGATCGTCTACTTAGTCATTATGAAATCAATGTAAAACGAGGATAACACGAGATGTAAATACAAAGAGACTTGTATTAGACCACAGAGAACCACAAGATAAACTATAAATATTAGAGCTAAACCCAATGGTCCGAACCTCAGGTTCGGACAAGTTCGGACCTGTCCGAACTTGGAGTTCGCCAAGGGTTCGGCCAGCAGCAATCATGCACATCTTTATCTTGTATTCGATACTTCACATGACGATCAGGAACTAGGTACTAACATGACCTGAGGTAGAATGGTGTACGACTCATTCCCAGCGGTTACTGCGATGCTCGGGCTTGCTCCCGCCAAGCTCGACTTCGTGTAGGAAGAAAGGGTTCTTCATGGCTGATCGCCCATCCGTTGCCTCTGCTACTGACGTGTACGTCGAAACTCTCGTTCAGGTTCATCAAAAGGTATGAGTATCTCAGATTGAGAACTTCGTCGCGTACACCGGTACGTTGTAGGATTAGAAATTTTGGCTAAACTAAAAATTTTGACTATTTAAAACGTTACCGCATCCCCGGTAACGGTGCCAAAAACTTGATGTGTTGTTCAGTGTATATGAAAAGTAGGTTTCTACACTATCAAATTTTAAATTTATAGAAATTGTTATTCAACAGGGGACTATACCAACACACTAAGGTAAGTATACATGTCGTGCGTAGCACAGTATTGGTAAACACCGTGTTGTCAAACCTCAGGGACACAGACTTGTTGAAAACAGTCGATTATTAATTCAGTCGGGGTTTGTTTTATTTTAATTAATTTAGAAAAACTAAAGTGGACGGAAAATGAAAGCAATAAAATTGTTGTTGAAAAGCAGATTTTGGTAAAGGATCGCTTAAGCATGGGTCCTCCAACTTAGGTTTGACAAGTGTATCGGTAATGCGTTCTGACTTATCTCTGGGATGAACTGGGGTCCTAAGACAAGGCTTACCTAGTTCCTATGGACAGGTTCACGTTTAGGATTATAGACGCGCCCTACACGGTTCCTACTGTTCCATGATTAAGTACTGATAAGGTTGCGGTTTATGAAGTGCCCTAGGCTGGGTCTCGAGTTATCGGTAGCTCAACTCACAACTGGTTGAAGGGCTAGGATAGTTATGGCCCTAACGGTCCTAGAGCTATGAAGCGGTTACAATTGGGTTGATAGGTTGACCTAGTAGGTCCTAGACATGACTACGCAGGAACAGACCCGAGCTATCAGTGCATGCTTAACTACTTGACAATGGAAAGGGTATCTATTAGCTAAGGTTAAGGTGATTTCTCACTTAAAACCTTTGGTGGACTCCTAATCGAATTCTAGGGTTTCCCTGATGATCATGACTATTTCTAGTTCACGCGTACGCCACTGATTCTGTTGTTCGGCTATACAATAGTCTCCTAACGATAAATAGCTTTGCAAGCTAGGGTTAGGGTTCCACAAGATCAGAGATTACTAGAAACAATAAAGGAATTCAATTCATCAACCAAATCAAAGCAATCATAACTATTACTTCATAAACGCAAATGTAACCAAAAACCAATAATTATAAAGTCAAACCATGGTTGGATTCACCTCACCTAAGCGATAAGATAAGTTTAGCCAACCATATTAATGTTTATACAAGAGTAAATTAGATTCAAACAAGAATTCATGGCTAAATATGAATACAATACCAAATAGTAGCTCAAAATGATGAAAAACACTAATTTCCGACTCGTCGAATGCTTCAAATCTTCAAAGGGGTTCAACGAGGGCTTTCTCTGGCTTTTTCTCTGATTTCCAAGGTGTCCCAAATGGTGGAAATGAGCCCTCTATTTATAGGGGCTGAAATCTTATAATTTCCAAAAAAGGGTCCAGGCCGTGAAGGGGCTCTCACGGCTAGCAAACCAAGCCGTGAGGCAGTTTTCATCGGTGACTGGCTGCGATATTGGCTTCACAGTGTTAGAGAATATTCCTATCCTACAATGTGTCTCGTGTATTATATCTAGATCAGAGCATGTTTGAGTGAGTCTTAGGGTGTACGTACCAAGGTCCGTACCAATTGGTACGGAGCCAACGTACCAATGGTACGTTGGATGGTACGCTGGCCTAAGTGGTGAGTATAAATAGTTCGTGTTAGAGAGAGTTAGTTAGTATGATTTTGCCTGAGTTTAAGATGGACAAATTATACCAGCAATCGACATGACTTATGTGCTGAAGTAATTAAAATTGAAGTGTAGTTCAGCATGTTATGTTCAATATGATCCCAAGTTGTGATCTTTCTCACAAAAGACAAAAATAGTGTCTGATTTTGTACTGCATTTATGCTTCATATCTAAAATATCAAAAAGATTTTAGGTGTGTTTTAGCTTAAACTTAGAAAAATCAAAAAGATTTTTGGTGTGTTTTGATTTAAAGTTTAAAAAAGCCAAAAAGATTCTGTTTCTTATTTGTTTTCGACCGATCGATACATGATACAGAATCATGATTTCAAAACTATATCTTGGATTCTCGAAGAGAAGTTTTGCGCCAAGATTAAATTAATTTTCAAAAGAAAAAGAAAAGTCGCGTTTCTGTCTTCTGAAATTGCAGGCCCTGTGTGACAAGACTCGAGCATGGTGAAATGGGGAGTTTGTAATATCTTTCACAAGTGGATCTTAAAGTTCAATGATTGTTCAAGAATGATCTAACCATGCAAGCTCTATTTCTGACAAGATTTCAAGTTGAAGATCGGATGCAGCAATGCTGAAGATTGAAGACTGAAATTTAGTTGGAATACGATAGATCGATAGATAGATTAATACACTACACGTTAAGGGGGGGGGGGGTTGTTAGAGCACATTTCTATGCTACAATGTGTCTCGTGTATTGTATCTAGATCAGAGCATGTTTGAGTGAGTCTTAGGGTGTACGTACCAAGGTCCGTACCAGTTGGTACGGAGCCAACGTACCAATGGTACGTTGGATGGTACGCTGGCCTAAGTGGTGAGTATAAATAGTTCGTGTTAGAGAGAGTTAGTTAGTATGATTTTGCCTGAGTTTAAGATGGACAAATTATACCAGCAATCGACATGATTTATGTGCTGATGTAATAAAAATTGAAGTGTAGTTCTGCATGTTATGTTCAATATGATCCCAAGTTGTGATCTTTCTCACAAAAGACAAAAATAGTGTCTGATTCTGTACTGCATTTATGCTTCATATCTGAAAATATCAAAAAGATTTTAGGTGTGTTTTAGCTTAAACTTAGAAAAAACAAAAAGATTTTTGGTGTGTTTTGATTTAAAGTTTAAAAAAGCCAAAAAGATTCTGTTTCTTATTTGTTTTCGATCGATCGATACATGACACAGAATCATGATTTCAGAACTATATCTTGGATTCTCGAAGAGAAGTTTTGCGCCAAGATTAAATTAATTTTCAAAAGAAAAAGAAAAGTCGCGTTTCTGTCTTCTGAAATTGCAGGCCCTGTGTGACAAGACTCGAGCATGGTGAAAGGGGGAGTTTGTAATATCTTTCACAAGTGGATCTTGAAGTTCAATGATTGTTCAAGAATGATCTAACCATGCAAGCTCTATTTCTGACAAGATTTCAAGTTGAAGATCGAACGCAGCAATGCTGAAGATTGAAGACTGAAATTTAGTTGGAATACGATAGATCGATAGATAGATTAATACACTACACGTTAAGGGGGGGGGGGTTGTTAGAGCATATTCCTATGCTACAATGTGTCTCGTGTATTGTATCAAGATCAGAGCATGTTTGAGTGAGTCTTAGGGTGTACGTACCAAGGTCCATACTAGTTGGTACGGAGCCAACGTACCAATGGTACGTTGGATGGTACGCTGGCCTAAGTGGCGAGTATAAATAGTTCGTGTTAGAGAGAGTTAGTTAGTTCTGTCATTTTGCTATCTTTCTAACTGTGTGTTTCTCTCTCTAAGAACTCTGTGTAATCAATATCTTAGTGAATCAATAAAGCTAAGCTTTATTTACACTCATTGTTATTGATTAACCGAATCATGCAGTAGTAAGTTCTGTTCAGGTACTTTCAAGTGGTATTAGAGCAATCCAGGTTGCTCTACTGCTGTGATTTGGTCCAATTTGAGATTTTTAGTGGGAGAAAGTTGGGTTTTGGTCATTTTTCTCAAACGTTTTCCATTTCTGAGTGTTTCCGAGGTTGAAAATGATTCCTAAAGCTTCCTAGAGTGTTTTCGCACCTTATTGTTGCAATTTCCAGCTCAAAAAGTCGAAAATCGCAAAAATCAGTTGAATTCAGCTTGGTACGTCGATGGTACGGCTGATGAATATGATGGTACGCCAGATGATCCATTGGTACGTTGCTTGGTACGCTAGGCAATCTTCATAGATTTCTGGTACGCTGCTCATTGGTACGGAAGGCAATCTTCATCGTTGGTACGCGACGGTTATTCTTTGGTACGCAGGCAGTTGCGCCGTACCAAGGTGGTATGCTGCTTGATCCGGTACGCTGATTTTTCTGGTCCGCTTCTTGGTACGTTGATCTTTGTTGGTACGGAAGTCGACATTTTGGTACGCTGAGGGTGGTTTTGGTACGCTGGCAGAATAGTTGTGTTCACTAAAACTGACGTAACTTGAGAACCGTTAAAAGTTACGGGAGCTAATTGTCACACCCCAACCGACGGCTATAAAGATGTCGGGGCGCGATGATTGTCTAGATGCACACAACACTAATTAATGTTGCGATATTCTTAATCATCCCATTTCATAAATTATAAGTAATCAATACAATATATGGTATAATAATGAAATAAATCAACTTGTTTAATTAGGTCACACTAAGTCCGCATGCGATCCTATGGTGTCATCAGCAAGAAGTCATCAACTAACATCAATCCTGCAACATGTATAAAATAAAGGTCAACTACGAATAGTTGGTGAGTAAACATAGGTTTAGTATACTACATAGATTAAAAAAACATGTGAGTCAATGAGTTAAGGGCAATCGAGTAAGGCAAACCAGTGAATGAGATAGAGTAACTAAGCAGTATGAGCCAACCCTGACCTCAAGGTTTCCAATCATAAGGTGCCCAAGCCAAGGCAGGCCTAGTGGGCTTGTCAAGCCAATAGATCTATCACCGTAACCCCGGCTTTTTACAGTTAATGTCACACGAGTATGAGTATGAGTATGAGTCCAACCACAACATAACACAAATCACACACAAGTTCACATACTAGATCACAGATAACAACATAGAGTTCGCATGTAGTATTTGAGTAAAGAATATCGAGTAAGGGTTTTGAATACGATACATGTTGCACCCCAGAAAAATGAAATGAAGGAGGGGATATGAATACTCACCTGGTGGAGGAGACACAATCTGAGAGAACTAACACCACGAAACGAAGAAAGATAGACCCGATGATAATCTTGACGACTAGCGAGATAGAGGAAGAATAAATAAATATTTAATTAAATGTATAAATAATTTAATTCACGACATAACCGACTCGACGACTCGATGGTGATTCGATGAGATGATACGTACGGTAAGGGTCCAATCCTAGGCTAAAGGTAAGGTCAAAGAGTCCTAATTTGACTACTAATATGAAAGGTCAAACATGGTCAAGCATAAGTCAACATGGTCAAGCATAAGTGAACATGGTCAAACATGGTCAAGCATAAATCAACATGGTCATGCATGGTCAAACATAAGTCAACATGGTCAAACATAAGTCAACATGGTAATTAATCAAGGTAAAACAAATTTTAACATACAAGACCAGATCTAACATAATTTACCATGGATTATATGTATCTATATGAATCTAGCATGGACCTAGTCAAACCTACCATGAATTAGTCAAATCTAGCATGATAGTCAACTTTTAAGCATAAAATCACTTCCTAGTTCAAGTTTTAATCCAGCTCCAACAGCGTTGCTTGCTGGACATTCTGATAATTCTGGGCATTCTTCAGGTTGTCGGTTCACTATTCCTGAGAAATCAACAAACAATTCTAGTTCTGCTCAAGCAATTGAGAATCTAGCTGCTTTGGTGTCTGCTTTTATATCATCTTCTTTTGGATCAGTTTTTAGCCAAATTGGTCAATCCGTTTTGTTTGGAAAAGATTTAAATCAGTTGGATGAAGATCAATTGAATAAATTAGATTTGGAGTGGCAGTTTGCTATGGTAGTTGAGAGGGGAAGAAGATTTATGAAGAAACATGGAAAGACATCAATTCTTCAAAGAGGAAAACTTGGTTTGGATAAGAGGATGATTAAATGTTTCAAATGTTCCACCTATGGACATTTTGCTCGGGATTATACTCAATCATCATTTGACAAGAGTAAGTCTGGTAAGCATGTTCCCAATCAAGACAGAAAAGCTATGATTTCTAAACTTGATGAACCTTATGATTGGTCTGATTCCAGTGTTAGTGGTTACGAATCAACGTGTGAATTTTGTGCTCAAAAGGATAAAAAGATTCAGAAATTGGTTCAAGAAATAGAAGGGTTGATTGTTAAAAGAAAAAGAAGGAAGAAGAAATAGAAAGTTTCAAAAAGAAGTTTGAAGATTCTAATGAGATTCTCAAGGTAAATGAGAAATTAGTCCAGGAAAAGAATGTTTTGATGGAAGAGTTTGTAGAGCTTCAGACAAAATTGGATGCGATGGTAAAGAACAAATTTTGAAGTTACAAATTGAAAATGAAGAGCTGGTTAAAAGTGTTGAAAAGTGGGAGAGCGAAGCAAAAGATGTGATTGGTGATTTTGATGCTTTATTTCATAAATCCACTGCAAGAGTAGAATCGCTAAAGCAATCTTATGATGAACTCAAGAAAGAGTTTGATGACGTTACTGCTGCCGAAACCCAACATCAATTGGTTCATTCTGAATTACAAGACAAAGTTATAAGTTTGAAAGAAGAAAATCAATTGTTGAAAACAAATATTGAGATTCATGAGGGAAGGGTGAAGAAAATTACCCAAGAAGTGTATGATGCCAATGATCAGATGACACAAGAGAAGTTTTTGTCTTATAGAGCTTCGGAGCAATTGATTGTTTTAGAAAAAGCATTGGGTGAAGCTCAAAAGAAAATATCTTATTTGAATGGTGAAGTTTTGGATCTGAAGCGACAGTTGAATAATTTGAAGAATTCACATTCTTTCACAAGCTACTTCTGCAAAGATGAGAATTATAAGAAAGTTTTTGGAAGTGAAGAACATAACCAAATTCCACATCCAGTTATTCAATCTGATGCTCTAGCTGATATTCATGCTTCTGATATAACAGGTATTCTGAATTTGTGTCTGAGAAGAAGAAACCAAAGCCTTCAAACAAGAAAGTGGACTCTTCAACATCTGGTGCACCTACATCTGTTAAATTTGTTTCTGGTGGAGTTGGTGTCAATGCTAAAGACATTTCTGATGATAAGTTGGTGAAGAAAGATGAGAAGATAGGGTCTGAGGAAGAATTGGCTGCTGAGTTGGTAAAAGCTAACAACTTGAAGGGTATTAAAGCTAAATTTACCCAGGTTGCTCAAGATAGTTCTTCTAAGTCTCAGATCGAGTTGTCAAAATTACCCGTTTACAAATGATCTGGTTTGGGTAATAAAAATCAGAGATTTGTGAAGAATGTCAAGAAGACCATGCCAAAGAAGACTCCAAAGGAGAAAAAGGATACCAATCTTGAACAAATCTATCATTTGGCACAAGTATTCATTTCAACCATTGAAAAGGGATTCGGAGGAAAGCAAATGAAGAAGGATTCGTCAGACCGTTCTCTGAAAGAATTTTCATCATCTGGATCTAATTCTACACCTCGAAGTCCTACTTCCAAATGGGTGCATGCCAATAGATTTCAAGTTTTCGATGATATTTCTGGTAATTCTGATTCTGATGACAGATGTCAGGTGTAACACCCCGACCGACGGCGGAATGTACGTCGGGGCGCTAAGATTGTCCAGATGCTCACAACACTAATTAAAGGTTGATATATTTAATCATGCCACATTTGAAAACAACGAACAAACATAAATCCATACAAACATTCGAATTCAACAAAGTTCAAACATAGCATACAAGATCTAACTTTTATTTAAATAGGTCTACTAAAGTCCCATGCGATCCTAAGTGACGAAATCATAATCAAGCATCAACACCTGCAACATGTGAAGAACAAAGGTCAACTACGAGAGTTGGTGAGTAATCATAGGTTTAACAATATCATAATGTAAAACATGCGTTCTACGAGACTAAGTGCAAATCAAGTACAATAACCTTATGAAATTGAGCATATATGGGTGTATGATCCAAACCTGACCATAATGTTTTCAATCACAAGGCGCCACACGCGAGGCAGGCCAAGTGGGCTTGTCAAGCCAATAGATCTATTACCGTTAACCCGGCTTTTTATAGTTAATGTCACACGAGGTCGTTCACAATCATAACACATCGAGCACATAAAATTATCATGCAAGATTAACACATAATCGTTCATAGAGTACGCATGTAGTTTTTAGAGAAAAATCGATTTAGAGTTTGATCATTGGTACACGTTGCACCCCAAAATAAGTAAATAAAAGTGGGGCTATGAATACTCAACTCACAGGTGAATCGAGAATAGAGATAAGCGATAGCGATGCGCGAAGATCACGTCCGGAGATCACCTTGACGATTGGCCGAGATTGAGACAAAAACAAATAGATAAATAAGTAAAGTGATAATCGTGACCTAACACGACATGACACGACATAACCAACTCACGAATCATTGGTGTTTTACTCAAGTGATATCGTACGGGCTTAGTTTGGGTTCAAGTCTATGCTCTAAATAAGGTTGGATGGTCCTAATCTATCAAACTAGCATGGAAGTCAAACTAAGTCAATAAAAGTCAACAAAGTCAATTTTCATGGTAACAATTCAAGGTAATTCACATGTTTATCATTCAAGACCAGATTTGACATAATTCATTATAGAATTTATAGATCTACTTGAATCTAGCATGAACCTAACCAAGTCTAGCATGAATCTAGTCAAATCTAACATGAAAATAAACTTTTGGTCACCCAAACCAATCCTATTGAGCATGCGTGGGTGGATCTATCATTTAGATACATAAAAGTTGATGATTTAATGGTCTTACATACAGATCTAACTTCACATGCCAAGAAACATATAGATCTAAACATATTAGAAGATAAAAAATGTCATCTAGAGATTTATGACACACATTTCTAACTCTAGATTACACACATGTTGAGATCTATGCATTTTATCAAGTAAAAACCCAACCTTGATGATAATATCACATAGATCTGATCCTAAACATCATTCGTGAGGTAAATCAAATTCATTTGAAACATAAAAATGGAGTCTTGATGAGGAAATCCCTAGATATAGCCCAAAATCAGATGTAGTACATAGATCTATCCTAGATCTAACATAAAGGTGCAACATTGATGACATATGACATGGATTTTAGTACATAATAGCATGCAAGATCAGATCTAATCAATTACCAACATAAAAATCAAGTCTTGATGCATAAAACCCTAGATCTATACCCTAAGAGCATGCATAATCATAGATCTAGGCCAAAAACATAATAAAGTTGCAATCTTGGACCAAGAAATCAATAGATCTAGATGAAGAGATGATTTAGAACATAGATCTAGCCTTAAGAAGTCATAAAGGTCAGATCTTGATAAATCGGGTTGAGGATCAATACTTACCGATAAACCGAAAAGATGAAGAAAAGGGGTGAAGAGGGAGGATCCAAGCTTCAATCTTCAAAGGTGGTATTAGGGTTTGCTTAGAGGATTTTTAGAGGTTTTGGGACGTTTTAGAGCTGATGGGGGCTGAAAGTGGGGAGCATGGAGGCTAATGATGCTTAAATAGTGGAATAATTAGGGTTTCTGCCAAAAGTGGTATGGGGCGTACCGCCCTGAATGTATACATTTGGGGCGTACCGCCCGAAAGTGGCAGTCCGGTTCTTAATTATCGATTTCCCGATTCTGGTGCTCGGTTCTTCGTTTTTTAGTGTTTTCAAGTCCCGTATTCTCCCAAATCACCAAAATAATGGTCCCATCATGTTCATTACATTAAATCCACTCAAAATGATAACAAACATGTCCCGTAATGCCAATGTATACACAAATTAGGTCAAAACATGCAATTTTGGTCGGTTTGGCCGTACATATCACTTTTAAGCAATTCACCTACGATTTGTGACTCGATTAAGTGTGTGATGACTTAGGACATCATGTGTGATCATAAGTGACCATAAAACTCATAAATATGATAAATCTGATATACGATACTAAAAAACGTGATCTCCCGGTTAAAATCAAAATCGTGCTAGATTTACCGAACCTTCACCGTTTTCGTTCTAAACCTCAATTCCTTGCACGTCCTTGCTAGTATTCACTTGTATGCTTAACTAGTATCACATACAAGTCTCGTACATGCTCGGATTGCTTGAATTTCCGGTTAAACGTTATTGGTGACGTGTTCGCATAAAATCCGAAATAAGAACAAATCAACTCAATAATCATAATAACGAATCAAATCACATCAAAAGAGGTGTAGAACGTGATAGAGAACATAACTCTTCATTTATTATTGATCATGGTATTGATTACATGAATTCGGGTCGGATCTGACAAATTAGAAACCCGAAATGTTACAGTCTCCCCTACTTTTGGAAATTTCGTCCCGAAATTAAGAAACAACACAAGGGAAACAAACTAAGTAAACAACTGGGGATATTTGGCTTTCATCTGATCCTCACGCTCCCAAGTGAACTCCGGTCCACGCTTGGACTCCCAACGAACCTTAAGAATCGGGATGCGGCTACGCTTGAGCTTCTTGATTTCACGGTCCATGATCTCAACGGGTCTCTCAACAAAATGTAGAGACTCGTCAATCCGGATATCTTCAAGTGGAACTTGAAGATTCTCATCAGCCAAACATTTGCGAAGGTTTGAAACATGGAATGTAGGGTGGACATTAGCCAGCTCAGGAGGAAGATCAAGCACATAGGCCATCTTACCGACCTTCTCAAGAATTTTGAACGGACCGACAAAGCGAGGTGCTAGTTTACCCTTTTTACCAAATCGGAAGACGCCTTTCCAAGGAGATACCTTTAGGAGGACAAGGTCGTCTTTTTCAAACTCAAGGGGTCTACGTCGTTTATCAGCATAACTTTTCTGACGACTTCTAGCAGCAAGAAGATGGTCACGAATTTGGGAGATTTTATTAGTCGTTTCTTAAATCAACTCAGGACCGGTGATTTGAGATTCACCGACCTTGGACCACCAAATAGGGGAACGACATTTGCGACCATAAAGAGCCTCGAATGGAGCCATTCTAATGCTAGAGTGATAATTGTTATTATAAGAGAATTCGATCAAGGGCAAAAATGAACTCCAACTCCCACCATAATCAATGACACATGCCCGAAGCATGTCCTCAAGAGTCTGAATGGTGCGCTCGGATTGACCATCAGTCTGAGGATGGTAAGCAGTGCTGTAATCTAGCTGAGTCCCTAAAGAAGCATGGAGGGATTGCCAGAAATGCGACATAAAACGACTATCGCGATCAGAGATAATACTCAAAGGAGTGCCATGGCGACACACAATCGCCTTAAGGAAGACTTGAGCCAATATCGGGGCTCCATCGGTCTCCGTGATCGGGAGGAAATGAGCAGATTTGGTTAAACGATCAACGATAACCCATATAGTATCACACCCCTTAGAAGTTCGTGGAAGTTTTGTAATGAAGTCTATTGCGATGTTCTCCCACTTCCACATAGGAATCAAGGGCTCCTCAAGTAGACCGGAAGGTTGCTGGTGCTCAGCCTTGACTTTGGAACAAGTAAGACAATTCTCCACGTAAAGCGCAATGTCTTTCTTCATGTCGGGCCACCAATAGAGCTTTCGTAGATCAAGGTACATCTTATCAGATCCAGGATGAATGGAATAACGAGACTTGTGCGCCTCGTTCATGATAATCGCCCGGAGATCGTCTCGATCAGGAATCCAGATACGATCTAAGAAATAGAGAAGGCCATCAGACTTGGTTTCAAATTGAAGCTCAGCACCACAAGATAATTCGTTATGCAAATTGCCCTCATCAACAGATGCGCGCTGAGCTGCCAGAATACGAGCTTTGAGATTGGTCATATGATAGGAACTCTGGAATAGAACCAACTTGAGATGCTCTTTTCGACTCAAGGCATCGGCCACGACATTCGCCTTCCCTGGATGATAACAAATCTCGCAGTCGTAGTCATTTAAGAGTTCGATCCACCGACGTTGGCGCATGTTGAGATCCCTCAGGTCGAAGATATGTTGGAGGCTTTTATGATCAGTATAAACCACACACTCTGTACCGTAAAGGTAATGCCTCCAAATTTTAAGAGCAAACACAACCGCACCAAGCTCGAGGTCATGCGTCGTGTAGTTCTTTTCGTGCTTCTTAAGCTGCCTCGATCCGTATGCGATTACTTTTCCCCGTTGCATGAGAACACAACCAAGGCCCTGATGAGATGTGTCGCAATACACCACAAAGTCATCCGTCCCATCAGGAAGTGTGAGAATGGGAGCCTCACACAACATCTGCTTAAGTGTCTGAAAAGCGTTTTCCTGAGCAGAACCCCACTCGAATGGTTGACTTTTCTGAGTCAAAGCAGTAAGAGGCACAGCTATGCGAGAGAAATTAGCGATGAAGCGCCGATAATAGCCCGCTAACCCAAGAAACGAGCGGACTTCAGTCGGTATGTAGGGGTGCACCAACTCTTAACGACCTCGATCTTAGCAGGATCGACGTGAATGCCCTTATCGTTAATGATATGACCCAAAAATTGAACCTCATTTAGCCAAAATTCACATTTAGAGAATTTGGCGTAAAGTTGTTCTTTCTTCAGAAGCTCCAACATAAGACGTAAGTGGGTTCCATGCTCTTCCTTTGACTTG
>JBCNJP010000027.1:46494189-46575876 GCA_039602395.1 Deinandra increscens subsp. villosa | reverse complement strand
TCCTGGTTCGCCTGAGCCTGATTAGCATTGACCAACCATGTTAGTGTCAATGGTAATAAATGATAGAGATCAATAAGATATAAGAGGTAAAGCAAACTCGAACCTGATTTGCATTGATGTTAAAGGCACGAGCAGAGGCACCTCGAGCAGCTTTAGCGGCATGCTGATTCACCATAGCAAGGGCGGGGCATGCATTGCGAAGGTGGGTAGTGGACCCATAATTATAGCAAGCCCTAACTTGAACTTGAACATTTGGGGCTTGGGCTATCATGGGTGGAGCAGGATATTGGGCCACTAGCTGGGCTCGAATGGGTAGGCGACAAGCATGGGTGAGGTGACCAAACCGTCCATAGTTAGTACATTGCCAGCAAGGGACATGAGTAGGGTGATGGCGGGTGCACCGAGCACAAAGTGGATGAGTCCCGGTATACGGCTTCTTGGCAGGAGGAGCACGAATAGCAGGTGCAGTCGGTGCTGCTGGAGTAGCGGTAACAGCAAAGTTTCGGCCCTTACGCTTCTTTTTGTTACTTTTACCAGTAGAAGACTCGGTTTTGAATTCTTTCTCAACCGCGGGCTCGGTCTTTTCAGTGCTCGAATCCTTCTTTGAATTCCTTCTTTTCAGACTACCCGCCTTGACATGATTATCGATCAGACGAGCAGCGAGGCGAACAACGTTGTCAAGAGTCGTAGGGTTGCTGGCCCAGATAGAATCTTGTATCTCCTCAGGCAACCCACCAGCATAAGCTTCGATAGCCCGGATCTCAGGTTCAACGATTTCAGGCACCAAGATTTTCAGTTCGTAGAACTGGTCGGTATACTCCTGATTTTCCCCGCTGTACCGTTTCAGTGTCCGAAATTCATCCTCAAGTTTCTTTAGTTCGCTGCGAGGGCAATATTTTTTCCTCATGATTTCCTTGAGTTCGTTCCAGGATAAGGCTAGGGCTTCATCCGATCCACGGATCCTTTTCTCCCCGTTCCACCAAGTAAGGGCCTTTTTGATCAGGGTGCTGGTGGCACGAGTGACTTTCAGCTCATCAGGACAGTCACTGTTAACGAAAGTATTCTCCATCCCCTCAAACCATTGAAGTAAACCAATAGGACCCTCGGTGCCTTTGAATTTAGGAGGGTTGCATGAATTGAAATGCTTGAATGTACAAGCTGAAACAGTAGCAGCATTGGCAGGGTTGGCATTTAGGCCCTGCTGGATCTGAACCACGATGTTAGGAAGGACCTCGGCCATTTGTTTTGCGATAACTGAGGCCATTTTCTGGCCGCTATCGCCTTTACGGCGCCCTTTGAAATGGATCGACATTCTGAGAAGGAGAGAAACAAGGATTAGGGATTAGATAATGATGTGATCGATAAAAAAATTTAGAGTTCATGTTGTTTTGAACACAAATAGATATATATACATATGTGTATGTGTGCGTGTTAGTGAATTGTGTCGTGTGACTCGGATCAACATAGTCCCAAAAATCATATTAAACATGACCGCGCGAAACCACAAAATCAAGTAATTGAGATAAATCGTATCGGAGTGGTTCTCACCTCTCGATTGAGAGGCTACAACCGTGACTAATCAGTTTTGGGCCTGTAAGGCCCCGATCCCATTTTTGACGAATTAACCTTGTTTCAAAAATCAGAGTTTGAAAATTTCATAATATTTTGAGGCTTTCATTCATCGTTAATTCACATTTCTACAAAATGATGCATCTAACGTCCTTAATTGCGTGGTAGTTTACTTACAAACATTTACTACCACAAATCATAATAGTTAAAGTCCAAAATACATGATGTTCGGTTCCATGTTTCCATGGTTCGGTCCTGACCCGTCCAATATCAATTACCTGCCAACAACACTAGTAACACGTTAGTATTAGTGGCACATAACAGCAATCAACCTATCTTGACCCGCCAACCCAATCGTTTGGAACATAAGAAAAATTCCATCTTTCACCGTATGATCCACCGTATTACAGAATCATTCCACCGTATACCCAATCTGGTCACTGTATCATACTCCCAGTTCCACTGTATGATACAGTGGTCCTGATTAATTTTCATACTTAACTTCAAGTTTTACAAAAACTTTTCCATTCATTCCTATTTATTCAAGACCACATCTTTATTTAGGAAAGACCCTCACAACACTTGTTTTCACATTCTAATCTATGTATTAAACGATTGAGAATCTATACCGAAAACTCAACCCGTTTGACCCGCTAACACACCCATCACAAAACCAACTTATGATTAAACTTTCAATCTTAATTTCCCTCATTTTAGTTTCCCCTTAGCACACGCACAAGGTATTAATCCGCTTGAATTCCATGTTGGGGCAATCCGAGGTCCAAAACTCTCATGGTTCCTCGTCTTGCCCCAACATCCAGCTTAACCCAAATTGGGTCATATACCGCAATCCTAGTTAGTCATATTACATAACCAACTTCCCAATTTGATTACCCAATGCCCTCAACACATATAAGTCATCCAACTTTCGCTTGAATATCAAATTATAACCAACTATCTAATACCAACCACTAGCTACTGCGTGTTACATAACTTCATTAATTACCATATTTGCAACATACCAAACAGTCACATTTTACAACTTTTAGTATATCACACAAGATGATATACATTCATCTTTACCCAAAGGGGTCACATTATAATGCTCCACATAAACACACACCCTAATTCATCATATTTACCCTCACATCGATCATTAAATATATTCCCCTTATACACATACCTTCATTTAACATACTTCATATATATATATATAACACAATCATAACCCAAATGGGTCATATTACTAAATCACATAACATCATTCCATAATATGGCTTCAATTTCTATTTGCACGAAGGGTTACATAACAAGTTAGAAAGCGTGAATAATTCATTCCAACCCATTTGACCCATTAGCCCCAGCTATAAAGTTTCTCATTTATACTGCTCGTAACCATGACATTTCCACCTTACACATTGCCCTTGGCACAAATACGATTGTACCAAGATCGCTTAATCCTTCAAAGAAGCATTCTAGGATCATGATCACTCATGAATCTCTAAACATGCCCAAGTTTTACACTATGGACCTTCACTTACTTCCAGCTTAACCCAATCGGGTCAGAATCCACCCATCTCATAACAATCACATAACACAGCCAATCTCATACTTTCATTTTTAACATTTCATTTTCTATAATAGCAGCTAATAAAAGATAAATTAGGATTACTCACATCCCTTATAGAATTCAAATTTACCGCTACATGTTACCTTTAGGATTTTTCCTTGCCTTCACGTCGTTGACCCGAGCTTCCTCTCGCTTCACCTATCATCATTCATGGCTTAGTATACCATTACACATTCATAATTTACATAATCCACAAACCAACACTCAATCAAGCTTGTGAATTCAGCATATACAACTTATCATTCTCATTTAAGCATTTCATCGAGCACCTAGTGTGCACACATTGTTTTCTTCTTGATAAATAGCCTACACATTTCCATTCCATCCATTTTTTTTTCATCATAATTCATCAAGTTTCAGCTTTTGCACTAGATTGAACACTTTTATCAAGTCTATTAGCATACATGAACCCCAATTAACCAATTCAAACCATCCATTCTCCATGTATGTCGATTTCTATAAGGTGGGGTTTAACCCCACCATAATTTCTACTTGTCACACACAAAATCAATCATGCAAGGTAGGATTTAGCTTCATCTAGCCTCAATAACACATAACAATTCAGATTTCAACACTAATTTAACCTATAGATGAAACCCATAAATTCACTCTATCATAAAAACACTTACTTGACAAGATTTACCAAGATCTAAGATGGAAATCGTGATGTAGGAAGCCTCCCAAGCCTGAATTCGACTTCCCTTGCTAAAACCTCCAACACACAAGCTTCAATTTAGGATTTCTCCTCAAGAACTAGGTCTTCACCCTCCACTCTCTCTGTGTGTCGCTATCTACAGGTCTGGGGAATACCCAGACTTGTTTATATCCTCTATTTACTGCTTTGGTCCCTCAAGGTTCTATCTTTTATAAAAATCCATCCAAATTTCTAATTTACATCTTAAGTCCTCCCACATTTCTCTAGTTAACCATCTATAGATAAGGTTAACTTGATAACTAGGAATCCCCATTACACAACCTGGTTAAATATCTTAATCCGCTTATTCAACCCACAACTCAAATTTACACATAAATAAACAATACACTCAAATCATTATGAAATTCGGGATGTTACAAATCTACCCCCCTTAAAGGGAGTTTCGTCCCCGAAACTTATCCCCAATCTCCACACTTGTGGAACTACTCCCATTTAACGCTACCCTTAGTTTTACTTCAACTTGATCCTCTTCAGGCTTATTCGTATTGCCTGCGAGACACTTCGCCGTTTAGTAATGATAGTTTACAACTCACCATTATAATCCTACTCCTTACCATTCATCCGCATACATCATCTATTCCACTTTCAAATTGACAACCTAATCCGTAACTTTCCACGAGTATGACGACGGTCATGACACTCGTCAACTCATACACCTAACTCCTCCTTCCACTCTTAAATCATGCTTCACATCTTGACTGGCTTGTATGCCCCAAGTCATAGACTACTAATACATTGCATCCACTCGCCTACTCGAACTGCACAAGTGCGCGTCTCCACTTTGTATCTGCAACATCAATTCCCTTGCCGCTTATTACAAAATAAATGCTCAGTGGAAATTACATACCCTCCTTTTACCCCTATTTGTTACCGCAAAATAGATTCTCCTCGCACATAACTTTCAACCGTCGTATCTTATATTCGGCTATCACAATCGTAATTGAACATATACATTACCCCACTTTAGTCTTCTCAAGGTGGGGTTCGCCACTTTCATCTTATCTGCACTATATTCTACCTAGCTAGTATGGGTATAATTTCACATCTTTACTTCTTCACGTGCTTCATTCCGTATTTCTGCTCACCATGAGAACTCAATCGCTTAGTCTCATACACACCTTATCCGACATGTTCTATACAGGTAGGATTTCACCACTTCTGCATACACATACCATTTGTTATCACAATACGTTTGTTCCACCTATACATACTTACATCAGTTTCCCCACCTGACTTACGTCGCTAGGATTCCATCATTCTAAAAAATTTTCAACTCAATCCTGCACGATTCATACAAGTAAGATTTTACCGTATATATCATTCACACTCTATAGCGTACATGATTTCATTCATGCAACTTTTCCCTACATACTTCCTTCACACTCACATCTAACAATCATATGCAATAATAGTATTATCACATTCCTTTCTAACAATCGTACACAATCATGTTATCATTATCACATTCTGCTTCACATCATCATTTTATTCCGCTATCAACAATCATGTACAATCATGTTGTTATTAACACATTTCGTTTTATCATTCATATTCAATCACATCATCATTTTATTCTGCTAACAACAGTCATATATAATCATGTTGTCATTATCACATTCAGCTTTATCATTCAAAATCAATCACATCTTTAGTTTATTCCGCTAACGGCAATCATATACCATCATGTACAGCTTTACCGCAGATATACACTCACAACTTTTCAATCGTATTCAGCTTACTGCATATACACACTCATAACTTTACAATCATGTTCAGCTTTACCGTACATACACACTAACAGCTTTTCAATCGTATTCAGCTTTACCGCAAATACACATTTACAGCTTTACAGTCAGATTCAGCTTTACAATTAGATTCAGCTTTACCGCACATACACAATCACAGCTTTACAATTTACCATCATATTCAGCTTTACCGCACATACACAATCACAGCTTTACAATTTACAATCATATTCAGCTTTACCGCACATACACAATCACAACTTTACAGTTTACAATCATATTCAGCTTTACCGCACATACACACTCACAGCTTTATAATTTACAATCATATTCAGCTTTACCGCACATACACAATCACAACTTTACAATTTACAATCATAATCAGCTTTACCGCACATACACAATCACTTTACAATTTACAATCATATTCGGCTTTACCGCACATACACACTCACAGCTTTACAATTTACAATCATATTCAGCTTTACCGCACATACACATTCACAACTTTACAATTTACAATCATATTAAGCTTTCAATTTAACCACAGTAGTGGTCACAACAGCTCATTCATCAATATATAATTTAAATCACGTACTAAAGTCACTTACCGGGTCAGAAGATCGAACCTCGAACCGGACATCTTTTCCCATCACGAGCACTTGGTTTGAGTTCAAGTGCCCCCACGACACTTGAATCCCTCAAACCGTGGCTCTGATACCAACTTGTAAGGCCCCGATCCCATTTTTGACGAATTAACCTTGTTTCAAAAATCAGAGTTTGAAAATTTCATAATATTTTGAGGCTTTCATTCATCGTTAATTCACATTTCTACAAAATGATGCATCTAACGTCCTTAATTGCGTGGTAGTTTACTTACAAACATTTACTACCACAAATCATAATAGTTAAAGTCCAAAATACATGATGTTCGGTTCCATGTTTCCATGGTTCGGTCCTGACCCGTCCAATATCAATTACCTGCCAACAACACTAGTAACACGTTAGTATTAGTGGCACATAACAGCAATCAACCTATCTTGACCCGCCAACCCAATCGTTTGGAACATAAGAAAAATTCCATCTTTCACCGTATGATCCACCGTATTACAGAATCATTCCACCGTATACCCAATCTGGTCACTGTATCATACTCCCAGTTCCACTGTATGATACAGTGGTCCTGATTAATTTTCATACTTAACTTCAAGTTTTACAAAAACTTTTCCATTCATTCCTATTTATTCAAGACCACATCTTTATTTAGGAAAGACCCTCACAACACTTGTTTTCACATTCTAATCTATGTATTAAACGATTGAGAATCTATACCGAAAACTCAACCCGTTTGACCCGCTAACACACCCATCACAAAACCAACTTATGATTAAACTTTCAATCTTAATTTCCCTCATTTTAGTTTCCCCTTAGCACACGCACAAGGTATTAATCCGCTTGAATTCCATGTTGGGGCAATCCGAGGTCCAAAACTCTCATGGTTCCTCGTCTTGCCCCAACATCCAGCTTAACCCAAATTGGGTCATATACCGCAATCCTAGTTAGTCATATTACATAACCAACTTCCCAATTTGATTACCCAATGCCCTCAACACATATAAGTCATCCAACTTTCGCTTGAATATCAAATTATAACCAACTATCTAATACCAACCACTAGCTACTGCGTGTTACATAACTTCATTAATTACCATATTTGCAACATACCAAACAGTCACATTTTACAACTTTTAGTATATCACACAAGATGATATACATTCATCTTTACCCAAAGGGGTCACATTATAATGCTCCACATAAACACACACCCTAATTCATCATATTTACCCTCACATCGATCATTAAATATATTCCCCTTATACACATACCTTCATTTAACATACTTCATATATATATATATAACACAATCATAACCCAAATGGGTCATATTACTAAATCACATAACATCATTCCATAATATGGCTTCAATTTCTATTTGCACGAAGGGTTACATAACAAGTTAGAAAGCGTGAATAATTCATTCCAACCCATTTGACCCATTAGCCCCAGCTATAAAGTTTCTCATTTATACTGCTCGTAACCATGACATTTCCACCTTACACATTGCCCTTGGCACAAATACGATTGTACCAAGATCGCTTAATCCTTCAAAGAAGCATTCTAGGATCATGATCACTCATGAATCTCTAAACATGCCCAAGTTTTACACTATGGACCTTCACTTACTTCCAGCTTAACCCAATCGGGTCAGAATCCACCCATCTCATAACAATCACATAACACAGCCAATCTCATACTTTCATTTTTAACATTTCATTTTCTATAATAGCAGCTAATAAAAGATAAATTAGGATTACTCACATCCCTTATAGAATTCAAATTTACCGCTACATGTTACCTTTAGGATTTTTCCTTGCCTTCACGTCGTTGACCCGAGCTTCCTCTCGCTTCACCTATCATCATTCATGGCTTAGTATACCATTACACATTCATAATTTACATAATCCACAAACCAACACTCAATCAAGCTTGTGAATTCAGCATATACAACTTATCATTCTCATTTAAGCATTTCATCGAGCACCTAGTGTGCACACATTGTTTTCTTCTTGATAAATAGCCTACACATTTCCATTCCATCCATTTTTTTTTCATCATAATTCATCAAGTTTCAGCTTTTGCACTAGATTGAACACTTTTATCAAGTCTATTAGCATACATGAACCCCAATTAACCAATTCAAACCATCCATTCTCCATGTATGTCGATTTCTATAAGGTGGGGTTTAACCCCACCATAATTTCTACTTGTCACACACAAAATCAATCATGCAAGGTAGGATTTAGCTTCATCTAGCCTCAATAACACATAACAATTCAGATTTCAACACTAATTTAACCTATAGATGAAACCCATAAATTCACTCTATCATAAAAACACTTACTTGACAAGATTTACCAAGATCTAAGATGGAAATCGTGATGTAGGAAGCCTCCCAAGCCTGAATTCGACTTCCCTTGCTAAAACCTCCAACACACAAGCTTCAATTTAGGATTTCTCCTCAAGAACTAGGTCTTCACCCTCCACTCTCTCTGTGTGTCGCTATCTACAGGTCTGGGGAATACCCAGACTTGTTTATATCCTCTATTTACTGCTTTGGTCCCTCAAGGTTCTATCTTTTATAAAAATCCATCCAAATTTCTAATTTACATCTTAAGTCCTCCCACATTTCTCTAGTTAACCATCTATAGATAAGGTTAACTTGATAACTAGGAATCCCCATTACACAACCTGGTTAAATATCTTAATCCGCTTATTCAACCCACAACTCAAATTTACACATAAATAAACAATACACTCAAATCATTATGAAATTCGGGATGTTACAGGGCCCTAGTGGTAAAACATGCTTTGGCCTAATAGGTTTCAACACTCTCATCGGGGCGTCCAAGGTGAGCGTCCGGGCCCAATGGTTGATAGAGCTTATATGTAACGCTTTTCTTGACAGAGACCCCGACTACCGGCATATCCACCCTTCCAGTTACTACATGTTTACCACCAAAACCCTAATTCTGACGAGAGTTGAAAATCGAGAAAGTACATTTTCCTAAATGGTACGTAAGGCACCAGTTTCTAAGGAAGAGGCTAGGAAGCCTTGGTGATTTGTGTATGTGTGTGTGACCAATGAGACTCGAGGAATTGATTGAAAATAGGCACAATTAAGAGCATATAATGGACAAATAATTTTAACTAAGCATGCAAGGCATGAGGTTCTCATGCAGGACGCCTAAGGCAATAGTCTAGGTCAAACCGTTTCTAATAACCTAGATCTCTATAGCCGTGGCTCTGATACCAATCTGTAACACCCCGACCGACGGCGGAATTTACGTCGGGGTGCTAAGATTGTCCAGATGCTCACAACACTAACTAAAGGTTGATATATTTAATCATGCCACATTTCAAAACAACGAACAAACATAAATCCATACAAACATTCGAATTCAACAAATTTCAAACATAGCATACGAGATCTAACTTTTATTTAAATAGGTCTACTAAAGTCCCATGCGATCCTAAGTGACGACATCATAATCAAGCATCAACACCTGCAACATGTGAAGAATAAAGGTCAACTACGAGAGTTGGTGAGTAATCATAGGTTTAACAATATCATAAGGTAAAACATGCGTTCTATGAGACTAAGTGCAAATCAAGTACAATAACCTTATGAAATTGAGCATATATGGGTGTATGATCCAAACCTGACCATAAGGTTTTCAATCACAAGGCGCCACACGCGAGGCAGGCCAAGTGGGCTTGTCAAGCCAATAGATCTATTACTGTTAACCCGGCTTTTTACAGTTAATGTCACACGAGGTCGTTCTAGAGGTCGTTCACAATCATAACACATCGAGCACATAGAATTATCATTTAAGATTAACACATAATCGTTCATAGAGTACGCATGTAGTTTTTAGAGAAAAATCGATTTAGAGTTTGATCATTGGTACACATTGCACCCCAAAATAAGTAAATAAAAGTGGGGCTATGAATACTCATCTCACAGGTGAATCGAGAATAGAGATAAGCGAAAGCGATGAGCGAAGATCACGTCCGGAGATCGAGACAAAAACAAATAGATAAATAGATAAATAAGTAAAGTGATAATCGTGACCTAACGCGACATGACACGACATAACCAACTCACGACTCATTGGTGTTTTACTCAAGTGATATCATACGGGCTTAGTTTGGGTTCAAGTCTATGCTCTAAATAAGGTTGGAAGGTCCTAATCTATCAAACTAGCATGGAAGTCAGACTAGGTCAACAAAAGTCAACAAAGTCATTTTTCATGGTAACAATTCAAGGTAATTCACATGTTTATCATTCAAGACCACATTTGACATAATTCGTTATACAATTTATAGATCTACTTGAATCTAGCATGAACCTAACCAAGTCTAGCATGAATCTAGTCAAATCTAACATGAAAATAAACTTTTGGTCACCCAAACCAATCCTATTGAGCATGCGTGGGTGGATCTATCATTTAGATACATAAAAGTTGATGATTTAATGGTCTTACATACAGATCTAACTTCACATGCCAAGAAACATATAGATCTAAACATATTAGAAGATAAAAAATGTCATCTAGAGATTTATGACACACATTTCTAACTCTAGATTACACACATGTTGAGATCTATGCATTTTATCAAGTAAAAACCCAACCTTGATGATAATATCACATAGATCTGATCCTAAACATCATTCATGAGGTAAATCAAATTCATTTGAAACATAAAAATGGAGTCTTGATGAGGAAATCCCTAGATATAGCCCAAAATCAGATGTAGTACATAGATCTATCCTAGATCTAACATAAAGGTGCAACATTGATGACATATGACATGGATTTTAGTACATAATAGCATGCAAGATCAGATCTAATCAATTACCAACATAAAAATCAAGTCTTGATGCATAAAACCCTAGATCTATACCCTAAGAGCATGCATAATCATAGATCTAGGCCAAAAACATAATAAAGTTGCAATCTTGGACCAAGAAATCAATAGATCTAGATGAAGAGATGATTTAGAACATAGATCTAGCCTTAAGAAGTCATAAAGGTCAGATCTTGATAAATCGGGTTGAGGATCAATACTTACCGATAAACCGAAAAGATGAAGAAAAGGGGTGAAGAGGGAGGATCCAAGCTTCAATCTTCAAAGGTGGTATTAGGGTTTGCTTAGAGGATTTTTAGAGGTTTTGGGACGTTTTAGAGCTGATGGGGGCTGAAAGTGGGGAGCATGGAGGCTAATGATGCTTAAATAGTGGAATAATTAGGGTTTCTGCCAAAAGTGGTATGGGGCGTACCGCCCTGAATGTATACATTTGGGGCGTACCGCCCGAAAGTGGCAGTCCGGTTCTTAATTATCGATTTCCCGATTCTGGTGCTCGGTTCTTCGTTTTTTAGTGTTTTCAAGTCCCGTATTCTCCCAAATCACCCAAATAATGGTCCCATCATGTTCATTACATTAAATCCACTCAAAATGATAACAAACATGTCTCGTAATGCTAATGTATGAACAAATTAGGTCAAAACATGCAATTTTGGTCGGTTTTGTCGTACGTATCACTTTTAAGCAATTCACCTATGATTTGTGACTCGATTAAGTGTGTGATGACTTAGGACATCATGTGTGATCATAAGTGACCATAAGACTCATAAATATGACAAATCTGATATACGATACTCAAAAACGTGATCTCCCGGTTAAAATCAAAATCGCGCGGGATTTACCGAACGTTCACCGTTTTCATTCTAAACCTCAATTCCTTGCACGTCCTTGCTAGTATTCACTTGTATGCTTAACTAGGATCACATACAAGTCTCGTACATGCTCGGATTGCTTGAATTTCCGGTTAAACGTTATTGGTGACGTGTTCGCGTAAAATCCGAAATAAGAACAAATCAACTCAATAATCATAATAACGAATCAAATCACATCAAAAGAGGTGTAGAACGCCATAGAGAACATAACTCTTCATTTATTATTGATCACGGTATTGATTACATTAATTCGGGTCGGATCTGATAAATCGGAAACCCGAAATGTTACATAAGGTATTTTAGGACAAACCACAATCTCAACGATCATATCGTTTATGCTATCAGTGTCGTCGAAAAGGACACATGGCTCAGGATTGTCCTGAAAATGTTAAACAAATATTTTCAAACAAATCTGCCAAATTTATGGATGAAGCAGGCATAATTTTTTCTGAGTCCACCCCATCTTTCAAAACGAAGTCTAAAACGAAACAATTTTTCAAATTTTATTCTAGTGTTGGGGGTTCATCACAGGATGATGACTCAGTTAAAAATGAAAAAGCAAAAATGCAGTGGCGACCTAAAGTGGTCAGCAAGGCTGCAAATGATTTTGCGGATGACAGTGGTCGACCAGAAGCTGTGTGTTTCGGGTCATTTGAATACTAATCATTTAAATCTAGTGTGCATGCACTTCAAGAAGACCTGTCAGTGATTGTGAAGTTGAAGCTTCAAGTAGTTGCTGATAGTGGAGTTTCCTGTGTAACTTAAATTGAATGCTTTATATTACAAAAATGAAAGTTTTTTTGAAAGCTTAAAACTGGAGGGTATCTGTATCGAAAGGTCAATTTTCTTTCTTTTTCATTCCATATGTAGTTTAGGGGGAGAAAATTAAAAAATAAAAAATAGTGTCTGTGTGTTTTTGTTAAAATGAAAAATCCAAAAATAGCGTTTTCATTTTAAGGGGGGAGAAAATGGAAAAATACAAAAATATTGAAAAATGAGAAATTGTATCCGACATATTTGGGAAATTATGGTACATTGGCTTACGTGTCTGACTCATGGATACAATAGATGAAAAAGCCATAAGATCATTGCTCGATGTGCTTGGTAGGCTCGGCATTAAATCAGAAAGTATTCAGATGTGATATTCATTAAATACTAATGCTTGACCAAGTGGACAACATCTTGAAACGTATTTCAAGATATCAAGAAAAAGATATGTGGAAAAAGGAAAATGCGAAGTCACTGTGTATACATGTGTTCTTTTTGCAAAGATTTAAACCTGTTTGATTTTCTTTATTTTATCAAATGATCTGACTTTCTCTGCGTATCGAAAGATCGACCTGATTGTTGTTCGTTTGACTTTCTACTTTATTTTCTTTGGTGTTTCGTATAACTCATCGGACTTTCTCTGCATGTACGGGAGCACCGACCTGATTGTTGTTGGGTTATACACTTTCAACTTGTTTTTATTTTCTTATTTTGTTAAATCCGAGGCCTTATTTGCGTATCGAAAGATCGACCTTAAGGTAGACGATTTAACGTTCTTATTTTTTTTTTTGCATGGAACACAGTTGACTATATCATATACAATCATTACGTGTTAAATCACAAAAATGTGATAAGCAAAGCATATCTGAGTATGTCTGATAGTGTGGGGTACACTGGTCAAAGCAAACCTAATCAATACAATAACATATCCAGATGTTATTAGTATGATTGTACCTGAGTTTAAGATGGACAAATTATACCAGCAATCGACATGACTTATGTGCTGAAGTAATTAAAATTGAAGTGTAGTTCAGCATGTTATGTTCAATATGATCCCAAGTTGTGATCTTTCTCACAAAAGACAAAAATAGTGTCTGATTCTGTACTGCATTTATGCTTCATATCTGAAAATATCAAAAAGATTTTAGGTGTGTTTTAGCTTAAACTTAGAAAAATCAAAAAGATTTTTGGTGTGTTTTGATTTAAAGTTTCAAAAAGCCAAAAAGATTTTGTTTTTTATGTGTGTTCGACCGATCGATACATGATACAGAATCATGATTTCAAAACTATATCTTGGATTCTCGAAGAGAAGTTTTGCGCCAAGATTAAATTAATATTCAAAAGAAAAAGAAAAGTCGCGTTTCTGTCTTCTGAAATTGCAGGCTCTGTGTGACAAGACTCGAGCATGGTGAAAGGGGGAGTTTGTAATATCTTTCACAAGTGGATCTTGAAGTTCAAAGATTGTTCAAGAATGATTCAACCATGCAACCTCTATTTCTGACAAGATTTCAAGTTGAAGATCGGACGCAGCAATGCTGAAGACTGAAGACTGAAGTTTAGTTGGAAACGATAGATCGATAGATAGATTGATACACTACACGTTAAGGGGGGTTTGTTAGAGCATATTCCTATGCTACAATGTGTCTCGTGTATTGTATCTAGATCAGAGCATGTTTGAGTCAGTCTTAGGGTGTACGTACCAAGGTCCGTACCAGTTGGTATGGAGCCAGCGTACCAATGGTACGTTGGATGGTACGCTGGCTTAAGTGGTGAGTATAAATAGTTCGTGTTAGAGAGAGTTAGTTAGTTCTATCATTTTGCTATTTTCCTAACTGTGTGTTTCTCTCTCCAAGAACTCTGTGTAATCAATCTCTTAGTGAATCAATAAAGCCAAGCTTTATTTACTCTCATTGTTATTGATTAACCGAATCATGCAGTAGTAAGGTCCTTTCAAGTACTTACACACGGCCTGGGGCTATCCAGGGAAGGGCGCTTCATGGCTTGAGCAGGGTCTTCATGGCCGTGAAAGGTCTCTCACAGCTTGCAAGCCAGGTCGTGAAAGGGTTGTCATATGTGACTGGTCAGCGGCTCAGCATCACAACTTGGGCTAGGTCGTGAAAGGACCTTCCCTGCTTAGCTGATTTTTCACCAATTTTTGATTTTGACTTCTGCGTTTGACCGGTTGACCTGAACTTTGACTTTTCTTTATTTTGCCTCGTTTTCCTTGCCAAGCCTGTTTTAACTTGTAAACTCATGATGTTCATCAGTAACGCATTTAATTTATCATTTTTAAGTTTATTTTTGATGTTTTTAGCCCGAAATACGTTATCATTTCATATTCAAAACCACACACATCAGTTACACATGTTCGTTGGTACGAGTTAACACTTGAATTTTTATGTTAGTTAAATTTTTTGGGTTGTCACACATGTTCGTTTTGATATTTTACTAGTGATGAAAGACAAAACACGTAACCAGTTCTTGATCAAATTCGTGAGTTCTTTCCAGTGTTCAATTATGAGTAGAATAAGAAACAAATACACAATCATAAAATTCATATCTTGTGAAAACTTGATTTTGATGTCGCAGATGAAAAGTTTGACTAACCAAAATCGCAACAATACAATGTGGCTCGAAGGCACTTACTAGCTAACCCAAATACGACAGACATTAAACTAAACCATGTTTGGTTTTGCCTTGCTTGAAGATCACCAATAGAGTTAAAACCCTAATGTATAAGTTTCATTTGTTAGATCATGATTTTATAAAACATACACACCATAGTCATATATAACACATGATGTATGTTTAAATAAGAATTATTTTAAATCTAATAAGTCTCAGAAAATGGTATTTTGGTCATTGTGTCTTACGTTTAGATCACTGTGTCTTATATTGTGTCTTATGTTCAGATAATTGTGCCTCACGTTCAGATCATTGTGTCTTATATTTCAGGTCATTGTGTAATATGTATTCATCTTGTTATTTTTTTTATTTAACTCATTTCATATTATTTTGTTATTGTTTTTTATGCATTAGATAATTTCCTTATTGTTTTATTATTGTGTTTTACATATTAGAAAATACACAATAATGTTATTTACAATTAATTTGTTTAAAATTAATAATTTTAGAAAAAGACAATAACTAACAGAAACATACAATAACTAGCAAAAAGACACAATGACGCACTAGGAAACCCAAAAAGTAATTTTATTTAATTTTATATATAGCAACACTATAAATGTATTTTAAAGATAAAAACGCTCATTTTTATGGTGTAATTTAACAAAAAAGTAATGACATATGTAAAATTATGAATGTTTAAAAAAATAAAGGAACGTAATAAAAAGTCAAAAAAAATGGCTAAGACTAAAAATGTCCATCCATCATTTTTTTCACTCCAATTTAATCTTAACAATTAATTAAATCTTAATAAAAATCCAAGGCCTCAAATCCGCTTCTTAGACTTTTTTAAATTTAACATACTTCTTAGGATAAAGCTATGTGTAGTCAGGGTTATGAGAATAGGGGATTATTTGTCATGTCGCAGATGAATAGTTTGACTAACTAAAATCGAAAAAATACAACGTGGCTCCAAGGCGCTTACTAGCTAATCCATATACGATAGATATTAAACTAAACCATGTTTGGTTTGCCTTGTTGGAAGATCACCAAAAGAGTTAAAACCCTAATGTATAAGTTTCATTTGTTACATCATGACTTTATAAAACATAGACACCATAGTCATATATAACACATGATGTATGTTTAAATAAGAAGTCTTTTAAATCTAAGAAGTCCCCAATTTATAAGAAGTCTTTTAAATCTAAGAGTTAAAACCCTAATGTATAAGTTTCAGTTGTCCTCCTTAAAATTGTCCCACTAATACGTCCCCAATTTCCGAAGAGGATGCGGTGCAGGTGCACATATGCAATGATGGTAAAAGGGATGATACGACAATGGGTCCCACTGCCGTTGCACGGGATCTACAAAAGTCAAAGCTTTCGGGTGGGACTTCTGGTTTGGGGCCATCTCAAATGGATCACAACAAACAGGTGTCTGCTAATGGGCCTTATAACAGTAAAAGGGCATGTTCCAAATCCCTTAGTTCCCCCTTGGGTCTTCGGGTGGGAAGATGAGTTCGGGGATCAAAATTAGGCCGGCGTAACCTTAGATGGAGGGTCGTTGTTACACCCTCTAATCTTGCTGCAACCGAGACATTTTCTGATGGTGAGTCCGTTGAAATGGGAACACCCGATGAGGTGTCGGAGACACCTTTTGGTGCTCCGGTACCACCTATTATTGTTGATAATGTGCAAGTTGAAGTGGAAGTCAATAACACTGTCCAGATCAGTGCTTGCGTTGGAATGGATCTTCCCAAATTTGATTCAGTCGTTCGTCAAGAAGTTGGTGCTAATGGAGTCCAAAGTGTTTGTTAATGGATCTTTTATCTTGGAATATCAGGGGGTGGAAAAGCATAAATGAATTGGAATGGGTTTACAATCTAAAGCGGGAACACAAGAGTAAGTTCATTTGTTTTCAAGAGACCCTCTCAATGAAAACTCTTCCATGTTCATCAAATATGGGGTAATATGGCTGTTAACGTTGAAAAGATAGATGCGTCGGGTAAGTCTGGAGGGATTGCTACCTTCGTCAACCAATAACACGAATTTTCTCATCATCTCGGGCCATCTCATTGGGAATCAGGGACTGATCAACATTGTAAGAATTTATGCCCCTCAAGGGGTGTCAGCCAAACGTCTTTTGTGGAGGCAATTGTCTGCTAATATGGAAAATCTTGGGGGTGTGTGGATTTTCACGGGTAATTTTAATTCTGTCCGAACCTCCGAGGAACAAAGTAACTTAGACTTTAGTCATAGATGCGCCGGGGATTTTAATGACTTCATATTCGACTACAATCTTCATGAATACGGTATGGGTGGATCGCGTTTCACTTTTTCTTACGGAAATGGAATCAACTTTAGTAAAATCAACAGAGTTCTGGTGTTCGAAGACTTTTTCTCAAATGGCTCCATGCCTCATTAGTGGCCGTGCCTCGTCTTTGGTCCGGTCACAACACCCTCATCTTCAAAACCTCTTATAAAGATTTTGGGCCAACCTGTTTCAAGTTTTATTCTTCTTAGCTTCAATTCGAGGAGCTTAATGGCATCATAAGGGGAAAGTTTCAGGAACAACCCCACACTTTTCATCCCCCGGACGTTTTCCTTATGGAAAAATGAAGGGGGGGGGGGTAATGGCTATCACCAAAGATTGGATCTCGAAACATAAAGAATGCCTCAACTGGGAGACCAATGATCTTGAGGAATTCTGTATGCACATAAATAAAGCCAACGAATCTCGTTATATTATGGACGAGGAGATGGAAATTTAGGTCCAAAATAAAGGGAGATTTCTTAACCTTCAAAATAAAAAATAAAAAAACTATGCAATCTTAGGCAAAAAGCTAGGCTTAAATGGGCTGTGGATAGGATGAAAATAGTGCTTTCTTTCACGGTTATATTAATTCCAATCAAGTTGGCAACCGAATAAATAGGCTTTGGGTTGGTGATAGATGGGAGGATGATCTGTTTGTTATTAAGAATGAATCTTGGTCATTTTTTTTAAATCTTTTTTGCAGGAAAATGGATAGAAGACCGATGCTAAATTGCAATGGCATTAAGGCCATTTCCGACATTTAGGGGACGGACCTTGTCAGACCGTTCACAAAAGAAGAGATTAAAAAGGCTTTGTGGTTGTGTGATGGAGACAAAGCGCCTGGGCCGGACGGGTTCAACTTTGGCTTCATCAAATTTTTCTGGGCCGATCTAGATGAGGACTTTTTCAAGGTCTTATGCCATTTCCATGACACAGGAAGAATTTCCAAAGGATGCGCATCCTCCTTCATTCATCTAATTCCTAAAAATATTGATGCTCAACGGTTGGGAGATTTTAGGCCTATTAGTTTAATCGGTTGTCTTTCTATGGTTATCTCCAAAGTTATAGCAGAAAGGATGAAGGGGCTTCTTAATTCAATCATTTTGGAATCTCAAATGGCCTATGTCGCGGGTAGGAATATTATCGAAGGACCCCTCATTGTCAACGAAATTCATTCATGGCTAAAGCAATCTAAGTGGGATGGGATATTCTTTAAGGTCGACTTCTCTAAAGCATTCGACTCCTTGATTGGACTTTATTGATTGCGTCCTTGGACACATGAATTTCCCTCTCAAGTGAGGGCTTGGATTCGCGGTATTCTATCATCGGCTAGGGCCTCCGTCATAATCAATGGATCATCGTCCAAGGAGTTCCAATGTTATTCAGGGTTCCGACAAGGAGACCCTCTTTCTCCTTATCTTTTCCTCATTTCCTTAGAAGCCTTGGATTGGATGATGGTCAAAGCAAGGAACTTGGGTATCTTTGAAGGAATTCATCTTCCCAATGGTGGCTCGTTGCTCTCCCACCTCTTCTACGCGGATGACGTAATCATCTTGGGTAAGTGGTCTAATACTAACCTTGCCAACCTCCTTCATTTGTTTCGTTCTTTTTTTCTTGTTTCAGGTCTAAAGCTCAATTTGAACAAATGTACACTTTATGGTGTTAATATCGACGAGGCGGAAATCAACTCTAAAGCAAATTCTCTTGGTTGCAAAGGAGGTGGCTTCCCTATGTCATACCTCGGGATGCTTGTTGGTGCCAATATGAATAGGATTTCAAGTTGGCAAGGAGTGGTGGAAATGTTCAAGAAACGATTATCAAGATGGAAGGCTCGACACCTCACTTTGGGAGGCCGTTTAATCCTTGTTAAAAGTGTGTTGGAAAGTTTGCCTTCCTATTACTTCTCCCTTTACAAGGCTCCAAAACAAGTTATTGATATTCTTGAGCGTATAAGATTCAAATTTCTATGGGGAGATACGGAAGAAAAACAAAAGATTCATTAGGTTAAATGCGAAACCGTTTGCACCCCAAAATCAAAATGGGGGCTGGGATTGGGTAAACTCATCGACATCAACAGGAGCTCATTATGCAAATGGATTTGGAAATTTAAAGTGGAAGAGACCCGTATTTGGAGATTGGTCATTGCAAGCATACACGTCAATTCTAGAAGGAATAATTTTTTCCCTTGTCATATGGTAATCTCGGGCGTCTAGAAGTCTATCATCAGTACAAACAACCTCCTATCCAGATCTGGCATCGGGAAGCAACAACTCATGTCCTTAAACAATGGCGAATGGATTTGGAATGGGGAACGCGGTCCAGAGATCTCGATTAAAGGGGCGAGACTTTCCATCGCAAGTTCGGTCACGTCGGATCAACATTTAATCCACTATTGGAGTTCTCTTGTCCCTGTGAAAGCGAACCTCCTTATTTGGCATGCTCGTTGTAATCAGCTTGCAACGACGGACAGCCTCCACTATAGGAATATCCATGTTACTAATCCCATCTGCAGGTTCTGCATTGGAAGCGAGGAGTCTGCACCTCATTTATTTGCTTACTTTCCTTTTAAAGTGATCATTCGGTCTTGGGTGCTCTCTTGGTGCAAGGCTTCACGTATCACTCTTTCTTCATTTGAAGACATTCTTAAAGTGCACTTGGATCCGGGCATTAAGGCAAAAAGAAAGGAGACTGTAAGGATCGATTTAACACCTCACGCGATATCAAAGTCTACTAATCACTGTGCGGAATCCGGTGATTAGAGATGATTCAAGAACAAACAAATAATCAATAACAAAATTATAAAAACAATTGAGAAAACACAAGCCGATTGTTGAACACTAGAGAAAATCCGATTGCCAACACTTTGCCAAATCCGAAATTCTCAAGGAGAATTTCGATACACTTGAGCACCAAAAACACAAAAAAAGCAACCCTAAACAAGTAGTCTACCTATTCCTTAAATAGGCAAAACCTAATCTTGAGAAACAAGCTACAAAATTTCGGCCTACATGGCCCTTAGTCGACCGGACCACTTTGCTAACCAAAACCCACACTAATTAGCCCATTAACAATATACACCCTAGCCCACTAGAATATCTAATGAAAAAGCCTCGCAAAATTAGGGTCTCTACAATCTTCCCCTAGGCTTTAGCATTAGACAGCTTTCACATTCTAAACTTCTTGGACATCTGCACAGTAGACGGATCATACCACAGCTCCTCTTCAAAAATTGTTTTCACTGCTCGAGTATAGCACTTGGCGTATTCTTCAGTCTCTTTAGAGCTCTCAATTTGATTCTTGTATAGCACCAGTATGTCCTTCTTATAAAACCTCAACAGATCATGAACTTCCATTACACTCATTATCTTCGACTTGCAAATTATTTTTGCTTCTCCAGAATAATCACTATAAGCCTAAGTCTGAAAGTCATCAAACATCCTTCAAGATGCTTCATTGGTAGAGGAATGGTTTTAGTTTTCTCCGTTGGTGGATACAACGTGTTGGAGAAATTCTTCTTTCCATCTAGTTTAAACACACCTCTATATTTCTTCGTGTAGGAAGTCTTGTGTGGAAAAAACCTCAAACCTCTTGAATTTACTAAGCACATCATTCCTCAACTTCTTATAAAAGTGCTCAGCATAGTCATTTCTTGAAGGGTTGGAGAATGGTGCCTTGTAAAGAATCGTCAGATCCACAGTCGTCCGGGAGTAGAATTGAGTCCAACATTTGTAGTACTCCAATGGATACTGACCTTTCATTCGAACAACAAACATATTCTTTTCTCCGTCAAACATCCAGGACTTAACGTCTGAAGTAATTCCTCGTTTATCATGATAGTGCTCACCTAGCTGAATCATGTACCTCTCAGGAGGATGAGCAAAAGTCTGAGCCTCCCAACCCCCATCAAACTCAGAAGCTGGTACAGTCATGTAATCTCTATCTCTTGTATCCTTGTCTTCATCGGTACCTTCAGGCATCACAGGACCAGACGCATCAGGGATATCAGCTTCAAAGTCAAAAATTGGTGATCGTAAGGAATCACTTGCTCCTGAACTGCCTTCTTTATTTCCTGGATCTCCCTTATCATCTCTCTTTGTGTTTGAATTGCTTGAGTTGGCTGAATTAAGCTGTCTAATCAGCTTATGTAACTCTCTAAACTGCCTTGAGAATTCTCCGTTTATCTTTTTCTGATTCTCCAACTCAGATATTGTGGACCTTTTGTATATCGATTAAATCTCCAATAATCTCACTTTGGGCTGTATTCTGACCTTTTAATTCAGCTATTTCTGCTCTGAGCTCTCTTTCTAGTCTGAACTCTGCGGTTTCTACAGCTTTCCCTTTGTCTTGGGCTGTGGGTTATGAGGACGATGATTGACCAGCACTAGTGCTGGTAGATGGAGGCACTCGTGGGTCCAATCGTTTCCTTCTTGGGTCGTTTAGAGCTTCAGTAAGGTGTTGCGTGGCAATCTTCACTTTTTCAGTCAGATCATCTGTAACAGAAGCAACGAGGGGAGAATCTTCTGTGGCTTTCCATTTTCTTGACAATGGAATCTCAACAGTCTCTGTCATTTCTTCCTCGACTTCAACGTCATCAAGATATGAATCATAATTGATATTGTCGCTATCATCAAAATGTAGAGCTCCAATCTGCACATCTTCTAGAACAAAATCTTCCCAATCAGAACTATCTGAAATTTCAGTTACAAGCTTCTGAAAGGCAGGCACATTATGTTCATCTTCAACAACAACATTTCTTTGAATAGGAACCTCCTCTCTTACTATCTCAGCAAACTATCCAAACTTGTCTCTAAACGGGACTTTATCAGTTAACTTTCTCTTGGGGTTTATCATAGGATAAACCTCAATCCCCATGGGCTTAGTGTCATGTGTATCATTTGATTTTCTCAAGTTTGGATATCTGGAATCCAGAGCCAGTTGTATAAATCTTGGGACTGTAGCAAATTTCTTGTCCCTTGTCACTACAGCTTTGACATCTTCAAATATCAATCTGGACCAGTTGAATCTAACACCTCTAACCAGAGTTAATATATGCTCTAAAGTTGAAAATATCATAAAAATGAAAAAAAAGGGAGGGAATCCCCTATATTAATATTAATTAAGATATAGAAATGGGGAAGTTTATTTATTTTTATTGTTATATTATTATAGGATCTATTGGATCTCTTTTATAAGATGGCATGCCGCCACTCGGACTCTGACACCATTGCATGAGTGTGCACCTGGTTTAGCTGATCCGTTGAGCTCTTCTTAGCAATGATGCATTTCTGCAAGTTGTGAGCTAGCATCCTCCAATAAGGTGGAATAAGAGCCTTCATAGTCGGGGGTGACACTATATGATATCCCATCTGCTTCAAACACTGGGTAACCACTTCTTTATCCAAAGCCATAGGATCAGCAGCAACATCTTTCAATCTAAGAGCCTGTCTAAAGTTTTCTTTAGTCAATACCACAGCTGTTCCGTGTATCTTAGCAATGATCTGCTTTCCATCATTAGAAATAAAAGCATTCTTTCCAGAATTCCTGTTGCATTCTTTTACAAATAACAGGATTGGCTGTAAGCGCATAGTGTAGGCAGCATTTCTTCAATCCTTCAATCATGGACTTGTATTTTTCTTTGTACTCAGCAGGTAGATCCAGCAAGTATGCAACAGTGTTGTGATCCTTAATAAACTCTAAGTCCCTGCACTCACAAACACCGATAGCGTCCAAAACAAACAAAAATTCATTAGTCATAAGAATTTTCTAGAAAAACGGGCAGCAAAACGGCTTAAAATTGGAGAAAAACCATTTGAAACATCATTAGGTACCCTTCCCGAAAAGCAAGGTTTTCGATCGAAAAGCATCCTTCTGATCGGAAAGCTGCTGGTTACCGAGATCCCTAGTCGAAAAGCATAGGTCTCGATCGAAAAGTCCAAGCTCTGATCAAAAATCATAGCTTTCGATCGAAAAGCTCAATTTCTCGACCGAGAAGTTCCAGGTCATCGGTAACCGATGATCGAAAAGTACCGGGGGCCGATCGAAAAGCTTCTCAGCCTGATCGAAAAGCCCCTGGTTCGATTGAAAAGTCTCTTCTTCTCCATTTGATACCTGCAACTCAATCAAACAACCAAATTTCGAATGTTTTAACACTTAAAATCAGTCCCAAACCCCTGCAATCATCGTTTTTCACCGGTCCCAATCAATAAACACAAGAAAAATTGCACATACTCAAGTCCATCTTGTGGGGGTCTAGCTGCGCGCTTCAGACGAGGTTCCATGGCTCAAAATCAACACCGGGATGGTGTTTATTGAAGGATTCCGACTAGACTTGTGGTGTCGGATGGTGGTTTTGATGGCGGATGGTGGCGGATCAGAGAGGGGGCAGGAACGGCGGCGACGAGGGTAATGGGGGGTGTTTGGGTGGTGGTTTATGACGAGGAAGGTGGCGGTGAGGTCACAATGGGGTGGAGATGACTGTGGTGGTGTGCGACGGTGGTGACAGCAAGGGTGATGGTGGTGACCGAAAACTAGGGTTTTGGGGAAAAGATGAGAGCAAGAGGAAGTGAGGAAGGGGATAACGGATCGGTTCCCCTTCTCCTTCTCAAATTTTAAAATTTTTTCACATACACCCCTCATACTTTGATAATTTGTCCCCATTGGCTTAAATTTTTAACACAACCAAAATTTCTTAACCTAAACATCAATACCTCAAGTTTTAACCCAGTTTATTCCCAAAACTTCCCCTGAAATCAAGCCCGAGAGATTCACATCTGACAACTTAGAAATATTTTATAGAATAAAACTAAAAATAAAGAGCCAATTAAAACAAAAATTAAAGTAAAAAAAAAACTAAAAAAAAAAACTTAACAACCTGAGTTTTGGTTGAGAAGGCACATAACGGATCATACTAGATAGTTTGTAACTGAGGAACCCTTTTCAGCTTCAGTTACTTCGCGTGTTCAGGCGATTGCCGGTATTTTGGTCCATCTTTAAACTCATGCCGCTTTTGCTTACTCAGGCAGTTTCATAACATAATTTATATTTTAGGGTTTATTAATTATGAACATATATCCAGGTCACACACATAAGTCCTAGGTATAATTTGTACATTCTATCAAGTACACCTGGTTTCCGTACAACATTTTTCACGACACATTTCCTTAAGCCTAACATCATGCTCCAGACTAGGTTGAGAAAAGAAAGAATAGATCACGGAGATTTTTGGGGATAGTATACAAGCCAACTGAATTTTTTGAAATATTTTCAATAATGCTCTCATCAGTGACAAGGGCTAAGGGTTTTGGACGCTTGAGGGTCTCTTTTGGTTGTGCACATTGGCATCTTTTGGGTTTATTATGTATGTACAATGTGATCTTAGATGTATGTGGATCAGGGAGGTTCCAGGTCTCTGCTACTCAGAACAGAGGAGTCCTGACTCACGTACAACATTCACAGGTCATTGCTTACGCAAAGCAAAGGGAATGAGAGTTTTTGAGCATAACATCAAAACTCAGAACCGGACGTGTGTCTCAAGATTCCTGGTACATAGTCAAATAGAGATTGTACTAACCTAAGTGTGTGCTTCTTATCAAGCATCATATGTTATCTTCAAGTGTTGTGATGAACCATACCTTTTGATTGATTGACAGCAGAGCCTACCAAGCATATTAGCCATGAATCACAACTTTTCACATTCACTTTACACGCGTCAGTCAGCAAACACCTGGAAATTTATGTCACTTCCCCACCTGGTCAAACAAAACCAGTAAAAAATTTAAAAGCACACAAAATTTAGAGGAAACATCAGATTTTTATTTTATATCTTCCCCTTGCTTTTAGATTTTTTCCAGAACACAGACCGAAAATAAAAACACTATTTTTGATATTTTTTGAGTTTTTCATTTTTTTTAATTAAATTAAAGGAAACAGATAACAGTTGTCAGATTACTCATCAAAGGCTATCATTCGGAGGCCTTTGAGACACATTTCAAAATTAGAACTGGGGAGGGGTTTTGTGAACATGTCCGCCACATTGTCATCCTACCGCACCCGTTCTAAGTGAATGAGCCTGTGTTCGTAGCAGTCCCGAATGAAGTGCGTTTTTATGTCAATGCGCTTGGTTTTGGAGTGCTGCACATGATTTTTAACAATTTGTAGCACAACATTATTATCACAGTAAATGGGAGTGTCGAAGAAATTCAAACCGTAATCTCCCAGTTGATGTTGCAACCATACCAGCTGAGAGCAGCATGCAGAAGCAGCCACGTATTCTGCTTCGGCTGTCGATTGTGACACCGTGTGCTGCTTCTTGCTTTGCCATGCCACCAACCTGTCACCTAAGAATTGAGCTCCAGCAGATGTAGATTTCCTGTCAAGCTCATTGCCACCATAATCACTGTCAGTAAAAGCATACAGATTAAATCCTGACTCTTTAGGGTACCAGAGGCCCAGCCGTGGCCGACCCTTCAAATATTTGAAAATACGTTTAACTGCAGATAAATGAGAGAGTTTAGGATTAGCCTGATATTGTGTGCATTGGCACACTGCAGGCATGATGTCTGGGCGGCTAGCTGTCAAGTAAATTAGTGAGCCAATCATAGACCGGTACATGTGCTCGCTCACTTTCTGTCCATCTGGATCTTTGGTAAGAGCAGGCCTAGCCGCCATAGGTGTGGAGACAGGCTTTGAATCTGCCATCTTGTATTTTTCCAGAGTCTCTGTGACATATTTGGCTTGGTAAATAAGGATCCCGCTGTCACTCTGCTTCACTTGCAAGGCTAGGAAGAATTCCATTTCCCCCATTTGACTCATCTCAAATTTTGTCCACATTACCTTCTCAAACTCTTTACATAAATCTTCGTTTGTGGACCCGAAGATGATGTCGTCCACATATACTTGGACCATGATTATATCAGTTTCCACCTCCTTTCTGAATAGCGTCAGATCCACTATTCCCCTCGTGTACCCATGTGCTAGAAGATGATCAGTCAAAGTTTTGTACCACGCCCGAGGGGCCTGGTGTAAGCCATACAAGGCTTTGTCTAACTTGTACACATGATAAGGGTGTTCTTCGTCAATGAATCCAGGAGATTGAGTATCATACACCTCTTCATCCATATCAGCATATAGAAAAGCATTTTTCACATCGAACTGGTAGACGGTTAAATTCATGTAGGATGCATAAGCCAAGAAAACTCTTATTGCCTCTATTCGAGCAACGGGCGCGTATACTTCGTCATAATCAATCCCTTGGATCTGTTTATGCCCTTGAACCACCAACCTGGACTTGTTTCTGACAATAATGCCATTGTCCTCTTTTCTATTCTTGTAAAGCCATCGAGTTGTGATGACCTTTTTGTCAGCAGGCCTCTCCACTAACCTCCAAATTTGAAGCCTTGAGAATTGATTCAGCTCTCATGCATGGCTTCTACCCAGCTAGGATCTGTTAAAGCCATTGTGATATTTGGGGGCTCAATTTGTGAGATAATGCAAGAATACATGCAGTGATTAATGTCCCCAGATTGACTTCTTGTTACCACCCCTGAAGCTAAAGGACCTATGACGTTGTCCAAGGGGTGATATTTGTGGATCCTTGTTTCAGCAACGGCTCGAACGGGGTTTTTGGAGGTAGGTTTGTTTGGTCTGGTTCTTCATTTGTTTCATCTTCTCCTTCTGCGTCAGCGACCTAAGATTGAAGAGTGTCTGTATCGGGATTATCTTTGCCTCATTATCAATACCAGCATTCATAGTTTCCTGTACTGGTGTTGTATCTGTGTCGGAGGCAGTAACCGGAGGTTTTGTAATGAAATGAGTTATTGATGGTCCTGAGATTGTGTCATCAAATAGTTCTTCAGCTATGACCGGGTTCAATCCAAACAGAAGAAAGAATTGATTGTAGTCAAAAGCTTGTACTGGACCCACTCCACCATCTGATGGATTTTCTTCAAGCCAATCCACATTGGTAGACTCCATTACAATACCGGTCGTTTTGTTGAACACCCTGTAGGCTAAGCTGGCAGAGTAACCTACAAAGTAACACTCATCAGATTTAGCAGCAAATTTTGGTAAATCAGTATTTAGTAAAACAGTGCAAAGACATCCAAAAGCCCGAAGATGCCCAATTTTGGGCTTGTCATGATAGATCAATTCATAAGGGGTCTTCTGGTGTTGATTATTGATAAGAACCATGTTTTGGACGTAACAAGTAGTGTTAACTGCCTCTGCCCAAAACATGGTAGGCAGCTTAAAATCACACAACATAGTACGAGCAGCTTCAATTAGAGTTCTGTTGCGTCGTTCTGCTACGCCGTTCTGCTGAGGAGTGTAGGGAGCACTATACTGATGTTCGATTCCTTTCTCAGTGCAGAATTCATCAATGATACAATTCTTGAATTCATCAATGATACAATTCAGATTTAACTTGTTTTCAATAAGCTTGAGGAATGCGATCAATATACCTGCAACGTCACTTTTCCTTGGCAAGAAAAACACCCACGTGAAACGAGAAAAATCATCAGTGATAACTAAGCAAAATGCACATCGGTTAAGGCTTAACATACTGATTAGACCAAAGAGGTCCATGTGAAGCAGCTCTAGTACTAATGAGATTCTATTGAACACCTTTGGCTTGTGTGGGCGTTTGTGCTGCTTCCCCTTAGCACATGCCACACATTTTTCCTTGAGCACAAATTCTTTGATTGGAAGGTCTTTGACAGGCCCTCCTCTTGCAAGTCGATTCAGATTCTTCAGATTCATGTGCCCCAATCGTCTATGCCACAACTGAGCATGATTCTCAGCGGTTTTGGAGAGAAGACATGCCACCTCAGTTGTGGGGGGTTTCTGCATGTTGAGAACATAGGAATTGTCGTATCTTGGTGTGCGCATTAACACCCAATCGTCAGGGATAGAGTACCCGGGTTTGAGAATCAGACATTCCTTGTTATTGAAAAGCACTGGGTACTCCTTGTCACAGATTTGTGAAACACTTAACAGGTTGTGTTTCAATTGCTCTACGTAGTTGACGTCATGGAAGCTGAGACATCCGTTTCTGACTGTTCCTTTCTGACTTATATATCCTCCAACTCCTCCTGCAAACGATAAATATCCTCTATCAAATTGCTTCAAGTCTTGTAGTAGATATATGTCACCCGTCATATGCCGGGAACAACCACTGTCAACGTACCAAAGCTTGTTAACAATCCTCCTTGGCTGTCCATGCATTCAAAGGAGATTAGTTAGTTTTGGGTACCCAGGCCTTAATGGGTCTGGGTGAAGGTGGGTCAGTTTTGGCTGGACTGAGAATGTCCTTTGTTTTGACCTGTCTGGGACAGTGATTTTCTTTCCCAAGCTCCTAAAGCTCTTTTGGAGGATTGTTATTTTTTCTTTGTTTTTGAAAATTCACCTCTTGGAAATAAGTGGAGTGTTTTTGTACACCCCAGTAGGCTTGAAGGACAGGTTTACCACTTTTGGAATGTTCCACCTATCATCCTTCATCCATCTATTTGACTTAGACAGACCAACTGGTTTTGGATGGGTGAGTGGTTTAGAAACCCGGTTTGAAGGTGAAACAGACTTTAAAACAGATTTTGAGGATCCAACAGATTTTGGCATCCAAACTGGTTTAAGAAGATTGACTGCTTTTACTGATTTTTGAAACACTTTGCTTTCTTTAGAAACAGTCTTTGGCTGTTGCTTAGGAGCCTTGGGTTTCTGATGCACTCTGTGTCCCTGAGGTGCCGATTTCTGCACCTTGGATTTTGAAGGACCTGGCCTTGGAGTTGGGTCACTTTGAGTTTGGTCCTTTGGAGTGGGCCTCTGATGAACCCTTTTAGATAGAAGGGTTCATATGGTCAATGTAAAAAGTTTCTTGTCACGTGTCCTGGTCTACCACAGACATGGTAAGACTGTTTCTTTGGATACGCGGGAGCCTGTTGTTGGTTACGACCAGTGGATATCTAGGTTGGTTTTGAACAATTTTTGTGGATCCAATGGGTTTTACCATGAGGCTTTGTGGTTAAAATGTACTCCCGCTGAACCGGCTTAAACTGGTCATATGCAGAATTGGCTTCTGGGTACGGGATAAAATCATGAGGTCTAATGTCTTGCACTTTCTGCACATTTTGATCACCATTGTTATTCTTATTTTCAGACAGTTTCACACCAGACAACCCATCACTTGTGGGTTTGGGACCAGCAACCTGTGGTCCCTTACCCCTTCTTATAATCTTAACAGTTCGTAAGGGTTTCACAGGTTTAGCATCACATTTACCAAAATTAAACACACCACAATCAGAAGTTTTATCACACAAAACAGACTCGGAAGTTTTTGACTCAGACTTAACAGAAGATTCAAGTTTCTCAAAATCAATGTTTTTATAAAAATCATTATAATTAGACTTCATTGGACTCTTAGGAACCTCCTTTCTATTCACTACCCCTGCTTCTTTATTACCTTTATCTGCACAACAAGTAGAATTGTTAGTAATGTTAGAAACAGGAGCAGATATCTTAATAGGACAAGCAACAAGTTTTTTGTCAATTTCTGCCTTAACTTCTAAAGTGGTCTTAGAGATTTCATGATCAGGAATCATTTCATGCATTAAAGGCATTGGGATAGAGTGCATGGATTTTTCATTGTTATCGTTGACACCAAAACCTAGTCCTGAGTTCCCCTTAACATGCCGCATTCTAGCATCAGTATTGTAAAAAAGAGAACCCGCCTTCAACATTTCAGACACAATTTTGTCATTTCGTTCAATTTTGTTTTGAGAGGTTCCTAATTTGGCTTTAAGCTCCTCTACTTCCGTGGTTAGACTTTCAACCTTAGTGTTAGCAATTCTAAGATATGCAGTTTTATCACTTACCTGAGATTGAAGATTTTTAATGTCTAACTTAGCGGCTTCTAGTTTTTCTCTAAATATCCTACTCTGACTTTTAAATTTCCTAAGATCTCTAGGAGTTGATTCATGATTTAGGGTTTTATTTACGAACTTACGTTCCCAGTCTTTACATTCATTTAACACAGATTGACATTTAGAGTTCGAGCATACCTCATTAATATTGGCTTGAGAACCTGGAGTGATGTATGCCATGAAAGCATGGTGAGAGACTTCAGCAACATTCTTCTGTGCTCTTTCTTCTACAAGGAGGGTCACATGATTAAGTGTCAGACTAAAATCTTCCACTTGATTAGTCCAATCGTATCCTGGTGTGTGCTGAACCACCAGTGCCCTATCGTTCTTCCCGGTATCCTTTCTCACACCTTCATTTCTATCCTCACTTCTGACATCACTTTCAACCTTTGACTTGGTGCACTCTTTTGTATAGTGTCCATACTCATTGCAGTTGTAGCACCGCAGGTTTGCCTTGTTGAAACTGAGCTTTATCCATTTTCCTCCATTCCAATCCTTCTTCCCTGTCTTGGCCATAAACTGCTTAGCTCTTAAAGCTGACATTCCCATCTGATAAGAAATGTCCATATGCTCCAGGTCTTCTGGGTTGACTTGATTGACATCATTTGGAGTTAAATTAGCGGGTAGAAGAGAACCTGCAACGAGTGCCTGATAGCAACTCATAATACCTACACCATGAGCAAAGTTAGGGTCTCCGGTTAGATTATCTATATCTAATGAAATAAGGTTGGATGTTCCAGATGAGCTAGACCCAGCGGCATGTGAAATAAATCCCATCTGATTGGAGTGTGAGTTGGTAGGAACTGCAGCTGGTTGTGAGATGAAAGCTTGATTGACTTGGTTCAGTAAAGCTCCATTGCCCAATTTTCTGGCCCTCTTCTGCTTCTTCTTTTCGTAAGCTCTAATGGTTGACATGAGCTCACTTAATGGTGAAGTGGTCATTTGTACCGTCTTCTTTATCAACTCAATTGTGCTATCCCAATATGGTGGAAGAGAGTTCACCAACTTCTTGTTTATTTCCACATGTGTGTAGGTGACCCCAGCATCTTTCATTCCTGTCACAATTTTGATGAACCGCTGAAGCTGAGCCTCAATGTTTTCACCAGGTACATAGTTAAATTCATTGAGTTGCTCCCTTAGGTTTTCCCTTCGGGACTCTTTCATGTCGTCATTTCCTTCATAAGCAGCAACAAGAGCATCCCAAAGTGTCTTGGCCGATTTGTAATCCTTAAAGGCTTCAGCTACCTCTGGGGATAGAGCCATAGTCAAAGCAGCCAGGGCTTTTCTATCACGTTCTACATTTTCCCATTCTTCCTCAGTCCATTCAGATTTTACTTTGAGTTGAGGTTCCTGACCAGCTGCTGGAGTTATCGTCGGAACATAGTCTCCCACTTCAACGGAACGCATGATCTTGGGATCATTGTAGTTCACGTAGTTCACAAACCGGTATTTCCAGCTCATGAAATCTTTTCCAGACATCAGGCGAGGAGGTCTGGCGTTGATTCCGATCTTCGCGTCTATCTCTAGAGTTGCACTGGACAAGTTTGACATGTCGAAAGCCATTGAAAGAACAAGCTAGGAGTCGAAAAATGGATTTTCGAACGGAAAGTGGTTGGGTCGAAAAGTGGTTTTCGGTCGGGAAGGCTTAGTCGAATAGAACTTTCGATCAGACAGGGGGTCAGTCGAAAAGCAGACTTCGCGATCAAAAAGTGTGAGTCGATCGAAAAGTCTCAGAGGGGTCTTTCCGATCGAACAGAGAAGATGATCGAAAAGTCACAGGGGGCCTTTCCGATCGGATGAAGGCTGATCAAAAAGTATCAGAGGGACTTTCCGATCGAAATGGCTGATCAAAAAGTCACAAAGGGGACTTTTCGATTGAGTGAGGGCTGATCGAAAAGTCTCAAAGGGGACTTTCTCTTTGGAGAAAGCTGATCTAAAAGTCTCAAAGGGACTTTCTCGATCGAGAAACTGTGCGACTTGATGAGCTTTTCGATTAAGGGGATGATCGAAAAGCCTTGAACAGGTTCGAAAAGTCACAATATCACGATTTAAACACAACGAAAGCTTCTGTCTTGAATCAAAACCTGCAAAAATACTTCCGAACTGTGCTAAAAGTTGAAAAACACCACAAAAACTCAAATCATTAGTTTACCAAAACTTGAATCTGATATCGCCAGAGCCTCGAAACTTGCGTTTCTTGGCTCTGATACCAATTGTAAGGATCGATTTAACCCCTCACGCGATATCAAAGTCTACTAATCACCGTGCAGAATCCGGTGATTAGAGATGATTCAAGAACAAACAATAATCAATAACAAAAGTATGAAAACAATTGAGAAAACACAAACCGATTGTTGAACACTAGAGAAAATCCGATTACCAACACTTTTCCAAATCCGAAATTCTCAAGGAGAATTTCGATACACTTGAACACCAAAAGCACAAAAAAGCAACCCTAAACAAGTAGTCTACCTATTCCTTAAATAGGCAAAACCTAATCTTGAGAAACAAACTATAAAATTTCGGCCTACATGGCCCTTAGTCGACCGGACCCCTTTGCTAACCAAAACTCACACTAATTATCCCATTAACAATATACACCCTAGCCTAGTAGAATATCTAATGCAAAATCCTTACAAGTTAGGGTCTCTACAGAGATCGTGTACGTCATGATCATCACTTCATGTTGGTGTCTTTGGATCGAGAGGAACATCATTGTGTTTCGGAATGTCAATCCATCGATGAACAAGGTGATTAAAGAGATGAAATGTTGGACTGTTTTTTTTGGATTAATAATAGAAGCAAACATGTGATAGATTGGAACATAATCTCTTTCATGCAATTTCTGAGGCCCTTCGGTGATCGGCCTTCTTGTGTCTCGCTGATGTGGTTGCGTTTTTCATGGTGATAATTAATTTCCGTCGTTCGAACAAAAATGTGGCATATGGTGGGTTATGAGAATAAGGTTGTAGTGGAGGGTTATGAGAATTTTTTTTTTTGAGGGGGGGAGGGGGGTGGGGGGGAGGGGTATGTGAGGTGGGGGGATAAAAAAACTGGAATTATGGTGTGGGGGGGGGGGGAGCGTGATGTAGAAAACGCTCAGCCGCTTTTTTTCTTGTTTAGCCACCCATAACCCCCATTTGTAATGGTGTTTGGGGCATTATAACCCCTTATAACTCCCACTACACATGGCCTAAGAAGCATTTGAGACAACTAGATTTGCTATTATGATATATTTAATAGTTGAGATTAAATTGGTAGATAAAAAATAATTAAGGGCATTTTAGTCTTGACCACTTTTTATTGGCTTTTTATCATGCCCTTACCATCTTTTTTAAACGTTCATAACTTTTCTATACAATATATTTTTAAGAAAAAATTACATCATAAAAACGAGCATTTATTATCTTTAAAACGAGTACAGTGTTGCTAAAAAGTTTCTCAATAAATTTCTTTTTGGATTAGTCTGTGGGGGAAAGATATATAGAAAACCAACAATTATCCAAAAAAACAAAAAAATCAACTTTTTTTTCTCTATAACTTCTTCATATATTAATAATTTTTAAAAAGAATTTCACCAAAAAGTCTATAATTTTATTAGCTTTATTTATGGGAAAAAATTTTAAAAATAAGAAGGTTAGTGATTTTTTATTAGTGCATCATGCAATAGTACTAATAGTATTGCATAACGCATTATAATTAAAACTACTTAAACAGAAGAAACTTAACTTAAATATTGACGTGGTTTATGCGAATAATGTAAAAAACAAAGAGTTGATATTAATAAACCAATTTTATATTATTGTTGCATATACATTATTTATTTCAAACTAAAATCTAAATTTTATTTTATTTTTTTAAAAAAAACTCCAAAATGCTTTTAAAGTTTTTTCTTTTTCTAGTATTCTTAAAATCATGAAAGAAACGAATAAAAAACTTTAAATAAAAATAATTTTTTTTCTTGATTTATTGGGTTTTTTTTATTTTTTACAAAATATTGATTTTTTCTATAGAACTCAACCCTTAGTCTGTGCTCAGGTTTTTCATTATGTATATCCCTAAAAGATAATGGCTTTTAATAAGAAAGTGAAACATGAGACTCTTTAATTTCTATATGAAAACTTAGACAAACACTTGAATGTTCAAATAAAAAAAAAAGACTAGTAACAGTAATACCTGAATTTGTTAAGCTTTTTAAATTTAAGGTTTCAAACTCTTTTTATTTGAAGCGTATGAAAATGTAATTTTTTTTGGGAACGACCATTAAAAAAAGGGATAATTGCATATATCCCCCTCTTAGCATTTCTAATTGTATATTTACCCAAGACAACTTAACAATTGCATATTTCGCCCTCCCTACTAAATTTTTATTTAATGACAATTATACCCTTATTCAATAAACATTAGATTTAGGTTTTGAAAATAGATCTGGTAACTACGATTCTAGTGGCTCTTCTCCAGATCCGCCGGCGACGACGAGCATATCACCTTCGACGTCAACCCCGGTATAATCTTCGTAGACGTAAAATTGCAGGGGTTTCGCGTCTCCTATTTCTTCATCTCTTCCCACCTGTTTCACTTGTTGGACGAACCTAGCTTGTGCTTTGGAAAAGGGAAGTGTAAACGTAGAATTTAGGCCGGCGACGACCGGCATATTCAGAAGATTCAATCACCACCTTCTCGTTCACCTGACTCATCGATCTTGTCTTCTCCGCAAGATTGAAGACTTCTGTAATTCTTGATTGTGTTACACTACAAACATCTTGAATTACTTCGCTCAGAAGCTTGATTACTTGTTAGAACTTCATTTGAGTTGTGTAATTGTTTATATATGGTTAAATTAAGAACGCCTAAGAATGGGGATCGAATTGTTTGTTGAGGAATTTGAAAAATGCTCTGTGTGCATAAAATGGAGTTGAAAGTCTTCACATTTTTTAAGTCAGAGCATAAGGTTTTTTTGTTGCCCTCTTTTTGAACCACCAAGAAGATATTGTATTGGATTATACGAACTAGGAACAGGGACTTGGAATTAGAGCCTCTTGAGAAATAACTCAAAGAATATTAAGGGTAAATTAGTTAATTTATACTTTATTAATGAGTAAATAAATAAAAATGGGTATATATGCAATTCAAATTTAAAATAGGGGGAAATATGCAATATAAATTTTAGGTTGGGTAAATATACAATTTATTAGTTTTTTAAGGGGATATATGCAATTGACCCTTAAAAAAATGTAAATAGTTTTGACAAGAAAAGTGGTGCGTTTTTGTACAAGAGACAAAAGTAAGAGGTGAAACGTGTAAAACACGATAAAGATAGAGATTTGAGGGTTGTTTTTGTTTCCTCAAGTGTAAAATACTTAACACCGAAGGAATCTCTAAAGACAGGATACCGCCTCGCAGTCTGTGAAATTATGGATATCATCCCTCCCTCACACGTGACCCTCACTTGACCTTTGTTGAAAAAGTTGCTATCTTTACCTATATTTATATTTTAATAGATACTTTTTATTTAAATTGATTAATTCTTTTTTATTGTTACTATCTTTTTAAGGGTTATAAATTCTATAAAAACTAACAAGAAATTAAAAGATATAAAAGATATAGTATAAGGCTGGGCGGAGCGGATGGTAGTAGCCGCCGGCTACTTAGTTTGTCGTCGGCAAACCCACCGCCACCCAACAATCTTCAGCGGCAAACTTTCAGTTTTTATGATTCTCGGCTACATCTAACCGCTTCGGCTAATTGTTTTGTGAGCTGGTTTGTGGGCCCATCCCCATATTAAACTAAGAGCATTCAAAGCCCGTTCTGTATAATTTATGTGAGTTGAGTCCTTAAAATTTAAGGTTTGGTTATAAGTGGTTGTGAGTGGAGGAGAGAGAAAAGATATTGTAAATCTGTATATTTGACAAAAAAAATATTAATTCTGTAAAATTTAAGGTTTGTTTATAAGTGGACGAGAGAGAAAATGATATAAGAATATATTATCTAATTGTGGTTGTGAGTGAAAGAAAGAGAAAAAGTAATACTAAAGTTATAAATTATAGGGATAAAGATAGGGAATGAGTTGTCAATGCTCTAAACCACTTAAATTCTATCATGTAAAACCGAGATATGATCTTACTACTGCATGCTTTGATCAATGTAGTGAACACGGGATGTAAATAAGAGATTTGTTATTGAATCACTTGAGATTACAATGAACTCTCTCTAGTTTCTCTCTCTAGAAAACACACACATAAAGTGTAGAATGACTCAGAGTGTTTACAACTGGTTACCCTGCACATTCTAACACAAACCTATTTATACTTAGTGACTAACAGGCTGCGTACCAAATGGTACGGGCGTACCATTTGGTCTGGCGGACCATTTGGTTCGGTGCCAATGATATTGTCACTAAAACTCATACTAAGACACGCTCACATAGATACAATACACGAGACACATCATAGCATAGATATATGCTCTAACAAACTCCCCCTTAACGAGACACACCATGCAGACTCATCATCGGAATCGGGGGTGCAATAAGTACCCTTATCCGATTTTTGTGCGCTTGACTCAGAAATAATAGCAGTTAAAGCAATTGGATCAAAAGTGTGTCCCCAATCATATTGTTTATCTACTTGAGACACCAAAGATGTTGGAGACTTTGATGAAGAAACATTTGATTTTGAACACTCACGAGCAAAATGACCAAAATTAGAACATTTGAAACATTTTACCTTTGATTTGTCTATTCCAACCTTGCCATTTGGATTTAGACTTTGAAATCCGGTCTTTTTCTTGAATCTTTTAAGTCTTTGAGCTAACATTGCAAGTTGCCAATTAATGTCCATTTGTTCAAGGTTATCTGGATCGATCTGATAGAAATCTTCTCCCACAAATTAGATGTTGGCAAACCACCATTCAGCAATCCATAATATGAAGATAACAAAGCTGAAATTAATGCCAAGTGTTCATCCGGTGTTTTTGCTGAATATGAAGTAGGACTTGAATTATTTGGAATAATGAAGTTACATCCTCTTGATGAATATCCAGAATTTCCTGAACCATGACCAGCAACAAAAGCTGTTTGAGGTGGATTTAATGAATCAACACCAAATGATTTAGACTTTGCATTGATACTTGCAGAATTTTGACCATGATACACTTCAGGATTTTGGAATTGAGCAGTTGACTTGTTTGATGTCATCATTTCCATCTCTCTAGCATGAAGCTTTCCGGTCAAATCATGAAATGATAATGCAGAATATTCTTTATCATGAGTAAGCAATAATACATAGTTTTCCCACTTATCCGGTAAAGCTTCCATCAATTTCTCTTTCAATTCCTCCTTTGTCTTTTCAATTTTAACCACTTTCATCTCACTAATCAGATGTGAAAATCTTGAAACAAGAGCAGAATTATTTTCTTTTTCATAATGTTGAAAATTTTCAAATTCCTTGTTCAACACTTTTCATCTACTCTTCTTATATTGGTCATTACCTTCACATCGAGCAGATAAAGCATCCCACAACTGTTTAGCTTTCTTGCAAGTGCTGAATTGATGCAACAACTCGGTAGGTAAAGCCATGGTAAGATAACCATAAACTTTTTGTTCAAGCTCATAACTTTTTCTTTCATTCTTATCAAAATCTTGAATTTCTTTATACTCGCCATCTGCAGTTGGACGTACATACAACTTTTGAATTGGAATCCATAAATCAATATCGTTTGTGCTGATATATGCAGAAAAACGTTGCTTCCAATTTTGATAATCTTCCAACTTTGACAGCTTAGGAACTTTCTGACTTCTTCCTATTTCATTATCAAAATTGAGCATTGCTTGTACCGTACTTTGCATAGCTGCAAATGCTTGAAAATCAGACATTTTTCACCGAAAATAATACTTCAAAAACTTCGAACTCAAAAACGGAGGTCTTCCAAGCGGATTTTGGGGGTAAAAACTAGACGGTACTAGCCATTAGGCTGGTACAAGTCTAGATCTCGTCGAGACGAACGTTTTGACTGGTATTAGCTCCCGTAACTCTTTACGGTTCTCAAGTTACGTCAATTTTAGTGAAGATCACTTTTCTGCTAGCGTACCAAACCTTCTCAGCGGACCAAATCCGGACCAAATTAACCAGCGGACCAAATTTGTACTCAGCGGACCAGTTCCGGACAGACTTAATCAGCGGACCAAACTCGGACCATATTATCTCAGCGGACCAGATTGGTACGGCGGACCAAATTGGTACGGCGGACCAAAATGGTACGACGGACCAAAAAATAACTGCCATGGACCAACTTGAAGATTGCCTAGCGGACCAAACTTGGCGGACCAGAAACTCGATGAAGATTTCCTGGCGGACCAGCAGCGGACCAGAAGTTCTTCGGGCGGACCAGAAGCGTACCACGCTGAATTCGACGAATTTTCGCGAATTTTGACTTGTAGAGCTGGAATTTGATTCAGTAAGGTGCGAAATCACTCCAGGAACACTCAGAAATCACTTTCACCTCGGAAACACTTGAAATTGGAAGAATTTGATGAAAAATGAAGAAAACCCAAACTTTCTCTCTCTAAAAATCCGAAAATTGATCAAAAACACAGTAGTAGAGCAACCAAATGCTCTGATACCACTTGTAAAACCGAGATACGATCTTACTACTGCATGCTTTGATCAATGTAGTGAACACATGATGTAAATAAGAGATTTGTTATTGAATCACTTGAGATTACAATGAACTCTCTCTAGAAAACACACACAGAAAGTGTAGAATGACTCAGAGTGTTTACAATTGGTTACTCTGCACATTCTAACACAAACCTATTTATACTTAGTGACTAACAGGCTGCGTACCAAATGGTACGGGCGTACCATTTGGTCCGGCGGACCATTTGGTCCGGTGCCAATGATATTGTCACTAAAACTCATACTAAGACACGCTCACATAGATACAATACACGAGACACATCATAGCATAGATATATGCTCTAACATACCACTTCTTTCCAAAATCCTTAAAAAAATTCTACTTCTTTCTCTCTCATGCATGTCACTCTCCAATTGGTTAATACCAAAACTTCCAAAACCTAAATTCTACCACGCCCCCCACCCTAATAATTTAAAGAAAGTACAAAGCATAACTATTCTACAAGACTAGTCAAGATCTAATATATTTGCTCGATGTTTTGTCCAAGATAAATAAATGCCGTTGATTGAATCTCCTCGAATAGTTTCCTGAAGTGTGTATTGCGGTACTTAAATTCTTTCTCGTTTCTAGCCTCCACCATCACCACAACGTCGCAGAGAAAAGGATATGCATGACCTTTTACGAAAGGGAGTGTAACCCAACCAAAAGAAACTAATTTGCGCCATTTGATAGTGAACCATTAAAGGCTTAGACCCTGTTAGTTTTTCACAAAAACACTCTTGATTGGCTCTTAGGTCTGATTCGGTCAGACGTTTTAAGATGAATGGTCGTTTGTTTTATACTCCCTATTAAGAGGATCTAACTCTTAATAGGCTCTAAACCACCAAGACCAAAAAATACCTCTTTATACCTCTTAACCCTTAGAAAAACGCGACCAATCTCAAAATGAAGAAAATATGAAGACTTCGTGATTTTGTACCAAGACCCGAGCTATGACCTTGCAAGATGGACATGATGCCCTCATACGACCTTCTCTCGAGTCAAGACAAAGTGGTAACTCCAAGACTCAACCACATCTCGAAGCATAACTACTGGAAGACAACGGTGTGCTTAGCAACCGCTGAAAACTTAGCAGGAGCATATCTCAAGCTAGAAAATGAGTTACGGGTTCCATAAACAGTGAATTTTGCATATCTCAACGAGAGGAAGAAGATTTTGAGCTCAAATTGGCATGTTTAAACTTCAGAGAAGCACGGACCGTGCCCACTGTCAGGCTCGGCCCTGTCTGCACAACACGACCCCGCCTGCATGACACGCCCCCTGCTCCCGACAGACACGCCCCGTGCTAAACTCCCCAGTCTGCCTATAAATACCCCCAATGCTATCATTTTAATTTGCTCATTCACCCCCCCCCCCCCCGGGTCTTTAGTGTAGTTTTGTTTTTCTGTTGAGCCATTTGGTGATTTTGTGTTTTGTAAGTCATGCTTATAAGAATATAAACTTAAGTAGCTTTGTTTTTGCAAAGTATTTGTTTATGAATCTTTCATTTTCTCTTAAGAGAATCTTTAAAGTCATGTTTGGCTAAACTCTTATACTTACTTGGAAAGTAATAAACTTTTGGTGGGTTGGTTAGTGACTTTATAAACTTGCTTAAGTTGTGTTTAATATCTTTATGAAAACCCTTTCTATTGAAAGTTTATTATTGATCTTTTGAACCAAACGTGCTCTACGTATCACAGACCATTTGTGGAGTCGAAATCTCATCAACCGGACTTGTGACACCCGATTGGGGGACGATGCTTAAATAAACATACAGTTCAGGATCCTACAAAACTTACCAGACATGGCGGGAGTGTGATTGGGGGAGTAGCTGTGTTTGCTGGCAGTTGCTTTGAGGACTAGGGCTCTTTCGTTGGCAGGAATCCGGTAAAGTGCTTCGAGCTTCTTGGGATCTGGCTGTTTCTTGACAAGATACTCAAATTTGGGTGCTGCAAAAGGAAACAACAGAAAAGTTAAACGTATATCCAAAATCCAGTAACACCAAAAGAAATCGATATCCTACCCTTCTCAACCCACTTCAATGGCAACTTTGTACCCCCCAGGAATCGAGTCTCGCTTGACGAAGAAGAAACGCTTCTTCCAGTCATGGTCATTGTTGGAAGCTCGGAGAATTAACTAAGAGGTGGAGGTGCGAGCCTTCAAAACAAACCGGCTGCAACCATGGGTTCGGAGTTGGTATGCTTCAAAAATCTCAGGGATCTCAATGTCTAGATCCCTTGTTTGGTTCAATCGATCAAGGGAATATAGGATTCTCCAAACCATAGGCATGGTTTGGGAGTAGGAGAGTCGGGTGGTCTTGAAAAAGTGGGTGATGAGTTCCGGGAAAGGGAATGTCATCCCAAGCAAGAAAGGGTAATACATGAAACAAACCTAGGTGGTGGAGATGAAATCGGACTTGGTATGAGGATCGAAAGGTCAGAAAATCATTCCCAACGGAAAGATACCGGAATTCTTCAAATCATGTATGTCACCTTTGTCAAACGTGCAAGTTTCATCCTCCCCAGGGACAATGTATACCTGATAGTGAAAGTCCTCGACTACCGGAGAGTTTAGCGAAGAAGAGGACCGAGTTTTTTTCTTGGCCATGGCCAAAAAATCAGAAGAAAACGGAGAAGAGGAAGGAGGACTGACCTGGAATATCGGAGAAGCACGAAAGGGTTTGTAGAAGAAGATGGTGAATATCTTAATTTGGGATCTCCTATTTAAAGAAAAGTAATGATAACCATCACATCATTTGGACGCCGAGAAACCAGTCCCATCCCAACCATAATTACCGTGTTAACGCCGTGAAAAATGCATCTTTTTGAATTTTAACAGCTGTTGAGCTTATCCAAATCTGTTGAAATTCAAGGGGAAATTGTTGAGGGTATATTTTTAGGATGCTCGCAGGAAGCTCATGTAGTTCAGGAATCCTATTACCGTCTGGGAATCCCACTCGACCAGGTATCCTGATTTGTTTTATTCGATTAACCCTTATAATTGCCAGGTGTTTATTTGACCAGGTACCGTTGAAGTCATCAACTACCTCCGAGATTCAAGTTCCAGCTAAATGAGATCGTGGACTAAGTGAACGAAGAGGGCTCTAACGGTTATATTAGTTGGACGATAGGATCCCGGGAATCCCGGATAGTTTGTTATTCTTGTAATCCTTATATAATCGAGGAATCGATCGACTTAGGAACACACAACACCGATACACTTTAGCTTTTATAGTTTACCATCATTGTAACACTTAGTTTCGATCGATCAAACCTCCAAAACACTTGTAATTCTTTATTTCGTATCAATAAAATTGCTAGGCAGCATGCTCTTCAGGCCGGCTCCCGAGGTTTTTTTGCTAGGATTCCTAGAGGCAACTCGAAGGATCCTGGATTTTTCCCTCGTTACATCCTTGTGTTTAACTTTACATTTCGAGCTTATTGACAAGCACACTACCTCACATTCTAAGTTTGGAATACGGAATTTCTTTGTGATTTTTTTACCAAAACACCCACCATATACAATAGAGATACCTTCTTCCCCTCCTAAAAGTGACCTTGAAGAAACTACACAAAAATGTTAGAACACATCAATGTAATAGAAGAGTACTTCAAAAGAATATGGGCGGAAGAAGATGATGCATGAAATCGTGTAAACCAAGAAGTCATCCCAAAAGAGGAACCTCAAAATGCTTTCGGGACATCTAGTTGTTCAGAGAGGAAGGAGTTGGACGCAACAACTTCGGCTCCCTTCAAGTGATGGGACGCCATCCAAGAAGAACCAGCAAACAACCAGCAACTCGGAGGCAACGAGTTATCCATGGAGGTAAAGCTAGCACTCCAACAACCCTCTAAACACGATGTTCCTTGGCACTCAGAAGAAGATGAAGTCATCCCCTTGGAGAACATGAAGGAAGAGGCTCGACTTCCTGAAGGAACCCCTTCGGATCCCATCCATCCAGCTGAAGACATCGATCGAGAGAAGGAGCCCCTTAATAGAATCCACTAAAGAACCACCTTATCTCGAGCTCAAGGAGCTCCCCGGGCACCTTGAGTTTTCACACTCAAAGATGCTTGTGATCGTTTCTACGCACCTGTTAAAGGAAGAAAAAGACAAATCAACCGCCAGATCTGGTCTAGGTAAGTATAAGTTTTGGTGGCCCGACTCGTTCCAACTTTTTAAAACTTATTTTGAAATTGTTATTAGATTTTTCCCACCTGATAATGAAAGAAAAAAATTAACCGGCACGAGTGGGAAACGGATCAAAGAAAAGCCACCTGATAAACAGTAAAATAAAAACCGGGTCGAACTTAGGACCCGTAAATAAACCAAGCTGTTATGTTTTTTCTTTTTTAATAAATAAGTTAGAAGTCTTGGTTCGTCCGGCGCAACTTTGTATTAACAATTTTGTTACTACAAAAGTGCCAAAAAACAACCAAAACCTCCAACATTAGGATATTATGTTTTTATTTCTTTTGTAGAATTCTGTGTTGAGTAGGATGAAGGAAGTAATGGTATCTATAATCTTGCTGGACGGGAATGTCAGGTAAAGCATGGCGCTCGAAAAAAGTCTAAGTGTGGGGACACCATGTCCAGTTTCTCCTTCCCATTCACTCTTTATTTTTCATTGTTTCTCTTTTTGCTTACGCATGGACACATTAAGGGCAATGTGCAATTTAAGTTTGGGGACGGGATACTGCAGGTCTTGAGTTTTTGTTTGTCCATATTCATGCCTTACATAAAACTCATTTGGAAAAAATGGCCTCTGTACTGCTCAAATTTTTTGAATATTCAATTTTTCTTCAAGAAACCATGTACGTAAAAGTCACTTCTCCATTTATCAAAGACTTAAATCCTATTGAATAAAAAAAAATTCAAAAATTAAAATATTTCTTTTATGACAAGTAGAAAATAAGTTTATTTTTATACAACTTATATTTTCCCCTTCCACCATTTTCAGTGAGTATTTGAGCCTATATAGCATGATCACCAATAAACATGCTCGTTTCTTCTTTGATTATGAGAGAGACCCGGGTAATTCAATAGAGGTAGAACTTGACACGGTAATACGTCCCGAGATGGACAAAATCAGAAGCCACATAATTAAAGGATTGAGGCACCTAGGATTTCCAACTTTTTGGCTCCTCATCTCCTTTCTTACCACCAAAATATTCCCTTAGTAAACCCCTTTGAGCCTAAACCTTTTCGTTTCATTATCCCAATTAATTTGCAAAATAAACCCCCTTTGCAAAATACCCTAAAACCCCATAGTTTTTTTTCTTTACACCCCTTATTTTAGTAAAAAGCGGTTCTTTTTTAGAAACCCAACTGTAGCTATTTTTTCTCCCAGTCAAGAAAATGTGAAAAATCCAAAGACCCTGGATTTTGCACTCCATTGTCAAAAAAAAGAATTAAGTGAGAAAAAAGAAATGCAAGTAGTGAAATAAAGGGATAAACCCCTTAAGAGCAATCTAGGTAAGCTCTTAAAAGATTCTTTAGAAGAAAGTCAGACAAAAATGGGAAGTCCCAAAAAGACCGCTATTTACGCTTTTTACCCCCTTTCAAATAAAATATCCAAACCCCAAGCCTACCCTTTTTAAGATCTCATGATAATGATGTGATTTCTGGTGAGATCTATGGAGGTTCGATTGCGTGTCAAGCCTATGCTATCCTTGTTTTCACCTAGGTATGAGTGTTCACCCCAAATATATACAAATCAATACCCCGAGAGTTGAGTGATCACTTGTGAGGTATATAAGTTTGTGTAAAAATAAAACTTGTAAGTAGGCTTGTCATAATTGTTTATATTTCAACAAATGAAAAAATAAAAATTCAATGAAAGACAAGTTGGAAAATAAATGGAGGAACGGTATTTATAGTGTCCGGAATCTTGATTCCACGAATTGATAAACTTTTGGGATGTGTTGGGCCTCATTTATAGAATTTTGCTTGAGGACAAGCAAAAGTTGAAGTGTGGGGATGTTTGATATGTGCTAAATTATACATAGTTTTATATCAAATATTTCTCACATTTCGGGTTATATCTGACTAACTACAGTATTATCAAAACGGTATGATATTGTTTCCTTTTTAGTTTTCCAGTGTAATCCAGGTGAAAATCACAAAAGAAGTCAGAAACACTCAAAAATGAAGAAAACATAAAGACTTCGTGATTTTGTGCCAAGAACCAAGCTACGACCTTGCAATATGGACATGATGCCCTCATACGACCTTATCTCGAGTCAAGACAAAGTGGTAACCCCTAGACTTAACCACACCCCGAAGCGCATCTGCTGAAAGACACCGGTGCGGTCAAAAAATGCTCTAAACTTCGCAGAAGCATATCTTGGGCTAGAAAATGAGTTACGGGACCCATGCTTAGTGAATTTTGAGTATCTCCGTGAGAGGAAGATGATTTTGTGGTCAACACACCCCGTTCCATATTCTAACACACGGGTCGTGCCAAACTAAAATTGACCTTTTTTGGGTCTGAAAGCCTTCTGACTTAGCACGCCCGTGCCCCTGACTTAGCACGCCCCGTTCTCAATCCAGCATAGAATCGTTCGTACAAGAAGATTTGGAAATTGGCTTTCTGACACAACACGGCCCGTGCCAGCCTTGGCACGGCCCATGCTTCTACACACAAAGATTTGCGAATCAAGCGTCTGACATGGCACGTCCCCGTGTCCAAAGAGCACGCCCACATGTTACCTAACACCAAAGATTCGAGATCAACTTTCTGATATGTGCTAAATTATACATATTTTATATCAAATATTCCTCACATTTTAGGTTATATCTGACAAAGTATTATCAAAATGGTATGATATTGTTTCCTTGTTAGTTTTTCAGTGTAATCCAGATAAAAAATCACAAAAGAAGTCAGAAACGCTCAAAAATGAAGAAAACATGAAGACTTCGTGATTTTGTGCCAATAACCAAGCAATGACCTTACGAGATGGACATGATGCCCTCATATGACCTTCTCTCGATTCAAGACAAAGTGGTAACCTCTAGACTCAACCACACCCCGAAGCACAACTGCTGAAAGACACCAGTGCGGTCAGGAAATGCCCTAAACTTCGCAGAAGCATATCTTGGGCTAGAAAATGAGTTACAGGACCCATGATTAGTAAATTATGAGTATCTTGGCGAGAGGAAGATGATTTTGTGGTCAACACACCCCATGCCATATTTTAACATGGGTCATGCCAAACTAAAAATTGACATTTTTTTGGGTCTGAAAGCCTTCTGACTTAGCACGCCCGTGTCCCTGACTTAGCACGCCCCGTGCCCAATCCAGCAAAGAACCATTCGTACAAGAAGATTTGGAAAACGTCCTTCTGACAAAACACGGCCAGTGCCAGCCTTGGCACGGCCCATGCTTCTGCACAAAAAGATTTGCAAATCAAGCGTCTGACATGGCACATCCCCGTGTCCAAAGAGCACGTCCCTGTGTTACCTGACACCAAACGTGCTCTTCGTATTGATTTTTGAACCAAACATGCTCTCCGTATCATAGACCATTTGGGGAGTCGAAATCCCAAAGGCTGGACATGTGACACCTGATCGGGGGACGATGCATGATCTGAAAGGTGACTCGCGTCCCATGATACATGATACGATCGAGATCCTTATATCTATGTAAGCAAACTCGGCTGACCACGCAGGTGCGGGCTGAAAGTATTTGGTTAGGAATGAGGGTTGGTAATATTTTGTCACTTCACGGAAGCCGAGATGGTATGTGTTTGTGAACTTGGCTCAGGTTACGTCGGACGTACACATGCGGAGAGCTAGGTGCAAATGAAACGGACCAGAGTCCCTTAAAAAGATCATTTTCATAATAAAATAATCCGACACACAGGGTTGTTCCCATGCTGGTACATGACGGCGTGTCGAGTACGGTAAGTCGCCGGTTTGAGGGCCCCGGTAACTAAATGGCGTTATAGCACTTTGTTCGGTTACTAGCAGCACCTTCCCACGACGTTCGTACTCCTCGTAGACGGTTGATCGTGGAGATGGTGAATCAGCCTAAGATTCCGAAAGGTGGCTGGTCTTCTGCTAGTAAACGATCTTAAGTAAGACCAAGAGTCCTCATTTCCCAATCTTAACCTCTGGTAAGTTCTCCCTAGTAACACTAACTTTGATTTGCATAACTCTTAAATACCATCTTATTTATTTTATTTTATTTTATTTTAAAAGTATTATCTTCTAAACTAATCTTAGATCTGTCTAGATGATAACATCGGACTGATTATCCAGATCTCTCATTTTCCATTGTGTTCTGAACGACCCCGATTCAACTTACCACTACTATACTGCACCATGATGGGTATACTGGCCCGTGTAATATGGTGAAATAGTAGTTGTCAAATAAATCAGGTTATATAAATTTAAAAGCTTGCAACCGCTAAAATAGGTTTAAAATTTTTTGTCATATTTTAAGAACACCTCAGCACACGTCAAGCACCTCGAGTATCCACAGTCAAAGATGCCTGTGATCATTCCCGCGCACTCGTCAAAGGAAGAAAAAGATAAATCAACCGCTAGATCTTGTCTAGGTAAGTATAAATTTTGGTGGCCCAATCGATCCAGCTTTATAAAACTTATTTTGAAATTATTATCAGATTTTTCCTATTTGATAATGAAAGAAAAAATTATCCGGAACGAGTGGGAAACAGATCAAAGAGAAGCCTCCTGATAAACGGTAAAATAAAAACTGGGTCGAACTTGGGACCCGTAAATAAACCACGATGTTATGTTTTTCTTTTCTAATAAATAAGTTGGAAGTCTTGGTTCGCCCGACGCAACTTTGTATTAACATTTCTGTTACTATAAAGCGCCGACAAAGAACCAAAACCTCTAGTATTAGGACATTATGTTTTTATTTTATTATTATTTTTTTTTTGTGTTGAGCAGGATGAAGGAAGTAAAGGTATTTATAATCTTGCTCTACGGGTACGTTAGGTAAAGCATGGCGCCTGAAAAAGTCTAAGTGTGGGGAAGCCATGTCCGATTTCTCCTTCCCTTTCACTATTTATTTTTCATTATCTCTTTGTTTGCTTACGCGCGGGCACATTGAGGGCAAAGTGCAATTTAAGTGTAGGGACGGGATACTGCAGGTCTTGAATTTTTGTTTGTCCATATTCCAGCCTTACACAAAACTCGTTTGGAAAAATGTATCATGTACTGCCCAAAATTTTTAAAAATTCGTTTTTTCTTCAAGAAACCGTGTACGTTAAAATCACTTCTCCATTTATCAAAGACTCAAATCCCATTGAATAAAAAAAAATTCAAAAAACTGAAATATTTCTTTTACATCGACCGGACTTGTGACACCCAGTTGGGGGACGATGCATGATCCTTAGGGTGACTCGCGCCCCATGCTATATGATACGTTTGGGGTCCTTATCGTCTATGTAAACAAACCTGGCTGACCACACATGTGTGGGCTGAAAGTATTTGGTTGGGAGTGAGGGTTGGTAATATTTTGTCACTTCATGGAAGCCCAGATGGTGCGTGTTTGTGAACTTGGCCCTGGTTACGACAGATGTGCATGTGTAAGAGCGGTGCATGAAAGAAACGAATCTTAATCCCTTAAAAAGATAATTTTCATAATAAAATATCTGGCACACAGGGTTGTTCCCATGCTGGTTCATGATGGCATGTCGAGTATGGTGTGTTGACCTGAGAGGGGGCCCCATAACTAAATGGCTTTACACCATTATATTTGTTCACTAGTAGCACAGTTCCCCGGGGTTCGTACTCCTCGCAGACGATTACCCAGGAGAGTAGTGATACTAGATTTGAGGCTGAGAGGCGGTCTAGTTGCCTGCTAGTGAATAATCTTAAGAAAGGTTATAAACACTCATTCAATCTTCTTCAACCACAGGTACGTTCTCCCAAGTAATATTAACTTCGATTTACAAAACTAATAATACCATCTTAGTTTATCTTTATTTTCTTTTCTTGTTTTTAGTTTAATTTAATTAAACATTTATATACGTAATAGATTTGGTTAGACGTTAACAGAGATTAAGTATCAAGAGCTCTCGTTTTTCTTGTGTCCTTGAACGATCTCGGTTAACTTACCACTACTATACTGCTCCACGATTGTTGCACTTGCCCATGTTATGTGGTGAAATAGTAGTTGTTCAAGTTTATCGTGTTTATAAATTTAAAAGCTTATGCAACAAAGGTGTCACTAAAACTGCTATATATTTATATACAACTCACAGCACACCACGCCTCACTAGAAAGACAAAGCCTGCCCATCAAGATTTGAGTTGCTCCGCTAGTTCTGGCCCCAATTTCTTGACATAGGTATCCATCCGGTCTTCAAACCTTTGATCGCAACGGCGATTATATCCCATGCTCCTCCAATGTTTGTTATCAACACCAAGTTGAAGTATGTGTGTCTATTCACTGTGAACCTTATCCCCTCTTTCTTCATACGTGGTATCCTGAGAAAAGAAAAACAAACACCCACAAGATATACTTTAACTCTTCAACTTCAATATTTTTTTTATCAAGATTATGCATTTTTCTTGATTCTTGAATTGATAATACCTTTGGTAATGAACATGATCAATTCCAGCTCTATGTTGAGCCAATTGATGAAAAAACAGGCTGAGAGAGTTCAAAGTGATGTTGGGGAGGGTACACCATCCTCCATTATTAGGTAAGACATTATTTGGAGGGCAGAGAAATTAGTAGCAGCTGCAACGATCATTATAGAACCAGTATGACACCATTTTTGTTCACCTGCACACTTGATTTCAAAGCAAGCTCCAAAGAAGGTATCATGTTAAAGGTTTTGAATTTATTTGAATTAATTTTAACTTTTATTTATGAGAAGCTAAACATGTTATAAGAAGTGAGACTTTGTTATGGGCAGGTGTAGCAAGATGAAGTCGTCAGCAGGTGATAGTGGGGTCTTTAGTTTGCTCTGATGTGAAATAAGCAATATTGCATCAAGACAAAAACCATAGGTATGTATAACTTTTAATGTTTTTCAGTTTTTGATTTGTAATAATGGTAAGTTAATGTTATTCTTGCATATTAAACAAAACAATATGGTTAGCAACAATATCAAACAAAATAAAATGGTTAAGTGCATAAGTTTAACATTTAAAATGGTAAAACAAACATTTAATTTGTTAATATTAAGATGTTTCGCGAAAAACAAACAGCTCTAATGATTCAGATTTAAGACATTTGAACCACTTTTTAACATTCAGAATTCGTATTCAGTTTCAGACACAACTCTCTCACATTAAACACACATGGCCTTATGTTATTTTTTGTTAATAAAGGTTTCAAATTCAAAACCTGACACATAACGAGTTAGTATAGAATTCTGGGTAGATCAAAAAGCAGTGCAAGTTGTCATTAAAAAAAAACTATTTTGCGATGCGGCGGGGAAAACAACACACTAACATACACGGGTAGACATTTCAACAATCAATTGGTGATGTATTAGATTGGATCACACCTCACTTGAGATAACACCGAAATGTATCCTGGCAATGAAAGATGCTCGTTATCACTGTAAATCACCTCGGCTAATAGGCTCTTCATCCATCAAGAGAAACATGACAAAATTCTGTGAGTTTCATATGGGCTGGAGGCACGACACTATAATGAATGCCACTAGTTAAAGAAAGTAATAGATCATACAGTTAAATCTGGTGAGCTAACACACCTAGTTAGCGAAGTGAAGGACACTAAAATAACCGAACAAAAAAGAAAAAAAAGAAGAAAAAGAAGAGAAGCATGTACTGATGGCTCAGGGCAACGACAAGAAAAACCGAAGCTCTGACACGAGGAATGGGCGAACAAGCAAATATACTTCCCACCGCTCAACCACATCACTGACCCTTGCTCCGATAGTTATTACGGCCCGAATGGTGGGGCACATAATAGATAGAGTATACATCGATGGTGATAGTGCATCCGACATCATGTACAAACATTATCTCTCAAAGTTTCCACAAGTCAGTGCTAAGTTACAACCATCGAACACATCCCTCATCAACTTAAGTAGTGAAACAATTTTCCTTATAGGCAAATAACACTGGACATTACTCTATCTGACAATGCATATCCAGGACCAAGCATATCACCTTCCTGGAAATTGATAAACCTTCTTGATATAATATACTTTTAGACAGATCTACAATCTACATGTTTGGCTCAGTTGTCTCAACAACACATGGTATGCTGAAATTTCTAAAAGAATTGGGCATCGCCACCATTTACTGCGAACAGATGCAGTCCAGCATGATCGAAGATGTGACTGAAGAAATGGCCTAGAGTAAATGGCACGTTAATGACTCATATTTAGACCAATTAATAACTATAGATACAAACATAAGTAACTAGGCAAGGGAAAGATTATGCACCCTCCCGAGAGGCATCACAAGTGTGTTTGCCTGGACTCCGGACAATATGACCAGAGTGCCAAGAGGTGTAATCGATAATGACCTAAATGTCATTCCAATAATTCAAGTGGTTGTACAAAAGAAAAGAAACTTGGTAAGAGACCACAGTGTGGCGGCATGTAGTAAGGTACAAAAGTTAGTGAAAGCTGGTATGCTAAGGGAGGTAAAGTATCCCACATGGGTGGAAAACTTGGTTCTAGTAAAAAAAAACCTAATGATTCATGCCGAATGTGTGTAAGTTTCACAAGCATATACATACTTTGTCTGAAGGATTGCTACACACTATCGGCTATACATGAGAAGGTTGACACACTCTCAAGTTTCCCGTACTAATGTTTCCTAGATACTTACAAGAGGTAACATAAAATAAAAATGGTTGTAGTGGACGAAGAAAAGACAAGATTTCACACTACCATACGCCTATTTTGCTACAGGAAAACATCGTTCGGCCTAAAGAATGCAGGGGCCACATATCATAGGTAAATAAACAAAGTTCTTAAAGATCAAAATCGGGTGCAACATGGAGGGAAATAGTAAAAAGGCTACAAATGGCCGGACAACTCGCAAAATATGCCATAGAATTGGTGGAGCATGGTGCAACACCCGTATACAATTCGATGTCAAACATTGCCAATTACTTCATTTAAAATAGGTCCCAGAAATTTTTTGTACAACACACGGTTTATTATTCATAAAACCCATCATTGTGGTATAACATTTACAAAATATGCCCCTAAATGAGTTTAACATCCAAAAGTGTTAATCAACTCATACAAAAGTTGCTTCATCAAAATACAATGGGTTGTTCATCCTTTGACGTGATCAGTTCTTCTATGACTTGATGAGCTCCCACTAGGCTTTCCCCTTACCTGCAACATACTCACTTTCAATAGTGAGTTTCTATTGCATAACCATTTGTTACAATATCAAATAACGAAGAAAAACAATAAAAAGTTGGTTTTTCATTCTGGGGTGGTACGCCCCAAATGAATAATTTTGGGGCGGTACGCGGTGGACCATTTTTGACAGAATATTGGCTATTTTCGGCCAGTTCCATACTTAGCCAAATTTTTGGCTTTCTTACCCAATTTTGCCCAGATTTTCCAACCCAGTTTTCCTACCTTATAACAAGTGTTTCAACACTTATAAATTACTTCCAAAACATGTTTTTAGACTCGTAAACATACCTAGATCGAACTCAAGTCATGATTTGCACTAACGGGACTCTACGACCCGTTTGACCCATTAAGGGATATCTTGGTGGCAACTCCAAAGATTACCATCCAGAATTGACCTAACACATATGTTTACAACTATGAACATAAATGCAAGCAATATGACCTCATAACGTTTGTATGCATACACCCAACTAGTAATACGCTTTCGTTATGTGTCTAGCTTAACACATTACTAATACACTAAGTTTTGACATAATTCATATAATTTCATTCTACTAGTCTTTGGTTCACCTAATCATTTTATTTGATATCCGAATGACCCGTGTTTCTTATTTGACCCGTTAAGATGGGTCCTTGCCTTTGGCTTTCTCCAATACCTAATTTGACCACATATAAGCTTTAGAATCCATGGTTCTATAACCATTGTGATCCCTTTTCTCTTGTTACTTGGCATAGGTTCTATAAGCCTATTTCCGCCCATTGTAACTCTCATTCATTATATGATTCCTCCGAATCTTTCCTATGGTCAAGTTTGGTCATTGGAGTACCTTTTGGCATTGGGCTTCACGGTTCCTAGAACCATTCGTCACCCGTTTACACAATTCATAGTTTGTTCCATTTGTATGTAATTACACATTTACATATCTACTACATGTAACATAAATAATGTTACCTCGAGAGCTTGATGTCCCACTATTTCCTTGGTTGCTTGCTTGATCACCTTGAACACCTAACGGGTCACTAACAAGTTAGGACCTTTAACACATAACATTATTATCATATTTTCATTAACATGATTTCTATGCTACACATACAAGTTTTCACATGTTTAACAACCCAGCACATTGGTCAAGTTTACATCAAGCTTTATGGTCTTGTTTCATCACATATAAAGTAACGCATTCAATAACCAATTATAGTCATAGATTGTAATTCCACCAAGGGTGGGTCATTTTATGCACATAATGTCCCCTATGATCATTCAAGCTCAAAATCTAGCAATTTGCTTGTTTTATCATCAATTAGCTTCTCTTAGGCATTTTGTCAAACACCTTGTGTGCATACATGTATGCACACATATAACCCCAACCCTTGAACCTCCAATCAACCATTATACATGTTGTTGGTGAAATCCATCACCAACCCATCATCATTTTACCATTTAACACCAAATTCATACAAGAATTCAAGCTTTGGAAGCAATTTCACAAACATCATATGTGGTCATTTAACATGAAGGTTCAAGAACAAGCAATTGGTGACTACTTCACCAATTACTACACAAAGTATAAATTCATGCGACATACAAGGTTTCTAACATTCTAAGACTTATTAAACAACAATAAATTTGCAGATTTGAGGTTCAATTTCGTGACCTACACATGCAAGGTTCATAAGATTTTACTTACTTGACACACTAGGATGATGAGGGGTGATTAACTACTTCAAAACCAAGATTGCATGCCAAAATCGCAGCCTAGATCCCTTGAATTGCAGAATTTTGAGAAAGGGAAGGAGAAGAGGGTGGAGTTCGATCTCCAGGTCGTTCATACGACCTCCTCCCTTTCTCTTTCTCTTTTTGTTTAATTCAAGTTTAGCATATATGCAATTCTGGTCCCTCCTTTTGGTTAATGGTTTATTTCCCAACCTAAACTTGAATTTACCCATTAAACCCTAAAGTTCACATAAAGTAAATTCCACTAACTTTAGGGATTAAATTTTAGCTACGAAAATTAATTCAACTAGATGTTGACGGGAAGTTTAAATTATAGAAATTTTGGGATGTTACACATGGCCTCAAATTTCACCCGAGAACGGTTGTAAAAGGTCAAATACTCACAAATTTCATCTCAGAGTTAAATTTCAAAGATAATATGGACCACACAGTAAATAGTGAATCTCTACCACCCCCAACCATCTCTAGACCTAGTGCTTGGACCCTTTACATAAATGGGGCATGCAACAATGAGGGGTCGGGTGATGGGCTGGTCTTCGTTGATCTGGTGGGGATAGAAGTAACTTATGCCATACGTTTAAAGTTTCCTAGCACAAACAACAAGGCAGAGTATGAAGCTTTGCTCATCAAACTACAGTTAGCCAGACCTTGAATGTCAAGTGACTGTTCGTGCAAGTATATTCGCTACTAGTAACAAATCAAGCGAATGGGAAATTTAAAATACGAGGTGAAGCTCTACAAATTAGGCTGACATTGTAAAAAGAACTAGCATCAAAGTCTGATGAATTTGAGATATCACAAATAGTCACAATACAAAAACTAGTGAAAATTATGCATAGCACAACATATGATGTTAACAAGTCTACCAAAAACTTTCTCAGAGACAGAACACTTCCTGCATAGTCACTAGAGGCCACTCCCCTGAAGTTAGAGTTCGAACAGTACACCATGCAAGATGTTGTCATTTACAAGAAGTCTTAGGCACTAATTAAGGTGCCTAACTCCGAACAAATGAACCTATGTTATACATTAGTTATACAAAGACATTTGTGGTACACACTCCGAACCAAGACAAGAATGATAGAATGTGGGCTATTACTAGCCTGTGATGTACGGAGACACTGAAAAGAAAATCCGAAGTGTGAAGAATGTCAGATACATTGCAAGTATACAACAACTACTAAAACACAACATGGACCTAGTAAATTCACCTTGGACTTATACAATTGCGAAATAGATATTGTCAGACCATTTCCCATAAGCTATGGGGCGAGTCAAAATCTTAGTGGTGGCCATCAACTACTTTACCAAATGACCTTGAGAGTTGTCTCAATGGTCATCCGCCTATGATAGGAGACCTAGTGGTCATGAGGTCGCAAGTTCGATCCTTGAGGCACCCGATTTTACCCTGGTTGGTGGTGAATTTTTCAAGGACAGTTTAAACGGATGGTTTCGGTTACCCACACTGTCAGCGTTTCGCGGGTGTCGTGAGTAACATGTTTGGCAGATGTAACCCCAGGTAACCGGATATTAATGATATTTGCTGTTAAAAAAAACTACTTTACCAAATGACCCTAAGTAAAAGTAGTGCTTGCCGATTCAGATTCTCAAGAAAAATAGCCGCAATTTGCAAAGAACCCCTTCAAAGGTTGGTAAGGATGAGAGGTATGGTCACCAAACTACCCTTAGGGTAGTTTTTGTTGGGCCAATCAACACATGCCACATGAGAGAGAAAGAAACTACTCTTAGCGTAGTTTTTTCACAATGTATAGTTTAATCTAGGATAGTTTAGGGTAGTTCAAAATAAATATATATTTATTTTTTATTAAATTATTTTTTTTATAAATATAACATTTAATTAAACATAAACATTAACATAAAATGCAACTTCATTAAAAAACATAAATTCGTAAAGAAAAAACAAAAATTCAAAAAAAAAAACAAGCTTAGAAGATATAGAAATTTGGAGATAAAAAGATATAGAAAATGGATGAAGTGGGTGAAAATGTGTAATTATGAGATATATATAGTGAGTAGATTAAAAAGAAAGGGGGGGGGGGTGGTAAGGGGTAACGGTCCAATGACCATTTAACGGTAAAAAAAATATGAAAAGGTTGGATCGGTTTCGTTCGGTTTGTAGTTGCCGAAAAACCATTTCCAGCGCTAATCGAATGAAGTAGCCGAGAAGGAGGGAGTGGTACCGAAAGGTACCCGAGAACTGCAACTAACAGATGGGGGTATCCGAAGCGTACACCGCCCATCCTAACATAATCAAGTAAAGTTTTAAGAAAACTATTTGTTGGGCTATATATTAGAGGCATGAACATTAGTTATGGGCTAGATAGTTTTTGGGCTTAATTAGTTTGTGTTTAGGCCATGTGGGCCGATTTTATTGTGTTTATGATTGGGCCTTTTATGTTTATGATTGGTCTTAGGGTTTTAGGAAGGGTACTATATAAACCCTTATGTTTATGATCAATGTAAGCTTTTGGAATACACATTTACGATCTCCTCTCTTATTTTTGTTTCCGATCAGTTCATAGCTTCAAGTTAGTAGTGTTTTTCATTCAAGATTAGATCTTTATCTTAGATTTAATCTATTTCTTCCACTTGCTTCTTGAATCAATCTCATACGAGGATTCCGCACTCGTTTGAGATTAGATATCGTGTTCTTGGTTGGATCTCGGACCTACAATTGGTATCAGAGCTAAGAATCACTGATTCGAGGCTCACGCGATATTGATTCAAGCTATTTTTCTGGAAAAATCTTGGTTTGTTGAAGATTTGAAGGTGTTTGGAGTGTTTACGATTGCTGTTGCTGCTGTTCTTCGGGTTTACGATTGTGTTTCTTGAAGATCTTCATCGTAATCGAGTTTACGATTTCAAGTTAGCATTTTTATCGAGTTTACGATCCGGAAGTTTGGTGTTTACGACTGTACTTGATCGTAATTGGATTTTACGATTTTCTCTTGTCGAAATCGTGTGTTTACGACCTTTGCTTGTCGTAATCATCTATCGTAATCGGGGTTTACGATTTTCGCGACCGGAATCTGCGTTTACGACTATTTCTCATCGTAATCGGGTGTTTACGATTTCCCCTGGATCGTAATTAGTGTTTGCGATCGTGATCAAGTCTTTGCGATCGTAATCAGGTGTTTTCGATCGTAATCTCACTCTTTGGACTTTTGGACTTTAGATTTAAGATTCCTTTTGCTTACGTAATGGATTTCGAACCAAGTATGTATCAGAAGTTGGACTTTGAGATTGGATCCATCACTCGCCCACCTAGACTCACCTCGGCGGATAACTTTCTGGAATGGAAATATAGGTTTGAAAACCACTTAAAGAGTGTTGACCTAAGACTTTGGAGAGCAGTAATTCATGGACCATTCACACCTACACACTCAGAAGGAGTTAATGCAGGGAAGGTTAAGACGGAAGATGAGTATGATGATGATTATTGGGAAAGATGCAACAAAGCAGAAAGAGCATTTGCCATCATGACTATGGCACTAACACCAAATATTGCACAAGGATTTAAGCACTGCAAGACCACTAAGCAACTCTAGAACGCTTTGGTTGTGGCTTATGAAGGGAATCCTGACATAAAGGCAAGCCGTAAGCAAATGCTGAAGCAAAAGTTTAATATGTTCAACCATGTACAAGGTGAATCCTTTGAAGCACAGGTGCAGAGGTTTGTGTCTCTGATGGCTGAAATGTCCAGCTACAATGTTGAACCAGACAAGGAAGACAAGAATCTGAAACTGTTGAATAGTTTACCCAAATCTTGGAACACCAACATCTCAATCATTAAGGACAACAACAAGCTGAGTGAACTATCTCTTGATGAGTTGATCAACAAACTCAAGTCCAAACTAATTGATGACAAGCAGAGAGAGTTAAACCATATAAGCTCTCTTAGTTTGGCGGGAAAACTAAATCAAGCATTGTTGTCAGAAGATGTGGAGACTAAGCAAGATGGAAAGTCAACTGGGAGTGGACCAAGCTCTGTCGCAAAGTCAACTGCTTTTGTGGCACAACCTCAAGGAAGTTCAAGTGGAGGCGTCAACCGTGATGCTACAAATGATCCCAATTTTGCCCTCGGTATGGGTTTTATGAACAGTTACCATGCTCTCATGGCCGGAACTCTTGTGCCTACTGATATGTTATCAGGTGAGCTAAACCAGATAAATCCTGAAGATGTAGAGATGTTAGATGTGTCATGGCAGATGGAAATGGCGGTCTTCAGAGCTAAGAAGTTCATGGCAAAGACAGGGAGAAATGTGTGGAAAGATCAAGACAAGATCAGGATGGGGTTTGACAAAAGCAAGATGAGGTGCTACAACTGTGACGAGTATGGGCATTTCGCAAGAGTGTGCAGCAAGCCGAAGAGAGAAAGGGGAGAAGAAAGGAAAGCAGGTGAAGGAAAGGGAGAGGCAAAGGCATTGGTTGTTCAAGAAGGTGGTGGTTATGATTGGACACCTCAGCTGAAAGAGTTTAGTCTGTCTCATGCAATGATTGCTGCAATGGAAAGGGATGAAGAGGAAGAGCATGCTTTTGTTGTGACTGATGAGAAACCTGAAGAAACTCCTGTGGAAGATAAGGAAGCCTTGGCTGCTGAGGTTGATAACCTCAAGGTATGTTCTGATCATACTTGTGCTCGTATAATTCCTGGACTTAGACAAATATGTAAAAATTATGAGATAGAATTGTTTGAGATTAAGTGTGAAAGGAGCTCATTTAAGGGTAGATGGCTAAAGAATGAAGAGAAGGTTAAAGCACAAAAGCTAGACATAGTAAAATATCAAAAACTGGCAACTGAGAAAACTCTCCTGTATGACAATGCTAAGTTAGAAATAGCTGAGCTTAGGAATCAGGTAGATGAGATCACACATAAGTACAATGAGTTGCAAGTTAAATTTGATGTGAATCAAACGAAAAGCAAAAGAATGTTTGAGGCTAGAAAATCTTTGAACTCCTGTATAACTGATGTTAGAATGGGAAAGGACAAGGGTGGAATAGGAATTAGTTTCCCAGACAAGGGCAAGAACAATGTTCCTCAAGATAACTCTAGAGATATAATAGGAATAATCTTTGAGGAGGACCAGATAGACAGATCTGAATCAGGAACACATGAGATAGGACCTCCCTTAGATAGTGTTCTGGTAGGAGTGACACCTTTGACCCCTCAGGAAATAGAAAATGAGAAACACATGTCTTATGGGTTGGGTAATCAGGATAAAATTGTGACAAACACTTGTGAATCAAGTACTTCCCAGGAGTCATTAAACAATGATGTTGGACCTGCTGATAGTTTTGTTTCATGTGCAGATGAAGTAGGTATTGAAGATGTATCTGGGAAGGATGCAGAATGTTTGAGAGTTAAACAGTGTCATGTGTCGAGTAGTGTAGTTTCTGATTTACCTAAAGATGATGTACTGGCATCAGTGTCTGAATTGAATGAGTCTAAGTCTATGCAATTAGTTGTGTCCAAGTCCTTAAAACATGTTTCAAATTCTAGTAATGCAATTCATGGTTTTGGAATTCGTGTGCCTAACACCAAAACAGGTCGTGAGTCTAAGCCCAAGGATTTTGTGCCCTATCCCCAGGTTGTGTCGGCTTTCAATTTAACAAACAAGTCTAAATCAGAACAATTTTGTTTAATCACACAACCGAAAAAGGATACAAAACGTGTTATACACAAATGGGATGATAAGCCAGAGTGGAAGTCGTCTTACCCAAGACGTTCATATTTGTTAGGTCATGTAAATGGGCCTAGACATATGAACTGTTTTCAATGTGGAAAACCAGGACATTTTGCTGCAAATTGCTTAAATAGACCTTATCAACCATACTGTCCGCAAAACTCACGGACCAGTATGTTGCAGAAAGTGATGGCAGGAGAAAACAAAAACCAGAAACAACAAGCTTTGTCTCAGGGGAAGCAGAGTTTAGAACCAATGAAGACTCAACAGTCTAAGGTTTTGAACACAAAAGCTCCAGTGACAAAGCATGTTGAAGAAAAGTGGAATGTGACTAGAACTCCAAACTCATCTTACAAACCTAAGGGAGTTTATCAAAGAAAAGACAAAATGAAACAAGAATTTGGTGAGAAGCAAATGCCTAAAGTCAAACACGTTGTTAAACCTAAGGGCAAATCAGTAATTGAAAAAACAAAAGATGTCACTCAAACGAAACAATTGGTTTATACAAAATTAAAACTTGAGTGGACACCTGTTGTTAAGCCAAAAGGTAAAAAGGTCACATCTCCACCAAAGAAACTTTCACCTACAAAGAACTCAATAAATAGTTCTAAATCTCAGAAACAACCTAATTGGAGACCAAAAGTCAATATTTAAAATGTGAATGTATCTGAACCAAAATCAGAAATGGTCCTTCGAATGGTTAATTACACTGACTCCAAAGGAGTGCCCAGATCTGTTATGGCCTGGGTACCTGAATCTCACTGATTTCTGCTTTTTGTAGGGACAACCAAGTAGATCTATCAACAATCTCTGGTACGTTGATAGCGGTTGCTCCCGACACATGACCGGAGACTTATCCCTTTTGGAAGAGGTACAAGACTTCAATGGCGGAGGAGTATCTTTTGCAGGTGGGGTAGGTGGAAGAATTAGTAAGAAAGGGGTAGTGAAGAGTGGAAGTTTGACTTTTTCTGACGTGCACTACGTGGAGGAATTATCTCACAGTTTGCTCAGTGTGTCGCAAATGTGTGATAGAGAATATTCAGTCCTATTCAACAAGAAGGAATGCATCATCCTCAAGCCAGGTGTCAAAATTCCAGAGGAGTGCATCTTGATGCGTACTCCAAGAAGAGGAAATTCTTATCAGCTGAATTTGGGCAAACCTCCAACTACTGAAGAAGCCTGTCTTATCTCCAAGCAGAATGAGAATCTAGCGTTATTATGGCATCGTCGCCTGGGGCATGCTAATATGAAGAATCTGTCTAAGCTGGCTAAAGGAGAGCACGTTAGAAATTTACCAATCAAAGATTTCTCGTCGGTAGAGAAATGTGTGGCTTGTGCTAAGGGGAAGCAGCACAAGTTGCCACACCGTCCGAAGATAGCAAATTCCGTCTCATATGTTCTTCAACTGCTACATATGGATCTTTTTGGGCCCATGCAAGTTCAAAGCATCAACAAATTTTCTTACTGTCTCGTGATTGTGGATGACTACTCGCGATTCACTTGGGTCTTCTTCTTATCAAACAAGTACGAAACTCCGGCTCTTGTGTACAGTTCATCACGCTTATAGAAAACCAGCTGAACAAGAAAGTGAAGGGTATAAGATCTGACAATGGTACTGAATTCAAGAATGCAGAGTTGAACATGTTCTGTGGTGGGAAGGGTATTGAAAGACAGTTTAGTGCACCTTACATTCCTCAACAGAATGGAGTCGCTGAGAGAAGAAACAGGACACTCATTGAAGCAGCCAGAACAATGATGTGTGAAGCTAAATTGCCTATCTTCTTCTGGGCAGAGGCAGTCAACACGGCGTGTTATGTGCAGAATCGTGTACTTTTAAACAAACGTCATGAGAAGACTCCGTATCAGATTGTTTATGGAGAGAAGCCGAGGGTGGGGTACTTCAAGACCTTCGGGAGTCCATGCATGGTGCTAATTCAGTCCGACGTAGGGAAATTCGAAGCTAAAGCTGATGAGTGCTATTTTGTCGGTTACTCAGCAAATAGTGCTTATCGCTTGTACAACAAAACCACCAAATTGATTATCGAGGCTTTTGATGTGGATTGGACGGAAGATAATCCAACAGATGCGGGTTCTGGACAAGATTGGATCTTTGACTACGGGTCACTATTTGAAGGTTTCAACTTCTCGAATGTATTTCACAATCTGGGAGAGGAAGACGACATCATTGCTCCGTCATCTGATTCAAGACCTAATGTTGAGAAAGTCGGTGAGAAGGCACCAGTTTCTGTTCCCACAAATGTCAATGCCGATGCTCCAGAATCTTCGGGAACCCATGATTCAGAACCCTCTCAAGGCCAAGGTATGAATGATAATTTTCTTAACACTAACCTACTTGTTTCTGTCTCTGTGCCAGATGTTCAAGTATCAAGGATCAACAAAGATCATCCAATCAGCAATATACTTGGACCAGTTTCAGCAGGTGTTACCACTAGAAGCCGCACGGGAAACATTAACTTCTGCATGTATTCATGTTTCATTTCCCAGATTGAGCCTCCTAATGTGATGGTTGCACTTAGAGATCCAAGTTGGATTGAGGCCATGCACAATGAATTAAATCAGTTCTCAAAGCTGGGAGTGTGGCGTCTAGTCGAAAGGCCAGAGAACAAGAAGGTTATACCCACACGATGGCTGTACAAAAACAAGAAGGATGATACGGGTATAATTGTCAGAAACAAAGCAAGGTTGATTGTACAGGGGCACAGGCAAGTTCATGGGATTGATTATGATGAGGTATATGCTCCGGTGGCTCGATTGGAAGCAATTCGAATCTTTCTTGCTGTGGCAACGTATCTCAATTTTACGGTGCATCAGATGGATGTGAAGACTGCCTTCCTCTATGCAGAGATGAATGAAGAAGTCTATGTGACTCAACCACCAGGGTTCATAGATGAGGAACATCCAGAACATGTTTATCTGCTGGATAAAGCATTGTATGGTTTGCATCAAGCTCCGCGCACATGGTATGAAACTCTGTCCAATCACTTGGTGGAGAATGGATACACAAGAGGAGTGGTTGATCAAACGCTGTTTAGAAAAAGGGTGAAGGTAGACATTATCATGGTGCAAGTTTACGTAGATGACATCATCTACGGGTCAACAAACGAGGAATTGTGCACTGAGTTTGAAGAGATTATGAGGAAGAAATTTGAAATGAGTGATCAGGGAGAGATGAGCTTCTTTCTTGCGTTACAAGTAAAACAGGATGAATCTGGGATTCTTATTCACCAAGCAAAATATGTGAATGAGATTCTAGAAAAATTTAAGATGCAAGACTCCAAGCCAATCTCAACTCCCATGGCATCCAGACCTCTACTGACAACAGATGCAGATGGGGAGCCAATGAGTGAATTCATGTATCGGTCGATGATTGGATCACTTATGTACTTGACAGCAAGCATGCCGGATATTATGCATGCAGTGTGTCTGTGTGCCCGCTATCAGGCTATTCCTAAACTTTCACATTTAATTGCTGTTAAACGTATTTTTAGGTATCTAAAGGGCAGGCATAGGCTTGGACTTTGGTACCCAAAGAACACTGATTTCTAATTGTTTGCATATACTGACAGTGATTATGGAGGCAGTGATCTTGACCGGAAGTCAACAACTGGTGGATGTCAGTATCTGGGAGATCGACTCATTTCTTAGCAGAGCAAAAAGCAGCATACCGTCTCAAAATCAACTGCAGAAGCTGAATACGTGGCAGCATCCGCTGGATGCTCACAGGTAGTATGGATACAAAATCAGCTCACTGATTACGGTATGGAATTCGTTAACACTCCTATCTTTTGTGATAACGCTGCTGCTCTAGAAATTGTGAAAAACCCCGTTCATCATTCAAAAACAAAGCACATAGACATAAAGGTACATTTTATTCGTGACTGTTATGATCGGGAGTTAATTCAGCTCCAAAAGGTGAGCTCAGACTAGAATGTGTCTGATATTTTCACAAAACCCTTACCTCGCCCTAATTTTGAAATGTGTGTCGAAGGACTAAGGATGATTGCCTTCGAGGTATGATCTGATCAATCTTTCTTGTAAATATGTTTTTAGAAAATTTCAAAAATTTAGAAAATATAAATAAATAAAAACAAAAAACAAATGTGTGTTTACCTTTCAAAAGCCTCATAAAAACAGGGGAAGAAATATTGTTGTTTCAGAAAAGCTAAAAAATATCTGTTTGAGGTTTTTATAATGTCTTTTGTTTGCCTTGAGTTGGTAGGAAGTGATATAAATTTCCATGATGATCGGAGACTGACACGTGTAAGGCAGAAGTGAAAGACGTCTCAAAGATGGTGTTCGGTAAGCTAAATCAAAAACAATGATCATCCATGTAAGTGCAGTAAACTTAAATCTTATATATGTTTTAGTTTTCCATCCTAGTTTACATAGTTTAAAAGACTGAGTCCCAGCAAAAATGGGTTGAGAGTGGTATTCACTCTCTCACACGCCATGTTTATGCTGTCATGACAACACCACAGAAAAATGAAAAGAAAAAGAAAAATAAAAATAAAAAAAATTGAAAAGAAAAAGAAAAATGAAAAATCAATAAAGTAATTATTTTGTTTGGTCTTCTCTGCGTGCTTATGCGGCCGACCTGATCACCAACGGATAATTAAGAAAATAAGGGTTTGTCATGACGGTGTTGCATGGTTCCTCAAGTTGGGGGTTTGTGAATCCTCAATAAACTCTGAGGTTGGGTAGGTTTTGCTATGAACGATTGGGTGTGGGGACGGTTAAACATGACGGTAATTATGTACCACAATTTAAGCACTTAAAACTTTTAACTGGATGTGAGTTTATATGGTTTCAAAAATTTTGGGCAATTGTCTAGAGCGTCGAGTAACGGAAGCTGAAAAAGGTTCCTCAGTTAAAGATTTGTCTGGTTTGATCCATGAATTTACATCAGCTTCGAGGCAAGTAAATTTTTTAAATTTCTGTAATTAGAGTTTATTGTTTTATGGTTTATCTTATATTTCAAGTCTTTAGTTGTTTTTAAACTTTTAAGATCAAGATCAGATACTCGGGGTTTGAGTCTGAGGGGAAGCTTCGTGAATTCTCAAATTCTTTAAAGTTAACATTTTTTAGAGAATTATCATTTTTAAGGTTTGGGGTGCTTCTTGAAATGTTTTCAATCTTTGAGGGGCCTTAATGAAATTTTCAAAATAAGCATATAAAACCCCCTTTGTTTACGATCTTCATTATTACCCCTTTCTCGTTTACGACTCTCCCACCGAAACCCTAACTCCGCCGAGCTCCTCCGCCGGAAACGTGTTTCCAACCTCCTCCGACCTCCGCTGAACAATCCGAGCACACCATCATCCTCGCAATCGAATTCCGATCGTGAAACCCCCTTCAATCGCACTTTTTCATCGACCTTTTCATGGTTTTTGTGTCTCAAGCCCTAAATCGCAATTGTTCTCTGTGTTCCACTGTTTTCGAGACGATATCACGAGTGTTGAAGTCGGTTTTGTGCTAAAAACTCATAAAGGTAGTTGCAGATGGTTTTTGGTGTATATTTGAGGTGTTTAACTTGTTTACGAGATGTTGCAGGTGTGAAAATGGTGGTTTTTGGGCGTTTACGATCGTCTCGATGGAGAAGACGAAGGTTGACGATTACGATCGTCGTTTACGATTCGGGTTTACGACTCGGGTTTACGACTCGGGTTTACGATTCGGGTTCACGATCCACGGTTCCATTGGATGTTTACGATAGTTGATTACGATCATGTTTACGACAAAGGAGTTTACGATTGGGCTTCGGTCGATTTTCGGTGTTTACGACTGGGCTTAATGATTACGATTGGACGAAAATGGACTCGATCGTGAACCCATGTTAAAAATCGTAAACTCGCACTGTGGATCGTAATCTCATAAGAAGCACTTATACACTTAATTTTTTATTTTTTTTAAATATAATAATAGATCTCTTCAAACTTAAAAAATGTGTGTTTAAGTTAAATTTTATGATGTTTGTGAACGTGTGATTCAAAATCAAAATATTTCTCTTGAAAGTTTAAATTGAGATTTTCTGAACTTAAAAATTTTTAACGTGATAATCAATTGAACTTCAAGAAGATGTTGACAAACATAATTGAGCTTTAACGACAAGTCTGATACATGTGTCTTGTCTTTCTCAGATGGCAGACGAGATGCTCGACGAAGAGATTAAGTTTGAACCGGATCATTGCATTCCGGCATATCTTGAAGACCCACTAGAGAAGCATATGGAACTATTCTATTCACTGGTGGCTGGGATGAATACCTGCAAGATTAACCATGCCCTGAGGACAAGTGTGCTGATTGATGAACAACTTGTAAGGGAGTTCTGGGGAACTGCTAGAGCTGATGCAGATAAAACAACAATCACTGCAACAATTCAGAACAGGGAGATAGTGATTCAAGAAGATGACATCAGAAAAGGGCTGAACATCACTGATAGTGCTGCTGATCCGATTAAGTATCCGAAGGAAATTGTTCTAGCGGGTGCTCAATCTCTAGGATATGAAGGAAAGTTCCCTCCCATTTTCAAGAAGTTGTTGCCACACTACTGGAGGTGTCTGGCGCACTACATGCAGAAATCATTTCTAGGAAAGCGAACTAGCTTTGATCAGCTCAACCAACTACATGGAACTGCATTTGTCGCATTGGCCTTGGACTGGAAATTCAATTTCTCCAAGATGATGTTGTTAGATTGGATAGGCAATGCTGACCTGAGCGCCCGAGAACAGTTCCTGATGACACCGAGATTCGTACAGATGGTGGTCATGAAGAAATACCCTATGATTGAAGAGAGGGTGGAAAAACTGGATATTAAGGTGATGGATTGTGGAGTGTTTGGTCTACAGACCCAAGACAGAAAGGGTAAAAACAGCTTTCAGGGAAGGCTTGAATGGGTCAAGAGGGGTGCATTTCCCGAAGTGGCAAGGGAACAAGAAGGTGATGAATCTGAACCTGAAGCCGATGTGCCAACTGTAAATGCATCTGTTGTTGAAGATCAAGATATAACAGCAACTCCGGCTGTAAATGTCCAAGAAGAAGATGTGGTAATACCCTCAGATGAAGAAAATGTTATGGACGACATCTTTGCTAATAAAGGGAATATGGATGATGATATCTATGGAGACTTGGAACCAATCAGTCTGAAAAGATCAAGAGATGTGCTGAACTCTTCTTCCAGTGGTGATTCCATCCCTCATGAGTTGGATGTGCAGTTCAATGTGAATGAGATGCTCGAAGAGCCTGTCCCATACCGTGAACCATCTCCCAAAAAGAAGACAGATCCAAGGAGTATACGATTCAAGTTCACAACGACTAGCTCATGTCTGTTAATGATCCATCCAACTGAGTCTAGTTCTCAAAGTCAAGCTGCTCAAGAAGAATCGACAGTTCCAATTGTTGAAGAACAACCTGCCCAGGTTCAGACTGAAGGCCCTCTTCTGAGTGAACGTAGCCCTGTTCATGAAGAAAGGCAATCTATGGAGGTTGACAACACTATTGTTATACCCAGCCCTGTCAGAATAAGTGCCCCTAGTGGAACAAGCCAGCCACCAACTGTTATTCCAAGTTTCCGCCCACTTCAAGCTGTTGAGCTGCCAATTGAGATGAGGATAAGTGCAGATCCTCACATAAACTATCTGATGTCTCATAATAGAATTAGGGAATCTGAGATAAAAGCTCTCCAGGCAGAAAACAGAAGGTTAAAAGAGAAGGAGGTGGCTGACAAGAACAGAATGAAGTATCTGTATGAGACTTTGGTGGACCTGAAGAAGAAGTTTACTGATTTAAAGAATGTTGTAGAGTCAAAAGCTTCAGGTGCCCCTGGGCAAAGTTCATCAAGGGGTGTGCAAGGTGTAGAGGCAGTGAATGTAGATGATGGAGATGACAGTATTGAAATGTCTGACTATGCCCGAAGTGGAAGGGTCGTCTCCAAAGCACCTGAAGGCCATGACAATTGGTTTAAGGAATTCTTCCAAGGTCCAGCCCCCACTCAATACACCCTTGATGTTGGTGAAAGCTCCATAGATAAAAGGGGGAGTCGTGAGACCATCTTGTGTTGGCACTATGACATAGAGAAGAAACTGTTTGCTGTGATCCGTGACGGCTACAGTCCAATAGAGTACTATAGAACACGTGCCCAATTTCATTCCTGGACTGAGCCCGAGATTAGAAGTCTGCTTAGAGCTCCATACATCAACAGATGGAACTGCGCCGAAGGAGATCTTATTCGAAACAATTTGATGAGCCAATTAGAGAATAACTTGGTGAACTTCGAGCTGAAGCAGGTAAGATGGGTCGAGACTGGAACTGACCCAGTGACTGGAGAGTCAATAGGAGAAGCAAGGAGGCCACCCACCAAGCGCACTAGAGTGATCAATATGTTGGATGAGATCGAAGACGGTACCCTAGTCAAAAACTTAGACTGTTGGTGTTATGATCCAACAACTCACGAGGTGGTGGTGCTCTGCAAGAGATTGAGGCAATTTCGTTTCTATGATCCAGTTGATCTACTGAGATTTGGATAAAGAGACATCAAACTCCTCGCCTCCCAACCTATTCTCGGTGACGAGAATGATATGGAAAATGCTATAAGGGTGGGGATCTTTCATGGAACGGCTAATCGGATCGTGGCGAATGGATGGTGGTCGAACAATGTACAGAACACTTTCAGATTCGATCTCCAGCTGCCGTAGATAGTCTAATGGTTCATGCCTAGGGGAAGATTGTTGGGCTATATATTAGAGGCATGAACATTAGTTATGGGCTAGATAGTTTTTGGGCTTAATTAGTTTGTGTTTAGGCCATGTGGGCCAATTTTATTGTATTTATGATTGGGCCTTTTATGTTTATGATTGGTCGTAGGGTTTTAGGAAGGGTACTATATAAACCCTTATGTTTATGATCAATGTAAGCTTTTGGAATACACATTTACGATCTCCTCTCTTATTTTTGTTTCCGATCAGTTCATAGCTTCAAGTTAGTAGTGTTTTTCATTCAAGATTAGATCTTTATCTTAGATTTAATCTATTTCTTCTACTTGCTTCTTGAATCAATCTCATACGAGGATTCCGCACTCGTTTGAGATTAGATATCGTGTTCTTGGTTGGATCTCGGACCTACACTATTCAAATCTCATGTAGTTTTCAATGTCTACGTAAAGAAAACAAATATAAATTACTATTATACCATCTTTTTTTTAATATAAATAAAATATAAAGAAAACAAATATAAATTACTCTATATATACCATCTTTAATTAATATTGTGTCTTTACAATAACTTTAATCATACATTAGATAAAATATATGGCACATAAAGTGCTTCTTAACATGTGTTTTCTTTATACAACTTAACTAAAGGTTTACACATGCATAAAAAACATAAGAAAATCATAAAACAAAGGTCTTTTATCTTTAATTAATTATTATATATAAAATATCAATAGTAACTTCATTGTCCCTCACCATAAATTTGTTGACACTTTAGGAACCCTAACCTAGAACCTAGCTTTCATTCATATTCATTTTACTTTTTAATAAATAAAGTCATACCTTTTACAACCTTTTACAACTAACTAACGCATGTGATCAATTTTTACTAGAAATATGGTTCTAAAGTGGTAATTACAAATGAATTGTTTAACTCTAATTAGGGTTAAACAGGTAAGAGTAAGGTATATGTGTGTTTACCCACAAGTACAAGACCCATTTATTTAAAGTTGTTCATTTCATTTCACTTTTGTTTTAAAGCAATCATACAACACATTACACAGAACCAGACACCATCCCACCGTCCCCACCACCTTCCCCATGTCTGCAAACACTTTTCTATTTTTACAGCTCTCACTCTTCTATATAACGCTGCTACATCTCTCCCCTTTTCTCTCCATTCTTTCACTCTCACTAAAATGATCAAGTTTCTTCTTCTTGTTATTCTTGTACTTCTTGGGTGCTGCTATGTTTCCGTGGCGGCGGAGGAGAAGAAGACTTACATTGTTCACATGGCGAAGCACCACATCCCGACGAGTTTCGGAACGGATCACACTCACTGGTTCGACTCGTCGTTGAAATCGGTGTCGGAATCGGCGGAGATGATCTACGTTTACCACAACGTGATTCATGGATTCTCCACACGGCTCACTGTTCAAGAAGCGGAATCGCTCGAAAACCTCCCCGGGATTCTCTCCGTTCTACCGGAGTTGAAATACGAGCTCCACACCACGCGCACGCCGGAGTTTCTCGGCCTCGAGCAGAAGGGTAACTTGTTCCCGCAGTCCGCCGGAGATGGTGACGTCGTTATAGGTGTTTTGGATACCGGCGTGTGGCCGGAGAGTAAGAGCTTCGACGACACCGGTATGGGGCCTGTTCCGAGCGCGTGGAACGGCGCGTGTGAGACCGGGACTAACTTCACCGCTTCCAGCTGTAACCGGAAGTTGATCGGAGCCAGGTTTTTCGCGAAGGGGTACGAGGCGACTCTGGGCCCCATCGATGAGACTAAAGAGAACAGATCTCCGAGAGACGATGATGGTCACGGGACCCACACTTCCACCACCACCGGCGGGTCGGTGGTGCCCGGAGCAAATCTTATTGGGCTACGCCGCCGGGTCGGCCCGGGGGATGGCTCCACGGGGTCGGGTTGCGGTTTACAAAGTTTGTTGGAAGGGCGGTTGTTTCAGCTCCGATATTTTAGCAGCGATGGAGAAGGCAATCACCGACAACGTTAATGTTCTGTCGTTGTCACTGGGCGGCGGGACGGCGGACTATTATCGTGATAGTGTGGCTATCGGAGCGTTTGCCGCTATGGAGAAGGGTATTTTGGTCTCTTGCTCCGCCGGAAATGCCGGGCCCACTCCGTACAGTTTATCAAACGTGTCTCCGTGGATAACAACCGTCGGCGCAGGGACGTTAGACCGTGACTTCCCGGCGTACGTTAGCCTGGGCAACGGGAAAAACTATTCCGGCGTGTCGTTGTACAGAGGTCCGTCACTGCCCAATGAGATGCTGCCAATTGTGTACGCGGGTAACGCTAGTAATTCCACGAGTGGGGCGCTTTGTATGCCGGGGACGTTAATACCGGATAAGGTGAAGGGTAAAATCGTCCTTTGCGATCGTGGGGTGAATGCTAGGGTTCAGAAGGGTTCGGTGGTGAAATCAGCTGGCGGCGTCGGGATGGTGTTGACGAACACGGCGGCGAACGGGGAGGAGCTGGTGGCGGACGCCCATTTGTTACCGGCGACCACCGTGGGTGAAAAAGCTGGGGACGAGATACGCAAGTATGTAATTTCCGGATCTGCCCCTACGGCGGCGATACTATTCGAAGGTACAAAATTAGGGATCCAGCCGTCGCCGGTGGTGGCGTCGTTTAGCTCCCGGGGACCCAACACCATCACGCCGGAGATTCTTAAACCGGATATCTTAGCGCCGGGTGTCAACATCCTAGCGGGGTGGTCCGGGGCCGTCGGACCTACCGGTTTGCCGGACGATTCCCGGCGCGTGGAGTTCAACATCATATCCGGTACGTCGATGTCTTGCCCTCACGTGAGCGGGCTAGCGGCGTTGCTCAAGGCGGCGCATCAGGATTGGAGTCCGGCGGCCATCAGGTCCGCCTTAATGACCACAGCCTACACTTCCTACAAAAACGGAAAAATGATCCAAGATCTCGCCACCGGCTACCCATCTACACCGTTTGATCACGGTGCAGGACACGTGGACCCTGTATCCGCCGCCGATCCCGGGCTGGTGTACGACATCACCGCCGATGACTATTTCGATTTCCTATGTGCGTTAAATTACACGGCGGCGCAGATTCAGGTGGTCACAAAAAGAAACACCACTTGCGACGCCACCAAAACATACTCCGTCGCAAATCTCAACTACCCTTCTTTCGCCGTCGTGGTTCCGTCGGATTCCACCGGAAAAAGTGGTGGATCCACCGTTGTGAAACACACAAGAACGTTAACTAACGTCGGTCCGGCGTCGTCAACCTACAAAGTGTCCACATTTTCCGATAGCAAATCCGTACAAATGTCGGTGGTTCCTGAAACTTTGACTTTTGGTCAAGTGAATGAGAAGAAATCGTACACTGTAACATTTACGGTGGGTCCAATGGCTGTGAGTTCAAATGCGTTTGGCCGGATTGAATGGTCGGACGGGAAGTATGTGGTCGGAAGTCCGGTGGCCGTTAGTTGGTGATGGTTAGAAAATTGAAATTTGGTTTTTAAAAAGTTGTTCAACACACTCCAAACGGAGAGTGGGTGGGGGTTTGGATATAAATTTCAGTCTCTTTTTCTTTCTTTTCTGTTTTTGATTAGATTTAATTTAATTTAAAATATTGTTGATTTAAGGTTGTTTGATTTTTAGGGATTAAAGGTAGAAAAACATGAACAAGATTCTACTTAATAAAGTTGGGAATGTTTTCTTCCATTAGGCCCTGATCTTAAGTTGTTTCACTTATATTTAAAATGTAAAAAAAGGTTATTGTGTAAAAAATAATGAAGAAACGTTAAACTGAAAAATTAATTACGCTTGGGTTTCTAGTTTACTAGTTTAGTTTATGCATTCGGTAACAATGAGTAAAAGCACAAATGCTTTGTATGTATGTATTTTTTTTTCTCTTGAATATAATGCAGGAGAGGAAATGAATAATATATGTGATTTTCAAAGGGAAGTGTCCAAATTATGATGTGATTGGGGTGTTGTTTGGTCTCTAGCTCTTTGCTAGAGCCGTTTGTGTTAATAAAAGTTGCCCTTTAAAAAAAATTTATAACCATCTATATATTTAAAAGCGACGGGGGTAAGAATATCTATGTATTATCGTTGTAACGTGTAACCGGGGCGTCGACCATCCACGTCTTTTTGTTTTTAACTTTTGGTAGCTGGTATTGATTCTTTGGTAATATTTGTCCTCCTTTCTTTATCCTTGTAACTTTTGTGCTATTGGGACTATGGAGAATGAAATTTGTTTATTCTAGTTGTTTTTTCTTTCTCGAAATAGTATTTTGCGAAAATGTACAAGGTTTATTAAAAACCTAATTTCTTTGAAAGATCGAAAAATAAATGTGTCATTTACTTGTCATGTGGGAAGGAGTGGGGTTAAGTTTGGGTTAAATGCCACCAATAATTTAAGATGTGGTCTAGAGTTTAGATTCCTTGCCACACCACAAACTCTTTACTACCACATCAAGTGTAATGGGGAATTTGGCCTTCACAACCGAATGATGAAGATTTGGACTTTTGACATGATCATCATAGCTCGTAGAATATGAGATGTTCAGTATTCTAGGATAGGATTCCCTTTTTAACTTTTATCCACGTGTTTTTCTGTAATTTGCATGTCAGAATAAAGTCATTGGATAAGTGATTATTACGTTTCAGAGCCAGTTTTCTGAAAAAAATTTCCTGAAATTAAAATTAAGTGTGTACGATTATGTTAAAATATAAAAAAGTTACAGTCTTTCACCCTTTGTGTTGATATTATAATTATAATTAGTTTATAAAAAAAGTTGGGTTTGGTTGAGTTGTTTAATTAACGTGATATTTTACCGAGTTCCGTTTAAATTATAGAATTATTTGACAAAGAAATTGTTATACTATAAAAATGAGTAAATAAATGTTGCAAAACGTTAATATTTAAAAAAATGACCCTTTTTTGTATTTAAACTTTGTATCTTTTTATAAGGGCTATTAAAAAAATACCAATTCAGAAAAGAAAAGAAAAAAAAAAGGAAGAACAAACCGGGGCGGTTTGCCCGTAAAGCCCCGGTTTGAACCTCGTATTCTGGGTTCTGACGTGAAATGACTTTTTTGTCGTTTTTCTGTAATTTGCATGTTCAGAATAAAGTCATTGGATAAGTGATTATTACGTTTCAGAGCCAGCGGTAGCGGTATACGGTATACGTCGTGGAAGGGCTATTTTTTTTTTTTAACGGCAAATGCATTAACAGAAGCAACACCCCAAGCAAGGCACTCAGGGCTGCCAAACAACAAGATTACATCGCAACAAACAAGAGGTGCGGCCGTATAAAAGACCGAGACTTACATCGATTTACAAACCAGAAATAACTCATATTTTTAATTTCTAAAAGCACCCTGTGAATCGAAGGAGACCGGTTGTTGAAGACTACATTGTTCCTTTCCATCCAAATGCACCAAACACCCGTAAAGAAAACCGCTTTAACCGCCTCACAATGCTCCTTCCTCACAAAACCACCTTTATGGATATTGGCCACATCCTTGAAAGAGAAAAAGAACACAGCCGGCAACCCGCACCATTGCGAAATCAGGGTCCAAATAGTGTTCGCAAAAGAACAGCCGGAAAAAAGATGGTCCACGGATTCAATCCCTTCACCACACAAATCACAGGAAATCGAGGGAAGAGAAATGTTTCGACGAACCAGGGCCTCCTTAGACGGGATTCGGTTAAGAAAAGCCCTCCACATTAAAAGGTTAACCTTAGACGGAACCCCTTTGCACCAATCCAGCACCTCCGGACAACCCTGGGAATTAGCCGAATCCACCAACTTCCTAAGAGCCTTAATAGTGAATAAACCCGAATTGTCACCAACCCATTTCCAAGTACCATCCACTTCCAAAAAAAGTTGCTGCAGATTAATTCCCATGGCCAGAAATTCCTTGCACGACCTCACAATACCTTTCCAAATGCCTCCCAGAGAGGGTTGAATAGGAATGAGCTCAAGACGATCCACCCTCGAATGAATAGACCCTATTACTTTACGCCACAACCGAGAGGGTTCAGTAATAAAGCGCCAATACCATTTAGCAAGAAAACATTTATTAGCAATCCCCAAATCCACCAGACCTAAGCCCCCTGCATTTTTTGATTTAAGGATAGTATCACGGGAGACCCAATGAATTTTATTTTTCTCCTCGTCCCCACCCCATAATAAACGGAAACGGATTTTATCCAACGCATCAATGACCTTCTTCGGAGCGCGATATAACGAGAAATAATATGAAGGAAGGCAATTTAACACGGATTTAATGAGGACAAGCCTCCCTCCCATGGACGTGTTCCTAGCCTTCCAAGAGGATAATCTTCTTTTAAACGTCTCCACCACCTTACTCCAATTCTTTTGAAGGTTCATATTAGCCCCTACCAACAATCCCAGATATTCGAATGGGAAATCAGAGATCCTGCATCCCAACACCCCAGCCTTCATCTCAACCTCTGCATCCTCAACATTCACCCCTGTCACCGTACATTTATTAAGATTCACCTGTAGCCCTGAAACGAGGAAAAAGCCCCAAAGGAGACGCCTCAGATTGAGAAAATTTTCTTCCGACCACTGCCCAATGATCATAACATCATCCGCAAACAACAAGTGAGAAATCATAGGCCCATTTTGCGGAAGAGGAATCCCATGAAAAACCCCTATGTCCCCCGCTTTTTTTAAAATCCAATGGAAGGCCTCCATTGCAATTATGAACAGGAAAGGAGAAAGAGGGTCCCCTTGACGAACCCCGCTACAGCAATCGAACTCAACAGTAGGGGAACCATTTACCAGAACCGACGTACGAGAGGCCAAGAGAATACCTCTAACCCAACATCTCCATAACACGGGAAAGTTCATTTATTCCAAGATCGAGCCCAAGAACTCCCAATCAAGAGAGTCATAGGCCTTATTAAAGTCGATCTTAAAAAACATCGCTTGGCGATTCGTTCTCTTGAGCCAAGACAAAATCTCGTTTATTATAAGGGGGCCGTCTACAATATTTCTCCCCGAAACGAATGCCATTTGGGTTTCAGAAATCAAACAATTCATGAGAGGCTTAATCCGATTAGCAAGAATCTTAGATATCACCTTACCAATACATCCGAGAAGACAAATGGGGCGAAAATCAGAAAAGTTCAGCGGATTCGAACATTTGGGAATAAGGCACAAAAAAGAGGAAACACACCCTTTCGATAACCGACCTTCAACATGGAACATGTCCAACACCTTTTGAAATCGTCCTCAAAGATACCCCAGAACTTTTTAATAAAATCGAAGTTGAAGCCGTCCGGCCCTGGGGCCTTGTCACCCCCACAATCCCACACCGCACGTTTGATCTCCTCTTTCGAAAAATGGGTGATTAGACTGTTCGCATCTACACTCGAGAGACGGTTAATCCCTTGACAACAAAGGGGCGGTCTGCTCGACGACGGTGCCTGGAATTTTTCCTTAAAGAAAGCAGCAGCCTGAGCTTTAATCGTAGCCGGGTCCGTGATCCAAACCCCATCTACCATAATTCCGTTGATTCTGTTACTAGCCAACGAGGCCTTCATGACACTATGGAAAAATTTAGTGTTTTCATCACCTTGAATCGCCCACCTAACCTTCGCCTTTTGAGCCAAATCCCTTCGGTTGAAAAACTCAATCTCAGCTAACTCATTTTTAGATCTACTCCATTCTTGTAATTCAACATCAGATAGGTGGCGCAACTCAGAGGCTTCATCCCATTTATTACAAGAAATTAAAACCTCCTTTCTTTTGGCTTCTCTTTTGATCCTTTCCTCGCAGATCCAATTTTTTAAGGCCTCTTTAATACATTTTAATTTGGAATGAAGAGCCTTGTCACTCTTGCCTTCAAACATTTTGCCTTCGAAGGCCTTTTTCACCACCAAATGACATTCAGGATGGGCAAGCCATGATGAAAAAAACTTGAAAGGGGTAGGCCCAAAGTCCCGGATTGAAGTTTGAAGGAGCAACGGGTTGTGGTCAGACCACAATCGTGGGAGGGCAGTAAAGGCTGCGTTGGGCCACCTGTTAATGAAATCCTCACACACCAAGATACGATCGATTTTACTGAAATTGATTCCCTGCCCATACGAAAATGTGAATCTCGAACCCCCCATACGATATTCAAAAAGACCGGCCCTGTCGATGAAATCATTGAAGATTTCCGCTCCTCTCGCATTAAAAGAAGAGTATAGGCAGTCCTCCGGATAACGCAGTTCGTTAAAATCACCCGCAAGGACCCAAATTCCGGATCTGCCTTCCATAATCCCACCAATTTCGTTCCATAATCTCCTTTTCTCCACATCCGGTTGAGGCGCATATATGTTTAGAATATTAAAATTCACCTGCAAACCCACCAACACACCAGAAATTAAAAGAAAATTATTATGTTTTACCGACGATCGCACCGAGAGGATAGACGGATTCCACAAAGACAGAATCCCTCCGGATTGCCCGTTGGCAGCAACGGCCTCCCAATCACACTGCTGGTTACCCCAAATACGACGAATCGGAGCTCGAGAAACATCAGAGATCTTGCTCTCTTGAATACATATAAAATTTGGCCTGTGATGACGTTTCAATTGGTTAATCCAATCAATTTTGGACGAACCCAACCCTCTGCTATTGATACAAAGGATATCCATTAAAACACAATTTTATCCCCTGTCCCCCTGATAACCCCTTCCACCTGCACTTCACAACCTTCTAAAGCCATCCCCACACATTCCCCGACCTTTATAGTACTCGATACTTCGTCCTCCAATACGGCAGACACAGAATTTGAGTCCCTAACGAACGAAGTTTGGACATTCTGGGAAGCGACATTGGTGAATCTACCTTTCATCGAGTCGCAGGACCACTCCGCTCGAGAAAATCCCCTTTTACCTTTCGCCACCGTCCCCCAAAATATTCTTTTACCTCCTCCTTGGTGGACCCGATTAAAGATAGAACCCCCACCCTGTTTTTTATTTTTATTTCCAACCCTTGAAGTCCACTGGTCAGCCTCCTTATTGACCCAACAGGAGCTCAACCAGGGGTCATGGGCCACACTACTCTCCCTGGCCACATCGTTAAGATCCGGTAAAGTGGGCTCCTGCATCAGACCACCAACATTATCCTCTACCCCGAGGCCCACTTCCATCCCACCCAATTGGGCCGGCCCTCCTAGCATATTACACACAGGGGCTCCAACCGTTTCCCCTAGATATGGGACCACCTCCTGCAAAAGCGCCTCCTTATCGACCTCTATACCAGCCCCCCTCGAGACGGCACCGCCGCCTTCCTCTAGGAAATTGGAACCATGATTGTACTTCGCGTGGGAACCAGCCACACCTCGATCCTCTAACACAGTGCCGCCGCCCAGCCCGTCGAGGAAACCGAGGTCCTCGTCGTCCCGAATCTCCCTACACTCGCCGTCCTCCCAGTCTTCATCCCCCTCCTCCACTGGTTCTACTTCCGACAAGTTAGCATGAGGCACTACTCTCTCTTCTTCCAAAAATTTGGGAGACCAGCTAGAGGGGTCTTCTCTAACCATGACAGTGTATGACTTGTCTTTCCATTGAATTTGCACCGTTTCTTCGATGGATTTCCAGGATTCGGACAACACGTGCACTGACCCCCATGAAATATCTTCCAAAAGCCATGAAGATTGAGCTGGCCAGATTATTCTACCGAAGCCTTTCGCAATGGCATCATATGTAATGTCGTCTCTTAGGTGAAGCGGGACCCCAAAAATTTTCAGGCCAACAATTCTAAGTCTAGGACAAGCTTGCCTTGCCCAAGCTTCCAGGGATAGAAAGTACAGTTGCCACCATTTGTCTTTGGCAACCAAAAAATCCTCTGCTTGGACTTTTGATTGAAAACCAAAAGCATGTGAAGACCCCCCAACATGCACCACGTCGAAATCAGACTCACCACCTTCATGCTTTAGGAGCTTGACACTACACAGCGATGGGCCATCCTTAGCTTCTCCAAGGAGGGCTCTACCGAAGAATGATGCCGGGTACACCGCACCCTCCTCCGGAATAGAGAAGGATCTCCATTTTGGGATGAAAGGCACCATACCCTCTTCATTCACCATTATTCCTTCCATCTGATTAATACCCAGCACCGCATCTTTGAACGATTTTCCGCCATCCGAGTGGCCAGGGAGGTTAGCAATCACCGATCGGACTTTCGGTTCAGTAATGGCCTCCCTCCCCCTGCCGGAAACATCGACTGACCTGCAGGAGACCATCTCGGCACCTGAGATAAGTTTGCCGTAATCCGACGGCCACCAATGCTAATCTTGTTCAGTCTCTCCACCATTCTATCCACATTAACAACATCTTTAAAGCGGATAAAACCAAAACATTCCTGGTTAAACCTTTTCTTCCTTGCAATGTACGCGTCCTCCATTTTCCCCAGATTATTAGCCGCCCTCCATAAATCTGCTACCGATGTACCTTCGGGAAATCCGGAAATGAAGAAGGAGAAAGTCAGTCTCCCTCCCATCCGCCGGTGCCCGACCGTTTGCCACCCTCCTCCGTCCTTTGACATGTCTGTGACTTACTAGTATGCCCCGTAGAAGGGCTATTTAATCGACTCTTACTGTTTTTTATAGCTTTTTTTTATATTTTTTTTCTTTTTTAGAAAAACCCTGAATGAGTACCTAAATAATACTTCTTTAAGCCTGAGGCCTCCAACCGTCCCAAATTCTCAATTCACAATTTCAAATTAGCAACTTCACGTCTGACGATTTGGGTTCTGACTCTCATGAATAACTCGCCGATCCTCAAGCAATCGTAGACCGTCGTTGGAGTTTCATCGAGTCGATGATCCTAATTTCATCTCCGCTAGGGTACTAGGTGAGTTTCTCTCAATTTAAATCTTACATTATTTTCATTTGTACCTGATCATGCATTGTTTACTAAGCTTTTGTTTCATATTAGCGCTCATTTTTGTGCATGGCGGATTTACTGACCATTGATTTTTATCAATATTTTATATTTGTTCTTACTCATGATCAGTTCCTTTCGTTCTTTGTAAGTATGTAGTATATTTTTAGTCTTTGTAATGTAGGTGTTGTTGTGAAAAAGCCTAATAGCAAAACAAAGAGAACAAGAATAAAGGGAGATTTTATTATTGAATGATATGTATCACAATAAAATACAAAGGAATATTTATAGGGATGAAAAAACTTGGAGAGGAAGAGGAACTATATTAGGAATTGATAACCACAATAATATATTATATTTATAACACTCCCCCCTTGGTTATCAACTTCATACGCTTTAAGTTGCTACCTCATTAAAATTCTTTCCAGGAAAACTCAGTGGGACAAAACCATAGCTAAGGGAAAAAGAGTGCAGCGCGTATTTGTCGCCCCCTCATTTTTGACATGTATTTATGTGAGTAGCATCGATCTTCGGTGAAAAATTGTTCAGTACTTTTGCAGTGGCTGATTGTTCCTTGGTCCCTTGATGTGCAATTCCTTAAGCTGACCAATGGTATATGATCTTCATGAAAAACTCTCAGATTTTAGAAAACTGTGTTTTAAAGCTAGCCCAATAGCCGATTGGGGTAGGAAGCAACATTTTTAACGATAGAGGATCTCATTTCTCAGCTCCGGTTATTGTTTTTTTAATAGAGTTTCAACACATCGCGAAAACGTTCACCGCCTCATGCCTCATCTCATAAATAATACCACAAGATCCAAAAATGACGTTGTATAACCATGTTGTATTACCTGCATCTAAATAACTAAAAATACTTGTTTCGTTGGGTTAGTAAAATATAAACTTATATATTTATACCTCCAAAGTATCGCCATTGGACATAGGCAATATCATGTAAATGAATTTAAATAAATGCTATGTCTAGTAAGAAATAATACTGCAACAAGTGCACATAGTTGTAGTACTTTCACATCAAAATTTTTGCATTTTTTGAAAACGTTCATTTTATGTATCTAGATAAGCAGAAAATCTTTAGCTATATGATGGAGTCATTAAAAAGGGTATTAAAGTCATTTAACCTTTAAATGAAAAAAATGCATACGACAAAATATTTACGCATCAAACAAATAAAAACGCAAAACATAAAATCTTCAAACAACAAACGCATATTTGACATAAAAATAACGCATAGACTAAAAAACTCAGAAAACACGGACACCCTTAGACTTTAAAAAAACGCATGTATTCAAATAAAGCGCATGTATTAAATAAAAAACGCATATCAAAAATTAAAAAAACGCATATAATTTAAAAAATCACAATAACACCCCAAAAAACACACAATAACTGTTTTACACTTTAATATAACCGCATGTATTCAAATAAAATAACACACTATTAATTTTTATACATAATATCACGCATACTATATCAAAAAACTCCTTAACAAAAACATAACTATCTTACAATTTAATAAAAAAACGCATGAATTGAAATAAATAAACGCAAACTTACTTTGAATACATAAAAACAACGAATATTAGATATAAAATCACGCATAAAAACTAATTGTTTCACACTTTAATATAAAACGGATGAATTCATATAATTAAACGCACCCTTACTTTTATACATAAAATCACGCAACATGTATAAATAAATCACGCATTAAAACCTAACAGATTTAAAATTTAATATAAACGTTGTCACACCCCGACCGACGGTGGAATACGCCGGGGCGCGATGATTGTCCAGATGCACACAACACTAATTAATGTTGCGATATTCTTAATCAACCCATTTCGAATAATAAAAGTAATCAATACATAACATGATATAATCCAATCAACAATGAAACAAATTAACTTGTTTAATTAGATAACACTAAGTCCGCATGCGATC
>JBCNJP010000027.1:46470689-46493689 GCA_039602395.1 Deinandra increscens subsp. villosa | reverse complement strand
ATTGAAGCCTTATTTGGATGCAGCAGACATTCATGGGCAAATTGACAAAGACGATTACTTTTTGGCGCCCACATCTGAAAGCCCCGAAACGTGAAAGGGAAGTACGGTCTGGCTGAAGACCTTAAAAACTTAGTGCTAACTGGGAGGCAACCCAGCGGTTTGTTTTTCGTTTGATTTTTGTGTGTTTTCGTAGTTCCGTTAGATTTTACGTTTTTGGTGTGTTTTCAGGAAATCGGGAAGCTCGGGAGTGAATTTGTGCCATACACTGCGTTCCAGGTAAGTTTTAATGAAAGTGTTGCAGTATTTGTGCTCGGTGGTGCAAAACATGTTGTTTTCCCAGAGATAGAAAATTTTTGAGGCACCAAATTTTCAAAACTTTCTGCCAAAAAAGGGCAGGGGCGGTACGCCCAAAAGTAATAAAGTTAGGGCGGTACGCCCCAAAAATTGCCTCAAATTTTCGGATTTCAAATTTCGGGCGGTACGCCCTAATCACCAACATTTTGGGCGGTACGCCCAGATTTTTAAATGAGAAAAAAATAAAAACCCTTCGAACGGGCCGGTTGTCTTCACAACCCAACCCATCTCCACCGCCGAGAAACCTCTCCACCGCCACCACTGTTTCCAACCATCGTCACCCACCCTTCGCTCTCGACCACAACCAACCAACCACCACCACCGACGGACCAGGACATCACCACCACAGTCCGCCGAAGGATTTGAGCCGTCGACTCACAATCAAAGGCCGACTACCGGGTCGCCGGCCGAATTCGTGATCGCCAAGCACTTTCATTTCGCTCAGAGCTATTTCCAGGTTCCATTTCTCGTTCGTGTTTATTTAATTTTCGTATTTAGAGTGTTTGTTGATTGTTAGGTTAGTTTTGTGGCCGCTTCGTTGGTTAATCGGTTACGAACCGAATTATTGTGAGATATATGAGGTTGTCGGAGTGTGGATTGCTAGTCGAGCGATCGGTGTCAACCGATTTCGTTTTTTTAGCTTCAAAATGGGCGGCTTACCGCTTAGGGCTCGTTTGTTTGCGGCGGTACGCCCCAAAATGAAATTAGGGTTCCTGCAGATAAATTGGGCGGCGTACCGCCCCATTTGGACTACTTTTGGGCGGTACGCCCTGGGACATATTTCACAGAATTTTTCAAATTTCCCCAAAAATCCAATTTTTGTCGTTTTTGATTTTTAAATTTAAATTTTGTTTTCTTTCGAGTTTAATTTTGTTTTTCTTTATAAAAAACTTTGAAAAAAAACCAAAAAAAGTAAAAAATCGAAAAAATCAAAAATAGTTTGTGAACGTGACAGTCAATTGCAGGAAGGCCCGGTTATTATCATTGCTATTGTTTCTTGTGCTAACTTGTGTGAATCAGGATGTCGGGCCAGCAGGGATCTAGTTCTGGGACACGCGGTCCCAAGAGGAGGAGAAGGGGAGATCCGGAATCTGCTGTTCCGGTTCCTCCATTCAGGAGGAGGATTATCGGCTACTGGGGGCCGGAGATTCTACCGGAGGCGGATGTTCCAGCACCTCCGGTCGAGAGGAGGAACCATCAGCACCACTCGTTGCTGAGGTTCGAGCACGGGTCGCATGAGGAGCGGCATATGAGGAAATTCGTGGCGATGCCGTTGCTACATCACCGTACGATCGACTGGGGTTTGCGGGCGCAGATTGGGCAGCTTGAGAGGATTAGAGGGTTAGTGACTGAGAGATGGAGGAGGGCGTTGACGCCGGATGACCACCAGTACGTGGAGCTGACTGTCGAGTTCCTATCAACTTTCCTGGTGGGTCCGATGAGGTTTAGAGATGGGAACGCCTTGACATTTGCTTTAGGCCGTCAGACTCATCATATGAGCATTCTGGAGTTCGCGGTCTTGTCAGGGTTGTACACTCAGGAGGAGGTTGACGCGCCGGGGTTTGCTGAGCTGCCACGCGGGGTTTTTAGCCGAGCACACCCACAGGAGGTTACTGATTTGTATCTCGCCGCGTTTTGGGATGAGATTGGAGCAGTTCCGTACTTGGACAGTGTGATTGAGTCACAGATTAGGGATCCTTTTATCAGATATATCCACATGATAGTTGCGTGTACTATTCTCGGCCGCCGCTCTGGCGTCAAGAAGTGCCCGAAGTTGGACTTGGCTGTTTTACGATCGATTGTTGAGGGGCATGACCTCAACATTGCTGGGGTGCTGATTTCATCTTTTGCTAGGAGGAGGACGTCGGGGAAGGGCGTCCATCTGAGTATGGGGCCCTATGTGACGAGGATAGCGAGGAGACTGGGAGTGTTTGATGCGGGTAGGTATTTAGAGACCCACTTGACGATAGGTGCTGAGACTTCACATTATGAGCTGGGTGATATGAGGTTGGCCTCGATGGTTACCATGACTGATCCCCCAGTGGGCGCCTGTTAGAGATAGAGTTGTTGTAGGAGATGAGGCAGCTAGGGCCGCGAGGCGGCATAGGATTTTGCACCAGGTAGAGAGGCCGTTGAGGCAGAGGCCAGAGAGACCACCGAGGGCTGATCAGGTTACATTAGATATGGTTCAGAGACTGTGCTGGATTATGTGGATGTGAGGTTTGAGAGGATCGAGAGGGCGATGCGCTGTATGATGACCCATTAGGGTATGGCTATCCTTGAGTTTTTTCAGGAGCCCGAGGGAGATGATGTAGGAGAGGATGGAGGTGATGATGAGATGCCTGAGGGAGGAGATGTTGATGCAGGTGGAGATGACGCTGGAGATTATGATGCTGATGTCACTGCCACTGCCGATCGGTCTTGTTTCTTTTACCCTTGTACTTTTTTTTGGTTATTTTGTTTTTACTAGATCATGGTCTGTATGATATTACACTATATTATAACTGGGGGTACTGTACGGGATAACCGGTTGGGTGGTTGTGATTTCTTTTTGATTGTATATATGGTATGATGTTTGTGTTTCTTGTTAGCATCATGATTGAGATGTGATATTCCTACATTACTTCTTCTATCCGATTTCTGGAATTCACGGTCTATTGCAAGAGGGTGTTGGCACGACTTCCGAGGAGATTTCACGATGTTATCAGGGGAGTCCGTTCCAACTTGTTTCTTTTTATTTATTCTTCTTTTTATTTATTATTCTTTTTATTTATTGTCGCATTTTTATTTTATCATTTTATTTTATTTTTATCGTTCGTGTCTGTATATTCGTTATGTGCGTGTCTCCTATCACATTGAGGGCAATGTCGATCTTAAGTGTGGGGAGGGGGACAGGACGTCAGTTTGAGTAGTTTTTTAATTTTTTTAATTTTTAGGTAGTTGTGTTTATTTTGAAAAAAAAAACACAAAAATCCAAAAAGATTTTTCAATTTTTGAGTCATTTTTAGTTTTTAGTTTTTTAGTCAAATTTGTTTTGGGATTAATTGCCGGTACATGGAAGATGATAGTACAATTGGGAGTCAATGTTCATAATAAAAATAAGGAAAGAAAGGGATAAGTGGTAAGAAAAGGAGAGAATGGAAAATATATCTAATTTGTGATGTCTCGGTAGGCCCAGCTGATTTAGTAAAGCTTAATTATCCCTTGGTGTTTATTATTGTATAAATATGTAATTAAATTTGTTTGCCAGTGGGTTCCCATTTTATGAGTTAGAGTGATATTGAAACTGATGATTAGGAGGAAAAATACCTTTTTAAATTAGAGACTTGTATATCCTCAGAATACTTGGCACGTTATGATCTTTTTGCGAAAGCAAATCCAAAAAATAACGGCGCCCCATTTTTCCATATTTGAGCATATTAGGTAATTAATTGATTAATAAATTAGAGTGAAGGGACAGAATACTCACGTACGAACTAAGGATAGTATCTCGTGGTGAGTGCCTCTGATGATGTTTTGGATCTCGCGGGCAAAACACTCACGTATGATTTTGGGGGTAAGACCTTGTGAAAGAATGCCTCTGATGATGTCCGTTGGTAAGTATAGTTAAAATTAACCAACTATAAAAAAAAGAAAGGAAAATGAAAAATAGAAGCATCAGTAGTCAAATAAATGCTCAAGCAACTTCACTATCCATTCAAATCCATCATTCTTGGGATATATGAGTATCTAGTTTAACTTGGGTGGGGAAAATATAAATAATACATCTTTATTACCCTTTACTTTGGCCGAATATGAGTCGGGATTAGATTGAGCTAGAATTTTATGAATGTGGGGCACATTGGCGGGTTAATACAAATGATTGGTAATTCATGTAAACACCTTGGGGGCTCAAAGATTAGTGGTTGGGTTTAGTCGAATAGAAATACTGGCAATTGCAATTAGTATATATGAATACATGTTGGAATGTGGATTGAAAAAGGTTGATAGTTTGAAATGTTAAATGACTTTGAGTTGATTTTCCCAATTATGATTCCATGGCAGTTTTTCCGAGACGGAAAAAGTCAAGTGTGGGGATGTGATGTTAGTCCAATGTGTCGTCGTTATTGTTGTTAATTTGTCATATTTAGTTATAATAACGGTTGGATTACATTACATTTACACGGGTTTTATGTTTTGAGGTACCATAAGCTTAATGAGCTAAAATGGAGCTGTTATGAGGAAACAGTGCTTGGTTGGCCGGAATCTTTGAGTTCGCCGGAAAACTAAAAGAAACGAGAGATAAGCGATACGTGTTTTTGTGTGGAGATGGAAAGCCAAATAATGAGGGTATTGATTAAGAATCAATTGTTGTCTTAACTCAGTGATTAATCTCAACTGAATTGAGTTGAATGATGAACCGTTACTGGAAATCGATCCGTGATAGGGTTTAACGGTCGGAGATCGTGACTGTGTGTTAACGTCCTCAAACAAGTTTGAGCAATTGGCAGATTCAGTCCCTCCTGGCTTTTACTAATCTGACACATGGTTTGAGGTAATTGCATAAAGAGCCACTCAAGTTTTATCAAAGGAAAATGATTTAGTAATTGGCAGGAATAGTCCCTCAGTCTTATAAATGGATAACGAGACTAACGGAAAGTAATTGAGAACGTAAACGATGACCAACCGAGTGTGTGCATCTCAACACCATATAACGTGTAGCGTTTATAAGAAATATAAACCTAAACGACCTAATAAAATCATAGATAACAATCTCTAATTATCCGTTTGAATTCACATAAAATCATAGTTATAACCCCATAACCATTGTTTATAAATTCCTATAAAATTATAGAAACGCTTCGTGTACATCGTCACATAAAATCATAAAATATAATGTGTATATATATACTTATATACCACATAAAATCATAGATATAACTGTCACATAAAATGACAAAACGTTTTCATGAAATCATAAAATATGATTTACATAAAATCATAAAATATAATTATTCAAGTAAGTTAACCGACGTCTAGACTCATGTGCAATGTTCGTAACTATTCTAGTTAACAGAGGTAACAGACGTTTACTAAAAGATAACACAAGTTATTAACTGTAAAACACGTAATCGATCTTGCTAGTGCATTATTACAATCGGATTCGGACACACAAGGTAAATAATCTTCTTTATATTGATCACAGCTTGTAAAACAGAGAGAACAATGAGTATTCAGGTTACACCATGTAAAACACACACTTAAGAAAGCTCAGACCTCACTCACACTCTCTGAATCAAACTGAAACCTATATATAGAGACTGATCCGGCGGACCAACATACTAGCGTATCAGGTGGTCCGGCGTACCACCTGATCCGCCACTGATCCGCTGGATCTATAAAACACAAACTTATAAATTTACATATTCAAAATACTAAGACCTAGCACTAGACAACACAAAATGCTCTAACAAACTCCCCCTTGTCTTGTGCTAGTCTTCAGAAGCTTTTGACTCTGTCTTCTTCCAATCCTGTCTTCTGTTATTTCCAGCATGAATCCCACCACCAAAACAAACGTTTATCACCTTCTGAAATTGCATTGCTTGATCACAACATTCAGGTTTGTAGAGAATCTTGTTAGAATGTAGCTTTTCAATATCATTCTTTGACAGATTTATCAATGACATCGGGTCGTAGATTCTCACAACCTTGTTATCTTCTTTGATCACAATTACAGCTTCTCCAGACACCTCATCATAATACCACCACCTCAAAGTCTTGATGAAATCTTGTTCAAGACTTTTTAGAGGTATCTTCTTGAGCTGAATCGGCTTCTTATATTTCAGAATCACTACTGGTCTGCCTGTGATAGGATGAATATTTGTTGGATGCTCAGAGTAAGTTGGCCTTTGAGGAGTCAAAAACCTGAATCTTCCTTGACATTCTTCAATTAACTTCTCTTTAAACACAGCAGCCAAAATATTTCCTCCAGGATTCAAAAATGGACTTCTAGCCAAGTCCCTCACATCACAAACAGGTAATGTGTTAAATCTTGTAGCATTCTTCAGATATACAATCCCGAACTCCTTCTTGATAGCATAGCATTTGAGTTCAGAATCATACATCCAACTGATAATCTTTCCAGAAGCTTGTCTTCCTTTTCTATCAAAAAACCTTTTCTGATCAACAGGTTTTGAAGACTTTTCAACTTGAACTGGAACTGGAAGTTTCTTAGCCCTTTGATCTTTTAACCAAGCTTCAAACAACAGCTTCTTTTCCTCTTCTTCAGACATATTAACAGATTCAGATGCTTCAGGTTGTTCTGATGGTTTCTCTGTTTTAACCTTATCCTCACTGTCTTTTCCAAAGAAATTAAAACCTTCAGAATAGTCGTTATCAGAAAAATTCCCATACATCGTCGGATCATTGGGATATTCTTCTGCCGTCATATCTTCCACTAACACATGTTCATCTTCAAACACCACTTCTTCTTCTGAATCATCTTCCTGATATGGCTCAGCAACTGGCACATTCTTAACATCGTCCACATTTAGAGCAAATATGGCTGCCAGTTGCTCTTTAGTGAAAAGATTAACCAACTCTCCCTCTTTCATCTCAACCCTTGATATCGGAGTCACATTATATATCTCTTTGTCTGTAGACTCCCCCTGAGATGTCGTGGCTGTACCAGCAGCAGCAGATGATGTTCCTGCTATATCAGTACCAGTACCAGCACCACTAGCACCACCTTCAGGATTATCAGGATCATCGTTTAAAAACTTCATCACATCCTCTTCTTCTCTGCAAGTTTCTTTGGCGTCCAAGGCTGATACTCTAGATTCAATTCGGAACATGTTGTCTAAGTTTGAATCATTGTACAAGCATAAAGTTTGTCGCATTCGTACTGACAATGGTTCTGAATTCAACAATGCCAAAATGAAGGATTTTTGTGGTTCGTTTGGAATTTATCATGAATTCAGTGCGCCGTATACTCCACAACAAAATGGGGTAGCTGAACGAAAGAATCGAACATTGATTGAAACGGCTCGAACGATGCTAGCAGATGCACATTTACCAATTAAGTTTTGGTCTGAAGCTGTTCATACTGCATGTTATGTGCTCAATCGTGTTCTAATTGTTAAAAGATTTAACATGACAAGTTATGAATTGCTCCGAGGTCGAAAGCCAAATTTGAATTTCTTGGAACCATTTGGGTGTTCATGCACGGTTCTCAAGGAAGGTGGAAAGTTTGATGCTAAAGCTGTTGAAGGCATTTTTGTTGGATATCATCATCCAATGAAAAGGGTTTATTTTACATCTTCCAAAACAATTGAGAATCATATTAATGTGGATTGTCATCGATATACCTTTCTACAACCTAAATCGGTTGATTCTCGAGCTTTTGATTATAATTCTTTTGTTGATTCGTTCTCGGCTACACAAAAGAGTTCTGCTAAAGAAGATGAGTCTGAAATCTTATCTGCTGCTATCATGTATACATTGTCTACTCCTGGTTCCGGGTCATGGATTCCTAAGCTTCCTAATTCATCTGTCATTACTTCGTCTAGTCAGGATGTTTCTAGTTTAGAAACGATGAGTTCGTCTGACGATGATGATGAAAGTTCGTATCATGAAGCTGAGTCAACACCTGTTGACGATCCAATACCGTTACCAAGTACAAGTTCTTCGGTACTAGTTTCTTTACCGTTAGATGATCTTTCAGGCACAGAAGAAGCAGATGCAAGTTTACCTAATAATTTGGCAGATAATATTCCTGTTGCTGATTCAACTACTCTGAGGATACACAACATTCATCCTCAAGAGAATATCATTGGTGATCCGAGTTCTGGAGTTCGCACACGTCATCAATTAGCAGATTCCGTTGATGCTTTAATTGCTGAAATCAGGGATTCAGGAGTTCAGAATGACGTGTTTCATTCATGTTTTCTGTCTCAAGTTGAACCAACCAATGTCGATCAGGCGTTGGGAGATGCTTCTTGGGTTGAGGCTATGCAAGAAGAGTTGCAGCAATTTCAGAAATTGGGTGTATGGCATCTCGTGGATTTACCCGCTAATTCCAAAGAACCATGTGGTACTAAATGGGTATTTAAATGCAAGAAAGATGATCGAGGCATAATTGTTCGTAACAAGGCTCGATTGGTGGTTCAAGGTTTCTCACAGATTGAAGGTGTTGATTTCAATGAAGTTTATGCTCCTGTTGCACGGATCGAGGCTATCAGAATCTGATGTGTTGCAAACACATCCTATATTTCCCGTGTAAACTGTATAATAATTGAGTATATTTCGAGTCAATTTTAATGGTTTTTATTTAGTTTATAATATTTGAGTCTTTATTATGTATTGAGTCATTTTTGTATATATTTTGGTATGAGTTTAGGTAATTATTTGAGTCTTGTGTTAGTTAGGTTAAATGTGATTTAATTGTGCTCAAAATTGATCGAGTATATTTGGTTGTAGGTTGACATAAGAGTTCAGGGGGCTGGTATGATAATTCATCTAAGTTGAGAGGCTGAATTAGAAGTGTGCATGAAATTCATTTTAATTGATACGTATGATTATGATCCTATTTTAATTGATGCGCCGAGGAGATGACGGGAAAAAGTCGGTGGAATTGATTTCTTTTGTTGGGTTTTACACGCCTACGTATTGTTTGGGGAGCACAACAATAATTTTGGGGGTTATTAAACCCTACGAAGGCAACAAATAAAGAGGGGTCAATAATTATTATAACAATTGGAGCCGGCTACGGACAACCCTACGGAGGATATAAGTGGGGGACGAAAAGAAAGCAATTGGGATAGGAGGAAGCCAAAGAAAAAGAAAAGGCAATTGGAAAAACTCGAACAGAGGCGTACGTGAAAAAGAAATCGAATTCGAAGCTACCAGGCTAGCAGGCTAGCACGTCAAAAAGTCAACCTAATTATTAAGCAAGCAGGCAGGCAGACTGGTAGCTGAACTATTTTCTTTTCTTTTACGATGAACAATATTTCAACTTGTGCTTTTGTTCGTATTCATGTTTGCAGTATGATTGTTGGCTAAATTGTTTGTGCCATCTAGACTACATGATGACTTTTTAGTATTAATTACTTTATTCGGTTTTATGACACTTGTGTTGGATTGATGTTCTATTGAAATCCCTTTAACCTGCTGTGAATGTTGCATGTGTGTATTTCAATTAGGGTTTTGATTGTCAATTGGTGTTTGTATTGCCTTCGAATGTCTTTCGGGTTGGGTAATGCATCCAAAGGTGTTAGCTTTAGGGTTTTCATCTAAGGAATAGTTTAGGAGACGTCCCGAACTAGAATGTTGATTGGTAGTTATTATCTTGGTTGTTATATTCTGCCTTGTCTAGAACTTAAAAGGGGATAGGCTTGTCAATTAGTTGGGTTGATTAATTGTCTAGGTCAAGATTGTCTCAAAAGGAAGTCCCCTAGATTGGTTAGTCAATTTGCTAGTTGTGTCATTCGTAGCGGTTAAAGGTAGCTCCAATTGCTTTAAGGTGCCTTAGATTAGGTTCGAGGGTGGTTAGGGTAATTGAATTGGGAAATACTTAAAAGGTGAACCAATTGATCGAGCGGTAGAATTATCGGTTAGGATGAACTTAAAAGGTGAACTAACTAATCAGTGTGCATTTTCCAACCTTTAGGAGTCTTATCAGTTACGTCCAGAGAGTGTTTTGGGGGCTCGTAGGTTTTCTATAGGTTGTATCTTAAGATCCTGGTTCCATCAGAGTTGTCATAGCCGAGTAAAGTTGTTGATGTTAATTAGGATTCTATGTCTAGGTGGTACCTTTCTCATCTTGGTTTCTTCTAAGTTCCCCAGCTGTCGGTAATTAGTTTAATTAGTTTAATTAGTTATTTAGTTAATTTAATTCTGCACATTTAAATCAATTTACTCAAATTTCCATTCTTAGAGTCCTAGGTTAGAGTCTAGCTATCTAGTGTCCTTAGGGTTCGATATCCGGTCTTGCCTTAGCTTAGCTACAATCCGACAGGTACACTTGCCTTAGGGTTCGGTTTAGTTTAGGTATTTTCGGTAAAATTAGGTGTGTCTAGGTCTAGGTTTAGGTTTAGGTTTTTATAGTATTTTTAGAGTCGTTCCGAACACATCAGAATCTTTTTAGCTTTCGCGGCATATCATGGATTCAAAGTGTATCAAATGGATGTCAAGAGTGCATTTCTTAATGGGTTGATTCGTGAGGAAGTGTATGTGAAGCAGCCGCCTGGGTTTTATGATCCCGATTATTCAAACAAAGTGTACAAGTCAGACAAGGCGTTATATGGATTGCATCAAGCCCCGAGAGCTTGGTATGAAACTTTATCTACGCACCTGCTGGAAAATGGTTTTCGGCGTGGAAAGGTGGATTGTACGCTGTTTTCGAAGCAGTTTGGAAAGGATCTATTGCTTGTCCAAGTCTATGTGGACGATATTATTTTTGGAAGCACAAATGATGCGTTATGCAAGGATTTTGAACGTGTGATGCAAACAAAATTTGAAATGAGTTCTATGGGCGAGATGGGGTTCTTTTTAGGTCTTCAAGTTCATCAATCGGCCAAAGGAATATTCTTACACCAAACCAAATATGTGTCTGATATTTTGGCAAGGTTCAAGATTGGCGATGTTCGGTTTCCTAGTACACCAATCCAGGTTTCACATGGTTTAGCACCAGATGAGACTGGTGAATCTATTGATCCCATATTGTTTAGGGCTATGATTGGTTCGCTTATGTACTTAACTGCATCTCGTCCTGATATAATGTTTACTGTGTGCATGTGTGCTAGGTATCAGGCAGCTCCAAAGGCTTCTCATTTGATGGCAGTAAAGAGGATTTTTGCTTATTTGAAGGGTAATCCGGATCTGGGGATCTGGTATCCTAATGATAATAAGTTCGAGTTATCAGCATATTCTGACTCCGACTATGGTGGCTGTAAAATCAATTTCAAATCTATAACCGCAGGATGTCAGTTTTTGGGAGAACGACTGGTGTCGTGGCAATGCAAAAAGCAAACTTCGGTTGCAACGTCTACAGCAGAGGCGGAATATGTGGCTGCTTCTAGTTGCTGTTCACAAGTTTTGTGGATACAACAGCACTTACGCGACTATGGTTTGAATTTTCTTACTACTCCGATTTTTATTGATAACTCGGCTGCCATATCCATTACTAAAAACCCCGTTCAACATTCTAAAACTAAACACATTGAGATTCGATATCACTTTATCCGTGATTGCTTTGAAAAGAAACTAATTGATTTGCAGAAAATTCACACAGATTTTCAGCGAGCTGATTTGTTTACAAAAGCTTTTGATAAAACTCGATTCCAATTTTTGTTGAAAATCAATGGGATTACTAAGTTAAATGTCACATGATTCGGTTCAGTTGATCGTTTTTGCTTTTCGTTTTATTTTTCTGTTATTGTTTTCTGCTTTTTAGGGGGAGAAATATGAAAAATACAAAAATAGTGTGTTGTGTTGTGTTCTAAAAATGAAAAAGCATAAAAAAAAATTGAAAAAATGCAAAAACATAAAAAAATTGGAAAATTCCAAAAATTTGAGAAATGTGATCCAACCTCGTGAGAAATGATAGTACATCAGTGAATGTTACTGACCATGGATAGACTAGATTGAAAAGCTGTAGATACTTGTTTGTTTCATTGAATGTGCCATTCATATCTGATACATGTTAGTATGATATAAAGATAATGCCTGTCTGAAATCTGTGGCGTACCATGATTCTTGTTTTTGTTTAATGCTGAGCTTATGTGAAAAATCCAAAAAGAGAATAAGAGATGGTCTTAGTGTATGCATGCTTTATTTTGCAAAGATTTAAACTTGTTTTATTTTCTTTATTTTGTCAAACGATCGGACTTTCTCTGCGTATCGAAAGATCGACCTGATTGTTGTTCGTTTGACGTTCTGCTTTATTTTCTTGGTGTTTAGTATAATCCATCGGACTTTCTCTGCGTATCGAAAGATCGACCTGATTGTTGTTGGATTATACGATTTCTGCTTTATTTTCTATTTCTTATTTTCCTAAACAATCGGACTTTCTCTGCGTGCCTACCAGCCGACCTGATTGTTGTTTGTTTAGGGTTCTGCTTTCTTTTTGCATGAAACACTATGAACCGATTGTCTCTGTAAATAAATTCTGTGATGAATCAGTGAAAAATAAAAAAAAGGAATAAATCAGATTATCAATTACTTGAGTCTGTGGGTGCCATGATTTCTGTACTTGATAAACATACCTAATGCATATCAGAAAACTGTAAAAATTGATTTGAATTGGCTGAAATAAACATTATGTGTTGTATTCGTGGACAACTTGATTTGCATGCTGATTAGGTCGAAATTGAAGTGTGTTAAGTGCATCTCACTGATATGATCTCATGTTGCGATCTTTCTCACAAAAACATAAATTATGATAGTTAGTTGTTTGATTTCTGTTATTTTGTTCTTCAGAAAAGTTCAAAAAGATTTTAGGTGTGTTTTAGCATAAGTTTGAAAAATCAAAAAGATTTTAGTGTGTTTTGATATAATTTTGTCAAAAATCAAAAAGATTTTCATTCTGCTTTATTTTAGATCAACTGAATTTCAGAATCGACAATCTGTTGTTTGATGAACCATAATCGATGCTAAATCAGATTATCATGTTTGCAATTGAAGAAATTGCACGTTTTTGATGAAAAATGAGAAATTTGATGAAAAGGGGCAATGTGGTCTTTTTCTGATCCGGCGGACCAACTGATCCGCCGGCGGATCAAAATGGGTATAAATGACAAATCTGATCCGCGAGAGTTCATAACTCGCGGATCACTTACATTTAACACAGAAACCCTCAAAAACCCTTGCATTCATATTTTTCTTGATTTCTCAGTCGTTAACGAAGCTCTGCCCGAAATTTTTGTTGCTACAGGTAGGTTGTTTGATTACGCACAGGTTGATGGTCTTGATTTCGAAAATGGTGGTCTGATTAGGGTTAAAATTGAGTTTTAAAGTCTCGGTTTTTGAGAAAAATGACTTGATGCTTGTTTAACCGGTTTTAACCGATGATTATGTGTATAAAACACATTGTGAGAGGCGCAATACACTATTGAATGAACTCTTGTTCTTGGATTCCAAAACAAACACTTCAAAAGTGCATAAAATTCAAAGTGACTGTTCGATAAACTGTTCGTCCGCCGGATCAACTGATCCGCCGGACCAGATTTTCAAACTGATCCGGAGATGATCCGGTTGACCAATCTGATCCGCAGTCAACGAATTTGATCCGCCGGATCAAGTGATCCGCCGGATCAAGTGATCTGCTGAATAATGTGATCCGCAACTGGTCCGCCGGACCAGGTGATCCGGATGCACAAATTTGATCCGTGGTTGATCCGCTCAGTTAAATTTTTCAAAAGTTATTGGTTTGAGCGATTTACTTAATATCAGAGATTGTCATTGAAAATTTTGATTATATTAACTGATTTTAATGACAGTTTGTTTTGTTGACTTGAACAGAAATGGCGGATTTTAAATCAATTGGAGAACAAAATGTGTGTGCTTTTCTTGATGTTGCAGAAAAATGGAGGCCACATTTTCTTAACATATTTGAGTTCATCCGACGATCGAGGATATTCTTTGCTGCTACTCATGAATGTCCGCTGTATAAAGACTTGTTAGTCATGTTCTGGAATTCAGCACAAGTAGATTGTTCGGTGACTCCATCAGTAATACGTGCAAAGATACTTGACACTGATGTTATTATTTCTGAGGCTGATGTGCGGAGGGTTTTACGGTTAAATGATCAAGCTACTTATCCAACTGAATTTCCTGAAGAAGATTTGGTAGCTTTGTTAAAAAGAATTAAGTATGATGGACAATTGTATGTTCCATGGTACCTTAAAGCAAATCTGAGTCCTCCTTATAAATACTTGATGCACGTTATCATTAAGTGTTTTGGAAATAGAACAAGGGGTCAAGAAGAGTTTGATTTGAAAGTGCTATCTTTCTTTTGTGCACTGGTGCTGAACAGAGAATTCAACTTCAAAACAACAATAACACCTTCTGGGATCAACAACACACTTAGAAACACCACCCTCACCTTGTTTAGAAACATTGGTTTTAAACCTTCTCCCTTTGGAGTTTGGCAAAGGTTTAAACAAAGGACCAATGTATCCATGTTCATTATAAAACCCATAGTCATCAACACCACAACGATCAGCATATCCTTTAGGTTTAACCTTTGTGGTTTTGTTTTGTTCAAATTTACCAAAATCATCATAAAAATTGTAATCATCACAAAAACCAAACGCTTCATAATCAAAACTATTAGTTTCTGATGAATACTGACCATCAGAGTTATAAAAACTCTTTGGTGAGTAAGATGATTGTTTTGATTTAGTCTTAAACTTTTGATCATTTGATGACTTTGGTTTCTCAGAAAGCCTTTGACCTTTGGAGGATGATGCTTGATCATTTGAACCAGACGGCACATCAGACAACACAATGAACTGCTCGTTTTCAAAATCTGACTTAACCACCTCAAATGGTTCTACATACCACACTTTGGCAACACGTGATGGATCAACACAAATTAAAGGAAAATCTAAATCAGAAAACACTGACTCACTTCCTTTCAGACTATACATTCTCAATTTCTGAGAAGAATCACCATCAACAGTTTTGCCTTTCGAAGTTTCATCAAACTTACCATTTATGGCAAATTTCTTTTCACGTTTCTGAAATTTCTGAGGTTTCTTTTGATTGACCTTAGAATTTCCAACAAACTGTCCAAACCTAACACCATTTAATTTAGCACTTCTTTCAGGTGCTTCTGGTATAGTATTGACATCAGGTGTACTTGTGTTACTTACAGAAACCGCATCTCTTTCAAAAAACAAATCTGGACCTTTAGAAAATTTTGAATTTTCAAATGTTTTCATTGTTTTTGCAGTTTCAAGTATTTTCTGAGTAGCCTCTAATGGTGTCAGTTTGACACTATGAGGCTTAACCTCAGTGACAGGTTTTTCAACCTTAGAATCACTGGACTCAACCTGTTTTGACACCTCAACCTTAGGTTTGGACACATGTTTGCCTGATTTCTTCTTATCAGTGCTTTTGGATTTATCAGATGATCCCTCAGTAAACATTGAGTAATCAAACACAACTTTGGTTTCAGATTCCTTTGGTCCTAAACCATGAACAATGGGTGGAGGAACTGAGTTACACCCGTATTCTTTGAGCAAATCTTTTAGATTTTCATCTTTGCAAAGAAAACTTGCAAAGGAAGATGAATTTTTGAAATTTTCAAGTTGCCTTTTAAGATCCAAAATTTCAATGTTTAATTCGGAAATTTTAGCATTCGCTTCAGCAAGCTTCTTTTCACAAAAAATATAATCTTCCGTTTTGTTATTAAGCTCAATTTTTGTGCTCAGAACCACAGCATGTTCACTTTTCAGTTCAGCTTTAACAGCTTCCCACCGTTGTTTGTAAATTTTGACATTCTCTTCTGCTAATGAGTATTTGTCAAAATACATGGTTTTCTCATCAGAGAGTTCCTTCAACTGATTAGCAGAATTAAGACAAAGTTCACAAGAGAAGCAACCTGAACGTTAGCCATAAAAGCATGTTGACCTTCAGCAAAGAAATCTTCACCAGGAAGATCAGGATCATCCTCAATCTTTACACGCTACTCCTCAGTACATAGGAAAGCAGATTCATCTGGAAAATCAGCAGCCCAATCATATCCTTCACCAGTTTGTGAAACCAACGCTTTATTGTCTGAAGTTGATCCACTAGCATTTGCATTTGAACTTGAAGAATTAGAATTGCTTCCTGATGGCTTGTTACTCTGTGCAGCATACTTTCGATACAACTTTGAAGTTTCTTGTTGTTTCCCCTTGGTACACTCTTTGGCAAAATGCCCATAATTCTGACAATTGTAGCAACGAACCTTAGACTTATCAAATCCAAGTTTTCCTTCAGGATTTAAATCCTTCCGACCCGTTCTTTGCATATACTTTTTGCCTCTGCGAACAAGCATTGCCATGGACCAGTTAATATCCATCAATTCTAAGTCATCAGGATCAATCTGTTCATAGTCTTCATCAGTTAACTCAGCACTAGTTAACTTTCCTGCAACAACTCCATCATAAGACGAAACCATTGCTGAAAATAAAGCCATAAAGTCATTTGTAGTCTTTGCTGAGAAAGCACTCTGATTGTGAGTTGGAACAGAAGACGACTGATGCGAATACACAGGATATGTCACAGCAGCTTTACTAGCATAGCTTCCACTTGAAGAACCTCTAGACATGTTTGCATGAGCACTTGAAGTATTTTATACATAAAAAGCAGTAGATGGTGGATTTGTGTTAGCCTTTGCTTTAGCATGCATGGTAGAAGCATTTTCACCAAAGTAGACATCGGGATTCTGAACTTGAGATGGTAAAGTTTTCACCCGCATCATATCGAGTTCCCTTGCTAGTAGATTCCTTGTAAGTTCATCATATGTGAGATCATCAAAGCTTTTATCATGAGTCAGCAACAAAATGTAACCTTCCCATTTCTCAGGCAAAGCATCTAATAGCTTTTCTTTCAATTCTCCAGCTTCAATTTTAACTCCAACAATATCAAGTTCACTGACCAAATGAGACAACCTTGAAATGAGATCATTGATGGTTTCATTTGGAACATGTGCAAAATTATCATACTCTCGCAACAACACTTTCTTCTTGCTCGTTTTGTATTGTGCATTACCTTCACATCGATGACATAAAGCATCCCACAATTTCTTGGATGTTGTATGATTTTTAAATTGATGTAAAATATCCTTAGGTAAAGTCATTGATAAATTGGAATACGCTTTTCTTTCAAGTTTGAAAGCCTCTTTCTCAGCATCGTTCATCTTGTTGAACGGCTTCTCTTGACCAATAAACTCCCCAGTTGTAAATTTTGGAATCTCATACCCATCAAGCATAGGAGTCCAAACACTAACATCGGTCACACCGATATACGACTCATACCGTGTTTTCCAATTATGTAAATCTTCAAATCTCATTAGTTTAGGAACTTTATTCGTAGTTCCTATTTCATTATCGTAGTTCAACAACGCTTGAACAGTCGTAGACATAGCAGCAAAAGCCTGAAACGGATCCATGATTAACAAAACCTCAATTCTGTAGTCAGCGGATCAGAATATCGAACCCCGGATCAAAACTAGACCTCCGGATCAAATTTTTAGGTGAACGGATCAGAAGATCAAATTCTCCGAATTAAAAGTTAACATGTGGAACAAAATACTTCTACCGGATCAAAAACAACCCGCGGATCAAACTGATACGCTGCTACCTGATACACTGCTTAATCTGATACGCTACTAATCTGATACGCTGCTACTCTGATACGCTGGAACTGCCGCGTATCAAACAATAACCGCCACGGATCAGTGTTTGAAGATTGCTTGGCGGATCAAATTCAGCGGATCACTGAATCTATGAATTTATACTAGCGGATCAGAATCTTCAACCCGCGGATCACCAGCGGACCAGAACCAAAACGCATAATTTCCATAATTTCTGACTTTTAATGCTTGAATTCGATGTACAACTCAGCGAAAATGAACTAGAAACAATCTGAATGAAGAAAACATACTGAATTGACGAAGAACTGAGAAGAATCGATCAAAATCTTACCAAAACCGAAATTTTTCTCTCCAAAACCCAAAACCGAACTGTAACTCGCAGCAACTGAGCAAACGTGCTCTAATACCACTTGTAAAACACGTAATCGATCTTGCTAGTGCATTATTACAATCGGATTCGGACACACAAGGTAAATAATCTTCTTTATATTGATCACAGCTTGTAAAACAGAGAGAACAATGAGTATTCAGGTTACACCATGTAAAACACACACTTAAGAAAGCTCAGACCTCACTCACACTCTCTGAATCAAACTGAAACCTATATATAGAGACTGATCCGGCGGACCAACATACTAGCGTATCAGGTGGTCCGGCGTACCACCTGATCCGCCACTGATCCGCTGGATCTATAAAACACAAACTTATAAATTTACATATTCAAAATACTAAGACCTAGCACTAGACAACACAAAATGCTCTAACATTAATGGGGTTAAACTGGAAAATTACCATTTGTCACACATTAAGAGCTGAAAAACATATATATATATATATATATATATATGTATAAATTTTATATTTTAATTTTATATATAGCAATATTTTACTCGTTTCAAACATAAAAACACACGTTTTTATGGTCTATTTTTTAAATTAATGTCATATATAAAAGTTATGAACATTTTAAAAAATGGGGGAACTTATTAAGAAGTCACCAAAGTAGTTAAGACTAAAATGTATTCCATCTTTTTTTTTCTCTCTACCAATTTAATCTCTTAATTAGATTTTAATAACAAATCTAATGACCATAAATCCTTCTTAGCCACTTACATTAAATAAACTTCTCAGAATAACTTACATCTCTCGTAACATCAAATAGGTTACAATTTAAACTTTAGAACATATATGTTAGAATTATATATATTAACAATATCAATTGTTATATATATTAACAAAATCAATTGAGGGCTATACTCACAAAAAAATTATACAACTTTCCTCCAATCTGGTGTGGCCATCACATTTGCTCCTCTAATCACCTTTTGCCACTGAGACCGCCTCCAAATACCTGCACTAAACAAGTGTCCTTACAATTGTGTGCTGGTGAGAATTTGGAGTGTCATGCACTCATGCGTGTATTACAGTTGTTCTTACATCATTTATTTACCTTATTTCTCTCGCATTTAATTTATGCATTAAAAGTGGTAGAGAGAGCTTCTATCTCTCATCAATAACGATTCTCTGCTCTCATATCAATGATCACCGGTGGCCCTAGATAACATTTTATTTTTCTACTCAATAATTGCGTTATCGTCGTTTATAGCTGACCAATTTGTTGGTCACTGTTTCAACGGCGCTTAAATGTTGTTCTAGGGTTTTGACGTTCTTTGTTGCCCGCTTAAATATGGATATAAGGTTTCTAATGTCGATCAGGTGGCAGTTTTGAGAAAACAAAGATTAAGATGAACACTGCAAGGTAAGGTAAGAGAGAACACCGACCTTTCCAATTCACATGTGTCATCTTTAACCCTCTTTTAAGTGATATTCTCGATCACTTAACTTGCTCAAAAACCTCTCTTGCAAAAGTACTCCTGTCTTAGAGTTTTTGGACAAATCATTGGCATTAGGTTGTGGTTACATGATGGATGGCAACCGGTGGGGCGAGTGCTGCGGTGGAGTGACGACGATGGCATGGTTATTGGTTCTCTAATTTTGATCTATATATGCATCCGCTTATCAGCCCCCACTACCTCATTTTATCAGCCCTAAACGACCCCATACGTGCTCTAAGTCGGTTTTTGAGATTTTTCATCAAGGTTCAATCTTTTCATTTATTTCCTTTGAAGATCCAAGTCCTATTTCATCCTAGTTGCATCATAGATCATCGGTATGTGTTCTTTTCTTGATTTCTTGTTAAAAAGCTCCAAGCTTTACCCTTTATATTAGATCTAGGGCTGCATGATGATGATATGATGTTTCCATGTGTAGATCTAAGGTTTATATTGATAAAGTTTGCATCTTTGAAGCAAAAGTATGATCTTTGTGATGTTGATGATGATCCATGCATAGATCTAGGGTTTTTGAAGTTGCATACAAGTAAAGATCCAATTTTTATGTATGATTCTTGTTATGGATGGTTGATAATGTTAGGTCTAAGGTTGATATGCAATAGAGTTGCTAACTTTAAGTGAGATCTATGATAAATACCTGATGTTGATGACCGAGTATGGTAGATCTTGAATAAAGGTGCATGATTGATGGTAGATTTACAATAAAGTTGCATGATTTAGGTTAATGGATGCATGATAAGCTATAAAGTTGCCAACTTGATGATTAATTGCATGTGGAATAATTTATGGAAATTATTTACGTGAATTTATCGCATAAACGGGATACTAGATCAAGTCTATGTACATGCATGTGGTTAGGAACTTATGGCATGACTTGAAATGTGCTAATTGAGGATCTATGTGACTTAACATGAGATGATGATGTGGTTTCATCATGAAATTGGCTCACATGTAGTAAATATATATCTACCGAAAAATAAATAACTATGTAAATGCATGTGTATGATCATGTAATTGTTTGATTAAGTGTTTGCATGTTATTAGTCAAATAAGTAATGAGTTATGATAACGGTTTGTCAGACCGTCACAAATCCCCAACTAAATTGATTCGTAGTATTGGTAAGTTAGGGTTATCGAACCTAGGGAATATGTGAAAATTGACTAATTGATTAACTACTTTTAACTAACTTAACTAAAATTACCAATTAACCTAAAATTGAACTAATTTGCCTCTTGGCTGTTTTGATTGAGTTGGGGTGAGTTTAACTAAAAATTAACTAACTTGAAAACTAGGAAATTACTGAAACTATCAAATGGGAAGAAAACTAACTACTTTTGGATCCTGGTTTGTGACAACCGGCAATTTCCCAGGTTAATTTCGTTAATAACTTGTGTTATATTTTGATAACGTCCGTTACTTCGGTTAACTAGAATAGTTACACGAACATTGCACATGAGTCTAGACGCCGCTTGACCAACTTGAATATATATATAATTTATAATTTTATATTAATTATATTTTATGATTTCATGAACGTTTTGTCATTTTATGTGGCAATTATATTTATGATTCTTACGTGGTATATATGTATATATATACGCATGTCGTTTTATGATTTTATGTGACGGTGTGTCACGTAATCGTACGAAGTGTTTCCCTAATTTTATAGGAACTTAAATCACATGGTTATGTGATATAACTATGATTTTATGCTAAATATAGGTACGTTATATTTTTTTTTTATAAAACTTCATTCGTTAAATACGTTTTGACATACGCTCAATTAATTATCGGTAAGTTACCTCCGTTAACTCCGTTAGGGAGTTCGTTAATATTTTGTAACCTTGAGGGGCGTATTCTGTAATTTCTGAAACTTGTTTGAATCCATTTAAACTTGCAAGGACCCATTATGGAATTATCCAAACCTGGCGTCTTAGTATGTAATATGCTCAGGGACTGATTTTGCCAAACTTTAAAACTCGTTTAAAAGGTCGTAAATGTTAAAACCGATCGGATTCAAAATTGTCGAGTCGATTCCGGTAACGTTTCATCATTTAAACCAATTCATGGTGATTAATCATCAGTTTAAGACATCAATTGATTTCTACTCAACACCTCCTTCATTTGGTTTTCCATCCCTACACAAAACACACATCGTTCTCTCCCGTCTCTGTTTTTCCGGCGACAACACCACCACCAAACTTGAGAATTCCGGCTGAATCATCACCGAAACACTACCATTTAACGCCACCTGTGATCCTGAGCACAGCAGCAACCGGTGGGGCATCACCGTTTATCCCGATATTGAGTTCAAGTTTGAAGCGGGTTCGAGTTCGGTTTCGTTCGGCTTCAAAAATCTCGTCATTCTTCATCTCTGTTTCAAGGTAACTATCCCTCTTTGTTAATCGCATGTTTTCTTGGGTTTAATTCTGTTTTCACGATTTTCCGGTGACCGGAATAAAACTCCGGCCACCGGAGATTATGATGAAGAAGATGATGACGCGCGGGTATAGGATATATATTAACTAAACTGGATTCATTCACGAAATACGTATAGCGCAGTTGGTTGGGTCCTTTGCTGTGAACGTAGAGGTCGCCGGTTCGAACCCCGACAACCCCTTTCTTTTTCTTTCTTTTTCTGTTGCTTCCGATTTCAGTCACAGCCCCTGGTCAAAATCTCGGCTGATCGTAATGTTAACCAAAGACGAATCTAGCCTAGTGGTTAGGACCTTTGTAAACGACATGGAGGTCACGGGTTCGGACCCAATGACCCCCATTCTTTTTATTTTTATTTTTCTTCCATTCTTTTGACATAAACTTGGACTTGTTTGACCCAACACCTAGCACCCATTGTTTCTGTTGTTATTTTGGACCCGCATAAATCCTCGTAAACATTATTATTTTTGTTTTCTCTCGTCGGTTTATATAACTTGGTTATTATATACAAAATGTTGGTTATTTGTTAACAGAATCATAATGAATACCCATTTGAGAAAATATAAAGATAAACGTATTTGGAAATGTAAAACGAACATTTTTTTTTATCCACCCTTATATTTAAGAAAAATAAATAAATAAAAATACGTGTATGAATATTAATTGGTCGTATTCTGCGATATAAACGTTTATTGTGTTTGGGCGATATATATATATATATATATATATATATATATATATATATATATATATATACCTATTTATACATCTATAAATATATCCATCTATATACATAAATATGCATTTCGACTACCTGGTTTTGTAAAAGACGATATTTATCTTATATTCGCTTTTGGGCAAGCTTTTCTCTTTTCAACGTCGTCATCAACTTGATTCTCGAATAAAATGATTTTTGTCTAAAGTCGTCTCCGACTCATTTCGCAACAAACGATTTTTATCCTGTTTTTGAAATATATCATCTACATCACATATGGAATTACTTGATTTAACACCG
>JBCNJP010000027.1:46339189-46470189 GCA_039602395.1 Deinandra increscens subsp. villosa | reverse complement strand
CTAGCTTCTGATTGCCCTACGGGAGAGCGGAACAAATATTATATTGTCCTATTGGAGTCATGACAGCAACGCATGACGTACTGGCAAAACTCTAAATCTGTAAGTTAGTTCTGGGTACGTGATCACTAGGTGTCACAATCTTGTAGACTAGCTATCTACGGGTATAATAAATCAACTGTAATTGTATGAACAGGTAGGTCTAAAGGAGGCTACATGCTTTTAACCGGATTGAACTGTAAGAATGTTTATTTGTAAAACCTTCTAACTCACCAACCTCGTGTTGACACATTTTAACATGTTTCTTCTCAGGACCTTAGGAGCACGCTAAGGGAATCATGGTTCATTTATAACTCTGCTTGTTTGAAACTTATTATGTTTGTTTTACGCTTCCGCACTAAAACTGTTTTGATAAACGTTAAGAACTTTAAACTCTGAACTTTTAAATGTTTGGTACGCATATAGTATGTTCAGTGTGTCTGGTGACTCCGATCCTGGTATGTCACGCCCCATTTGTGGTGATATTCCACAGGTGGATTTTGAAGGTGTGAAAAGACCGATTCGTGTTGTAAATTTGGTTTATTCGATTTATTTGGTTCGGTTTACAGTTTTGAATATGATTTACGGTTCAGTTACGGTTTTGTGTTTTTTCTTTAATTTGGTTTATTCGGTTATCCGTATAAACCGAATAAGATTTTTAATTTTTTTTTTATAAACCATGTAATTAGAATGTTAGCCCATTTAGGATTAAGTTAGCCCATCTACTCTCTTACTTATTTGTATTTATATTTTTAGCCAACATCTTTTTTATTATATTTTCTAGTTTAACGTCTAATCTTTTTATTTACGACATTGTGGCACGACGAAGACACTTCTTCATTTTGTTTTTTGTTTTACGTGTTGGAGGTTCAATTTTTCATTAGAACTCTGAAGTTTTTTTTTTAAGGCTATCGGTATTCGGTTGTATGTCATATAGTTCTAAACTCTTAGGATATGCAGCGGCGGAACCATGGGAGGGTCCGGGGGGTCCGGTGACCCTCCGGCGAATCTCCGGCCTACTAAACCTTAGAGTAGCAGGGGAAATAAATCCATTGTTTCTTTATGTTTGACCCCTTAAAATCGTGATTGATGGATAAAACAAGGTGAAGAAAGAGAAGTTTTATTACCGGGTTTATTTTTCCGACCGATAAAGATTGCAGAGACGGTGGTTCTTACGAAAGAAGTAAAACGGAGAAGAACTAGACAAATCATATTTTTCAATTTAATCAAAGTTTTTTTATATACATAAAAGTAATAATAACAAACTGACAATGTGCCACGGTAGGTCTATAACTAAAGAAATTTAAGTTTAGAGAAAAACTCTTATGGCGCGACTGTAGATGAGTAATCTGAAACTTTAGAGAGAGTGACCTAAGAAAAACTCTTAAGTTTAGACAAAAACTTTTTGGTCTATAACCAAAAAGAGAGTGAGATGAGTAATCTGAAAGTTTAGAGAGAGTGAAGTGAGAAGATAAGCTCGAGATTATTGAGAGACTATGTGAACTTTAAAATAAAGTGAGATAGCAGGTCACACGCGTCTGTGAATTAAAAAGGAAAAAGACGAAAATAGCCTCTTGACCAATATTGAGACAAAAATAGCCCTTTATAATTTTGTTGTCCTGAATATAGCCCCATCTCAACGATCGTCCAGTACGATCCTCAACGGTCGCACGTCCGTTCTCAGAGCCAATCCCAGATTGCCACGTACCCCCTAATGGACGTCAACGACTATCATTTTTCTGACACGACCCCTTAAGTTCAGGTCCTCCGACAACGTCTGCGACGGTCGTCGACGACTGTCTGCCACCATTGTCGGGGGTTGTCGGCGACCGTGAAATAAAAAATTCAAAATTTCACATTCTTTTAATTCGTCCGACTATGGTCGTCCGGTGTCCGGCGACCGGCTGTAGAGTCGTCCATCCTTGGTCGCTCGGTCCAAGGTCGTCAGGCATCCTTACGTAAGTTTTTTTTTTTGAATAAACAAAGACTTAAATTATCCGTCTTGGGAATAAGCAAGACTTAAATTATCTGTCTTGTGAATAAGCAAAACTTAAATTATCTGTCTTGGGAATAAGAAATACAAATAAGCAATGCAAAAGCAACAGACATCACGTCCATCAGAAGGGTCGCGACGTCCGTTGCTTTTTGATGGATCTGTCATTACCAAGACGGTCGCCGCGACTCTTCTGACGGACGTGACGTCCGTTGCTTTTTCATTGCTTATTCGCATTGCTTATTCCCAAAACAGATAATTTAAGTCTTGGTTATTTTCAAGACAGATAATTTAAGTCTTTGTTTAAAAAAAAAAACTTACGAAAGGACGCCCGACGAACATGGACCGAGCAACCAAGGATGGACGACTCTACAGCCGGTCGGCAGACGTCCAAGTAGCCGGATGCCGGACGACCTAAAAGAATATGAAATTTTGATTTTTTTATTTCATGGTCGCCGACGACCCCGACAATGGTGGCAGACGGTCGTCAATGACCGACGCAAACGTTGTCGAAGGACCTGAAACTAAGGGGTCGTGTCAGAAAAAGGATGGTCGTTGACGTCCATTGGGGGGTACGTGGCAATCTGGGATTGGCTCTGAGAACTGACGTGCGACCGTTGAGGATGGTAGTGGGTGAACGTTGAGATGTGACTATATTCAGGACAAAAAAATTCAAAAGGCTATTTTTGTCCCAATATTTGTCAAAGTGGCTATTTTCGTCTTTTTTCCGAATTTAAATGGTTGGCATACACACGTAAGTATATGGGCACACGCGTAAAATAAGCATCAGAAAATAGGAACCATCCAAACTAACAAATAAACAAAATACATATGACCTTAATAGTAAACTTTATGAGTCCAACTCAGCATTAATATTAATATTTGATAATAAATAAGTATGCATTAATATTAATATTTGATAATAAATAAGTATGCATGACAACGCTTCTAAAGCACCTCCTCCTTGCTCCTATTAGGCTATGTGTAGTGGTTAAGGCCCCATAAAGCCCCAAATGGGGCATTAACTGACACGTGGACGATGACTGGGCAAGGGGCTTTATGGGGCTTTATGGTGTAATGGATAAAGCTCCCATAAAGCCCCACCATCATTACTTAATTATTATTTTTTAACTTCTTTTTTAAATCTACTTTCATTAAAAATAAATATTACAACTTAAAAAAAAGGCAACTTAATTAAAATAAAAATTACAACTACTTAAAAAAAATACATCTTAATTAAAATAAAACATACAACTACTTAAAAAAAAATACTACTCGGTGATTTTGTATTTTGCCTTGATTCGTTCCCTCTTTTTGTTATAGAGGACGAGGTAAACCGGATCACCGTTTTCAGGCAGTTTTTGGGCGAGGAACTCGAGATCCTTGTCGAGTTGATAATCGTCGATTTGCTCAACTTGCTTTTTTTTTACCGTGCAAGATCTTGAATACTCTCGGCCACCACCGCGTGATATTCGGTGACCGGAGCCTTTCCACGGTTAGCCCTCGCGAAATCTCGACCTCTTGGCCTCCCACTAGTAGTTTCCACGGGTGGAGTCGGAGCATCATCCTCATCATCATTGTCCGAATCATTCAAATTAATGTTGAATGTTCGAGCGGTGGAGTCAAACGACTCGGGACCAGCGGAAGACGACGTCTTGGATTTCTTGCTTTTTCGGGTTTGACGTGTCGTTATATCCGCTTTCGATCTCCACTTCTCGCTTTGGTAGAGAAACCGCCAACACTTCATGAGGCCGAAACGATCACGCTCCGCTTCGTATTCGCCCACCGCTCTCTCGTAAATGTCGTAGTCGTTCGCACCACTCGCCCAACCAGATTTGCACCGATCATAATAGTTCGAAAAAGCTTGACATCTTCTGTTGATCTCTCTCCATTTTCCCGAAAACGAATCCGGGTTTCGGTATTCGCCCTTCCCCATCAACCCGAAAAACTTGGACCGAATCTCGTCCCAAAATTCCTTTATATCTTGATTGTTTGCTAAAAAAAACAAATAAAAAGTTAGTTAAAACAAATTATTTTAAAGAAAATATATAACAATTTTTTTTTAAAAAAGTAACCTTTTGTAGGGTTCTCCGAAGCTTCAACGTACGCTCGACAAAGAGCGTAACACTCGTCATTGTTCCAAAATTGAATCTCCTTTTTCTCCCTCGATTCGACCTCTTTTTTCTTGTGAGATCGTTTACCCCTTCCTTTCGCTTTGGGTTTTGGTTGAGATCCACCAACCTCTTGTGTTTCTTGGACGACTTCATCGTCATCATCTTGAAGAGAGAAATGTTGAGATGGTCGAGGAGTTGGACTTTGTTGAGCGGGTGGAGAAGGTTGAAATTGAGGGGGTGGTTGAAATGGAGGGGGTTGATAAGCTCCAAATTGTGGTTGGGAGAAGTGGAAAAAACCTTGGTTATAAAGGTTCATGTTTGTGAATTGGTTCGAGAAAGGTTGGGTGACGGGGTTCCTTTGCGGGAATTGAGGGGAAGGCATGTTCATAAACATTTGCCATAGGTTTTGATCGGTTTCGTTCTCACCGGTATTAGGTCGAGAGTTAGGTTGGTTGTTGGGTTGGTTAGGAAACATTTTTTTTTAAAAAACTAGAAGAGTAGAAAGGTAGAAGATGAGAAGAGTTGTTGTGGTGTGTGAAAGTTTAAAAAAAATGGGGTATATATAGGTAAAAAGATGGGTTAAAAAGTTTAAAAAAAATATATATATATACATAACGGCTAGTTTTTTAGTCGATGAACGACTCTTTTTTTGGTTTCTTCCCCCTTCTCGGCGTTAAAGTCCTCACGCCCCTCGCCAATTTAACCTCTATTACGCCCCATAACGCCCCACCGTAGTGGGGGTGGGCGTTATGAGGGGCGTTATAGGGCCCGGATTTGCCCAATAACGCCCCACTACGAACAGTCTTAGGCTTTTTGATATAGGTCCTATGAACGGAAATAACTCAACATTGGAAACTAGATAAATCCATTCAATGTTATATCAATTTACATTATTGTAATTGTTGTATTTTAGGATATCAATTTACAATATTGTAATTGTTGTATTTTAGGATTAGAATCGGCTTCCTCCTTTAGGCTCCTATTGCCTTGTAATCCTTTCTTGTATATATCTCATTGTTTTCGGTAAATGAAAGCATCTGATTTTAATCATCATATGGTATCACAACCTCCTAAAACTCCGTCGAGTTAGGTTTTAGAAGTAACTCAAAATTGGAAACAAGATACGTCCATTCATTGTCATATCAATTTACATTTTTGTAATTGTTGTATCGTTCAATGTCATATCTTTTTTTTTGAACGGCCAACGAAATTTTATAAACACATCAGAGACGCCCCAAAGGAAGGGGCAAAGAACACCAAATCCAAACACCAAACAAAGGAAAAAAAAGAAAGAACAAACAATGGAAACCAAACCAAGGAAGTAAACAACTAGCCTACATCATCAAAGCGGAATGTGACCCAATTAGCCCAAGTGAAAGGCTTCTTCGAGTGGTTTCGAGGCCAAAGAAAACTAAGAACTTTGATGTCTTCCAGAATTTGAGCTCTAGTCGCCGGAATATTTTAAAAAACCGTTCGGTTTCGGTGACTCCAAATAACCCAAATAGTAGTAAGGACGATAAGTTGGACGACCTTCCGGTGAGTAGCCGATCCGCGAACAAACTGGTGTGCCGTTAAGAGGTCCCTGATCGTGAAGAAAAACAAACCTCTACACTGACACCATTGAGCAATCGAATCCCACACCGATTGGGCGAGTCTGCAATTAATGAAAAGATGTTCCCCAGTCTCATTATCATCAAGGCAAAACGGACAAAGGGGAGAAGCAACGTTGATCCTGCGTGTCACAAGATTGTCACTAGTCGGTAGCCGATCCAATGAAAGCCTCCAAGCGAGAAATCCAACCTTCTTAGGCACCCAATTATTCCACTTAAGGTTGAAATCAGGGGGAGTATTCGCGATATCATGAAGCTTCATCTTCAGACTCCTTACCGAGAAATCTCCAGATCCGTCCAAACCCCAGCTTCACGCATCCTTAGTAACCTGCAAAGAAAAAGAGCTAAACAACAAGGAAAGATTAGTTAGCTCAGCCACTTCCTCCAACCGGTTCAACCCACGCACCCAATTGCCCACGAACGTCCAACGGTTATTACGCCACAGTAGCCTCTCACTAACGAGGCAAGTCTTGCTACGATCCAAGTTAAATAAGATCGGAAATTGCGTCCGTAGAGGACACCCTCCCACCCAATTAGCGATCCAAAACATCACATCCCCTCCGTTCCCAATCCTAGCAGAGATTAAGCACTCCAAGTTTATCCCTAGTTAGACAAGATCGGAAGAATTTTTATTAACTCCCTTCCAAGGCCCCGGTAGACTAAGCCTAATAGGGATAAAATTCCATGTCCGGGTTTTATTGTGTATATCCCAAATAACCCTCCTCCAAAGATCACCTTTTTCATTTTTAAAGCGCCACCATCACTTCCCCAAAAGAGCCATGTTGTCCTCACGGAGCGAACCAATCCCGAGACCTCCATATTTGCGTGGCAAAGTGACCTTAGACCAGGCAACCCAATTTATACCCCTTTTGTCCATATTGTTTCCCCACAAGAAGTCTCTCCGGATTCGATCCAACTTGTCAATAACACCAATGGGAGCACGGTAGAGCGAAAAATAATACGACAGGAGAGAATTTAATACCGATTTGATGAGCGTGATACGACCCCCAAAAGAGAGAGATTTTGCCTTCCAAGCCGAGAGTCTTTGTTGGAATATATTTATGACAGGCTTCCAATTCTTAATAATGTTCATGTTCGCCCCAATTTGTAACCTGAGATGCTTAAAAGGAAACTTCCCAACCTTACACCTAAGTATGTCCGTCATATTGGAGATCTCGTCAATCGAAACCCGAACACCAAAGAGGTTACATTTAGCGATGTTAACGCTTAAACCGGATATGAGGTCAAAGCATCTAAGAATTCTCCTCAAGTTCAACACGTTGCTAGAAGAACATTCCCCCAAAAAGATAACATCATCCGCGAAAAGAGAGTGAGAGATCTCAGTTCCAGAAGTACAACACCGAATACCGCTAAAAATTCCCAAAGAACACGCCCTCTTCATGAAGTTGGAAAGTACCTGCATAGAAATAATAAACAAGAAAGGGGAGAGAGGATCTCCTTGTCAGAGACCTCTTTGACAAAAAAACTTACTAGTGGGAGACCCATTTATGTCAACTTTGAAGATCATGCCTTTACCGACTGCTACTCCGAGATGAGACTACCAATAACCGTTTTCAAATGGTTAACAAGGACCGTTCAATGTCATATCAAATTTCATTTTTGTAATTGTTGTATTTTAGGATTAGAATTGTTTCCAGGTCCAACTAAATTTGGCCCGACTAACTATTTTTATCAGATCACGCTAAGCCCTGACAGGCCCATTAATTGATAACATCGCTAGCCCAACATCTTGCCCAGTAGATAATTTAAGGCATCCACGTTTTCACTCATGGCTTTTCACATTCTGGGTACTACTGTATGTAAGTTTTTAGAATACGAGTATGGCTGGAAACAATCTTTGAGTCGTTTAATCACTATAATATTAGATTGAAATATTTCGATGGTATATATGCTCCTACTCATTCTGCAACTATTGCGCAACATATTCATCTACATTGTCCACTTACTCATTGTTGTGACAATCATGATACTACATATCTTACATTCGATCCGGTATTTCAATTTCAATTATGTACGTTTTAAAATAGTTGTTAATCTTTGTATCACTTTTGCATCTATATTTAAGCGTCCCTATTTCCGGAGATGCCTTGTATGCATGGTATGAGTTGAATACAATAGATACTATATACCTGCTAGCTTTACTGTTTTACATATTATGAATTAATTGTGTCTTCTCACAAAATTTATATAGTAACCAAACCAAGAAGATATTAAAAATATAATTAAATTAGCAAGGAAATATTAATGATCATATATATTTATAAATAGCAAGAAAAGGTAGGACAAATTGAACTCTGTAACATGTAACTTCTTATTAAAAACAGAAATTAAACCTTGATTACGTATCTAGCTAGCTAGTAGCTTTCATTATTAGAAACTTAACACGAAACCTCATCCAAAGTACTTCAATTAATTAAGGTACGCCGTATTTGTTGACAGTATCCGTGGCGGTGGCGGGATCTTTATCCTTATTGTTAGATTGGGCCGGAAGCGTACCACCGGCAGAAGTGGGGGCGTCGGTAGAGGCGGCCGCTCCACGGCCAGGCTCCGGCTTTTGGTGTCCATGAGTGCCGTATCCCTTCATTTTGTAGTCTTCCAAGTCTTTGTACTGCGTGTATGGACTGGTTTCAACCGGCAAACCTTCTAGTTTCCCTGCTTCTTCTTGCTTAGGCTGTTGGCTGTCCATATTCTTTCTCTCTCTAAGTTTCTATGTTTTCTCTCTAGATTTAGATTATGTAGTCAAATCAATGAAAGGTTAAGGTGGTAGATCCCATCTCATATATGGAAGTGTGACGTTGCCTGGGTTTCGACACGTGTTCCACACGTGGCATGCTTTTGCATGAAGTGTGGATCTTTGTTGTTTTGGAGTTGGATCGAGGACGCAGTTTTGTATTCGATCTAATATTTTGAAACTATATATATATATATATATATAGACTTGTTTTACAGTTTCCAAGAATTTAGTGTTGCCTCTCTCGGTTTTTGTAACAAGCAAACTTTGTTGGAACAATCGGTTAACGAGACGAAGAAACAGAAAAATTAGAATTTGCTTGTGGAATCAAATCTTCTTGTTTTTTTTTTAACAGCATTACGTACAAAAAGAATCCCACATCTCCCAAGTTAACTCCCCCCATTTCCCTCTCGTGCGAATCCAAAAGAAGTTTAGGGTCATGATGTCCATGAAAATGATCCCCACATCCGGTTTACAGCTCTCGAAAACAGCGGCATTCCGGGTCTTCCAAACGGTCCAAACGGTCCAAACGGCGATGAGAATAATCGTGTAAAGGATCATCTTCTTCTTTCAATCGAACAGGGCTTCTTCCATAACGTGCAAAACAAGAAGAACCTAGGGACCTTGCACCAGTTCAAAATCAACGACCACATCCTTTCAATAAAAATGCAGCCCGTTAGCAAGTAATCGACAGTTTCCTCCGAGCTATTACATAAGGGGCAAAGATCGCTCTCCACAGTTATGGACCTCTTTCTAAGCTCGACTTTAGTGGCAATCCTCCCCCTCAACGCACGCCAAAAGAAAAGATTAATCTTTTTAGGGACAATCTTGTTCTAAGTCATGACCAATCTGTCTTCTGAGTGCCCCTTTTCATGAACAGCAGTCCGAAGACTCTTAACCGAAAAACAGCGGGACGGGTCCCCCTTCCAAATCAAACGGTCTCCCTCCCACACCATTAGCTTGAAAAGATCCACAACAGCCTTTGAGAAAAAATCGTCTATCTTTGCCACACTATTCCAAACGCCTCCAATCGAAACCCTTCTAGGAATCAGCCATTCTCTACCTCTAATAGTGTGTATTCCCCACACAACTCTCCTCCAAAGTATGCCCGGTCCTGACTGGAAACGCCACATCCATTTGGCAAGCAAGCAATGATTAGTAACCTCCACTGGCACGGGACCGAGACCTCCAAAACGAACCGGTTTCTAGACCTCTTGTTTACTAACCCAATGGATGCGTCTTTTAGAGAGATCACCACTGCCTTCCCACAAAAAACTCATACGAATCCGTTCGAACCCGTCCAGTACACTCCTCGGAGCCTTGTAGAGGGAGAGGAAATATAGGAAGCGAGTCTAAAGCAGATTTGATGAGAGTAAGCCTTCCCCCCATGCTAAATTGCTAAGATGTTTAGCCTTCCAACTAGAGAGTCTCCCAGTAATGACCTTGAAGAAAGGATCCCAAGCCTTAATTTTGTTCATATTCTCGTCCACCTTTAGCCCGAGATAATCGAAAGGAAGCGAGCCCATACTACACCGCAGAATTTCAGCCATACCATTAACATCATCAGCCGCTACCATTAAGCCCAACAAGACTGCATTTTCTCAAGTTAACCTTGAGCCCAGGCACCATACCGAATATCCTCAAGAGCCGAGCGAGATCAACCACATTAGCCCTAGACCATTCGCCACACACCAACACATCATCCGCGAAGAAATGTGGGAAACCCTCTCGTTTAAGAGGGAATATGGAGACCTTTAAAATCCTAAGGATCCCGACTTCTCTAACATCCAATGGAGAGCTTCCATAGCAATGACAAAAAGAAACGGCGAAAGCGGATCACCTTGTCTTAAACCCCTTTCACATTGGAACTCAAGAGTGGGCGACCCATTAACGAGGACCGACGTGCGGGAAGCTTTTAAGATACCATTCACCAACCCCCTCCAACGCACCGAGAACCCCATTTGATCCATGATTGAATCCAAGAAGTCCCAATCGATAGAGTCGTAAGCTTTCGCAAAATCAATTTTGAAGAACATCGAAGGCACTTTCCTGTTTTTCACCCAAGACACTAACTCATTGGCCACCATAACCCCATCCAATATATTCCTTCCGTGAATGAAAGTCAATGACTTTCTGATACGAGAGACCCAATGACCCCTTTAAGTCTGTTCGCCAGAACTTTCCCTACCACCTTAGGAATGCACCCGAATAAGCTGATCGGATGGTAATCGTTTAGGTTCTGTGGATCTTTACACTTAGCGATCAAATGGAGGAAGGCAGCTCCACAACCGCTACCAACAGTACCATCGTAGTAAAAGGACTCGAGCACCTTGCAAAAATCCTCACCGAGAAGATGCCAAAAGGAGTTGATAAACTTAAAATTAAAGTCGTCGGGGCCCGGGGCTTTATCGCACCCACAGTCCCAAACGGCCTCCTTAACCTCAGCCTTCGAGAAAGGAGCAGAAATCCGATCGCTATCCTCCTCGATAGTTTATTGATACCCCGGCAAGCCATGTCCGACCTCCATCTTTCTTTCCTTTTGAACTTCTCCCTAAAGAAGCCCCACACTTCCTTTTTGATCTTCAAAGGATTTGATATCCATCTTCCACCCTTTGTGATTCCATTGATCCTACTAGACATCATTTTAGACTTAACAATCCCGTGAAAAAAAAAGATGAATTTGCATCGCCGTCGATGGCCCACTTTATGCGAGCTTTCTGTTTGGGGTCTTCAATCCGGTCATTATCTATCTGGATTAACTTAAGCTTCTGCTTCTCCCAGACCTGCATATCGCAAAAAGACGGCCCAAAAACAGCAGCCAGAGTCTCCATTTGGAAACAAACAGCCTTTGCCTCCTCTGTATCCCTAGCGATATCTTCGTTAACTTTGCTTCTCCATGCCTTAATCTCGTTTTTTATACGCTTTAACTTAGCCAGCAGTAAGCAATCAGCCCTATCATAATCCACGACTTTGACTTGTTCAATCCCTTTCCTAACCACCGACTCTAGTTCCGAATTGGATAACCAAGACGAGTAAAGCCGGAACGGAGGAAGACCGAAATCAGCAGCTTCTAAACGCAGCATTAAGGGGTTATGATCCGAAAGGAATCTGGGCAAAGAAGTAAGAGAGGCCGCCAACCACTTGGAGAAAACATGTTCACAAACAAGAAATCGATCAATCTTACTAAACGGTTTCCCTTTACCTTCCATGTACGTATATCTTTCTCTCCCCATCGAGTACTCCAAAAGCCCAACACTTTCTATGAAAGCGTTGAACTCCGAAGCCGTCCCAGCATGAAATTTGGATCTTAATCTATCTTCTGAACTTTTAACTTCGTTGAAGTCGCCTGCAAGGATCCACCACCTGTCAATCTTACTCATCCAATCCCCAATATTTTTCCAAAGTCTATCTTTCATCACCGGATCTTGGGCCGAGTACACATTCACAACATTCAGTATAACGCCAAACGAGAAGGGTCCCAAATGCTCAGGATCCCGCCGGACTGACCCCTGCATTAACCCATTCTGCCTTGTAACTGTCTCCTCCCCACCCCATAAGCCCCCAATTTGAATCGTCGATCCATCCCCCACCATAGTCTTCTGGATACACAAAAAAAGAGATACGATTTACCCGCTTCAATTGACTAACCCACAGTTGCTTCTTTCTATCCCTCACCCCACGAATGTTATAGGAGAGAAAATCCATCTAGATAACCCTTGATTCCTCCAACACCACTTAGGCAATTTTGGACTCCTCTCCTTGGGCATAGACACCAACACAAGCGGCCAATCTAATCGTTTCTGCAATCTCATCGAATAATGCAATTTCCGCTCTATCTTGGGACGACATCGGAGCGGAGGGGATTCTGGTGGATCGGGAGGTGGAGGGGGACCAGGAACCTCCTATCTGAAGCCTTCGACGCCACTCAACGCCCCAACAGAACCTTTAGGTCTATCCCTACCTTGTTTCCTTTGACCAGACTTTGGGCCTGACACTAGATGGGAGGCAGGTAAGTTTAGATCAGGTAAGTGAAGCTTTTTCAGCCTTTTGGGCCTAGCAGAGCCCCTCGGCCCATTCCCAAAAGCTTGAGAGAAGCTTCTACGTGGGTGTTCAGACGGGCCCACCTCCACCTCAGACCTAACAGTCGCCTGCATGGGAATAACGTTAACTTCTTGGAATTCCCTAACTTCTGCCACCAGATTTACCTCGGAAGAAGGACCCTCAATCCCTTCATGAGAAACCTCGACCACCTGACCTAAGTCGCCTTCCGTAGCCTCAGGACCCTCAACATCCTCAAAAACTAGGATATGCACCTCTTCGTTTTCTACCTCCAGACTGGAGACCTCCATTAGAAAAAACTTCTTCGGCGATTGAATCCCCACTGGTTGATTATCAACCTCCAAAACCGGTGGCGGTTCCACCGCCATCTCTTCAACAGCAGCCACCGAGGAATTAACATGACCATCCAGGTTCCTTTGCTTACAAGAGACTATGGTGGGGGATGAATCCCCCCCTCTTCGTCTTCTACCTCCAGACCGGAGACCTCCATTGGGAAAAAACTTCTCCGGCGACTGAATCCCCACTGGTTGATTATCAACCTCCAAAACCGGTGGCGGTTCCACCGCCATTTCTTCAACAGCAACCACCGGGGAATTAACGGGACCATCCAAGTTCCTTAAAAATAAACTTTAGTTTAATGTTTTCTGACTTTTGAATTACAATTCGAAGACCTCTTAAATATGCTAAACAGGCCGACCTAAACTAAATCGACTCAGACTTACGTAATTAACCTACAACCTTCTAGAATATTAAAAATAAACTAAATCTGTAATTATCTACTAATCTTTACCTTACCTATTAGTTAAACTAAATTATTAATAATAAACTGTAGAGTCCTGGCTTTTGAGGCTTTGGCATTAGTTCATTAGTTAATAGTTTGGACTAGTATTTTGTTAGTGGGCTTGTTAAATGTAAATGTGGGCTAGGTCCGATCGGTTTGGATGGGCTTTAGGTTTCGAAATCTTGTAAAGAGATTGACTTGTTTACCAAGTCAATCTCTCCTATATATAGACCCTCCTATAATCGATTTAGGGTTGTTGGTTGCTTCAAGGTGTTTTTTGCGATTTCAGTGTACCGAATTCTCATTAAGAATTCGGATTTAATCAAGTGTGTTGCAATCGAATTCTTCAAGTGTTTACAATTGGTTGGTGTGATCTTTATTGCTTTTCTATTTGTTTATTATCGATTATATTGATTATTCTTGAATCATCACTAATCACCGGATTCCGCACGGTGATTAGTCAACTTGATATCGCGTGAGGAGAAATTTTTGATCCTTACAATTGGTATCAGAGCCAAGAAACGCAAGTTTCGAGGCTCTCGCGATATCCGATTCAAGTTTTTATTAACTAACCGTTTGAGTTTTGTGGTGTTTTCGCAGTAGCAAGGTTGGAAGATTGTTTGTTTTTGTAGGTTTCGGACTGAACAGAAGTGATCGTGATCATCCGCTCGAGTTTTAGAGACTTTTCGACCCTGACAAGCACTTTTCGATCAGCCAGACTGATCGAAAACCCCTTTTCTGCCGCCCTTTTCGATCGAGAAAGCCACCTTGTGGCTTTTCGATCAGGCAATTCCAGTCGAAAAGTCCCCTCCTGTGACTTTTCGACCAGCAGCTCTCAATCGAGAAGTCCCCTTGAGACTTCTCGATCAGCATCCTCAATCGAAAAGTCCCTCAGAGACTTTTCGATCCATTTCATCTCTGTCGAGAAGTCCCCTCAAGACTTCTCGATCTGCCCTCTTGATCGAAAAGTCCCCTGTGACTTTTCGATCCTCTGAACTTATCGATCGAAAAGTCCCCCCAGTGACTTTTCGATCCACTCCACACTTTTCGATCGCTCGAAACTTTTCGACCAGCAGCTTTTCGATCGAAAAGTACTTTTCGATCAAGCCGTTTTCGACCGAAAAACCCTTCTCGATCCATTTGTTTAAAGAAAATCTTGCTGCAATGGCGTTTGACATGTCTACCTTGTCGAGTGCCACTCTTGAAATGGACGCCAAAATCGGAACAAATGCCAGACCACCCCGTCTGTTGTCTGGCAAGGATTTCATGAGCTGGAAATATCGTTTTGTCAACTACATCAATTACCATGATGCCAAGATCATGCGTTCGGTCGAGGTGGGAGACTTTGTCCTATCAACTGCTGGCGCCCAGGGTCAGCCACCTATTCCTAAAGCTAAAACTGAATGTGCTTGATGAAGACTAGGAAAAGGTGGAAAGAGATAGAAAGGCACTGGCCGCTCTAACCATGGCCCTTTCTCCTGAAGTTGCTGAAGCTTTCAAAGAATACACCTCCGCTAAGACTCTTTGGGATGCTCTTGTGGCTGCTTACGAGGGAAATGATGATATGAAGGAATCACGAAGAGAAAATTTAAGAGAACAGTTTAATGAGTTCAGCTACATCCCGGGTGAGAATATTGAGACTCAGCTTCAACGCTTCATCAAGATAGTCACTGGAATGAAAGATGCTGGAGTCACATATACACAAGTGGAGGTCAACAGAAAGCTGGTCAACTCACTGCCGCCAAATTGGGACAGCACCATTGAACTGATTGAAAAGACGGTGCAAATGTCCACATCACCCCTAAGTGAGCTCATGTCTACCATTAGAGCTTACGAAGAAAAGAAACAGAAGAGGGCAAGAAAACTTGGCAACGGGGCATCAATGAATCAAATGAATCAAGCTTTCATCTCTCAGCCTGCTGTCGCTCCAAACAATCCATCATCCACTCCACTGGGATTCATTACTTAAGCCACTGGGTCAAGTGCATCTGGAATATCAAATGTTGTTTCTCTAGATGTTAATGCTTTAACTAAAGACCCCATCTTTGCTCTTGGGGTAGGGATTATGAGTTGCTATCAGGCTCTAGTAGCAGGCTCACTCCTTCCCACGGATCTATCTCCTGATGATGTGAATCAAGTAAACCCGGACGACCTGGAGCACATGGATATATCTTACCAAATAGGAATGTCAGCCCTGAGAGCTAGGCAGTTCATGGCAAAGACGGGACAGAAGGACTGGAATGGTGGCAAAGGAATAAAGCTCAGTTTCAATAAAGCAAATCTGAGGTGCTACAATTGCAACGAGTATGGGCATTATGCAAGGGAATGCACCAAACCAAGGGTTGAGAGAGAAAGGAAGATCGACAACAGAGGTGAAGGCATGAAGAAGGAGACTGGAAAGAATGACAAGGCACTGGTGGTTCAGCACACGCCAGGATATGACTGGACACCTCAGGTGGAAGACTTAAGTCTGTCACTCGATCATGTAGCCCTGTTAGCTGAAGAAGATGTTCCGAAAGAAACTGCTGCAGCACTCCATCATGCATTCATGGCAGACATAACTCCAGGACCCTCAACCAGCAGCTCTGAGGTATGTCTTAATCCTAAATGTCAAACTATACTTAATGAATCTCAAGAATGGCAACGTAAGTTTTCCAATGAAACATTAAATCGTGAGCTATCTGATAAAGACTTGAGAGAATACAAAGGTAGAACTAAATCCTTAAATGAAAAACTAGAAGCTGCCAAAGTCGACATAAAAAACCTTCAAAGGGATTTGAGTGACAAAACCACATATCTTAAAATTGCTAATGAAGAGATTGTCACATTAAAATCTGAACTTGAACAACTCAAAGGTAAATTAGAAACATCACAAACCAAAGTTGAGCGCAATGATAAAATTGTGTCTGAAATGATGAAGGCTAGCTCTCTATTTTATAACACAGATGCTAGAATGCGACATCTAAAAGCCAACTCTGGTTTGGGTCTCGGTACTGAGGTTAAAGATGAAAAATCCACTCATACAGTACCGATGCCATTGATGCATGAAATGATCTCAGATTATGAGTGTTCTAAGACCTCCTTAGAAGCCAAGGCTGAGATAGAAAAGAAACTGGCCGCCTGTCCCATTAAAATTTCTGCTCCTGTTTCTAACCGTACTAATACTTTTACTTCTTGTACAGATAAAGGTAACAATGAAGCAGGGGTAGTAAATTTCAAGGAGTCCACTAAGAGTCCCATGAAGTCTGAAGTTGATTTTAGCTTTAAAAATTGTGATTTCGAGAAACCTGAAACTTTTGTTAAGTTTGAGACAAAAACTGCAGAGTCTGATGTGTGTGATAAACTTTCTGAATGTGGTGTGTTTAATGTTGGTAAATGTGATTTAAAACCTGTGAAACCCCTTAGAACTGTTAAAATTTTGAGAAGGGGTAAGGGACCGCAGATTGATGGTCCCAAACCCACAGGAAGTGTGAAAAGTTCTGAGGATAAGGTTAATTATCCTACTCCCAATGTGCAGAAAGTACGGGACACAAAACCTCATGACTTTGTCCCGTACCCAGAAGTTAACTCTGCATATGACCAGGTCCAGCCGATACAACGGGAGTATATTCTGACCACAAAGCCCCATGGTAAAGCCCTTTGGATCCATAAAAATGCTTCAAAGCCAACTTGGATCTCCACTGGGCGTAACCAACAACAGGCTCCCGTGTATCCAAAGAAACAATCCTGCCATGTGTGTGGCCAACCAGGACACATGGCAAGAAACTGTTTGCACCGTCCCTATGAGCCTTACTATCCGAAGAAGGTCCAACAAAAGTCTGTCCCATTGGGCCAAACACATGTTGGCCCAAAACCCAAGTTTGGACCTTCGAATTCCAAGGTGCAAAAGTCCACATCACCACCCTCACAGGCAAAGATACATGCTAGGCCAGCAGCAAAGACTGCATCTTAAAACCAAAAGGTGCAGCAGGGCAAACCACAGCCAAGTGTCCCCAAATGGAGCCCAAAGCCTAAGTCACCAAAACATGAACCATCACTTGTGAAAAGTAAGGGGAATAAAAATGCTAAGAAACCTTCAAAGATTTCCACTAAACCTGCTAGGGTGTCCAAAGCTGTTAAACCTTCAAAGTCTGTTTCTCGCCCAAAGCAGGATACCTTTTTAAAACCACCTGTTCACCCTCAACCCGTTTTCAAAAGGTTTTTAGAAACACCATTTTTTTCAAAACCTGAAGGGATCACACAATCAATCAATCAGAGGGACGATGATAGGTGGAATGTCCCAAAAGTTGTGAATTTGTCCTTCAAGCCTACTGGAGTGTACAAAAAACACTCCATGTCTTTTCAAGAGGTTAAAAGTTCCAAAATAAACAAAAATAATCAACAGGGGCTTGGGAAGGAAAATCACCCCCGTGATGTCAACATAAAAGACATCCTCAGTCCAAACAAGGACAGACCAGTCTCACCCAGACCAATTAAGGCCTGGGTACCAAAATCTAACTGATCTCCTTTGAATGCAGGAACAGCCAAGGAGGACTGTCAGCAACCTATGGTACGTTGACAGTGGTTGTTCCAGGCATATGACGGGCGACATATCCCTACTACAAGACTTGGAGAAATTTGATGGAGGATATGTGTCGTTCGCCGGAGGAGTTGGTGGATATATCAGTCAGAAAGGCACAGTTCGCAACGGTTGTCTCAGCTTCCACGATGTCAATTATGTGGAGCAGTTAAAACACAGTTTGTTAAGTGTTTCACAGATATGTGATCGAGAGTATCCAGTTCTATTCAACAATAAAGAGTGTCTCATTCTTAAACCTGGATACTCCATCCCCGATGATTGGGTGTTAATGAGAACACCCAGATATGGTAACTCCTATGTGCTGAACATGCAGAAACCCCCCACATCTGAGGTGGCCTGTCTCCTTTCTAAAACAGCTGAGAACCATGCTCAGCTGTGGCACCGAAGATTGGGGCACATGAATCTGAAGAACCTGAATCGACTTGCCAGAGGAGGACTTGTTAAAGATCTCCCGATCAAAGAATTTGTTCTTAAGGAGAAATGTGTGGCTTGTGCTAAGGGGAAGCAGCACAAACGGCCACATAAACCGAAGGTCTTCAACAGAATCTCGTCTCCACTGGAATTGCTTCACATGGACCTATTCGGTCCCGTCAGTATGTTAAGTCTTAACCGATGTGCATTTTGTTTAGTTATTACTGATGATTTTTCCCGTTTCACTTGGGTGTTTTTCTTGTCCAAGAAAAGTGATGTTGCAGGTATACTGATCGCTTTCATCAAGCTCATCGAAAATAAATTAAAGCTGCAAGTGAAGGCCATCAGGAGTGATAATGGGACGGAGTTTAAGAACCAAACTGTTGACAATTTCTGTGCCGACAAGGGAATTGAGCATCAATTCAGTGCTCCCTACACCTCCCAGCAGAATGGTGTCGCAGAACGAAGGAACAGGACCCTGATTGAAGCTGCTCGCACCATGTTGTGTGATTCAAAGTTACCAACCATGTTTTGGGCAGAAGCAGTCAACACTGCATGCTATGTTCAGAATCGGGTGCTCATCAACAAGCGGCAGCAGAAAACTCCATATGAGCTGATTTACAATGATAAGCCCAGAATAGGACACCTTCGGTCCTTTGGGTGTCTATGCACAGTTTTAGTAAACACTGATGTTCCCAAATTTGCTGCTAAGTCTGATGAATGTTATTTTGTAGGTTACTCTGCCAGCTCCGCTTACAGGGTTTTCAACAAAACAACCGGCAGTGGGTCCTCCTCAAGCTTTCGATTATAATCAATTCTTCCGTCTTTTGGGCTTGGAACCTGTCATAGCTGAAGAACTTTATGAAGATACAGTTTCAGGACCACCATTATCACACTCTATCACCAAGGCTCCAGTCATTGCTCCTGAAACAGATGCCACACCAGTACAGGAGACTGCTGATCCTGTGGATACTCAAACACAGGAAATTGATGCAGAAGTTGATCCCGCCTCAGACACTCCACAAACACAGGGAACTGATGCAGATGATGCAGCTACAACAACTGATGAACCCGTTCTTTCAAATTTACCTCCTGAAATTCCCGTACAGGCCGTTGCAGAGACCAGAATTCATAAATACCACCCCTTGGACAACATCATTGGTCCATTAGCATCCGGGGTGGTAACAAGAAGCCAGTCAGGAGACATCAATCACTGTATGTACTCCTGTTTTATCTCACAAATTGAGCCCCCCAACATTACTATGGCCTTGACAGATCCTAGTTGGGTGGAGGCCATGCATGAAGAGTTAAATCAATTCTCTCGGCTACAAGTTTGGAGGTTAGTAGAAAGGCCCGCTGATAAAAGGGTCATCACCACTCGGTGGCTTTACAAGAACAAAAAGGATGACAATGGCATCATTGTCAGAAACAAGGCCAGGTTGGTGGTTCAGGGCCACAAACAAATCCAAGGAGTGGATTATGATGAAGTGTATGCACCAGTGGCCCGATTAGAAGCAATAAGAGTCTTCTTAGCCTATGCATCCTACATGAACTTCACGGTCTACCAGTTGGACGTGAAAACAACCTTCTTATATGCTGAAATGGATGAAGAGGTTTATGTCACTCAACCTCCTGGCTTCATTGATGAGGAACACCCGTATCATGTGTTCAAGCTAGACAAGGCCCTCTATGGCTTGCATCAGGCCCCTCGGTCTTGGTACAAGACTCTGACTGATCATCTTCTAGCACACGGGTACACTAGAGGCATTGTGGATCAGACACTTTTCAGGAAGGAGGTTGGGAATGACATAATCATGGTACAGGTATATGTTGATGACATCATCTTCGGATCTACCAATGAAGACTTGTGCAAAGAGTTTGAGAAGGTAATGCGCACAAAGTTTGAGATGAGTCAGATGGGTGAGATGGAGTTCTTCCTTGCCCTACAGGTAAAACAAAGCGACAGTGGAATACTTTTCCATCAGGCAAAATATGTCACAGAAATATTGGAAAAATACAAAATGATGGATGCAAAGCCTGTCTCCACACCTATGGCGGCAAGACCTGCACTTACCAGGGATCCAGACGGTCAACCAGTGAGCGAGCACATGTACCGGTCAATGATTGGGTCTCTGATGTACTTAACCGCCAGCCGTCCAGATATCATGCTCGCTGTGTGCCAATGCGCACGCTATCAGGCTAATCCTAAACTCTCTCATCTCTCTGCTGTGAAACGTATTTTTAAATATTTGAAGGGTCGGCCTCGTCTAGGCCTCTGGTACCCTAAAGAGTCCGGATTTAACCTGTATGCTTTCTCTGACAGTGACTATGGTGGAAATGAGCTTGACAGAAAATCCACATCTGCTGGAGCTCAATTTTTAGGTGACAGGCTGGTATCTTGGCAAAGCAAGAAGCAGCACACGGTGTCCCAGTCGACAGCCGAAGCAGAATATGTGGCTGCATCTGCCTGTTGTTCTCAGGTGGTATGGTTGCAGCATCAGCTGGGAGATTACGGTTTGAATTTTTTCGATACTCCCATTTTTTGTGATAATAATGCTGCATTGCAAATCGTGAAAAATCCTGTGCAGCACTCCAAAACCAAACACATAGATATCAAAACGCACTTCATTCGGGATTGCTATGACCGCAGGCTCATTCATCTGGAACGGGTGGCATCGGAGGACAATGTGGCGGATATGTTCACCAAACCCTTTCCAAGTGCAAATTTTGAAATGTGTCTCAAAGGCCTTCGAATGATAGCCTTTGATGAGTAGTCTGGCAATTTGTTTTATTAAAAAAAAATGAAAAAATTCAAAAATACAAAAAAAATTGAAAAAAATTCAAAAAATACAAAAATAGTGTCTTTTTGGTAGTTTAAAAAATCTAAAAGCAAGGGGAAGATATAAGATATTCATTTCCTCAGATGTGTGTGCTTTTAAATTTTTTTTACTGGTTTGGTTGACCAGGCGGGGAAGTGATATAAATTTCCAGGTGATTGCTGACTGACACGTGTAAGATGGATGTGAAAAGCAGTGATTCATGGTCGATATGCTTGGTAGGCTCTGCTGACAATCAATCAAAAGGTATGTTTTATCACAACACTTGAAGATAACGTATGATGCTTGAAAGGGAGCACACACTTAGGTTAGTACAATTCCTATTTGACTGTGCATCAGGTATCCTAAGACACACGCCCGGTTCTGAGTGTTAATGTCATGCTCAAAGATCCCATTCCCTCTGCTTTGCGTAAGCAATGACCTGGGAATGTTGTACGTGAGTCAGGACTCCTCTGTTCTGCGAAAGCGGAGACCTGGAACCACCCTGATCCACGTACGTGTTAAGATCACATTGTATATATATATGATAAACCAAAAGATGCCAAGTGCACAATCAAAAGAGACCCTCAAGCGTCCAAAACACTCAGCCTTTGTCACTGATGAGAACATTGTTAAAAATGTTTCAAAAATTCAGCTGACTTTGTATAATTATCCAACAAAACCCCCGTGATCTATTCTTTTCTTTTCTCAACCCGTCTGGAGCATGATGTTGGGCTTAAGGAAAGGTGTCGTGAAAAATGTTGTACGGAAACCATGTGTGCTTGATAGATTGTACAAATTATACCTAGGACTTATGTGTGTGACCTGGATAGATTGTCATAATTAAATAAACCTTAAAATATAAATTGTGTGATGAAACTGCTTGAGTAAGCGAAAGCGGCATGAGTTTAAAGATGGACCAAAATACCGGCAATCGCCTGAACACGCGAAGTAACTGAAGCTGAAAAGGGTTCCTCAGTCACAGATTATCTGGTATGATCCCTTATAACGCCTTCTCAATCAAAACTCAGTCAGTTAAGAATCTTATTTTGTTCTTTTTAATTTTATCTTAACGTTTTGTTTTTGTTTTGTCTTATTCTTTATTTGTTAAGTTGCCAGATATTAAATCTCTCGGGCTTGAGTTCAGGGGAAGCGTTATGTAATTAACGGGGTTTAAGTTTGACTAATTTGGTTGTTTAAAGTTTGTGGGATAAAAGTATTAAACATCCAAATGTTGAGGGGGGCCAAAGTGAATTATTTTTAAAAAAATTTTTGAAAGAAGAAAAGGGAGGGTCGGCACCCCCTTTTCTCACTTTACCCTTTTCCATCTCTCTCACAAAACTCTAGACACCACCACCCACCTTCGCCGATCACCACCACCGCACACTGCCGTCACCATCGCACACCGCCTCCGCCATCACCACCACCTCGCGACCTCATCACCACCATTCCCGTGAAAAACCAACCGCCACTGCCCCTCCATTAACCCACAGCGCCGCCGCCACTGTGTCTTCAAATCCGCCGCCCTCCGCCACCGCTGCAACCATCCGACACCACTACCTTGCTCGGAATCCATCACCAACCACTCCCTCACTGTTGATTTCGAGCAATGGCACCCCGATTGAAGCGCGCAGCTAGACCCGTTCAGGATCGACCCGAGTATGTTTGATTTTTCTTGAAATTACTGGTTGGGACGGGTAATGAACTGTGATTGCAGAGGTTTGGGACTGTTATTGAGTGTTAAATCACCCAAAAGTTGAATGTTTGATTGAGTTGCAGGTGTATACCGAAGAAGAAGGACTTTTCGATCAAGTCAGGGGCTTTTCGATCAGCCCCCTGACACTTTTCGATTGCTGAGCACCGATGATTTGGACTTCTCGATCGAGAGACCAGGCTTTCCGATCAAGAGTCATGCTTTTCGATCGGAGCTTGGACTTCTCGATCGAGCCTTAAGCTTTTCGATCCAAATCCAGTACTTTTCGACCACCCGTCATCGGTGATCTGACATTTCGATCGAGGAACTAGGCTTTCCGATCAGAGCCTGGACTTCTCGATCGAGACCAACACTTTTCGACCAGGGATCTTGGTAACCAAATGACTTTCCGATCGGACGGATGCTTTCCGATCGAAAACCCTGTTTTTCGATCGGAAAGGTACCTGATGATGTTTTCAATGGTTTTTCACTTAATTTTAAGCCGTTATGCTGCCCGTTTTTCGAGAAATCCCAAAGACTAATGAATGTTGGTGTGTTTTGGATGTTTATCTGTGTCTGTGAGTGTAGGGACTTGGAGTTTGTAAAAGATCACAATCAAGTGGCTTATTTGCTGGACCCGCCTGCTGAATATAGAGAGATGTACCTGTCAATGATAGCAGGATTGAAGAAGTGCTGTCTACACTATGCACTAACAGCAAACCCGGTTATATGCAAACGTATGCAGCAAGAGTTTTGGAAGACAGCAGATGTATCTGAAGATGGAAAGCGGATAATTGCCAAGATTCAAGCTACTGAGGTGATTTTAACAGAAGAAAATTTCAGACAGGCACTCAGACTTAAAGATCTTGCTGCTGATCCCACTGTTCTTGACAAAGAAATGGTGTCACAGTGTCTGAAGGAAATGGGCTACCTCACAATATCTCCTCCCACCATGAAGGCTCTCATCCCACCATATTGGAGAATGTTGGCACATTACCTGCAAAAATGTGTCATTGCCAAAAAGAGCTCTACAGATCAGTTGAACCAAGTGCACACCCATGCAATGGTGTCACTGGTCAGAGGTGTTAGGTTTAACTGGTCCAGAATGATATTTGAAGATGTGAAGGCTGTTGTGTCCAGAGATAAAAAGTTTGCTGCTGTTCCAAGATTCATCCAGTTAGTTCTGGATTCAAGATATCCAGCACTGAGGAAGACAAATGACACACATGATACCAAGCCAATGGGCATTGAGGTTTTTCCAATGATAAATCCAAAGAAGAAAATGTCTGATAAGATGCCGTTTGGTGATAAGTTCGGAGAATTTGGAGAAATAGTGAGAGAAGAAGTTCCAGTGAACGGAAATGCCTCGGTTGAAGAAGAACATAGTCGACCTCCTCCTTTGAAGAAAGTTGTTGACCTTCCCGATTACTCTGACTGGGAAGAGTTTGACTTAGAAGATATGTGGATTGGTGCACTGAATGTTGAAGGTGAAGATAATATCAATTATGACACGTATCTTGATGACATCACTATAGAGGAAGTTGAGACTGAAACTGCTGAGACGTCACTGATTAGAAAACGGAAAGCCACAGAGGATCCTCCCCTCGGTGCTTCTGTTCTTGAAGAAATGACTGAGACTGAGTCGATTGCTACAAAACACCATGTGGAAGGCCCAAGTGACCGAAGAAGAAGAAGATTGGACCCTCGTGTACCACCAGTCACAAGCTCAAGTGCTGGTCAATCATCCACTCAACCCACAGCCCAAGAAAAGGGGAAAGCAGTAGAAACCCCTGAATTCAGACTGGAAAAGGAACTTAGAGAAGAAATAAAAGTTCTGAAAGCCCAGAATACAGTCCAAAGTGAGGTAATTGAAGATCTGATTGATATTCAGAAAATTCATAACACTGAGTTGGAGAATCAGAAGAAGATAAACCGAGAGTTTGCAAGACAATTCATAGATCTCCATAAGCTAATCAAGCAGCTTAGCTCGGATAGATCAAGCAGATCCAACTCTGGTCAAGGTGATAAGGGAGATTCAGGTAACACAGAAGGAAGTTCAGGTGCAGGTGATTCCTCACAATCACCAGTATTTGACTTTGAAGCTGATATCCCTGAGGAAACTCAGGATGTACTACCCGAAGCTTCCACTGAAGATAAAGATACTCGGGATAGAGATTATATGACAGTACCAGCTTCTGAATTTGACGGAGGTTGAGAGACTCAGACATTTGCCTATCCTCCTGAAAGGTATCTAATCCAGTTGGGAGAGCATTATCATGATAAGCAAGGAATTAATGCAGATATTAAAGCCTGGATGTTTGATGGAGAGAAGAATATATTCGTAGTAAAAAGAAAGGGTCAGTATCCATTGGAATACTACAAGAGCTGGACCCAGTTTTACTCCTGGACGAATGTAGATCTCACAATGTTGTACCATGCACCGTTTTCAAATCCTTCAAACAATGATCAAGCCAAATACTTCTACAGGAAACTAGAAAATGTTGTAAGAAGCAAGTTCAAGAGGTTTGAAGATTTTCCTCACAAGAAATCGTACGTGAAGAAGTACAGGAGTGTCTTCAAATGGGATGGAAAGAAGAGTATCCCAGGAATGGAGAGTGTAAAAGCCAAGAAGTTAACAAATGTTTTGTATCCACCTACAGACAAGACAAAAACAATACCTCTGCCGATGAGACATCCTGAAGATTGCTTGCATGATTTTTAAACGTGGGCTTATAGTGATTATTCTGGTGAAGCCAAAATTCTCTGCAAATCAAAGACAATCGATGTCATGGAAGTTCATGAACTTACTAGTTAATCCCCTAATTATTAATTTATTATAAGATTAGCCCATTATTCACCCCCTAATCTTGAACACATTTCTTTAATATAGTGTTGGTGGTCTCTGAGTCAAGTTAACCACATCATCTTTCTCCCACTTAGGACATTCTGATGCATAGTGACCGAGCTTGTTGCACTTGAAACACCTAATGTGGCTTTTATCTTGTGGGACCCGACTGCCATCTCCCTGACTTTTCCCAAACACCTGACCTTTACCCCGGTCACGCCCAAAGTCTTCCCGGCCTGAGCTTCCACAACCACAATGCTCATACATATGCCCGTCCTTTTCTTTTTCCTTTTCCTTTTCTTATTCTTCTTTTCCTTGCCACCTTCCTTGGCAAATAATAACTGACTTTGGTGTTTACCGGTTTGACTCTCATCGTCTTGTACACTCTCTTCATACGCTTTAAGACGTCCCACAATGTCATCAAACGCGACCGTTTTCAAGTCAACGACTTCTTCTAACGAGGCATCCATGTGAACAAACTTTTTCGGCAACCCGTAAAGAAACTTCTTTACTAACCCTGACTCTTCAATAGTAGACCCGAGAGATGCCGCTTTTGATGAGATATCCGTTAACTTGCCCGCAAAGTCATCTATTGTGTTTGATTCCTTCATATTCAAACCTTCAAATTCCGCCATTAAAGTTTGTAACCTTGCTTCCTTAACCTTTGATCCGCACCAAGATGACGAAATTTGATAGCGTCCCACGATGCCTTTGTCGTATCCAAATTGCCCACTTGCAATATTTGTTCTTCGGGTATCGACTGAAACAAAAGAGCGATTGCAATATTATTTTTCTTTGTGTCCACCGCCGCTCCCGGTTCCACAATTTCCCACACCCCGTGAACATTGAATATGCCAAACGAAGAGCCCTTAAATATGCCAAACAGACCGATCTAAACTAAACTGACTCAGACTTACGTAATTATCTTGCAACCTTCTAGAATATTAAAAATAAACCAAACCTATAACTATCTACTAATCTTTACCTTACCTATCTATTAAAATTAAATTAAATTATTAATAATAAACTACTAATAAACTTACTAGTTAATCCCCTAATTATTAATTTATTATATGATCTTAGAAGTAGAGGTGAAAAAAAATCAATTTGGCAACTGAAAACCAGTTAGTAATCCAGAACCGGTTTGGAAAACAATTGTTTACACTCAAACCAATTTGGTTTTAGAACAGAACAACCGGTTTTCAAATAGGTTTGATATTTTGAGCATGCGGTGAACTGGATTTAGTAGGATGTCTTCCTTGCTTATGGGATTCTCTATGCGAGCTCCTCTTGCTTCGCTCATGTAAGAGGGTTGCTAAGTTGTTGTCCGGCCTCCGAACGTGTCAACCTATGTTTGTTGGGGGAAGCTTGTTCTATTTTTGATAAGGGCCTCCGAGAAGCGATTGAGGATATTGTGGTTTGTGGGGGTTCGTTTATCGGAGATCTTCAATGGAGGTTGGCATCCCCCCCCCTCGGGACTCGTTTTGGAGGTTTAGGCTTATACCCGGCTACAAATGTTTCTCTACATACGCCTTTATGGCCTCGAGGGCACAATCTTGGAGTTTATAGGACCCCATTCTTAGGGATTGTGGTATTATCGGGTTATATTCTGATTATGGATGTGCCTTTGATTGCTTGCGCAACTCCTTTCCTGATTTTGATCTTCGCGGATTCGCTAATAAGGACACTGTCCCCCCCCCCCTAAAGCCAAGGATGCTTTTGCGAGTGCCCTATTCAGTAAAGTTGTCCAGAGTTTGAGAGATAAGTTTGACTTATCTTCGGGGCAAAAACCCGTGTTAAAATGTCTTTGGGCCCCTCACGCTCAAGATTTCATGACAATCATTCCCATTGAAGGGTTAGGTCAACACATATCTGCAGTGGAGTATCAAGCTATCCTTAAGTATCGGTTAATTGTGACGCCCACTCCCAGACTTTGCACTAGGAGGGGTCACGCATCGGATTTACTCATGAACACGTGGCACAACATAGATATTAAGCAGCGAAAAATATAAAACTTTATTTATTTATAAGCAAAGTACTAAAAGTAAGTGAGATAAATTACAACTATTTATATAGTGACTAACTATAACTGTCTTTATTTATCTACAACTAAGCCAGCACGTTCCACAACTCCTCTATAGCTTGCCCGTTCAATCTCTTATCACGAGGGCTCTGCCCTTGCTCCTAGACGTCTAACCTTCACCTGACATACATATATTTTTGGGAAAATGTCAGCTTACCCTGGTGAATTCTATATTTTAAAAACATTACCTCGTTCACGAGGTTAAAACCTTTGGACCGGCAAAATCCCTTTTTACAAACATTTATCAAGTATAACACATAACAAAGTCATACATAACATACTATTACAATCAAACACGTTTCTCTAGTAAAATATCTACCTCGATAACCTTTATTTCCTATGACCTGAATTCCATATACCTCTATACCTTCTAGTTGTAGATACTGTATCAGGTAGGATAGTGCTCCACCTAACACATCCATAACAATGGATTCCTGCACCACCCTTCACTCCATCGAATATCTTGCCCGGAGCCCCTCCACACGTATATATTCATCAAATGATTCATTTATCATCATGCTATTCATATAAACACATATCCATCTCATATTTTACTTTCTTGACGTTTAAGACATTCATTTATGCAAGTTTCATCACGTTGGCCATCAAAAACATATTTCTAACACATTCAACATATCTAATGTATATTTTTACCATATTCATCAATCAAACTCATGTATTTATAATATAAACACGTATTTACTATATATTATATATCTATGAAATTATGGGGTATTACATTAATGATCCTCTTGTTTCCGATTGATGAGCCCTGCCCGGTTTGACGCAAGGTTTGTTTTGATAAATTTGTTGAGCGTGTGGTGCATTATAAGCAGTTACCTGGGTTTAAATTCAAGCATGACTTGATCAGAGATGTTCTTTGTGATGTGCTCAAACGAGCGGGTATATCAGCTAAAAAGGGAAGCTCCTTTTAACTTTCTGACGGATCCGCTTGAAGGAAGGTCTACTCTACGACCAGCTGACACCCTTGTGTTCGGATGTGGGAGGGGGGGGGGGGGGACGCGTGTGTTAACCTTATAGGAGTATCCCCTGTTGTTGGGCTTAGGAACAATGGGTTCATTATTGGCTGGGCAATCTGTGTTGAAGGAGGAAGTAAGCAAAGTCGCTAAACACGAAAAAAGTTATTCAAAGAATCAACATGCGTTTATGTAGGTCCTTGATCTCGATCTTTTGCTTTCAGTGACCTGAATGGATGCGGCTGAGAGTATCTATTGATTTTAAGGAAATTGTACACGCACCTACTTCTTATAACAGAAGTGATCAACTAAAACTCAAAACCCTATCACAATTTATAAAGGATGCTTCAAATCGGAAGTTCAAACTAATGCTAACAAAAACTAAAGCAAAAAAAAACAACAGATATGCATACAAGCAACGAAAAAGCGAGACTGATACGATCAGATCACCCATTTGATCTAAAATTTATTTACGCCAACGGATTGATCCCCAATGCAGAAGGCCTGTAAACAAATAGTAACATAGAATCAATAGATACTCTCAGTCGCATCCATTCAGGTCGCCTCGGTCGGAAATATGCGGTCGCCGGCGACCGTGTTTGTTGGGGTTTTCAGAACATCACAAAACCGTGTCAAACCACATGGCATCTGATCGTAGTTCGATTTCGAGTACAGCGGTATTTTTAGTTTCATATTTCGGTTAGGATTGAACAAGATATGACCATTTGAATGAAACTTGGGTTTTAAAAAAAATTCACGGTCGTCCCGACCGTGGAGAAGGTCGTCGGGGACTATACCGGTAGGCTATTTTAAGGAAAAAATTGGTAAGGGGCTATTTTGAGGTAACTAATGGTCAAAAAGTCTATTATGGTCTTTTTCCCTAGATATTAAGGTATATTATATACTAAGTTAGTAACTCGTGTACTACACGCGTTGAATTTAAATTCATAATATTATATAAATATAAAAAATGGTTAAGAGATTTGGGAATTATGAATGACATAATTTTTTATAATACAATAATTAATAATTTAATACATTAAATAAATTGAATATGTTTGATAAATTGTTGATATTTACTTTCCCTAAAAAAACTTAAATTATTTAGTAAATTTTTACATTAAGTTTGTCAATTTTTCTAAACGAAAATTCAGTTAGGACAAAATTGGTAATATAATAAATTGATAATTGATTGTGGTTTTGACATGTGATAGTGCTGATGTGAACCCCCTTAAAAAAGAGACATGTGACAACCATTTTAATGCTTTATTAGGATTAAGACGGAATGTGATAAACAATCATCTAAATGTTATCTTTTAACTTGGCACTTCGAATATACAAATAATGCAATATAATTTATTATTTAAGTACTTGTAAAGTTGTAATATAATTCATATAAGATTTATAATTTGAGTACTTGTAATATAAGTGGATTTTAACCCTCCGCGCATTGCGCGGATGTGTTTAAGAATGACGTCATGATGTTACCAAATTAAATTGTAACGTTGCTGCGTTAGTTCTATTAGCTTAACTTATTTGTTTTACATAGAGTGAGCTTCATAAAAGATCATGGCTTCATTCATCTCAACACAGTCTCATTTGTTGTGTTCTTGTTGCTTTAATCGTTTGGATAACACGGGTAGATAAAACAGTTAAACTGCTACACCACCAACAACATAAATTATTGGTGATCAATGAAGGTTAACGTGGGGATAACGCAAACACACAATACCACTGCATTGCTTTACTGATACGTGGAGGAAAACGAAAAAAGAAAACATTGAACAACCAAAATCACTTATAAGAACGTGGGGATAACGCAAACACACAAAACCATTGCATTGCTTTAAGGATACATGGAGGAAAACGAAAAAATAAAACATTAAACAACCAAAATCACTTATAAAATTATGACCAAATCATATTTACCATTTAAAAGTTTACGTATTACACAACTAAAACAAAAATATAAAAAGTAAAAATATATATATATATATAATTAAATAATCTAAATGGAGATTACTGTTGGGATAACACGAACACACAAAACCATTACAATGGAGGTTACCATTGTGATAACATGTATGAAAAGAATCATAAGTATTATCTAATAAAATTCAAAATATTATTATATTAATAAACTTTAAAAATCATAATATCACTTAATAAAAAATATTAAAATTATTTGATTAATTTAATATATAAAAACCATTAAAATATTATTTGATTAATTTAATATATTAAAACTATTAAAATATTAAGCTTAACAACCAAAAATTAAAACTATTAAAATATTAAGCGTTCGTTTCGATCACAATTAAGCTCAAATAAGCTCAAAACACTTGAACTCAATGAAGATACAAATCATAACAGTGAAGAATTGAATACGAACAAGTAGATACACATAATAGATAACGCGAACTCTTCAAATGATTGAATGATTAAGAATTACCGATTACAATACTCCTAACTCGAGATTACAATCGGACAGAGCTGCGCTATCACTTTCATTCGTTACAGAAAACTGACCTGATCGATGTAACATCTGCATTTTTCTCAGTTGTAAAACCCGACCCATTTTGAAATTTAGCATTTCCTCGGTTTACGAATTATTAAGTACCGGAAGAATTTTCAGGTATTTACATCCCAAATAATGTTTTCAAAAGGTTAATAGTCGTTCTACAAAATAAAATATTTAATTAAAAACATTTGGATTCAAATTGGGTTCCTTGAATTGAAAATAAAACAATCTGCGCTTTTTACGCGATTTCGGTACACGATTTGTCGTTTATCAGGAATCTCGTATTTGGATATTGTATGTCAATTTCAACATATTTATGATTCTTATATTCACAAATCATATCGTGAGTCGTCAAACACTAAGTCATTTCATGAAACGTTGGGGATTAACCTAAAAGTGATGTGTACGTCAAAAGGTACCAAAACTTGTTATGTGCACTATTTGACAACCGTAATTCGCTATGTGAGATGTTTATATTCGATTTGATTGGATTAAATGTGGTTCTCGTAATGGGAATAGTAAAATTTAGAAATAGGAGAAATCGAGACTCAAAAACATTGAATAACGAAGAACTGAGCACCCAAAACGAGAAAATTGAATGACGGAGGATCACCAAGGGCACTGCGTGTCGCGACGCCCTGGCGACCCCTCCCTCGCGACACAGGAGATCACCAGTCGGGCAGAACCCTAATAGCTGCCTATTTAAGGAACATTATTGCACCCAAACTTCATTTCTCTCAACCCTAAACGTCATTAGCCGCATAATCAGTTGTTGCATCATCATCTTCATCATTTCTTGAGTTATGGAGCTAAATCTTTGCTTATATACATCATTTTCAAGTGGTAAGTGTTCTTTCTTGATTTCCTTTTTTTACATGCTTCAAGATTGGATTTTTTTATTGATCTAAGTTAGATCTAAGCCATTCATGCTTGATATGAATAGATCTAGTCATTTGCATGATAAAAATGTAAGCTTTATGTGTAAAGTTGGGATATTTATGAAGATAAGGTTAGATCTTGCATGTGTAGTATTAAATACATGATCTTTATGCATGATTCATGTTAAAGGAGCTTCATTTATGATAGATCTAGGGTTTGCATGTGAAAAGTGACAATCTTGATGTTGGATCTAAGAGTTGATTATAAAAAGTTGCATGCTTGATGATGTAGGATCTTTAGTAGTTAAATATCTACATTTATATATGGATGTTTATGAATAAATGTGATAACTTGATGCATGGTAATATAGTTAGAAAATCTATAAAACTTGCATGTATTGATGTAAAGCATGAGTTTTGATGATTAATAATATGGTTAAGTCATCATCTTGATTGGATTCTTGCATGAAATATAGTAAAGCTAGCTTTTATCATAAAAATGAAAGTATATGGATAAATGGATATGGATTATGATGAAAACATGGTATGGCTCTTGCATGTATGATGTTGTATGTGATACGCATGTGTGATTGGATGCTTAGTGTAGTATATTCATGCTCAAGGTTTGCTTTTAGATGATTTCATGATATATATATATATATATATATATATATATATATATATATATATATATTAGGCCATGATATCGATGTTCATATATATTCTGTCGTCGCATGATCAAGTGTTAGTTTATGTGTTATGATAAATGCGTATACGATCACTTAAATAAATTACTAACGAGTCGTCGAGTCGATTGTGCCATTGTTAGTCGTGGAATTTATTTATTTTCCTATCTCAGCTAGTCGTCAAGGTCCTCTTCGGTTTCAACCGTTTCATTTCTGCGAGGTCATTCATTCATTTGTGTCTCCAGTACTAGGTGAGTATTCATAGCCTCTTTTCTTTTATCGTTTTCGGGTGCAACATGTACACTATATCAATCTCAAATACCTATTTCATTACTCTCAAATTTCATGCGAACTCTATGACTGTTATGTGTGTTCTTGTATCTTGAACTTGTGTGGATTAGTATCGTGTGGATTATTATTGTTGTGGATGGAATCTATTTCAATTTCGATGTCAATTTCAAGGTGTAATTATTAACACTAAAAAGGTCGGGGTTACAATAATAGATCTATTGGTTTCGCAGCCAACCTGACTTGATCGGTAATTGGCGTTAGGTGATTGGAAGCCTTATTTGTCAAGTGTTGGATTACACCACTCTGTGTGTACTATATTAATGCTTGTTTACCATATCAAGAATAATCTTCTACAAGAAGATTGTGAGCATCTTGACTGTCACGGTTGAGACGAGCTCTTCCGGTTAATCTTCGTTTGGCTCGTGCATTTAGCGATCTTTGACGACGGTGGAAAATTATTTTAAACATCAAGTCGTTTGCCTTATCAGGTGAGTCGAATGATGATGAGGAGTCGGGGAAATCCATAAGTTTTGATTGAAATTTAGAGAGAAATATGAAGTGAGAAAATTTAATTTGTTTGAAAATGTGGTGAAATTTGGTCGATTAAATAGAAATGGTGAAAGGTTTATTTAATTAATGGACTTTTAACGTTTTCTAGTCCCCAACGGTCAACACTCTTTTTAAATCAAATCGCGACATTGGTGAAGTGGCGTAGGCAACTCGCACAGGGCACCCTCGCAGTTCCAGGGCGGTGTTCTTATTAGGAATTTTATGTACGGCTTTTAAATTTTAGAGTTGTTACTTGTCAAACAAGTGACGCGCGGAAGCGTGTACACCAGGTCGGTTCTAGACCGATCCCGCCAGTGATCGAAATAACCCAATTAAACAGATAAAATAGTCATGATTCAACCGACCAGGACACGATGGTTCAACGAACAACCTCGCTAGATGGTTGATTCACGATTAGGGTTTTGATTTGCAACTCTTTCAGCCGAAACGAAATAGTAACTAGGAAAGATAAAAACGATTGTACCTTTCCAGCGAAACCAGAGAACTGAGGCGAACGGTGATGGTAGCCGGCAATTGATGGCGGCCCAATGGAGGTAGCTGTGACGGTGCTAGCCGGTGGCAGCGATTGGACATCAAAGGAGGGAGGGGCGCGTGGCGGTTCTCTCTCTCTCTCTCTCTCTCTCTCTCTCTCTTATGCGGTTTTCAAAACTCTAGCATCTAGGGTTTAGGGATATAATCCATATTTATAAACTTGATTAATTTGTCCAACAAGTTGTCTAGAATTACACAAAACACATTTCTAGAATTATATTTATCACGTAAATACAACTCACTTGATAATTATTTAACTCTTAAACTATTAACACATGTTCATTGTATTAATCCATCATCCATAATTATTTAAAACAAATAATAATATATGTTATGCATACTATTTGTTCGTTATCCAAAGTATAACCCTTTATATTATACCTCATTAACAACATTAATATTATTTGACAATCGAACATTTAAATCCAACAGTTCTGCACCGTGGGTTGCAGTGGTGAAGCTTGAAAATTTTTCTAGTGGTGACCGAAAGTCATGTGACCCCCAAAATAATTCTATCGCTATGTTTCGAGATATCTATTCGGACTGGCAATCCGGTTTGGGTCAAGTCAAACTATAAAGACTATAAATATCTAATTTTTATTAATTCAAATGACTATTTTTATAAATGAAAAAACTAAATGTTTTGTAACAAACAAAGATCCAAAATGTTTATGATTATGCGAGAGAAATGGTGAGTACCTGGAAGAAGAATCATAACTATGCAGTCCGAATCAAACTTTTCGAATAAAAAGAAATAGAATTTGTTGGTTCAATTTCATCGCCTCTTGTCTAGTTCCGGTTGATGCATTAGATGGAGTTGCATTGGTTGACTCCATTACTAGATAAGTGATATGTCTTAAAGTATACATGTTTTATAGCCAAATTCCCCTGCGTATTGGGTAAAATATGACTAACTATCACAAAGAAACAGTGTCTTTGTCATCTTTGTAAGTTTTTCAGGTTTTACTGAGCCGAAATCACAGAAGGAAAGGAAAACACAAGAAAAGTTAAACAAATAAGCAACTTTTGGATTTCTGAAGCGACGCACGCCCCGTGTCTAACCAAGCACGACCCGTGCCCGTGCCCCGGCTTAGCTCTATGTCGTGCCTCTGAATCAGTCTGCATCACACACCCCATGTGTCTGACTTAGCACGCCCCATGCCCCCGAAAGCACACCCCGTGCCACTGATTCCGTCGCAGAAGACTCTGACACAACACGCCCCGTGCCCCTGATAAGACTTCCGGATGACTACCGACTCTGACACAACACGCCCCGTTCTCCAAGAAATATGACCGTGTGACCGACTAACACACACGCCCCGTGCCTAACCAGGCACGGGCCTTGCTCCCTTCCGGTTGGCCTATAAATAGAGGAGCTCCCTCCTCATTTTGACTTGCTCACTTTCTTCTCCCCTCTTCCACTAGTTTCGTATTTTCGGTTGTGAGCCATTTGTTTTAGTGTTCTTGATCTACTCGTCAAAGATTGTAAGAACTTTAACTTATGGTGGTAATGAATTGTTATTTGTCTATGAGTCTTTCATTATCTATTAAGCATATCTTTAGACTAACACTTGTTAGCCTCAATCTTTCAAGTGTTAGTCAAATTCTTACACTCGTTTGGGGATAAAAGGATCTTTGGTGGGTTGATAAAATGTTTTCATAACCTTACTTTAATGTGTGTTTAATGACTTTATAAAAACCCTTTTTATTAAGAGTATATTACTGATTTTCTGAACCAAGCGTGCTTCATGTATCACAGACCATTTGGGGAGTCGAAATCCCAAAGGCCGGACCCGTGACACCCGGTCGGGGGATGATGCATGATCCAAAAGGTGACTCGCGTCCCATGCTACATGATACGTTCGAGGTCCTTATGTCTATGTAAGCAAACTCGGCTGACCACACAGATGCGGGCTGAAAGTATTTGGTTGAGAATGAGGGTTGGTAATATTTTGTCACTTCACGGGAACCGAAAGGTACGTGTTCGTGAACTTGGCTCTGGTGAGACGTACATTACGCGAGAGCGGTGTATGGAACTGGTCTTAGCCCCTTAAAAAGGTCATTTTTATAATAATATAATCCGGCACGCAGGGTTGTTCCCCTGCTGGTTCATGACGCCGCGTCAAGTACGGTAAGTTTGCCGGATCCAGGGACCCCGTAACTAAGTGGCATTACTCCACTTCATTTTTTCCACTGGCAGCACCTTCCCTCTGCACTCGTACTCCTCGCAGACGATTAGTAGTTGGATGGTGAGTTAGCCAAAGAGGGCCGAAAGCTGGTTGACCTTCTGCCAGTGAATAATCTTAAGGGAAGGGCATGAAACACGGGTTACCAACCTTACCAATGATAAGTCCCCCAAATGATATTATCTGTGACCGAGTTGATCTAGACACGCCTTTTTAGTATATATATTTTATTTTACTATTTTTACATATTTTACTAACATCTTCACTTGAAGGTTGGTCAGGTTAGACGTCAGTAAGGGTGAAGTATCAAGAGCCCTCCTTTTCCTTTGTGTATTTGATCAACCCCGATTAAACTTACCACTACTATACTGCTCCACGATGGGTGCACAAGCCGTTGTAGGCATGAGCAACGACACTCTAACGATCAAGTTCAGCGACCAGGAAGCAACCTTCGACATAGGTAAGAAAATGGACAGTACTTTGCAAGTGGTGGACATTATCGAGTCAGGTCTAGCATTTGTATACCAGCGAATGGGGGACGCCTCCCCTCCATCATCCTTCTTCTTGACCAGGACTGCAGGTCTAGCCAGCAGACACATACAATAAACTTGGCGCTTCATGGCGGCTTACCATGGAAATCTAAGGCAAAAGCAAGAAGAAAATAATAAACTCCAAGGAACACATCTTTCAGATGGTCAGAATTTCGTCCGCTCTTTTCCTTTTTACTTTTACATTAGATATCTATCTTAGTTAGCTTCGTATTTAATTTTTCGTACCAGTAGTTTAGTTACTTGTACTGGAGATCGAGGTTCGCCTAGTGTAACTCTGAGCTCAAACTAGCAGCTCCACCTCTGCTGCGACGCGGGCATATTTACCAGACCTCCAGTACAAGTATTTTATAGTTTAATTTAATATTTTAGGTACTCAATAAGGAAGACAACAGAGGAAAGCAAGCAAGAGCCAGAAGTTTCGGGAAAGTGCTGCAACCACGGAAGCACGACACAAGGCACTTGGTGACAGCTTTCTTACCCTTAAAATATTTAAATTACACTTTGCTTTAATTGTAAAAGCACATTGAGGGCAATGTGCAATTGAAGTATGGGGACGGGATTGTCAGCCTAGCTAAGAAAACGCAACACTAACCTTTTGCTCTGCCCAAATTTTTTTTGAAAATAAGCCAAATTCCGTCTTCTGAAAAACCAATCAAACCTATTTTGGACCGAAATCACCTGAATAAATTTTTTTTCCAACAGAAAAGATTCAATCCATTTGGTAAAATAATTTTAAGCATCATGGGAATAGCGAACCGAACCCATAGTTTATTTTTATGCAACTGATATTTAAACCCTTTTTTCACAATTTCAAAGAGTGTGTGAGCCTAACCCCTAACTTGCTCCACCCCGACAAAATAGTGAGAAACCAGGAAAGTCATTCAAGCCAGAACTTGGTAAGGGTATGCATTCTAAGATGGACAAAGTCGGAAAACATGTTTTCAGATGATTAAGGCCCCTAGGATAAACCCCTTTTTTCTCCTTCTATCACCCCAAAATTTTATTTACCACCCAGATATATCCCCCTAGTTAGCTCCTTTGAGCCTAAACCTTTCGTTTCTTAAACCCGCAAATTCATTTGCACCAAGCCCATACCCCCTAAAAACCTCTTTTGCACTAAGATTTGCATACCGCAACCGGTTTGGCGCAATTTTACACCCCTTTTTCTTTTTCGTAAAACCAAGATTTCAAATAAAGTTTTCAAAAGTGTTTCAAAAGATGACCACCCTATCACCAGAAGACGATATCATCCATCCGGTCGATTGCTGCAGAAATACGCCCGAGTTAAGAAATCATCTGCGCTGATATGTTATTTGTCTAAAAAAATACATGTTAGGTTTCAAGCAAAATCTCTTCACAGTCACCATCCCTGGTCATGAAACTTTGAACTTTCTGGAAAAAAACTAAGTTTTACAACTTTTCACCCCTTTTCACACCAACCTCCAAACACTTTAGCCCTAGCCTACCCTCAAAAACCTATAGGCACTTATGATGACGACATGGATTTTGGCAAGATTTGTGGCGGATTGATCCCTTCACAAGCCTATGACCCTTGCTTGACTTTACCTCGGTGTGAGTGATCTCTCAAAAGTTCGTACATATACTAACCCGAGTGTCGAGTGGTCTCTTATGAGGTGTACTTTGCTGCATAAATCTAAACTTTTCAGTAGGAATAGCTGGCACCTACAATGCTTCAATAAAAACCATCAATTGGATAGAAATCAATGTGATTGGGAAACAAGTTTATGATCAAGTGATTGATCCATAATAGGTCAAAAAGGTAAAAATCAGAAAGGCGAACGGCGGCTATTTTCTAAATTTACTTGAGGGCAAGTAAAAGCCTAAGTGTGGGGATGTTTGATATGCCTTAAAGTATAAAGTTTTATAGCCAAATTCCCCTGCGTATTGGGTAAAATATGACTAACTATCACAAAGAAACAGTGTCTTTGTGATCTTTGTAAGATTTTTCAAGTTTTACTGAGCCAAAATTTCAGAAGGAAAGGAAAACACTAGAAAAGATAAACAAAGAAGCAACTTCTGGATTTATGAAGTGACGCACGCCCCGTGTCTAACCAAGCACCGCCCGTGTCCATGCCCCAGCTTAGCTCTATGTCGTGCCTCTGAATTAGTCTGCATCACACACCCCATGTGTCTGACCTAGCACGCCCCTTGCCCCTGAAAGCACGCCCCGTGCCACTGATGTCGTCATAGAAGACTCTGACACAACACGTCCTGTGCTTGGCGAAGCACGGCCCGTGCCCCTGACAAGCCTTCCGGATGACTGACGACTCTGACACGACACGCCTCGTTCTCCAAGAAATATGACCATGTGACCGACTGACACACACGCCTCGTGCCCAACCAGGAACGAGCCGTGCTCCCTTCCGGCTGGCCTATAAATAGAGGAGCTCCCTCCTCATTTTGACTTGCTCACTTTCTCCTCCCCTCTTCCACTAGTTTCATATTTTCGGTTGTGAGCCATTTGTTTTAGTGTTCTTGATCTACTCGTCAAAGATTGTAAGAACTTTAACTTATGGTGATAATGAATTGTTATTTTTCTATGAGTCTTTCATTATCTATTATGCATATCTTTAGACTAACATTTGTCAGCCATAATCTTTCAAGTGTTAGTCAAATTCTTACACTCGTTTGGGGATAAACGGATCTTTGGTGGGTTGATAAACTGTTTTCATAACCTTACTTTAAGGTGTGTTTAATGACTTTATAAAAACTCTTTTTATTGAAAGTATATTACTGATTTTCTGAACCAAGCATGCTTCACGTATCACAGACCATTTGGGGAGTCGAAATCCCAAAGGCCGGACCCGTGACACCCGGTCGGGGGACGATGCATGATCCGAAAGGTGACTTGCGTCCCATGCTACATGATACGTTCAAGGTCCTTATGTCTATGTAAGCAAACTCGGCTGACCACGCAGGTGCCGGCTGAGAGTATTTGGTTGGGAATGAGGGTTGGTAATATTTTGCCACTTCACGGGAACCGAAAGGTACGTGTTCGTGAACTGGCTCTGGTCAGACGTTCATTACGCAAGAGCGGTGTATAGAACTGGTCTTAGCCCCTTAAAAAGGTTATTTGTATAATAATATAATCCAGCACGCAGGGTTGTTCCTCTGCTGGTTCATGACGGCGTGTCGAGTACGGTAAGTTTGCCGGATCCAGGGACCCCGTAACTAAGTGGCATTACACCACTTCATTTGTCCACTGGCAACACCTTCCCTCGGTATTCTTACTCCTCGCAGACGATTAGTAGTTGGATGGTGAGTTAGCCAAAGAGGGCCAAAAGGTGGTTAACCTTCTGCCAGTGAACAATCTTAAGGGAAGGGCATGAAACACAGGTTACCAACCTTACCAATGATAAGTCCCCCAAATGATATCATCTGTGACCGAGTTGATCAAGACACGCCTGTTTAGTATATATATTTTATTTTACTATTTTTACATATTTTACTAACATCTTCACTTGAAGGTTGGTCAGGTTAGACGTCAGTAAGGGTGAAGTATCAAGAGCCCTCATTTTCCTTCGTGTATTTGATCGAATCCGATTCAACTTACCACTGCTATACTGCTCCACGATGGGTGCACTTGCCCGTGATGTGGTGAAATATTAGTTGTCAGTAAATCAGGTTTTATAAATTTAAAAACTTAACTGCTAAAAGATGTCACAAAAATAGTGCTAAATTTTATATATACATCATAGCACACCAATAAGCTACATAAACAACATTATGTTAAACTTGACCAGTTGAGCATTGGTTAACTACTGCTCAAATCATAGCATTGTGTAACTACTGCTCAAATCATAAATGTATTAAGTTTGAGCAGTTGAGCATTCTTTCTGTTGGGCACCAATCCCATTATTTATCATTAACCACCGGTGCATATTATTTTATACCAGTTGGGCATTGGTCCTGCTTTGTTGATTAATACCGCTGAAATCATAAAATCTATGATAATAACACACTTGTTGTAAATATAATATATTATTGTGGTTATCAATTCCTAATATAGTTCGTCTTCCTCTCCAAGTTTTTTCATCCCTATAAATATTTCTTTGTATTTTATTGTCACACTACGTCAAAATTCACCTTTGGCCACGGAAAAAAACCGTGACAAAAGGTGTTTGGTCACGTTTTTTTTTCCATTCCAACCGACACCATAGGTGCCGTGACCATATGTACCCTACGGCCACGTTACAATATCAGTGGCTGAAGCCACCTATAATCGTGGCTATAGGGTACCAATATTTGTTGTTGTAATCAAACAATTCTTCAGAAAAGCGTGGCCAAAGGGTCCCAACGGCCACATGTGTTTGGTTAACGTGGCCTTTGGTATTATATGGTCACGTATATTCGTGTTTTAACCACATACATTATAAAAATACGTGGCCAAAGGGTTGCTGAAATCATACATTTTGTCACAGTACGCGTGGCCAAAGGTTGGTAACGGCCACGTTAAAATATCAAAAGCGTGGCCTTTGGTATTATATGGTCACGTATATTTGTGTTTTAGCCACAAATGTTATAAAAAAACGTGGCCAAATGGGTTGCTGAAATCATAAATTTTGTCCCAATAAGCGTGGCCAAAGGGTGGCAACGGCCACATTAAAATATAAAAAGCGTGGCCTTTGGTATTATATGGTCACGTATATTTGTGTTTTAGCCACATATATTTGGAAAAAAAAAAGTGGCTAAAGGGTAGTTGAAATCAGATATTTTGTCCCAATACGCGTGGCCAAATGGTGGCAATGGCCACGTTAAGATATAAAAAGCGTGACCTTTGGTATTATATGGTCACGTATATTTGTGTTTTAGCCACATATATTTGGAAAAAGAAAGTGGCCAAAGGGTAGTTGAAATCATACATTTTGTCTCAATACGGGTGGCCAAATGGTGGCAACGGCCACGTTAAGATATAAAAAGCGTGACCTTTGGTATTATATGGTCACGTATATTTGTGTTTTAGCCACATATATTTGGAAAAAGAAAGTGGCCAAAGGGTAGTTGAAATCATACATTTTGTCTCAATACGGGTGGCCAAATGGTGGCAACGGCCACGTTAAGATATAAAAAGCGTGACCTTTGGTATTTTATGGTCACGTATATTTGTGTTTTAGCCACATATATTTGGGAAGAAGAAAAAGTAACCAAAAGGTTGTTGAAATCAGATGGGTCCTTGCTATACGCGTGGCCAATTTAAAAGCTATTACAAAATATTAATTACAAATCAAATAAAATTCAATTACAAGTCAATACAAATGAAATACAAATAAAAAATTAAAGAAAATTACACTGCATACAAGCATTATTCTCAATCTAATTCAATTACAAGTCAACAACACTACCGCGTACGTGGTCTTCATCTTCAACTGTCCAGATTTGAGCTTAATTAGGACCATTTTTTATTGTATTCCTTCCTATACCAAAACATATAACTGATAATTAGGTTATAGAAATTGATCATAATATATATAGCAATTTTGAAATACTTACCACCATGATAGATATGGACTGAGGAGTGCCATTTTATTGCAAGTAGTATGGGTCATCAGGTCCTACAGTTCAATTGATTTCCAGATGAACATTAGATATCCAGATGAACTTAAAACATCTGGATGAAGATCACATTAAGTTCCAGATCAATTTCAAAGTCAGTTGAACTTTGTTTGCTACACATCTCACCATTTGTTCCAACAATCCCTAGCTGGCCCAAGTGTTTGAGGTACCAAATAACATTTAAAATGGGACTACATGACATTACCAAACAGATTACTGTGAAACTATAGAACGGAATGAAACTTGACTGGCAAATATTTACCTTTTTCTTTTCAACCCCTTCAGACGAGGTTGATCGACCACCGATTTCACGCCCTACAGTTCAATTAATTACTTTATGTAAATGAGCAATCAAACCTATAATGAGTTTGACAAATACTAACCGTTGTGTGTATGTCAGCATGATTAGTGCTGTGGCTAGATCCAACAAAAATCTCCTTAGAACTTTCCTAGAACAATGTTTTTGAATTGGTAAAAAGTTAGAGCAGAATAATGACGCAGACCTATCATGAAAGTATTTATTCTGTTTTTTTAATCTAACATAAGTTGTTCCAGTTTTATTCATACAGATTATGTATATACTCTATTTTTTTTCATATTAACATACATTTTCAATGAATCATAGCAGGGCCCCATTTAACTCATAACTTTGTTCTTACATGAAGTATATATTCTTATGTACCAGGAACTTGCATCTATTTGTGTTCTTCAGGAACAAGAGTTCATCCGGATTGTGTTCTTCATGAACAAGAGTGTATGTGATTATAAGGTACTTGAAAATAGTATGATTAAGTTGTGATGTAAAGAATTCACCTCTGTAGATGCCGGAGCATTAAGTTTGTGTGGTAACGGTGGTCCAATTGCAGATAGATGAGCTATAAGTAGATCAAGTTTTTTCTCCGATTCTTGAATCTTCAAGAAGAGGGCCTTAATTTGTTCATTTTTTTCATCCCTAAGAAGTCTCTCCTCTTTAAGTTCGAACTCAAGTTTTTCCAATTGACCATCAGTGTTGTTGGATCGATCCTTGAATTTTGTACAATTAACAGAATGTAGTTAGATGCTTTTTAACAAAGTACATAAATAGGAAAGCATGCAGACCCTATTGATTCATTATCTCTTAGTTAGTTCTTAATTATTAATATATCACATAAAGACCCTATTGATTAATTATTTGATATGTTATACACAAATTAAAGACATCTAAAGGGAAGAGTGGAACACATCATGTCTTCAGTGGATATAAACAAACAGTTCACCATTTCTAGCAAAGTAGCAGATGCATGACATCAACATTCTTCTATTCTTCTACAGGGGATTTAAACTACAATTTCTTTATTTTGTACCCCTCTAACATGAACCTACAAAAAATGTTGGAAACATTCCTATATATGTCCTCTAGGATCATTTCCTAGCTAGTAATGACCAGAGTAACGTAAATTAGTTCTTAGTTATTAATACATCACATAAAGACCCTATTGACTAATTATTTGATATGTTATACACAAATTAAAGACATCCAAAGGGAAGAGCAGAACACATCATGTCTTCAGTGGATATAATTAAACAAACAGTTCACCATTTCTAGCAGTGTACATAAAGAAGAAAGGAGGTTCACCAGTAACATGAATCTACAAACATGTGCATATGTGTGACAATCTGTCTTTTCGGATCTTTTTCCTGATTTGACCTAAATCTAAATCGTTATAAATGTTTGTGTGAACATTTATGAGTTTGACTTGTGTTGACCTCATCATTTAGGGTTTGTGTAACCATCACTATATGAGCGTTCACTTGCGTTGTGACGTGTTATATTTTATGATTTTATGTAAGTCATATTCTATAATTTCATGTGAACATCTTGTCATTTTATGTGGTAATATTATGATTTTATTTTGCATATATGTATACGTATACACATTTTATTTTATGATTTTATATGACAATGCGTCACGTAGTCACCTATAATTTTTATAATTAATATCGTCGGTTTCACGTAAAGTATGCTATAATTTTATGTGAGTCATAGGTGTATATTTATGAATTAATATCCATGATTTTATGTGATGAATCAAGGTTTACGTTTTATAAATGTTATACGTTAAATGTATTTCGACAACACACGTATATTCACCATTAAAAATATTTTCCCTTAACTCCGTTTAAACTTTAAGGGGTTGGTTTTGTTATTTCCTAAACTCATTTTTTATAAACAAAACTTGCAAGGACTGGTGTTGTAATTATCTAAACTGGATTTCTTATTATGTAATAAAGGGAGGGACTAATATGGTCATTCACCCAAAGTCGATTTGAGAAGCTTTCTTTTCTTTTCTGTAACCGTCGGCCGGACGTTCGACCTCACCTCCGCCACAATTACTTTGAGTTAAGATCTCTCTGTTACAAGAAATCAACCGACCTCATCAACCACCTTAACTCAGTCGTCATCTTGTATTGTCGATCCTTTTACTCTATGACACAAGTCTCGTTCCACCGCAAAGAACCATCGGAAAAAGCCCACAAAGGAAACTCCGGCGAAGGTGCAACCACTCCCCGGTGATCGTAACCCACTGTCGTCGCCCCTGGGCCATAGCCGACCGTCACAGAGCCATCATCAACATCTATACGCACTCCGGCGACCACCGCAGACCGTCTCCGGCGTTGAAGTGTGTTCGGATCAGTCGAGTTCATCACCACCGTCGTGTTCAATCTTCGTTTCGATTCAAGGTATGACATAAAACCCCTTGTACACGATTCGTAATCACCCTGAACGTCATACTCGAGCATTCTGTTTTCAATAATGGAGGATATGTTCATTAGGGTTTTGCAATGGGGAAGATGACCTCTGCAACATATTAAATATATAAGTTGCAAATCAGTTTAGATAACAAACGAAAAGTTGTCCCAGTGGTTAGAGCCTGGATTTGTAACTGTGTGGTTGCGGGTTCTAACCCGGCGACCCTCTTTTCTCTCTTTTATTATTTTTTTGATAACCTCATCACCCCCCATATGCACCTATGCTTGGCCCAAACCTTGTTCTAGCAAGTGTTAATATTGTTATACACTTTCATCGTCATATAAGTTAATTAAAAATACTTTCTTCCAAATGGTTAACTTTTAAACTCTATAAAATTATATTCGCTGAATCATTTTTGATTGATCGTCACCCGTTTGGAAAATGAGCCATTTATTTTGTTAAATATCGTCTCGTTAAAAAAAAAAACTCAATATATGAATATATATATATATACTATATATTTTGTGGAATATGTATTTTACACATGCTTTTGGGAAAATATTAACGTGCACTAAAACGGTGTTTCCCGTCATTTAAGAATCGAGTATCTATTACTTACAATAAACACTTGTGACGATTAATTGAATTAATCGTCGTGTCACTCCTCGGTTTTGGAAATTTTTGCAGACACATCGAGTCAATGATACAAATGTCAAACCATCGTCTTCTACGTCGTTTCGTTAGTATTTTAGACACACACTTACGTATGTATACCCGTTAGGTGATTGGTAGAGTACATAAGACCTGTTGTTCGCTAATTGCCTTGTTATTTATCTGGAATTGCTGTGCACCCAAAGGTGAGTTTCACGGCCCCATTTTACTGTTTTAATCCTGTTGGGGGAGATTAACATGCATGAACTATACAACTGAGATAATTAGACTTTTATATATCACTTGAAGTACTTGAAGCACACTGATACAACAAAGTCCTTCTTATGGTACCGTTAGTATTAATGACGATAGCGGGAAATATATTGTAGTACTACTGGGTCTGACAAACCCCACCCGGGTCAGTCGCTCTGGCACGATTGGATATCGAACGGGTGTTATATTCGTCCTAAACACAACAAGGCAAACTATAAACAACTGTTAGCTTCGGTGACCTTCAACGTGCGAAGTTTCATGTATATAGCCTAGCTAGCTATTTGATATATATTAGTGATTATGCTCTTACAACTTAACTGTTGTTGAACAGTCAATCTTAAACTCAACTTGACTATTGTTGAATAGTCAATTTTAAACTCAACTTGATTGTTGTTGAACAATCAATTTTAAACTGAACTTGAACTGTCGATGAACAGTTGATTTAGACTGAACTGGGACTGTTGTTGAACAGTCGATTTACATTCAACTGATGAACTGATTAAACCTGTGAACTCACCAACCTTTGTGTTGACACTTTTTAGCATGTTATTTCTCAGGTTGCGGATGTTCGAGTATCACGAGTACGCATGCATGAGACTTCGAAACCCTTTTATTGTCTTTGAACAAGCCACGTCACCTTGGGTGGCGGTGTTTTTTTCAATAAATACTTTCAGCAAATTACGCTTCCGCATTTGTAAAAATCTGTATTTGTATTTTAATAAAATATACAACCTTTTATTAATTATTGGTCGTTTGGTGTAACTAATGGACAGCGATCCTGGTTTGTCACGCTCCCTGCAGCGCGTTATCGCGCGTGGGATTTTTGGGGGTGTGACAGATTGGTATCAGAGCCATTGGTTACAGCGAACTAAGATTCGTCTTAGACTGTAACTGTTTTGCATTAGTTTCCCTTAAACATTTCTCTCATGCATCGTGATACTCACTCCTACACGCACCTGATTTACGATTTATCGTTTACATCATCCAATCCCATTATACTCACGGCGAGGACCCGGTTAGTCTTGAATCATTTTTCTCAACCTCTCTAAGTTGTGTACCTCTTGGTTAACATTCATGTACAACGAGACGTCAAATCAGATCAAAGGATCACAATTATACTTTTGACGAGATGAATGCTACTCGGGATTATTACACAGGATTGAACAACTGGGCGTAGTGCCCATACTATGGATGTATGCTGCATAGGGAAGGTGGTGTAATACCTCTTCTTTTCCTTAAACCTCTATTTTAGCTTAGGAGGTTCTTGTTATACCTGCCATACGTATATCTCTAAACTCATCCGTTCAGGGAATGTTATCTCGATGTGCTAGTAGCGTGATTATTTAACTTCACTAGAGTTAGCAAGGTATGAATTCAAGTGGCTGCCTATGGGGCACTTATATCAACTTTCGTCATCCTGATCGTCTTCACATTTTTTTGTGATCTCTTAAGATCTTTCCATTCTTGATTTTATCGCATTGTGCGTGGAAGTAATACAACTAGAGTACAATTCTTATAACCCCAATGAAACCTGATGCGGGTCGACTGAAATTCCCTCTTTGTGTATCGGATTGCGATCACACCAATATGTGTTATAAGTATTCTCTAACTCCAAGCTAAGCTAGATTCATTTTGATAAACCCTACTCAGATCCTATTGAACTAAATTTCTGGGTGACTCGCTTCGGGTGGGTCATTCCAATCTAAGTGAGCATTCTATTCTCGAAAACTTGTCCCATTAACAAATTCTGGTCAAGATAACCATGGGTTAGTGACCACACCATACTTGGTAGCTGAAGTAAGAGAAACTAGGGTGATCATATAAAGTAAATCACAGTTACGGGTGCACACGTAAATGTAATTTGCAGTGTATGGAAATCCTGGAGAATCCTACTAGGCAAGCCAATAATCGTATTGGGACCAAATTCCTGTAATTTTTTTTCTTTTTCTCGTAGTATTGAATGTTGAACATGTTGAACTCAACCGGATGATCGAAGCCATCTATCTTTGTAAACATTATCGTGCATGATCGTATCTCTCCTATATATGTGGATTCTAATCCCTTCGAGAACTCTTTTGAAACATATTATGAATGCTAGTCCTGGAAGGACATCGTTCCACTCGTGTACTTAAATGACAAGTTTTTCTTGACTACGAAGAATTTTGACGAAATATTTGACTGGTTTGGATCCTTATTTCTACCTTCACGACTTTACGGACCATATCAATCCTTGAAACTTTATGATTGTGAGACAGCTTGTATATACATTCACCGGACGAATACCCAGACAACATTGGATAAACGAACTAGGTCAAGCATATACCGTGAGCATTGGAGCATATTTCTTGGCTAAAAACTCTTGTGAACTTTGCCTCTGAATATTCATATTTCCTGAATTTCTTGTGCGAACCAAAACTTGTTTGTCAGCAACAACGACACGATTGTACAAACTGCCTATCTCACTGCAAGCATATTTCTCTCAAATGGAGGTGAAGATAGTGAAGAGTCTTCCTAGCTTCAAACAGGTGACTTCCAATTGTAACAAATGACTATTCCGACTGACCTTTTGAACCCGTGTGATTGATTTTTGTGCATGATTCGAACCTTTTACGATTTAACAACCATCAATCTCTGATTCTCGCGCTTTTGTAATCCTTTATGTCTTGGATAAACTTTCAAGCTTTGAACCGGAACGTGTTACATTTTTTTTGTTAGTTTTTCGACTAGTTAAACACCATTGATGATGAGACTACCTTGTGCTTCAATCACAGTAACAATACAAAGCTTTTTATGGAAACCCTATTGAGCATGAACTTCTTGTTATCAATAGCTAATTGTACCATTGACCTGAATTTTCTTTTTTTTTACACATTGAGTCCAAGTTATCCATACATTTTGTATATTTATTGGCACCCCTGTCATAGCAACTATCGACAAACTTCTGGTATGCGAATCCTCATCGTCCTGTTCAGAAAACTTTCATTGATGAAAAACCTTATGGCCTGTTTAAATTCGGATCGTTTTGAATCTGAAGCTCTATTATATTCGCACTGCGCGTGCTAAACTCTTGACGATCTTCACGAGAATAGAAAACCTTACGCATCCCATTGGTCTTGTGAATGGAAATACCTACACCTATTGTTGTGCAACGTATTGAAGTTTTAATCTCTCGCCCCTTTACATTTAAGCGTATGGGAGAAACTTGACGTCTTCTATTTCTGATAAAAATATCCAACGTGGTTTGACTAATGGCTAGTAATGGTAGGTCGCTGGTACGCCTTCAAGGTTCCGGTAGTGTGGTGGGTTAGCTGCAGTACACCCTATATATAAACGTCAGTGGCATGTTGAGTGTGGGACCAGTAATGGACCAAGGATTGACTTTAGATTCATACACAGGAGCCTCATCTTGAGAAACTCCATCTAACGGAACTCTGTCCTCGACAAACTGCATAATACTACTTTCTCAGAGAATACAAATATCCCTTACGTATTTCTACCAAAAGAGACATACCCAAAATAATCAAACTTCATGCTTTCAATTGTCTAAGTCTAGAAGAAAACTCTCTCAAGGAGAATTTCCTGGCATGATTCAGACGTGATTTCAGACCCAGATGAACATCAACGTTCTGAAAACACAAGATTTTCCCTTATGAATGGCAACCCACCTGATCGAATGATCAACTCCAACTTTTTGAAGCATGTGAAAAAAAGTAGATCGAAGTTCGTTTAAGGGACACTGCTTTTGGGTCGACTGCCTTGTTTTTTTATGAACTCTTTGGCATTCACTGAGGTGATAGGCCTGATCCTTTCTATGGAAAACCCGATTTGATCTTTTGACCCGCGGTAAACTTGCACTAAACTCTAGCAAAAATGCATATATACAGGCAACCCAAGCCAAAGCCGCTTTTGAACATTCTGATGTTTTTGTTTCGTGGACACCCTTTTATGACACTTTTGTACCTTATCTTACATTTGAATACCATTTGAACCGATGTCTTGACAAGAAAGGAAGCATGACGAATGAAACGCAAGGACACCAAGGAGATTGGGTACACTGGTGAGCTTAAAAAAAATGAAGATTTCTCTAACGAGACGTTAGTCTATCGGATTATATAACCGTTCACACGTTCATTATGATATCTATTTACACGAATTCCTTCCCAAATCCTGTCAAGCACACTATATGTTTCTCTCTGAATTTTATACTATCCACTACGTTAGTTGCCTCCTCCCTGCTGGTATCTTCACTAGTGCCAGATTAAACTCACATGTCATCCTTGGAATGTGTAGTTGCGACTATCATAAGCTTGCTATCTCATCGCTTACTAGAATTCACGAACTAAGCGTTGGCGCTCTTCATCTTAAATTTGCTAATCTCATGCTTGATGAGCACCTTTTGATATTCGGTACCTCATAGTTTACACTTTTGTTTTGCCCATATTATTGGATTCTTTAGCAAGGTAATGTGCATGATGATATGTTGTATGATACTGAACTCCAACTTGAATTTGAATCTAATTGTCTATATGATTTCATGAATAATTCTTAATAGAAATGAGTAATTCTTTTCTAAAACAAACCGCTACGTGTTACCTTTTGAATGGCTGTGGGCTCTTGATTTGATTTCTCTTTAGACCTCAGTCCTTTGTTCGTAAAAATCAGTGTGTTACCAGTTATATCTTAGTATGTGAGCAACTGTTGAACCATTATAACCATGATAAATAGTTTGTTTGCTTCTGATCTTCTCATGAGAAATGTTATAAAACATACGTGTTTATGCATGCTAAAATTTGAGAATCTAATCCTATGTTTAGGGTATATAAATCGATTTATCATTGAAGTGTTGGTTTAAACATAAGCTGCATAGAATTGCATGAATAGTTATGTGTATTAAACGTGTTAGGAACCAGAAAATGACATGTTCTGAATGTATTAGCTTGATTGGGTATGAAAACCATACACCATACAAGGTCCTAAGTATCCTACTTTGGTGGGAATGACAAGACTGTGTGAAGTTGCCCCGTCAACTTTGCACCGTATGGGTTGTGTTGGTTAGTTTATGAACTTATATGCTAGAGATATGCCATTCTAGGGTTGCATGGTAGTATATAAGATGTTGGGACAATTGTATGCGTTGTATGGTAAAACCTTCATGATAGATTGCATGCTAGTACGCTTTGACCGCATAAACCTTTAAAAGAAACCTTCGTAGAGACTCGTATGCTATTTGAACTGTTATTGCATGAAATGTGAATTTCAATGTTATTATGAATCATGTGAAACTTAATTGGTCATAAAAGTACTAAATCAATCAATGGGTCCTCATGTTAACTTGATCAGTCTTGTGTAATTCTATGCTAGTTGCTAATTGGTAGACAAGATCAGACGTTTATGTTTTTGTTAGACAATAGGTTCATTAAACACTGATTGACTTGATGCACACACAATTTTCTAATATACTCAAATTCCCTTCTCTTCAAATCACCTAGGTTACTGGTGAATGCGAATTCAATAAGAGAAAACGAGACAAAAATGGAAATCTCACTCCTGGCATTGCGTACAAAAGCCGGAAGATACTCGAATAAATTATGGACCCTTCTTCGTATTAAAATTTTGATTTCAGATACTTATGTGATCATGTTATTGTTCACCTTATCATTCGATGCGATTCCTGTAATGCGATTGTTCGACTTTTCCTGTAGAAACGCTCGATAAGAAAATCACTTTCTATACTTTCGATTGAATTCCCTTTGAAATTCTTGAACGTTTGACATCTTTTCAAACATCTGGTACACATTCTTGATCATAACACCCATCACTCATTTTGGAGTAGGAACCCTGAATTCTTTCGATACGCTATTGTCAATTCGACTTTTCAAACATTTGTCATGATTTAAATTTCGGGACGAAATTCTTTCAACAAGGGGATGATGTGACGACTGAGAAATTTTTTTTTTCTTTCTTTTGTGACCAACTTGTTAACCACGTTATTCAATTTTCGGGACGAAAATTCTTTAACAAGGGGATACTGTGACAATCTGTCTTTTCGGATCTTTTTCCTGATTTGACCTAAATCTAAATCGTTATAAATGTTGTGTGAACATTTATGAGTTTGACTTGTGTTGACCTCATCATTTAGGGTTTGTGTAACCATCACTATACGAGCGTTCACTTGCGTTGTGACGTGTTATATTTTATGATTTTATGTAAGTCATATTCTATAATTTCATGTGAACATCTTGTCATTTTATGTGGTAATATTATGATTTTATTTTGCATATATGTATACGTATACACATTTTATTTTATGATTTTATATGACAATGCGTCACGTAGTCACCTATAATTTTTATAATTAATATCGTCGGTTTCACGTAAAGTATGCTATAATTTTATGTGAGTCATAGGTGTATATTTATGAATTAATATCCATGATTTTATGTGATGAATCAAGGTTTACGTTTTATAAATGTTATACGTTAAATGTATTTCGACAACACACGTATATTCACCATTAAAAATATTTTCCCTTAACTCCGTTAGAGTTGATTAACTCCGTTTAAACTTTAAGGGGTTGGTTTTGTTATTTCCTAAACTCATTTTTTATAAACAAAACTTGCAAGGACTGGTGTTGTAATTATCTAAACTGGATTTCTTATTATGTAATAAAGGGAGGGACTAATATGGTCATTCACCCAAAGTCGATTTGAGAAGCTTTCTTTTCTTTTCTGTAACCGTCGGCCGGACGTTCGACCTCACCTCCGCCACAATTAATTTGAGTTAAGATCTCTCCGTTACAAGAAATCAACCGACCTCATCAACCACCTTAACTCAGTCGTCATCTTGTATTGTCGATCCTTTTACTCTATGACACAAGTCTCGTTCCACCGCAAAGAACCATCGGAAAAAGCCCACAAAGGAAACTCCGGCGAAGGTGCAACCACTCCCCGGTGATCGTAACCCACTGTCGTCGCCCCTGGGCCATAGCCGACCGTCACAGAGCCATCATCAACATCTATACTCACTCCGGCGACCACCGCAGACCGTCTCCGGCGTTGAAGTGTGTTCGGATCAGTCGAGTTCATCACCACCGTCGTGTTCAATCTTCGTTTCGATTCAAGGTATGACATAAAACCCCTTGTACACGATTCGTAATCACCCTGAACGTCGTACTCGAGCATTCTGTTTTCAATAATGGAGGATATGTTCATTAGGGTTTTGCAATGGGGAAGATGACCTCTGCAACATATTAAATATATAAGTTGCAAGTCAGTTTAGATAACAAACGAAAAGTTGTCCCAGTGGTTAGAGCCTGGATTTGTAACTGTGTGGTTGCGGGTTCTAACCCGGTGACCCTCTTTTCTCTCTTTTATTATTTTTTTGATAACCTCATCACCCCCCATATGCACCTATGCTTGGCCCAAACCTTGTTCTAGCAAGTGTTAATATTGTTATACACTTTCATCGTCATATAAGTTAATTAAAAATACTTTCTTCCAAATGGTTAACTTTTAAACTCTATAAAATTATATTCGCTGAATCATTTTTGATTGATCGTCACCCGTTTGGAAAATGAGCCATTTATTTTGTTAAATATCGTCTCGTTAAAAAAAAAAACTCAATATATGAATATATATATATACTATATATTTTGTGGAATATGTATTTTACACATGCTTTTGGGAAAATATTAACGTGCACTAAAACGGTGTTTCCCATCATTTAAGAATCGAGTATCTATTACTTACAATAAACACTTGTGACGATTAATTGAATTAATCGTCGTGTCACTCCTCGGTTTTGGAAAATTTTGCAGACACATCGAGTCAATGATACAAATGTCAAACCATCATCTTCTACGTCGTTTCGTTAGTATTTTAGACACACACTTACGTATGTATACCCGTTAGGTGATTGGTAGAGTACATAAGACCTGCTGTTCGCTAATTGCCTTGTTATTTATTTGGAATTGCTGTGCACCCAAAGGTGAGTTTCACGGCCCCATTTTACTGTTTTAATCCTGTTGGGGGAGATTAACATGCATGAACTATACAACTGAGATAATTAGACTTTTATATATCACTTGAAGTACTTGAAGCACACTGATACAACAAAGTCCTTCTTATGGTACTGTTAGTATTAATGACGATAGCGGGAAATATATTGTAGTACTACTGGGTCTGACAAACCCCACCCGGGTCAGTCGCTCTGGCACGATTGGATATCGAACGGGTGTTCTATTCGTCCTAAACACAACAAGGCAAACTATAAACAACTGTTAGCTTCGGTGACCATCAACGTGCGAAGTTTCATGTATATAGCCTAGCTAGCTATTTGATATATATTAGTGATTATGCTCTTACAACTTAACTGTTGTTGAACAGTCAATCTTAAACTCAACTTGACTATTGTTGAATAGTCAATCTTAAACTCAACTTGATTGTTGTTGAACAATCAATTTTAAACTGAACTTGAACTGTCGATGAACAGTTGATTTAGACTGAACTGGGACTGTTGTTGAACAGTCGATTTACATTCAACTGATGAACTGATTAAACCTGTGAACTCACCAACCTTTGTGTTGACACTTTTTAGCATGTTATTTCTCAGGTTGCGGATGTTCGAGTATCACGAGTACGCATGCATGAGACTTCGAAACCCTTTTATTGTCTTTGAACAAGCCACGTCACCTTGGGTGGCGGTGTTTTTTTCAATAAATACTTTCAGCAAATTACGCTTCCGCATTTGTAAAACTCTATATTTGTATTTTAATAAAATATACAACCTTTTATTAATTATTGGTCGTTTGGTGTAACTAATGGACAGCGATCCTGGTTTGTCACGCTCCTTGCAGCGCGTTATCACGCGTGGGATTTTTGGGGGTGTGACAATATGCTTGACCTCAACATTCCTAGCATAAAAATAACTAATTAAGCATGCTCCCCCAGTCATTTAAGAAGGTAAATAACTAATTTAGCATAAAATGAATAGGTTGAAATGAATGGAGAGGATATCTGCAATATATACCCCTTCCTAATCAATTCTGTATGAAACGAAATTTTATCGATCTGTAACTGTAACTGTACACAAATACAGGGATCCCAAGTTAAACATGTATCAATAATAAACAAAAGAAACAATTTTATGAAAACAGATTGTAATTAATGAAACGGAATAACTTGACAATTACCGTTTTCTGGACTGATTGGTCTCCCAAATCACATCCCACTTCTGAAGAATCGCTAGCGCTGTCTGTTGAAGCTATTCGTTGTTGAAGCTCCATGGAAGATGTGAATGATATGGGTGAGAAAGAAGACCTAGTTATTCGCTGGAGGTTTTTAGTTGGAAATTTTCTGATAAAGTGAGAGGGAAAAGTATCTGATGAATCGATAATAAGTAAATTTAGTTCGAAATTTTGGGTGTAGTTTGAACTAATGGTGGGAAATTCAAATTTTTTGGTGAAAATTTTTAATTAAAAGGGGGGGGGGGGGGGAATTGTTCAAACTGATAATAAAACCCAAAAATTAATATAAACAATATGTATATTAAACATAATTAAACCTAAAATTAAACATAAACATAATTAATTAATAAATTAATTAAATGTCTTCACGTGGCTCTTCCAGCGGGTTCTTCTTGAAGATGAAATTCATAACTGTGATTCTTTAAGCAGATCTGGATGACGATCGGAGTTAAAAGGCCTAATTAACAAAATTATGTTTTAATAAATATTAACTTTATTATTTTCTTTTAGATATAATAAACAAGATTTTAATAACACGTGCCTTGTGGCCGTGATAACGCAACTACAAAAAACGGATACATTACTAAAACACAACTCAAAAATGAAAATGATAAATTACTATGCAATTCAGAACAAAAATACCAAAAGACCGCCATGTTGTGAATTTCTCATGTATAATAATTTTGTTTCCAAAAATATTAAACGACGTCCAATTAGGATGGTGAGGAGCAATTAGGAGCAATTAGGACCAACTAGACTCAATGAGGACTAAATACTGACAATTAGCGTCATTTAAGATACTTTAGTGAAGACCAGTTAATTATGGTCAATTAATATGGTCAATGAATACAAATTAGGACCAGTTCAATGAGAAGGTCGATTATGCTCATAGGACCGATAAGGACGGAGCATGAAGGAAGTGACTAATGAGGATTGATAATCAAGTATGACCAATTATGACTAATTGGGGCCAATTAGTTAAAATGAGGACCAATGATACCAATAAGGGTAAATCAGGGTTAGTGATGGTCGATTAAGACCAATTAGGTTCAATTAGGGTCAATGAGGACCAATTAGGACCAATGATGGTCGAATATGCTCGATTAGGACCAATAAGGATGAATTATGACTTATTAGGGCCAGTTAGGACCGATGAGGGCCAATTAGACAGAATAAGTACCAATATGGCTCAATTCGGGTTAATGAGGAGCAATTTGCACAAAATGGACCAATAAGGACCAATTAGTGTCAGTTAACCTCAATAAGGACCTACTAGACTTATCGTTTACCATTTACTTTGTAGTACAACAAATTTGAGTCAATTAGGCCCAATTGACCCCAATTGATTATAATTGGTCCTAAATGAGCCTAATTGATCGTAATTGACCGTAAGTGATCTTCATTGAACCTAACCGAGCCGAATAGACTATAATTGACCTTCATTGGCCCTAATTCATCCTAACTGAGTGTTCACTGGCCCTCATTGGTACTCATTTGTCATAAATGACCATGGTTGACCTTAATTCAGTCTACTGGTCCTCATTGAGCGTAATTTGGCCCTCAATCGGCCTAATAGACCCTAATTGGTCATATTTGGTCCTCATAAGGCGTCGACATTGAGCAAAATCGACCCTCGTTAATTAGTTATAACTGGTCTTCATCAGTGACCCTAATTGATCCTCATTGACCCAAATTGACCCCAATTTACCCTAATTGGGCCTCGTGGCTTCGTTGGTCCTAATTGGTCCTACTTTATCTTCATTTGTCCTCATCGGTCTTAATCGACCCTAATTGATGTGGATTCAATTAAAATAAATTAATAATATTTTTCTAAACCTAATTGATGTGGATTCAATTAATGTAATGAAACTTCAAATCTTTTAAAATTTCTAAACTTAAATAACTTCAACTAAATGGGCAAACTCCAATAACTTTTTAAAATTTCTAAACTTAAATAACTTCAACTAAATGGGCAAACTCCAATAACTTCCCCTGTTTCAACTCTTAGGGTTCATTGTGATCCAGAAGAACTGCCGTTAGTGTAAAACTGCATTTTCGAAAAACAGTTACCCTCTATTTTCTCTCGAGGTTTCTAATTGGCGATTTAAACCTAAACCTTACTCTCTAATTTCTACCAATGGCACCCAAATTGAATCGAAAGGCTGCATCAAAGGCTACTCAACTGTTCTTCGCCGAACACAATGTTGTAGCGTACTTCGAGAAGTCTGATAAGTCAAAGCTATTTGATGAAATGAACGATTTCCTCGAGAAATCCAACACTCATTTTGCTTTAACTGTGAATCCTGTAATATGCAAGCAGAGAATTGCTGAATTTTGGGACTCAGCCAAAAAATCTGTTGATAGCAACGGGGTTGGTAAAATTGACTCTAGAGTCAATGGGAATGAGATTAGTTTGACTGAAGAAATGATCCGGAAGCACATGAAATTCAATGATGCAGGAGGTGATCCTGATTACAAGTCTGAATTGTACTTGAAGACGTACGAAGCAACTGGGTATGGGGGTGACTTAACTTGTGGGACCATCAAAAAGGGACAACTACCCTATGTTTGGCGATATCTTGCTCATACCATTCTCCACTGCCTGTCTCACAAGAAAACTGCGTGGGATGAACTTGCTGCACCTCAATCATCCGCTTTTCATGGATTGGTAAATGGGCTCAACTTTAACTTTTCAAAAATGATATTTGATGGAATGATGGAAAATCTAAAACCTAAAAGGATCTTTTACATGTACCCCAGATTCATCCAACACATTCTCAATTGTGAATTTCCAAATCTGCAAATCTCTGATCAACATCTTGAACTAAAATCTTTTACAAGTAAAACATTTTCTAACATGCAAGTGAACAAAACTGTTTTCCTTGGTAAAGACACATCACACCCTATTCCTAAGGCCAGGACTGCTCCTGAGCAAACTGCTCCTGGTGACAACATTGTTACACCAACAAGTGTTGAGCCCACACCAGACCGACCATCCTCTTCCACTGATATACAAATTCCCACCATTCCCACCAAAAGGAAGAGGATGTCCACATCAAAAACCACACCCAAAAATACCACACGGACTCCACAATCACCCAGAAGGAAGAGGACTAGGTCTCCTTTACTTAGACCCTCCACAGGACTACCTCAGAATGAGGGTGGTATATCACCTAGGCCACGTGAAGTAGATTCCCCAACCCTTATTGCAGGGAATATACTACTGGACTTGGTTCAATCACCCAACCGACATTCTGGTGATAAGGTGACTTGCAGTAGTGATGAAGCAAGTCAGGTGGAAAGGGCTGACACTACTCATGAAGTCCCACTGGACCCTGAGGACAGTGCCAACATCATTAAGACCCAATCCACGGCAACTGTTTCTGTCAGGGAACCTATTCAGGAACCTTTGATTAGGGGTGAGCAAAAAACCGAATTAACCAAACCGAAGCCGATTTAACCGCTAAAACCAAACCGAAATAACCAATAACCAAAAAAAACCCGAAAAAACCGAACCGATAAAAACCAAACCGAAAATTTCGGTTTGGTTTCGGTTTTTACTTTTCTGATAACCAAAAAAACCGAACCGAACCGAATTAACCGAACCGTCAGACAACCGAACCGAAAAAACCGAAAAACCGCAAAACCGAACCGATATGCCTACATATAATTATTTATTTACTTATTTTTAATATTATATATTTAAACCAAATACTATATTATTTATTTAGTACATGGCCCACTAATTATTAAAAGTCTATGATCCAAGAAAAAGAAGCCCACTAATCCATTTTTAACCCTAATCCTTCCAAAAACATCAATTTATTCACTTTTTTCTCCACGATCCCAGAAACCAAAGAGGCGTTCCCGCTCATCAAATCTAGGGTTCCTCCCTACGTTTTTTTTCCACGATCGCAAGTCGCAACTGTTCGTTCCTGATCAGAGAATCTGCTTGATTTGTTACGTTTCTCGTCTTCCAAATCTGGTACGTTGCGTTTCTCATCTTATGGTAATCCTTGGCGCTCGCAAGTCGCAACTGGTTTTAGTTAAAGTAGTTTGAAACTCTACTGAAATAGCACGAAAATTCTTTCTTTATGCACATTTTGTATTTATATTGTGTACGTCCATTTGACACTGGATAATGGATATAACCTTGATGATATGTTTGCGCCATTATGTATATATATTTTGTACGTCCATTTGAAAAAAAAATCTAAATCTCAAGCCTAACCCTTAATTAAAAGCATCACTGTTGGTAGGATGTATGGATCGAATAAAAGAATTATTTAATGCTTGATAAATTTGTCAAACATTTTTGAAAATTTGTAATATCATTTGACAATTTATAATATATATTTTTGTGTTGATATATTGTAGATGGAAACACCAGTAGTTGATGTTGATGCAGAAAATGCTAGTAAGCCTAGTAATGTGGAGGAGCAAAATGTAGAGCAAGATGATAATGGTGGTACTAGAAAAAGATCTATAGTTTGGCAACATTTTACAATTGATCCTAAGACCAAGAAAGCTAGATGCCCGTATTGCCGAAACTTGCTGGCGGCTAGCACCAAATCGAATGGTACGAGTACTTTGAAAAATCATTTGTATTTTGTATGCACGACATCGCCGCTTTACAATACGATAGATAGAAAGAAACAAAAAATATTAAGTTATCAGTCTGATAAGGAAGGTGGTTCTAGCTTGACTTCTCACTCTTTTAGTCAAGAAAAGTGTAGAAAGTTTCTTGCTCAAATGTGCATAAAAGACAATAGGCCATTTAGCATTGTTGAAGATGAGGGCCTTAGAGATTTCGTATCGGAGTTAAATCCAATGTTTAGGTTTCCGTCTAGGTGGACCATTGCTAGGGATTGTTGGTCAATATATGAAGAAGAGAAAAAAAAACTAAAAAAGCTTTTAAAAGATCAAACCGTATCCCTAACCACCGACACATGGACATCGGTGCAAAATTTTAATTATATGTGTCTTACCGCACATTGGGTTGATGAAGATTGGGTGTTGAGGAAGAAGATTATAAACTTTCGTCAAATTGCAAATCATAAGGGTGATACCATAGGAAAGTTAGTCTATCGGTGCTTAAAAGAATGGGGGATTGAGAAGGTTTTAACCATAACCGTTGATAATGCTTCCTCGAATGATGGAGCAATTAAAGTTTTAAAAAAGGTGCTCAAAGGCCCCAATTCGGTCTTAGTTGCAAGTATTTGCATTTAAGGTGCAATGCTCACATTATAAATCTTGTAGTCAAAGAAGGTTTGGATGAACAAGTGAATTCCATAACTAGAATTCGAAATGCCGCGAGGTATGTGAGATCGTCTCCTTCTAGGTATGCAAGTTTTAAAGAAAGTGTGGAGAAAGAAAAGATAAATTGCAAAAGAAAACCATGCCTTGATGTGGAAACACGATGGAATTCAACATTCTTGATGTTGGAAACGACACTCAAGTTTTCGAAAGCATTTGATAGGTATTTTATGTTTGAACTTTTTCCATATGTTATATTTTGTTTCATATTTTGTTGCTAATGTGTTCTTTTTCTTTTTTTTTCTTGATAGGCTTCATGATCTGGATTCCAATTATAGATCATACTTTCCTAGTGAAGTTGAAGTAAATGAGGTTGATGAAGATGTTGAGGGGAGTAAAAAAAAGAGAAAGAAAAATGATAAAGTCGTGGCGGGAGCACCCGTTAAAGAAGATTGGGACAATGCAAGGTATTTTACTTTATTTTTGTATCATTTAAATTTACTTACTTTTTAAGTTGTTACTTTTTTATGTTGTTACCCGTATCTTAATATAAGTTTTTATTTTATACTTATAAAAATGTCATATGCACAACCAATTGATTCGAAAATGCAATTGAGTTAGATGCAAAATTATTCAACTACAGTATATATTTAAAGAGTGGCTTTTCTTCCTATAATAACTTGTATATTTCTAAGGTTGTTTGGAGCAACTGAATCAAGCAGGAACATGACATTAGTTCAGATTGTTTGAGTATAGTTTTGTCTGATTAGACAGTTGTTTATATTTGTCTTAACAAACTTAGTTATTTTGTTTTAATAGGTTATTTATGGAGTATTTGAAGATTTTTTTTAATGCGACTGAGAAAATTTCGGGGTCCAAGTACGTGACCTCAAGTTTGTTGTTTAATGAGCTTTGCACAATCCATACAAATATAACAAATATGACCTTAAGTGATGACGAGAAAAAGAAAAATATGGCCAAGTCTATGAAATTAAAGTTTGATAAGTATTGGGACAATTTGGACAAGATGAATTTCTTAGTGTATGTGGCATTAGTCTTAGATCCTAGAAATAAGTTGCCTTATCTTGGTTATTGTCTAAGCTTGTTATATGGTGATGATACCAAAAGAATTAAGACAATGAAGAACCGAGTGAAAGAAGCATTGTTGGAGTTATTTAGTGAATATAAGATGAAATTGGAAAAATCAAATGAGGAAAAAAGTATGTCTTCTTCTAATTTGGTTAAGAATGATGGACATGGTTGTGTTGACATAGAAGATGGTTACTTGAGATATTTGGAGAAAGAAGGCATAGAACGGGTTGATGATTGTGAAGTTGAGATGTATTTGCGTGATGGTCCCGAGAAAAGGATAAAAGATGAGAAGTATGATGTATTGGGTTGGTGGAAACTTAATTCGGTTAAATTTCCTATTCTTTCCCTAGTTGCTAGACATGTATTGGCACTTCCAATCTCAACCGTTGCATCCGAGTCGGCGTTTAGCACCGGTGGTAGGGTTATTGATAAATATAGAAGCTCACTTACTTCAAAGACCGCCGAGTCGCTAATTTGTGCTCAAGATTGGTTACGTTCAACACCAACGGATTTGCAAGAGTCTCATGTCAATGGTGCACTACTAGAAGAGTTGGTTGATAACTTGGAGAAAATAGAAGATGGTAATTATATTCTTATTCTTTAACTTTATTATTTGTTTTAATTTAGTTTTAATATATATTTTTTATTTTTTTAGGTTTGAACACCGGAAAAAAGAACCACCAAGATTTTATGATTGAAGATGACGATGAAGATGAAGATGAAGGTCAAGATCAAGATTAAGATTATACCTTTTGAAGCTAAAGTAATTTAACTTTTTAGTAGTATATTTTAAGTGTGTTTGTTTATGCATCAAGACATATATTTGCATATTTTGGGCCAATAGGCCATGTGGTACATTGTTAATTGTCATTGTGATGAATAGGCCATAGGCCATAAACATATGGTACATGTGATGAACCGCTCAATATATATTTTTGTAGGTTGTCAAATTTAAATTTGATATGAATTTCATCATGTTTCAGTTTAGTTTATAGGCCCAGAATTTATCAGCCCAGAATTTATCATCAAGCCCACATATTTTAGCCCAATAAAAAAATGTGGTTTTACGACCGAAACCAACCGAAACCGACCGAAACCGACCAAAACCGAAACCGAATGTAACCGAAACCGATCGGTTGGGAAGAAGGAAAAACCGATTATTTCGGTTTCGGTTTTGGTTTTGTCCAAAAACCGAACCGAACCGACCGTGCACACCCCTACCTTTGATTGACAACAGGAATCCCAGGTGCCAAGAAACCATGGGTGCTGAGCATGAATTGACGGTTCGATGTACAAAACTTGAAAATGAATTGGCAGCTCTCCGTGCAATTGTGAGAGCTCAAGGAGAAGAAATTGAACGGTTGAAGGCAGGACAATCTGTGAAAGCCACTGATAGGTAAGGTTGTCAACCATGCATACGTTGAAATGAAATTCACATGCAAAACTAGATTTAATTCAAAATAGGATCTTGCACAGGGTGTCTTCCTCAGATGTTGATGAAGTTGAACAAGTTGATCCGGTTGAACAACTTCATCCGGAGGAAGAAGGCCATGTTGATCAGGTTGAACTAGTTGATCCGGTTGAACAACTTCATCCGGAGGAAGAAGGCCATGTTGATCAGGTTGAACTAGTTGATCCGGTTGAACAACTTCAACCGGAGGAAGAAGGCCATGTTGATCAGGTTGAACTAGTTGATCCGGTTGAACAACTTCATCCGGAGGAAGAAGGCCATGTTGATCAGGTTGAACTAGTTGATCCGGTTGAACAACTTCATCAGTTGCAAGTGACTGCTGATAATCAGATTATCACAAGCGTGATGAGTGATCTGCAAACCACAAATGTGGATATAGCTCTTGAAGCTCTATCTTTCATGAGAAAAATGATGATTAGGAATACTCTTAACTGCACTTAGTTTAGGAGTGCTCCATCTCTGCCCACCATTCCTCTTTTAAAGCCTAGTGCTCCATCTCTGCCCATCATTGTTGTTTTAAAGCCAATCACTGCTGAGGAAATTCCTGAGCAAGTTATCTCGGAAGCCAGTCCCAATGCTGCAACTTCACTTCATGAGTCTCCAAAACCTGCTGATGATGATTCTCTTGATGAGAGAAGTATCTCTGGTTTCACTGACATTGAGGATGATGATAATCTGAGCACAGGAGGTCAGAGAGAAGACATGGACCCTGTTACAAAGGCTCTGTTGGATCAGTATGAAAAGGAGAATGCTGAGATACGAAAGAAGTTCCAAGAACAAAAGGAAATTGCAGAGTTTGAAGAACAGAAACGACTACTCATAGAAGAAGGTATTTATGAGTATGTCATCAACAATGCAGACCTAATGTTCTTCATCAATGCAGCAAGGAGAAGATCTGATCTGTACATAGAAGAAAGAATTGCCAAAGCCGAAGAGAAAGGTCTTTCAGACAGAGTTGAGATGTACAGAAAGCTCTTATGTAATGAGTATAGGATGATTCGGATGAAGAGAAATGAAGATAACAAAATTTTCCTATGTCAGTTCAGTGTGATGCTCAGAAGCAAGGAATGCTTTACTGATGCATGGGTTGATGAAATGAACGGTGATGACTTGATCAGATGGATGTACATGATCCTAGTCATCAGAGCTGATCAAGCCAATGAGATGAATGTAAAGAGATTTGTTGATAGCTCTTTAGAACAGGATCAACAAGAGAAGCAAGGTACTAGATATCAAACTCTATCTGAGGAGGATGACTTGCTGATTCATAAATGGTACTTCAAGGAAATCTTGGCGAGGGACCCAAAAATAATCAACTCTTGCAAATTGCCAAGGCTGAGAAACGACTATGATGCTATCAGGAAGAGCCAAATTGAAAAGGAAAGAGTTACTGGTGTGAAAAGGCCACCAGGTATGCATGCTCTGTTTGACTCCTTACATCCTGAAGGTCTCAGCTACCTCAAAGAAAAGAATAGTAAAGCTCCTGTGCAAACTACTCAGCAAAAAAAGCCGCCAAGGATCAACATTATCAAGGAAATGTTTGACACTGTCTCTGATCCTCATCTCTCATCATCTCAACCCTCCACCACAGCCTCACAACCGACTGCTCCCTCATTACCAGGTGCATTTTCTGGTCTGAATAGAACTCTAGCCTCACAGCAACCCAGAAGAAACCCTGCTGCTAGAACTAGTAGACCAGAAAAAAATCCTAAACCTGTAAAATTAAAGCCTATTCCACCAAAGTTTAGAGCAGATAACTTCACACCCATTGTACCACATCCTCACCTAAACAAACCCCGAAAACCCTCATCTCCACCCAAGTCACCAGAAAAACCACCCACCAAGAGAATGAAGTCAGTGGCTAGGAAGGGAAAAGGAAAAGTGATCAATGAGGAGGATGAATACAGAGATGTCCCTGCTGAAAGGAGAAGAATCATCTCCTGGAGGTATGATGATGAAGCGAAAGTATACCTGTTCACAACCAGTTCATGTGAGGTACTAAAGTTTACAGCTGAAGAAGCTATGTACAACCTCACTGACCATGAGTTGGGTGATGTTAGACAGTCACGTGGTGATATGAAGGGTGTGTGTTCACAAGAGGAATCCTTAATGCTGAGGATAAGGATGTATTTGGATGAGTTATACGGGGAAGTAGACGAAGCCACACAACGCAGCATTGACAATCCTGTTTCGACACTTGAAGTTGATAAGGATGGAAATTTGGTAGTCTATAGAGCTGATGGGTCATTCACAACGCATAGTACAGTTCCAGATCCAGAATGGAGCCAGGATGACAAAGACCGAATCCATTTAATAATGACAAGTAACAGGCTTCATCAGGTTTTTATTAAGAGAAATAGGGTGACCAACTGGGAGTATAAGAAAGAAACAAACATGTATCACATTTTCACCAGTGAAGGTGAGACAATTAGAAGCTTACAGGATGCTCTAAATGGGCTTTCTGAAGATGAGATACGAGATATTGTCAGGATTGGTGATACTGAGAGCAGAATAATGACACGGACCTTTCATGAAAGTCTCCTATGTAACAAGGCCAAATTTCGGTTACAAGCTATTGAAGAGAAGAACAAGATGGGAACCGGATGAACTTGGCTGGAAGAAGAGTTGATCCCTGTATTTGTGTACAATTGCATAAGTTGTTCCAGTTTGTATGTTAACATGATAGTTGTTACAGTTTTATTCATACACTTTTCATCTATAATTAATAACATACACATTTTCAATGAATCATAGCAGACCTCCATTTCACTCATAATTAACTGTGATCTTACATGAAGGATATATTCATATGCTATGTTAGTGTAGTATATGTTGGCATTTTGATATGGTGGGATGAGATGATATATAAACAGGATAAATTTTACTTCTTAAGTAAATTGGAAGAAGAGAAAACCGGATGAACTACAATTCTTCAGGAAGAAGAGTTCATGAGGATTGAGAGAAGATGAACTAGAGTTCTTAAGGATGAACCGGATAAACTAGAGTTCTAAAGTTCTTCAGGATGGTTAACCAGTTTTCTTATATTATAAATACATACACATTTTCAATGAATCATAGCAGACTCCATTTTACTCATAACTGTGATCTTACATGAAGTATATATTCATATGTTGTGTTAGTATATGTTGGCATTTTGATATGGTTGGATGAGATGATTTATAAACAGGATAAATTTTACTTCTAAATTGGATAAAATCACATCAGTTGACTGTAAAATCTACTTGCAACAATCAAATTTAGAATAAAATCAACTTAAATGATTGAGATAAAATCTGTCTATATAATTAATGGTGTTAACCAAAACAAAACATGAGGAAGAGCTTACAAAAACTTTCATATATATATATATATATATATATATATATATATATATATATATATATATTGATCTTTATACAAAGATTTTCATCAGATCCTATACAAAAATCTATCTAACTAGCTAAGACCTAGCATCCGACATATAGTCTTCATCATCCAAGAAGCTGCTGCTGCTGCTATCATCAGGAAGCAGCTTTTGACCAGGCGGCAATCTCGGTCCCAACTCGGAGGTTCTGTAGGTGGAATCCCTGTTCCGGATTAAAAACACATCCAGCTCTCTCTCCCCCTCTGGTCCCTGGAGATGAAGTTTCATATCCCTTACAACTTCGGGAGTGATGAAATCAGCGTACTCAAGCCCGTATTTGATGGACAGAGGTGGGATCCTCCAGTAAATGAGGAAATACCCAATCGATGTGTGGTTTAGGTATTGCACCATTTGATCCAGATCATGACAATCAAATGTGCGAATGTCGACATAGTCGACATAATCTACCTTTCCCTTCCACACATCCTGGCCGGCGGCATTCCGGTGGAAATCGCCACAGTGATGGACCTTTAGGGTGAACCTCCGACCACCTGTAAAAAACCCAAATGCAGAGTAGAGAGTAAGTAACTAAAAAACATAAAACCCTAAAAATAAAAACGTACAGCCATTGTTGAGTGAAAATACACTTACGGGGAGTCTTGCCGTAGTAGGGTGCTGGTTCATTAACACCCCTAATCCTCCATTGTTTACCAAAGGCAGCCATTGATAGATCGAAGTTTTTTTTCTTGTTGATCAGGAAATACGTTCGTACATAAGATTTTGGTGGTGAAAAAGTGGAAATTTAAAGGCAGACATGGCACGCTACCAGCTATGGTGGGAAGAAGTGGAAAGGTCAGGCCAAGATAACTGTGTATATTTATTACCTTTACCACGCAAATCCTGTTTTTTACCGTGTCTATTTATTACCTTTAGCAACGCAAATTTTGTTTATCAATTATTTCTTATGTGATGGGAGTAATTAAATAAGTTCTGGTTAAAATATAACCAATTAACACTTCTGTCTCAATGGTTCTTCTTAATCTTGTAGTGAGTTCCTTTCTTTTGACTGACCCAAGTTCAAGCCTTGTTTGCTACAATTTATAATTTTTGATTGTCTAATAGTGGATGACAGGATTTATAAACTGGCTAGATTTTAATTCTTCAATAAATTGGAACAAGAACAAAACCGTATGAACTAACAAGAACAGAACCGTATGAAGGTTCAAGCCTTGTTTGCTACAATTTATAATTTTTGATTATCTAATAGTGGATGACAGGATTTATAAACTGGCTAGATTTTAATTCTTCAATAAATTGGAACAAGAACAAAACCGTATGAACTAACAAGAACAGAACCATATGAACTATAATTCCTCAGGAAGAACAGGAAGAATAGAACCGGATGAACTAGAGTTCTTCAGGATCAAGAGTAATTATTCAGTAATAGAACAGGATGAACTACAGTTCTTCAGGATGAACCGGATAAACTAGAGTTCTTCAGGATGAACTATATATACTATAGTTGTTATTTCTGTTCGTAGTCTATTGGATATTCCCATGTATTTAAACCCATTATCTAGTGAATTAAAATCATTCTGGTTGAATACAATTCTCTATACACTAATATTTAGTCACACAACCTAATATATATATGTAGAAGACTATAACCTTAGGAAGAAGATTTCATCCGGATTGAGAGAAGATGAACAGAAACGGATGAAAATACATTATATTAAATTAAAAATCAATTCATTACATAAAAGGGAAAAGAAGCGGCTGAAGACAAATCCCTCTTTGCTTTCTCACAATTACATACACATAATCCAAAGGGGGTATGATTCCATTAATACATTGATCTATAAAATTACAACTTTAAAACTACTAACTTAAAGGGAAAAGAAGCGGCTGAAGACAAATCCCTCTTTGCTTCTCACATGGTGCTCTAGAGAGATTGTCTGAGAATCATCATATAATGGCTACTTGCTGCTTTCTCACATGCACTTGCTTCTGATCAACTGAAAATGGTGAAGAAGTGGCTGAAAGAAATCAGGTTCATGGGGCCAGAAGCGAGAGAAGCACCTGGACAATACAGGTGCTGCAAACCACAACATGTGCCGGCCCTTGCCGCTGACTTTACAAAATTATATAATAACTTAAAATCTGCTCCCAGGAGTTATGAAGCCGAAACCCTTGGTGTCGTTGAACCACTTCACGGTACCTGATTTCCTACCGCCTTCGTCCGCCATTTTCGTTTTCAGATTGTCTGGGGCTGAGGGAACTGAAAATGGTGAAGAAGCATCTCTTTTGCTACATCTCCTACATCGTTCCCCTTCCACAATCCAACATCGTTATCCGGGCCATTTGAGTGATTGGTACCACCCAATGTTGCAACTAAAGTTAGATCTATTATTAATAACAATAATAAATCATAATTTATCAAGCACATTATAAATTAATCAAGGAATGAGTAAAAGAAAGAAAGGAGGGTAGTGAGATCAACTACCTTGTTCAAGTTTAGGGTTGCAACAAACAGGGCATGCAAACCTCATATGGGCCCTTACTGCTGATTGTTATAAAATTATATAATAACTTAAAATCTGCTCTCAGTAAAGCATTTGTATGAACCATTAGAGACTCCTCGTCTCCATGGTTTCCACAATAACTTAAAATCTGCTCCCAGGAGATACAGAGCGCAATCTTTCCCTGCATAAGAAAAAATTACCAAATCTGAGACGAAAATTTCAATCGAACTTCAGTGGTGAAGATGATAACTTACCGTTTTCCACATACGGATGACACCAATTCCACATTTTTTTCCGGCGATGATGGACGAAAAACAGAGAGAGAGAGAGATTGGGAGAAAAGGGGCATGGTGGAGATGATGATGAAAACTGATACAGAGATATAAGTAAATGAAATAATCATGATTACAAGCGCCGTCGACTGTTTGTCTTCTTTTAGCCACCTAAAATTAATATACCGTGACCATTTGTCATAATTTGTCACGCAACCAATGTTTAATATGAGTGGCCATATCACAAGATAATAAGAAATGATAAACATATAAACACAAATCTTCTCTTTTTCGTCACGCGTTTAATATTACCGTGACCATAAAATAGATTTTTGTCACTCACAACCTACCATTTAGTCACGGTTAATATATGTGGCCATAGGTAATAGATTTTGTCACTCACAACCTACCGTGACCATTAGTCATCTAATATTTAGTCACACAACCTAATAACAGTGGCCATATGTACTAGCTTTTAGCCACATAACTAAGTAAAAAGCGTGGCCATTGCTCACATTTAGCCACACATAATATATACTTAATAGTTTTGTTTTCTTTTAATTTACTAAGTAATAAAATCTACTCTTCCGTCACACAACATTATTTAAGCGTGGCCATACATTCCTTTTTGGTCACACGAATAAAAAATCATAAAAATTCCGTGGCCGTTTGGTGCATTTCGCCACTCTTTTTTAAGTGTGACAAATAAGTGCCACATGTTTTTGTAAAACAGTGGCTAAAGCCACTGCACCTGATTGTTGTTGTCACATAAACAAAAAAATACGTGGCTAAAAGGGTCCAAAGGCTATATATTTGGCCACGGGTACAAAATATGTGTGGCTAAAACGAGAATTTCTTACCTTTGGCCACGCTTTTTTCAAAACAGTGGCTATGCGTTATCAAAAAAACCGTGGCCAAAGCCACTTTTTGACGTAGTGTCATATACACCATTCAATAATAAAATATCATTCTATTCTTCTTCTCTTTGTTTTGCTATTAGGCTTGTTTCACAACACGTTATCAACACGAGACTCTCTATAAAGACGATGAAACATCAACCTTGTGAGCGAAAATCACCGTTCGACTATCAAGACAATTTTGTAATCTCTATAAACAAAGGTATGATGCAAAGGTACAATATCTTCTAATTATGTTTTATATTTCATTCGGTGGTGTTACAATCTGATATTACTCATCTTTATATTATTTTTTCAAATATAATATTAATTGTTTATCTATTCCACAATGATTTATTTAGTGTTCAAAAGATGTATTTTGAGTAAAGATAAAAACCTACGAGGATAAATCAAAACATTCGTAGACAAGAGATGTAATAGTTTTGAAAAAAAATTGGTCCTTATACATATTAAGCACTTCGGTATGAAAGCTGTTATCTTATTTGAAACTTGTAACTCCTTAATAACAACCATATCTCTTTTATCAATTAAATTGAGTGTTAATTAAATTAATTATTAAGCTTTTATACTTTTATTTGAGAGTAAATTGAATAGTTATTTTTATCTAATATCTATAATTTAGAGTTTGAAAAGTTGCACGAGATATAAATGGAAGTAATTAATTACTTTATTTTGTTATCACTTCGTTTTATTTAAATAACTTAAGATTTCTAGAAATTTATACATATATCATTTGTGAGTTTGACGTGTACTCACGTCAAGCACTATTCATCGACACCCGATTTTTTCTCATTCGCTGAAACACATCATCCCATACACATCATCTTCCACCTCATCTCTGTACACAAACATAACCCTAGAAAAACTGATTGGGCTTTCTTTGTCTCCGCTTCTCTCTCTCTTCAGCAGCTTCCAGACGGACGGTACACCTCCATCCCCTCATGGAAGCTTCTCCATCGTCCAGCGACCTCACGCCAGCAACCGACGACCCTCGCGATGACCATCGTCTCTGGTAATCGTCTATGCTAAGGCCGCCGGCGATGCTACCTGAACCCTGCCGCCGCCGATGTTTTTTGTCATCACAGGTCGTCATCTTGCTCCGCTCTCTAAATCATCTCCTAAACACCTGCTGCAACTCTTGCTCTCTCAATTTTTGTTCTAGGGTTTCGATTAGGGATTTACCAGGTTTTCGTTATATTTCGGTTGTTTTCTCTGAGGCATTCTCTTTTTCACCATTTAAACGCAACAGGTACGATTTGTGTGATAGTCAACAATAATCGTGGGCCGAGAACCCACGTATGTAAGTTTAGCATTGAAAATGTATTTGATCGATTCGATTAACATTAATGATTGTGGATTATATGCTCTTATATTTCTAGATCTAAAGGACGTGCTAATTGTGTTTTGTTTGACCCTCTCCACTTTAACCTCATGAGTTCGATGAAATTAGAACACAGTTCAGTTTATAGAGCTTTACATAGGTTAAACATATTACGAAAGTGCCATAAATAGAGCTTGCTTTAATGATCTAGAATGCCTATCTTATAGATGGACTATATGGTTATACTATTTTGTTTTTCTGTAGTGTTGAAGTGTAGGCTGAAACTGAAATGCTTTTTATAATTTCTTTTGCCTTTTGGTGACATAATATGGCCTTTTTGTGTTCTTAATTTTGGTCTGGCTATCATTTTGTAGACGTGTAGTAATCTTTGATGTTGTTGACTGTTGATAGGTATTTATTGAAGATGGCACGTGTCTATATTGGCAATCTGGATGCGAGGGTTAGTGAACGAGATATTGAGGATGAATTCGCAGCTTCGGTGTTATTAAAAGGTAATTGCCAATGGTTGTTATGAAATTTATGATTAGAGGATGAAGTTCCATTTAATGTAAATTGTCATTGTTCAGTGTCTGTCTGGATATTACTTTTATCTTGAGGGTTTGGTTGGATTTGATTTTTGCTCTTAGTTTTCATGCATGGTCCTTAAATATATGGAGTAGATTATGTTTTCAATCTTAAATTCGAAACTTCTAATACTATGGTCATGATTTAACAAGAGTTGTTATTGGGTAATTTTTTCTGCAATGGTTTTGTTTCTATTTTTTAGTTTATGTCTTATCAAATTTTTATACATTAAAATGTGAAGTAAGTGGGAATAAATTTGGAATACATTATGTACACCCTCTGGGTTCCGATCTATTTATATTTCTTATTATCTTACTGTATCTTATTTGCAGGTCTCATTTCTGTTATGCATTTGCTGCAGGTAAGCGTTAATTTATTTATGTAGATTTGTATTTCCAATCAATTACTTGCAATAAATTTATCAAGGGTTGAAAATACGTTCTATCTTCATTCGATTTTGTGTTTAAATGTCATTCCTTCCAAATGCAGGAATCTGCTTTGCTATGGATGGCCTTTGACTGATGATGCATGTTTTCATTTGATGCTCCTCCACACTTCTATTTGTAGACAGCTGCTTTGCTTTTGTAGACAAAAGGCAAACGAAATAATAAAAAGACAAAAGCTTGCTTTAGTGATCTAGAATGTCTGTCTTATGATCCACTTTTCTGTTCATCTTTATCCTCCTCCATGCGATTTCTTTCTTTTTCAATTTTGCCTCTTCTTTTGTGTGAATTTTACTCATTAAGGTTGTATTATGTTTTGTTGTTATGCGTCTTCGCAGAGTGACTGTTATGATGTTTTCGTGTAACTTGGAAGGTGTTAGTCGCAACTGTTACTTAAATCTGAGCCTATTTAAGGTTAGTGTTTTCCAATTGATATTCTTTTGAAATGCTAATATCCACCATAAAGGTGTACTCACAAAGAGCACTATTCCCCTGCCACGTCAGCAGCTCCGTTGCTGACACGTGGCTGCCCCTTTTTTTTCACCATCTTATGTGTACTCTGCAGATGTACTGTGTAGAGCCAACTCAACAGAACTGTAATTTTCTATTGGTTTTCCTGGCCGGTGATGACGTGCTCTCAAAAGAGAGAATCTTCCGGCTTCTCAAATACGCTTTCTTCTTCCCAGGCTACTCTCTCTCCATTTGATTACAGGCCATATTCTTTTCCTCTCCATTTTCATGCTACCTACTCTCTCTCTCCATCTGATTACTTATTCCTTTTAGGGTTTTCTTCTCTGTTACAAGCAAAGCAAAGGGCTTGAGGTTAAGGATTTGCTGCTCCAGAATTGGGGTTCCCGTGATTGATTTGGAGAGTTACCGGTTTGGCGCTTGAGATGGGTAACAAATCCCCTACCGTCGCCGATTTAGGGTTTCACCCACACCCGTCACCGCTGGAGACCCAGATGTGGACGGAGCCCTTGGCGAGGAGAGAGAGAGAACTGAACATGTTGCGAGTAGGAGAAACAAATATTTTCTCTCATCTTCTTGGGTTTTTCGAATCTTCCATTCTCTCATTTTCTCAGATCGGAAGAGGTCTCTGTCGGATTTTTCTCCATCGATGGTGGCAGCAGGAGTGAGTGGGAGAGCCGGTGGTGGCCGATATCTGTATAAGATGAGAGAGAGTCACTTCTTCTCTTCTCTTGGTCGACTATCCGCCTCTGCGATTTCGGGACTTCAGAGGTGAGTTTGCATGTTCTACCGTGTTCTTCTCTTCCTCATAGGACCAAATTTTAGAGGAGGGAAGTCACACTCTTCTTCTCTACTTCTCTTTCTCTCCTGTTTACTCATCAATTTACTTACCCCCTTTGTTATGTTCATCATTACAGCAGGTTTGTATGCGTGCATCTGTGTTCTTTGCTTTCCTTTTGCATTGCAGGTCACATGACTTGGATCAACTTCAATGTTTATCTTCTTTTACACACACGAAGAGTAAGAGTAAGCTAGAACGGTTGTCTTACCTAGGGTTTTAATTTTGTGTTCTTTATCTATTCTACAATGTAGGTTGCCGTCTGTTCAATGATTTTGATTGATTTTTGTATGTTGTTTCTTTGCCGGTTATGTCATATTCTCACTACTCTGATCGCTGTCTAATCTTCAGTCAAGTTCTGGTAAGCGTTGGTTCGATTTTATATTTTATCGGCATTGAATTTCACTCTTTTGTTGTTCATGTCTCATTTTTATATCCGATGAATTTTTTTTTTCAAATTCTAATCACGAGAGTTATTTTCCCCAATTAGGAAAGTATCCAAATTGGATTTTTATTCTATTTGATTGATTGAGACAGGTAAATTGAGTTTTATTTTAATGTATTTTTTTCTTTCTTCCAGTTCTTGATGTTTCTTTAAGAGTTGATTCAATTTGAGTAGACAAAGAGTTTGTCCAGAGTGCCTGACTGTGTTAGGGCAATGTACTTTTTTCCAGTATAATGTGTGTTTTACAAAAGACTACAAAATATGCTAACTTTTGGTTTATTTAATTTCAGCTTCCATTAGATCAAGGTGGTGGTGAAGGGAAGGCAATGTACATTGATGTTGAAGTTACATTCAGGCCACAAAGACTCTTACAGATAGCAGACAGGTAATGGACAGCATCATCAAGATCAGTGTGTTTTTAAGCCTTCTTTAGTTTTTTTTCTACATTTTTTCAATCATACATTCATGTTGCAGGTTTGGGTTGAATGGTAATGATGTATTGGAGAATGTAGCATATGCAAGAGCTTACAACACAGATCATCAGTCAAGGCTTTTGCTTGAAGCAGCTTCCATGATGGTTGAAACCAGGTTTGTCTTCATTTGTTTACTTTCTTGAGGCACTTCTTTAGCCCTTGCATAAATGTGGTTGTATTCTTATCTGACATGATAAGGTGTGTGCCATGTGTTTTGGGTGTGACTACAGGTTTGCACTTATGATAGTGATTGTTTCTAAATGTTCCTAGAATAATACAAGGTTGGCTTGCAAATCCAAAAACTGTACATGTGGGGAAGTAAGTTTAATATAAGTAGTTGTGTTCTTTGGTGATGATCATGAGCTTGAAGTAGTTCCTCAGGAAGAGGAAATGGTTCCTCAGGAAGAGGAAATAGTGCCTCCAGCTAAGAGATTTTAAAATGAAACTTACCTTCTTTACCCCTCATGCTCTCATGGACATTATTTTTGCAGTTTTCACAAGAAGCAAATAGATGAAGGTTCATCTGTCATTCTTATTAAAAGCATTCCAACAACAATTAAGAAGAATGTGTCAGGTTTATCAAACATAAGTGTCAAATGTATTCAGAGATAGTACGTATCAGTTTAGGGTTCTTCAAAGGTGAATTATTTTCTTCTGTTCTCTTCTTTGCAATCAAGCATTCAAACCCTAATGATACTAAATACTTGATTCTCTTTTGTATTTTAGTAAACACTCTTTAGAATTGTTGCTTACTAAACATATCAACAATGACCTTACAGGAAACTTATTTATAACTGGAATCCATCTGTGCAACTACTATTGACGTAGAGGTGGCAATAGAAGGTTACAATGATAGGAAAATATTGACGTGGAGCTGGCGTGGTTTCAAGTAAGACTCAATGGCACATTCGATTTCTTTGTGGTTTGCGTTTGTAGGCTATGAAAATCACTGGTATGAGCTGATATCATCAGACAGTTTTTTTGGTCACCAACTGTTTTTCACCAGTTTTTTATTTTTATTTGTTGCTATTGCAGGTCATTTAGTTACTTTGTGTCGAAAGCAATGTATGATTTAAGATGGTCTTCTGTTGTCTTCGTTGGATAACCGTTTAAGACTTTTGCCGGTAAATGTGTTATTTATTTTCCGTTTAGTTTACATTTACAACATAGTGTCATCAAATTGGTGTTTGGGTTATTTGATTTTGGGAATACTAAAACTATTTTCGAGATCAATAGCTTTTATTGCCATTACAATGCCTCTCATTCTTCCCTCTTTTGAATCAGTACCAATTGTTGTTGTAATTTACCATCAGCATGCTTTGATTTCAAATTCTTCTTATATGATGAGATAGCCCTTTGAAGAGGTAAAGCATTTATTTAAGGTAGGATGAAAATACAAGATGAATTTAGAAATTTTCTGCTATTTTAATATCATTTATAGTGTTAGTATTTTAGATAATTTAATTTAATTAAGTTGATAATTTTTTTTTAATGAATACAGTGTATTTGTATACTTTGGCATTTTAGGTGACAAGTCTTAGCATCATTGAAGCGCTGATGATGGTGATAGTGATCGTGTAAGTACCGCTGGATGCTTGAGGATCTTCTTAGAACATGTTCATATGCACAAATGTATCTTCCCTCTACTGCTGTCGTTTGATCGTTAAAATTACTGTCTCGACCCGCCGCAAAGCGCGGGTCGAAAGTCTTGTTTATATCAATTACTATTAAACATGCATGTGTATAATGAATGTTTTTCCTTTATTAAATAATCGTGATTGCTTATTGAAATTTTGGGTATTACATCATATCATGGTTACATTTCTAGTTATTAGATAACTAGAGATTAACTGTGCATTACTGTGATAATTACAAAGGTATTTTTTGTAGGAAAACCGTTCGCAAGTTTGAAATAAAATAAATATTTTATTTAATTACGATTACAACAAAAGAAATAAAACTAATCTATTACAATACACTTTGAAGGGAAATTCTACTCCAATACAATTACAAGGAAATAACAAAGATTACATGGAAATGAAATACAATATAAGGAAATAAATGAAGATTGCAACGAAATGAAATTACAATACAAATGAAATGAAATGCAAAGTTTAACAAATGCTTGTAAATAAAATAGTAATGTTTTGAGTGAAAGAAAACAAGACAGAGAGTTATCGAAAATGTTTTGAATGATAAAGAAAAGGTTTAAGAATAACACTTTGATATTAGTTTGAGAAAACGATGAAGATTCCAAGGAATCTTTGGCGAAGGCTTCGGGTCAAAACCCGGGTCCCTTAAAACAAATTGATTTCTAATTAACGCGGAATTACCTTAATTAGCTCAAAAACGCATTTCCAGCTGTCAATCCGGAGGAACACGCGTTCTGCTCGAACAACGGAGCCACGCAGGTCCGCTTGAACCACACAGGTTTCGCCTGAACCGTTTCCGGTTCAACTGTTCAGCTTGAACCTTCCAGCTGAACTTCAACCGGATCACAGCTGCTCTCACTCGTTCCGCTTGAACTTCAACCGACACATTTTCCGGCTGAACTCAGTTCCGCCTGAACTTCTCCGCCTGGTCTCCAACCGGACCAACTTCCGGTTGAACTCAAAAACAATAAGGCGGCTCTCAAGCGGCTCCAACCGGACCAACTTCCGGTGGAACTCAAAAACAATAAGGCGGCTCTCAAGCGGCTCGCAGCGATGCGAAGTGCAAAGTGCGCCATCAAAGCGCCACATTGCGCCTCATACGCCTACGCCACGCGCGCGCGCGTGCGTGTGCGAGTGCGAGTTAGGGGTGCTTCGCACCCCTCAGGGTCCAAGGGATGTGTCCTACTAAAGGAAACAATAGTTGGTAAGACTAAAGGAAACAATAGTTGGTAAGGTTCCCATCTTATAAACCACTTTTGGTTTCATTCCCCAACCAATGTGGGATGACTTAACATGCTATACTTAGCATTTTCTCTCTAATTTTCGTAGCTTCACATGTTGCGAGACCTCAGCTTTGAGCTTCGATATCTCATTCATACGAGCTCGGATTTGGACGTGGTTTGATGCGTTGGAAAGCCTTCACAACGTACTACACAAACCTATTAAATACAGAGGCAACAACCTATGTTATCTGTATTTTATTTTAGTCCAAAGTTTGTGAAAAACTCATTTTCACACTTAGTGAAAAAACCCATTTTTCACTAGTTTTTCTCCCAAAATTCAAACAATCCCCCACATGAATGGGTATCGATCTATTCTTCAAGAATCAAAGGCAATTTCGGCAGTCCAGTATTGCAGGATAGGTAGGTGTCCCTTTGAACCTTCCTTTGTGAAGTATACTTGGGTTACTGGTGTTTGGTAGACGCAATGTCTTTGAACCAACCGACCGTTTGTGTAACCGTTATTACACCCACACAACACTTTCCCTAACTTGGTTAGCCCTCATTTTCGTGTCCAATCATGGTCCTGGAACACTTGCCTGGTTCTGCTAGAGCTCTAGGATTTGTGCCCAACAAATCCATTCGAAGCGACCGCACTTCTCTCTTGCATAGGTGATTACCACAATCATTAGAAGCATTGGTATTATGATTTACTCAAAATCATCTATGACTTACACAAAGTCATCGACCATCGTATGCTTAACCTCACACATTTCACTGTTTGGTGATAGGAATGGACTAGGAAGTACACAACTCCCTTTTAAGATTTTAGGGTACTCCCCCACAGTGACCTTAGCCAATGCGATTAGGTTGTCCTATTGAACCTAGAGCCTGGGATCTCCATTTTCATAGGTTAGGTTTTCCTTCGCATCAGCTTTTAACCCCCAGGGGCTTTAGTCCCATTCCCCTTGACGACTTCAGAACTAACTCTTTGCTTAAGCCTTTTGTAAATGGATCCGCAGTGTTATCCTTTGACTTCACATAGTCAATTGAGATAACTCCGGTAGAGATTAGTTGTCGTACCGTATTATGTCTACGTCTAATGTGCCTTGATTTGCCATTGTACATCATGGATTGGGCGCGCCCAATTTCCGATTTACTGTCACAATGTATGTAAATAGCCATCATTGGCATAGGCCACCTTGGAATTTCTTCCACAAATTGACGTAGCCATTCCGCCTCTTCACCAGATTTATCCAAGGCAATGAACTCAGATTCCATTGTGGACCGCGCTATAACAGTTTGCTTAGCCGATTTCCAAGCAATAGCCGCGCCACCAAGCGTGAACACATACCCGCTTATTGATTTGGAATCCTTTATATCCGAAATCACATTCGCATCGCAGTCCCTTCGATAACTGCTGGATCTCGGGTATAATGCAGTCCATAGTCTCTCGTGTATCTTAAGTACCTTAGTAAACGAGTCATTGCTTTCCAATGTACCGTGCACGGATTACTCGTGTACCGGCTTAGTCTGCTCACAGCATAAGCCAAATCTGGTATGGTACATGTCATAAGATACATGAGACTCCCAATCACCCTTGAGTACTCCAACTGAGCAACCCCTTTTCCTCTATTCTTAGCAAGATGAAGGGTAGTATCAACCGGAGTTTAAGACACACTCTTATCTCCTGCGTTGAACTTCTCAAGGATTTTGTCCACATAGTGAGATTGACTTAAGACAATACCATTTGGGGTTTTGATGATTTTTACACCGAGTATCACATCTGCGAGCCCCATATCTTTCATGTCAAATCTCGCTTTCAACATGTCTTTAGTAGCTTTGACCATCTTATCATCACTCCCAACGATAAGCATGCCATCTACATAGAGACATAGAATCACATAACCTCTAGGTGTGTCCTTCGCATAGACACACTTGTCGCACTCATTTATTTTGAATTCGTTGTTAAGCATGACACGGTCAAACTTCTGGTGCCATTTTTTCGGAGCTTGCTTCAAGCCATACAAAGACTTGACGAGTCTACACACCTTGCCTTCTTGGCCAGGGGTGGTAAAACCCTCAGGTTGTTCCATGTAGATCTCTTCATCTAAATCACCATTTAGAAACGCGGTTTTTACATCCATTTGGTGAACCTCCAAATTTCGTAAAGCCGTTATAGCAAGCACCAACCTTATTGGGTTATGCGAGTAACAGGTGAGTAAGTATCAAAGTAATCCAGACCTTCCTTTTGTCTGTATCCTTTAATCACTAGCCTCGCCTTATACTTGTCAATGGAGCCATCGGCTTTCAACTTCTTCTTGAATATCCACCGATATCCAAGTGGTTTGCAACCATTAGGAAGATCGACAAGCTCCCAAGTGTGGTTCTGCAAGATAGACTCTATCTCACACTTGATGGCTTCTTTCCATTGAGGCCCATCTGAAGAGGTTAACGCCTCGCGGTAGGTATTGGGATCACCCTCAACCATGTAAGCCATGAAGTCAGGTCCAAAGGATTTTCCAACCCTTTTTCGCTTACTTCTTCTAGGCTCACCCTCATTAGATGCAGGTCGTTTACGAACATCATTACCAACAGATGGTTGTTCATAAGCCTCGTCACCAACAAATGGATCTTCACGAGTCTCATCACCAACTAATGGGGTCGATGAACTCGTGTGTTCTCGTGACAAACACGGGAATACATTTTCAAAGAATGAAGCATTCCTTGATTCCATGATAGTGTCTTCGTGTATATCGGGATTTTTCGAGTCATGGACAAGAAACCGGTATGCACTACTGTTTTCTGCGAATCCAATGAACACACAGTCCACAGTTTTGGGTCCTAACCTTTGCACCTTAGGCAAAGGAGCTAATACCTTAGCTAGGCACCCCCACACTTTCAGGTATTTGTAGGATGGGGTTTTGCCCGTCCACAATTCATAAGGAGTCTTATCCTTATCTTTGCGGGGTATCTTATTCAAAAGATAGTTAGCCATCAAAATGGCTTCACCCCACATGTCTAGGCTCATCCCAGAACTATTCAACATGGCATTCATCATCTCTTTCAATGTACGGTTCTTTCGTTCCGCAATGCCATTGGATTGTGGAGAATAAGGTGTGATGGTCTCATGGACAATTCCACTTTGTGCACATAAGTGCGCAAATGGTGAAACATATTCACCTCCTCTTTCATTCCGCAAAACTTTGATTTTCTTGGTGAATTTATTCTCAACCAAGTTCTTAAACAAGACAAACTTGTTTATTGCTTCATCCTTACTCTTAAGTAAGTATACATAGAAATATCTTGTACTATCATCAATAAACATGATGAAGTACTTGTGTCCACCACGCGTGGGGACGACTTTCAAGTCACACACATCAGTGTGAATTAAGTCTAGGGGTTCGGTTATTCGTTCAACCGATTTAAATGGTTCTCTTGTAAGTTTGGATTCGACACATGTTTCGCATTTTGATTTCGAGTCTATTTTAAAATTTGTCAAACATTTTAAATTCATCAAACGGCGTATTGAATTAAAATTGACGTGTCCTAATCTACCATACCACATATTTGAATCGTAAAACTCAATCATATAAGTAGAAGAGGAGGCTTTCGCCATTTTATTAATAACCATTGTAGACAACTTAAACATCGAGTTTTGGGCATAGCCCTTGCCTATAAACATGCCGTTTTTGGTCAAAACGACCTTATCAGACTCGATTACAATACGAAATCGACACTTGTTGAGCAGCCATCCAGAAACAAGATTCTTCCTGATTTCTGGCACGTACAGAACGTTGCTCAGCGTAAGTTCTTTCTCAGAAGTGAACTTTAAGACCACGTTGCCTTCACCCATGATGTCGGCAGTAGCTTTATTCCCCATGTAAAGCTTCTCGGTCCCCTTCGCCTCTTTAAACGTACTAAAGAGGGACTTGTCACCGCACACATGGCGGGTGGCACCGGTGTCAACATACCAGCCAGGGTTCTCCCCCACAATGTTGACTTCAGAAATGAAGGCAGACGCCTCCATGATCATGGCCACCAGTAGTGTTAGTGTATGAACCTTGTGTGGCCGTTACTGTTCGAATTGACGAACAGACTGATTTGAGAGTGGACAAAGTCTGGGGTCCGAGCCTCGGCCGAACTCAAGGTTCGGAGGCTCCGAACCTTGGCCGAACTCCAGGTTCGGAGGTCCCAGGTTCGGCCCAGAATGAAATAGTATAAATAGTGAAGTCTTTGTATTTCATTGTAAGTTTTTGTCCAGTATCTTCTCAGATCAATGTGTTGAGAGGGGAGGTTCTGTCCGACCTCCCCCGGAGCTTAATCGTTTGTATACTCCTTCGGTTTATGTAATCATTCAACACAATATATGACAAAACTTCCGTCTCATCCATAGAATCGATCTTTACACGGTTTTTCAAGTGGTATCAGAGCTGTTGGCTCTTTCTATGGTGGAAATCTATTGTTTTTCTTCATTTTGAGACGTTAAACCTTCGGTTAGGGGTGATTGGAAGTATTTCTGTTTGGTTTTTAATCAATCGAGTCTTTCTGAGTCATGTTTTTACCTAACAGAAGCATCTGGTTGTTCAAATTCGATCAAATTCTGAATCTAGTGCGTTTTTCCGCGTTCGGCCGAACTCCACGTTCGGTGTAACCGCTCCGAACTCCAGGTTCGGAGTACGCTCGGCATAACCGCTCCGAACTACAGGTTCGGAGGTTCCGAAGGTCAGATTCGGAGATGGTTCGGAGGAGTTTCGGAGGTGGTTCGGAGGAGGTTCGGCGGAGGTTCAGTCAAGGATCGGATGAATTTTTAATGAAGCAATTTTGTTTAACGAAAAAAATTTTCGCGCTGATCTGGCAGCTCGATCCCAGCCAGGGGCTCTGCCCCTTGGACCCCGCCAGGGGCTGCCGCCCCTTGGACCCCGCTTCTCAGGGGCGCTGCCCCCGAACCCCCGTTAGGTGGGAATTTACAGAAGCGGATCAGTTATCGAGTTTACCCTTGATTCGGTAGCTGTGGGGTGTTATGTTTGAAGAAAATCCAGATCACGATATTTGTTATGAGTTAGTGTTGTCATTGAATCATGTTGAATGATTACATAACGAAGGAGTATACAACGATTAAGCTCTGGGGGAGGTCGGACAGAACCTCCCCTCTCAACACACAGAAACAAGACCGAAAACTTTACAAAGAAATACAAAGACGAATCTATTTATACTTCTTCATAAGGTCCGAACTCGTCACCTCCGAACTCTGTCCGAACTCCTTCCGAACTTGGAGTTCGGCCATCAAAGTTCGGCCAACTCCGAACCTAGAGTTCGGCTGAGGTTCGGACCTCAGTTCATGTCTTCGACAAATCAGTCTGTTTGACAATTCGAACAGTAACGGCCACACAAGGTTCATGCACTAACAAGTAGCATGTCGTCTTCCACCATTGGCATGTCGTCTTCCACCATGTGAGCGCGCTCACATTGTGGCTTCGGGCACTGATCCACCCGATAACCATGCCCCCCACAGTTGTAACACTTTCCTGAGAACTTCTGGGGCTTCTTTTTCACAACCCCTTTCTTCGGTGCCAAGTGCTCCACCGCTTTGCCTTTGCCTATGGCTTTGGCCCCACCATTGCGCTTGCTTCCCTTGGAAGACTGACCAACCTCCACCATATTCACCTTAGCTGAAGGTTGCATGGTGGTGGCTTCTTGAGCCATCTTATTGTCCTCATCGATACGAAGACGGACAATGAGATCCTCAACGGTCATCGCCTTTCTTTTGTGTTTAAGATAATTCTTAAACTCAAGCAACGAAGGCGGAAGCTTTTCGATCATAGCCGCCACTTAAAATATCTCACAAAGGGACATACCCTCTGCGTGGACCTCATGTAGTATAATTTGAAGTTCTTGGACTTGACTCATCACAGTTTTATTATCAACCATTTTGTAGTCCAAGAAACGGGCTACCACGAATTTCTTCGTGCCAGCATCCTCCGTTCTATACTTCTTGTCTAGAGACTCCCATAATTCTTTGGAAGTCTTAAACACCAAGTAGACATTATACAGTGAGTCCACTAGGCCGTTCAATACATAGTTACGGCACAAGTAGTCCGAATGTTTCCAAGCGTCAACCGCATTAACGGTTTCAGCGTTGGCTTCCCCTTCACCGAGTTGGGGAGCGGACTCTGTGAGACACCTCGCAAGGTTTAAGGTGGTTAAGTAGAACAACATCTTTTGTTGCCACCTTTTGAAGTGCAAGCCCGAGAACTTCTCGGGTTTTTTGGCATGACTGGCGATGGTGTTGGCCGTTATGCCAGTGGAAGTACCAACTGATGGTCTTTCCTTAGGCTTTTCGGTCGTCTTAACAGTTTCGTTAGTCATTTTTCTGAAATAGAAGACTACACAAGTTAATATTCAGAATTATTATTTAAACGCGTACGTTTAAAACGTAAGAAAAAACCTCCAACTAATGGATGGTTTTCAAGGAGTATAAGAGAGTTTTTAATCTCTAAACGCACATGTTTTAAAGAGATTAAAATCCAACAAATGGACGGATTTAGAGATGTAATAAATTTTATATAACTTCCAATTTATGGAGGTTAGATGGTTTTAAAGAAGATTTATAACGTCCAACTAATGGATGTTAAAGTTATAAAGAAAAAAAAATTAACGTCCAACAAATGGATGTTAAACTTTTGTCGTAACCGATGACTCGTTTAACTCTAAGTCCGACTTTGAGTCAAAACGAGTTAAAAAAATATTTATTTTTAAAACACTAAATCACCTCGAGAAATCTAAGTCCAACTTTGAGACTCGAGGCAATGAAGTTTTTCTAAAACGAACGGTGTTTTAAAAATTTGTTTTAAGTTTGTAGGAAAACCGTTCGCAAGTTTGAAATAAAATAAATATTTTATTTAATTACGATTACAACAAAAGAAATATAACTAATTTATTACAATACACTTTGAAAGGAAATTCTACTCCAACACAATTACAAGGAAATAACAAAGATTACATGGAAATGAAATACAATACAGGGAAATAAATGAAGATTGCAACGAAATGAAATTACAATACAAATGAAATGAAATGCAAGGTTTAACAAATGCTTGTAAATAAAATAGTAATGTTTTGAGTGAAAGAAAACAAGACAGAGAGTTATCGAAAATGTTTTGAATGATAAAGAAAAGGTTTAAGAAAAACACTTTGATATTAGTTTAAGAAAACGATGAAGATTCTAAGGAGTCTTTGGCGAAGGCTTCGGGTCAAAACCCGGGTCCCTTAAAACAAATTCCGGGTCTACCGAAGATCCGTTTTGTTTCCCAGGGTACAATCGCCTAAACCGTATTGTATGGGCGGGATAACTCTAAGCTTGAAGTTTACCTTCGAGTTCTTGAAGATCCTGACGAACAGGATGAATATTGGAAGAAGAAGAAGAGAGTAGAGAAGGGAGAAAGAATTATGTGTGAATTCTGGTGTGTTTTGCCTCAACTAATGAGGTTGTATTTATAGTGGTGTGAGTTTTGGGGAGCACTCTAAAATAATTTGTAGTCAAACTTTGCATTAAACTTCTTTAATGCAATTGATTTCTAATTAACGCGGAATTACCTTAATTAGCTCAAAAACGTGTTTCCAGCTGTCAATCCGGAGGAACACGCGTTCTACTCGAACAGCGGAGCCACGCAGGTCTGCTTGAACCTTCCGGCTGAACCACACAGGTTCCGCCTGAACCGTTTCCGGTTCAACTGTTCAGCTTGAACCTTCCAGCTGAACTTCAACCGGATCACAGCTGCTCTCACTCGTTCCGCTTGAACTTCAAGCGGAACATTTTCCGGCTGAACTCAGTTCCGCCTGGTCTCCGACCGGACCAACTTCCGGTTGAACTCAAAAACAATAAGGCGGCTCTCAAGCGGCTCGCGGCGATGCAAAGTGCGCCATCAAAGGGCCACATTGCGCCTCGTACGCCTACGCCGCGCGCGCGTGCGAGTGCGAGTTAGGGGTGCTTGTGTCCTACTAAAGAAAACAATAGTTGGTAAGGTTCCCACCTTATAAACCAGTTTTGGTTTCATTCCCCAACCAATGTGGGATGAGTTAACATGCTATACTTAGCATTTTCTCTCTAATTTTCGCAGCTTCACATGTTGCGAGACGTCAACTTTGAGCTTCGATATCTCATTCATACGAGCTCGGATTTGGACGTGGTTTGATGCGTTGGAAAGCCCTCACAACGTACTACACAAACCCATTAAATACAGAGGCAACAACTTATGTTATCTGTATTTTATTTTAGTCCAAAGTTGGTGAAAAACTCATTTTCACACTTAGTGAAAAAAACCCATTTTTCACTAGTTTTTCTCCCAAAATTCCAACATTTTTAATGTAATAGTGAAGGAAAGGATGGTATATTACATGATATTATACAAACCAGTGGGTCTTAAGGTTCAGTGCGTAGTTACAAATAGACGCTTTTACAAACCAAGTGTTTTTAAGTTAAGGTAACAAAAATTACACCGGTTGTGTTGTAGGGATCATTGTGAGAGCCTGGTAGTCTTTGTCGATTTTCTTGTCGAATCTGTACAGAGTAATAGAGTTGATATTAGTAAATGTAATTATTAATTGTAAATACAATGATTCCATTATGAAAATAAACTGCATTATCCTAATGCCATTTAGCATCTGCAAATTTTATGGTATTCCAAGTTAAAATCGAACAAAATACATAAAATAAATCCGAAGTTGACAATCGAGTTCAGGATAACCTTATATCAATTTAAAATTTACAAGAATGTGGTAATTATATGATAATGAAAAATATATATATATTTATAAGCTGTATGTAAATTTTTGTACATTAACTTTTGCAATAAATGTTGTATGAGTATTTCTGCAAATCAGTTGCAGTCAAAGCAAATGTATAGAGGTATATGCAAGCTTTCTCTTTAACATTTGTAATGATTTTGAACAACAAATAAATTTGAAGGCTGCTGAATAAAGAATGTGGTTCGCTTAGTCTATATTGGGTTGAAATTAATGTATTGTGTGCCTAGAGTTGGCCAAAGTGATCTTTTCAGACCAGATGTTGTTGGAGGATGACGGAAGTCTGTGTCTGCTGCAGGGGTTTGAGGGGAAATAGAGGCAGTAGGTTGGTTGATAAGATCGGCTCTATGGACAATAAAAGATGTTAAAACCTGCTCGTGTGTATGCCTTCGCACACAAATTGAGAGTAAAAATTGTTCCTCTTGTTGAAAGTAATGGTTGTGGTATATATGAAGAATCTATAAACCCATCGATCGTAATAAGATCTGAAGTTGAACGATCAATCATTACACGTGTTGCATTAACATAGATAATGGCCATAACACTGGCTGGATTATTGGTTATGGTGGTATTCAAAACGAACCTGTAAAAGAAAGATTCAAGTAAATCCTCAAAAGACAAAAGGCTAAATTGTAGTTTAGAAGGCGTACACATATTTATAGCTTGAATCTGCAGGTTGGGATTGGACACAGAATATTCAAGAGGTTTGACATAGAATAAATTTATGCAAGATGTTCGACACAGAATAAATCGCCACCTCTTGAATAAAGTTGTTCTCTACAGGTTGGGATTGGACAATATGTTTTGAACCATGGGTATCCGGTAGTAAAATCTATGACTGCAGTATCACAGACATAAATTTGGCACTAGCACTCCATAAATCTGCATGGGTTTATAGTTCAACGTTAATATAAGGGATAGATCATAACATAGACTAAACTAAAGTATCCGTTGCATTTTTAAAGAAAAATAACCTTGGCTTCATACTTATGAAGTTATATAATCTGAGCAGCCATATAAAGCGGCGAGCTACATAAAGTTAAGGTTTTTGCAACGTCTCTAGCTTCCAAAGACCTGCAAATATGAAGTTACTTAATTTACCTTGCAGAACCAAAAAGTGACATTTACTTATGAACGAATTGAATCGGTTATTTTAGTATCGAGTAAAATAAAAAAAATAGATAAAAACAAAGCAGGTCAAATTGTGCCCTAACATTTTTTTTTTAACTTTTGAATGTTTAACACCTTTAGCGTCCTACAACTAAGAGTTCATAGTCATAATAAAATATATAAACGGGAAAAATGAAAAAGATCAGCAAGCGACAAAAAATAGAACCGTCTAATCAGTTCGCTAACCTCTGGAGTTTCACGAACCAAACTAAGAAACCAAACTTGGTTAGTGGGCTAATTGATTCGCTCATAGGTCATGATTGTGTGTTACATAATCAAATAGAAACCTAGATATTAAGCTTTGTAATGAGACTTTGCATCTTCAAGATGAGTTGTTAAAAGTAATTAAAGCAATGTTGAAAATACAGATGGAAGGATTATAATTGAACTGATTGACTACAAATTGAAGAGCAGAACATGAAACTTCAAACCACTTAAAATGAAAAGTGCAATATTAATATCCATTGTCTCGATCTATCTCCAAGCGTTTGATTAAGAAGAAATTTGACCACTAACCCAAAAACCCAAAGAGAATGATGCTTTATATATAATAAATCATAATCATCTTGAAAGGAATTTAAGAAATAACTGATGTAACCTAGCAAAAAATAGCTTATGTGTTTCAATGTTGATTAGAGCTCCCTGTTCACATAAAAACTCCCACAATATAATGATGTCTGCCAATACATTGTTCAATGCTGAAACTACATTGTCTCATTAAAACCTTACAATACACATTGAGGGCCTGCTCTTATACAAATCCTAAACCTACTAAAGCCTACTTGAAATACTAAAGACTGCAGGGGTTGCAATTATGAATATAATATTGTAATGCCTTGAATCCCATTCTCATCATTTCATCAATATGGTACCTAAATTTGATCTATAAGATAGAAAATTTCAAAAAAAAAAAAAATCAATAGCAATCGTCAATCCATTCTTAGAGATTAGGTTAACATAGGTTACCTTATTCGTAATAGTTGTGAACACGATAAAGGCAGATGGGTTTATCTCAGTTTATAGGATTCTTATTTCAACCTACGAACGCCTTGGTGGCTAGGCCACTTCTTCAATTGATTCCATTCATTCATAAACACACTTGAATAGTTGAATGTGCACTATTGTACTCCTACTTTCCTACTGCTGATCTTCATCTCAATAATTGGCCTCCTCTTGGTATTAAAAATAAATACAAAGTATAGTTAATCTTTAACATCGATAGTTCTTGTTAAGAATGAGATTTTCAAAATCACAGGGATCATCTTCAAGATCTCAAATAATTGAACCTAAAGTATCCAATGGTGAATAATCGTAAGTTTCTAGATATATCTCGGGATATCCTAAATAACATTATGATATATTTATATCTATCCAGAATACTTGTAAAAAGCGTAATAATATTCTAAAATATATTGTCATAATGAAGAACCTGAAACATATAGAATCTATTATAAACTCTATATACACTTTCTACACCTTAGAGTGTGTCTTATTGTGGTAAATAAGTATTTACGAACCTGGTAATGAAAAATAGAGAATATGTTCTGGGACTCTGGGTTCTACTTATTACCTATGTTACCTTATATATCTTCATAACTCTGATAAACCAATATTATTGTGAATTTGTACATTCTATCTAACACCATAAGATTTATAAAGAATTTTCCTATAAATCAACCAATTTCACAGGTTCAGGCCATATATCACATGAATTCTAATTATTCTCTTAAGATGCAAGCCATCCCTTAACATCAATCATTCGCTTAATATGCAAATCATCCTTTAACATCAATTAGAAATCGAAGAAATTTTAACCCTAAAATCGAATTCAAGGACTCCCAATTGCCAAAAATATCGCATAGCCTCAAATTCCAGTCCTAAACCAAAATTCTTAAATATCCTGTTCAACTATGATTTAAGAAAAACTGGGAGGCATATAAACAGATAGAAAATTAGCCCCTACAGGAATCGTAAAGAAAGAGAAATAGAAGTTTAGAATAACACTCATTAGAACAAAAACAAAGAAATCTTCATATGTTATCAATTATTAAATAAAAGTAATGAATTAGGGCACATACTTGTGTATGCCAATATCTTATATTTGTGATGTTGAACAACTAACGTAGGAAAGAAGAAGAGCTTTAGTAAAAATAAGAACTAAAAAAGCAAGAATATACATAAAAAAGTTACCTGTGTATCGAAGAAAGCAAGAAGAAATCATCGAAGAAATAGTCTAGCAAAAAACGAAGAAGAAGGAGTCGAATTCAATTTGGAGTAAACACACAGGAGCACATGTAATACCCTAAACCTTCTTCGTGCTGAGTAGGCAGGAAAATAAGCCACATATGTAAGTTAGATACTGACACGTAGATAACGAAGATAAATAAAAAATTTCTCTTCAAAACGGGAGTCGATCCCTGGTATTTCAAAAACAAAGATTTTGTAATAGAACTTAAAACCACTGCGACAGTAGTATGGTAGGTGCTATATTTCAAGAAACTAAATACTTATGTAAATATTGGTTTTTAGTATAAAATATGTGAATTGGCACGAAACCATAGGTAAGGTTTGCTATTGTATATATATACAATACTATGGGTAAAATTTGAAATATCATTGAATTCTTTCTTAAATTGAATTTGGGATTGGGCTAATAATATTCATATCAGACTTGTGATGACCACTTGTATATATGGAATACCTTAGTATTATCCACTTATCGTATGGATTGTATTGAAAGAAAGATGTGACCACAAGAGAATGGTAATATTACCAAAGCTATTTATGTGTGGATTAATTTAAGATTGCAACAAGTCTATGCATGAGTATAACTCGGTGATATTTAGGATCATCTTACAAATTGGTATTATGCAGTGAAAATATTACTCGTAAAAAGATGTTGAACAATAAAACATGCTCCATATTTCATGCCTCAAATATGGTCATACAATAATAATAGCGTGAAAGGGTTTTCACTAAATAGAGTGATCTGATATAATATTTACTTATGATTGAGCAAAATAAATAAATAAATAAATACTGAGCTCCTAGTGAAAGATCACGAGACTCATATTGTTGGTACAACCCATTATGTGACAATCCAAGATTTCAGGTTAACATTAATTTTATATATACGTGCAATTATCTGATTAATTATGTGCATTAGACTTAATTTATTCAAATTAGGTAAATTGCGAGCGAACATAGTTAAACTAGACTTGACAACCCGTACCCGTACTGGAAATCATCCATAAAGTTCTACGTTTATTCAATCTGGGATTTATAATAACAAGAAAATTTCATAACTTTATTTGTGGAATTTTAACAATAAGAAATATAAAATGTTAATTTTATATTCTTTTCAAACATCGTGTTTACAACGTAACACATTCAAAACATATCGTTTATTCAAACGAGGAATTTATTCAAATAAACCAAAGTTTACATTTCATTAAACTTGATCATTTCAAATTCATTCAAAACATTATTTATAATCAACAAAAAAAATAAAACCTAAACGTTCGTTTAGATTCAATCGTCAAAATTCAAACATATTATATTTTTCGTCGAACGGAGTCTTTAATTCAAATCAGTCAAAAACATTCAAAGTATGCACATCAATCATAACACATCAAGACTAGTGACAAATTCCAATTCGTACGATCCGTATGATATTTTATTTTCATTCGTTTAATAATACATAAATATATTATCCTTTCGTATTCGTCCAAGTTCATAACATTATCATTTTTCAAACCACTTTGACATTTCAACCCGAATAAACATTCATTGGACTCAAGTGGATCCACCCAGCCTAACCCGTTCGGCCCAATTAAGGTTTTTGGCTCAATGGCCCAAACCGGCCCATTTAGAGTTTTTAACCCAAACCGAGGCCCAAACTCATTCTACTTGATCCAATGACCCATCCCGAATTTGTTTCGACCCGACCCGAGGCCCCATTCGGCCCAGTGAGCCCATTGGGCCAACCAGCCCAGTTCCTTTCCTCTTTCTTTTAATTTTCTTTTCTTCGGCCCGTTTTCTTCTCTCAGCCCAACCACCCGCCGGCCCATTCCCTCTTCGTTTCTCTTTTTCTTCCGGCCCATAGGCCCAGCCGGCCCAACCCTTTGGCCCGATCCTTTTATTTCTCCCTCTTAGGCCCGAGCCTGTTCCTTTTCTTTTTTTTTCCCGGTTTTCCCCATGTTCGAACCTCCTCAGTTCCCTTTCTTTTCCGGTTCCCCTTTACTTATATTTTCTTTCTCAATTTCGATCCAACCGAAAATCACACACAAACACAAGATATTTTTTTATTATCACATGCCTAATCCATATAGATCATTGTTATCATCCCTATAATTTTCCTTAAGAACCATATGTGTAGGATAGATATGAGACAACCTTGTCTCAATTGTACATAGCAAAACCATAATCCAATGGGTAATACCCCTTAGTCCCTCTTTGCTCATCCCTTTTCTTTTTCGGTTTCTTTTCTTCCTCTTCCTCTTTTGATTTCAACCAAACCAAGCTAACTATCACTAGATAGCATTAGTGATTTAGCACATGTCTAATACCATTTTGGTCACCTAGATGCTTAACAGTTAACATGTTCCCTTGATATAGAACATAAGTGTAGGCCAAGGTAAAAGCAAGATCTTGGTCTATGGGGTAATAGGTTTAACCACCTAGACATGTCATAACTTGTCTCCTCTTCCCTCCTTCCATTTGAACGGTTTTTAGACATCAAACACCCACATTTTGTTCACTTCCTAGCCAAAGATCAAGTGTTGGTGAAGAAGGTTCAAGCCCCTCTCTTTTCTTCTCCCTTTCTTGGCTCGAACCGAACCCCTAATTGGTTCATTTGTGAACCGAACCCAAGATCCAAGCTCACCACCTCCTACCATCTTATATACTAACTCATTTTCTCCTAACACTTAAACATTCAAGAACACAAAACTCTCCCAACTCTTTCTTCCTTCTACCTTTCGGATCCAACCAAACCGCCACCATCCACCATCATTTGTCCATCTTTCAACCATCATCTAAACTCCTTCAGGTCTCTAGTATCCATCTAATTGTAAGGTAAGCCTATGATCATCAATATCGTCCATCCTAATCCTTGTGTTTTCTATACGTCTCTATGTCATTTCTTTCTTCCTATCATAAGTACTTCCGTATTCAAGATTCATGAGTGGGTAGGAGCTTAACCCGGAAGCATATCATTCCATTCATGGTTTTGTTCTTAATATTGTCACCAATTCATGTTCCAAGTTCAAGTCTTGATATTTTGAAATTATTATTTCATAAAAATAAATATATTTTTTATGTGTCAAATGATATTTTCATAAAACGCGACAAATGTTAGAGAATATTCCTATGCTATGAAGTGTCTCGTGTATTGTATCTAAGTGAGCGTGTTAGTGTGTGAGTCTCAGGGGGGGGGGGCAGCGTACCAAGCTGCTCTGCCGTACCAATGGTACGTTGTATGGTATGTTGGCCAGTATGTGCTACTATAAATAGTTTGTGTTAGAATGAGAGCTAATTAGTTTTGTCATTCTACACCTTTTCTTTGTGTCTTCTAGAGAGAGAAATCAGAGAGAGTTCTTTGTAATCTTGTGTGATTCAATAAGAAATCTCTTATTTACATTCTTGTGTTCACTAGATTGATCGATTCATGCAGTAGTAAGATCATTCCGTGTACTTACAAGTGGTATCAGAGCAATCCAGGTTGCTCTACTACGGTGTTTTGATCAATTTTTGGATTTCTAGTGACAAAAAGTGGGCTTTTCTTCATTTTTTTATTAATTCGAGTCAATTCTGAGTGTTTCTGGTGCTAAAAATGATTTCAAAACATTCCTAGTGTATTTTCACAACCTATTCTAGCACATTACAGTTCAAAACAGTCAAATTCTGAAAAATCAGTCGAGAATGCGTAAGGCAATATTCAACCAGCTGTTGGTACACTTGTTGGTACGCTTGTTGGTACGCTAGTTGGTAGGCTAGTTGGTACGGAAGACAATCTTCATCCGTGGTACGCGACGGTTATAGTTTGGTCCGGAGGCAGTTACGCCATACCAAACTGGTATGCCGAGTTCCCTGGTACGCTGATTTAGTTTGGTCTAGTTCTTGGTACGCTGAAGGTCTGGTATGTTGTTGGTCTGCTGAAGGTCATTGGTACGCTAGTTCTCTTGGTCCGCTACTTGGTCCGCTGGCAGAATAGTTGTGTTCACTAAAACTGACGTAACTTGAGAACCGTTAAGAGTTACAGGAGCTAATACCGGCCAAAACGACCGTCTCAACGGGATCTACACTTTTACTCACCTAACGGCTAGTACCCTCCGGTTTGACTCCCAAAATCCGTCTTTAAGACTTCCATTTTTATTTACATCCGAAGTTTTCAATACCGAAAAGCTTATTACAAAATGTCTGATTTTCATGCATTTGCAGCTATGCAAAGCACGATGCAAGCTATGCTTAACTTTGATAACGAAATTGGAACAAGCCAGAAAGTTCCTAAGCTGTTGAAATTGGAAGATTATCACAATTGGAAAAAACGATTTCAGCATATATCAGCACAAATGATATTGATTTGTGGATTTCTATTAAATAACTTTATACACATCCAACTGATCAAGGAGATTTCAAAGAAGTTCATACTTTTGATCAAGCTGAGAGGAAACTTTCTGAGCTTGAACAAAAAACATTTGGTTATCTTACGATGGCTTTACCTACTGAATTGTTGAATCAGTTTAGTACTTGCAAAAAGTCAAAACAGAGTTGGGATGCTTTGTCTGCGAGATGTGAAGGCAATGATCAATATAAAAAGAGTAGAAGAAAAGTGTTGAACAGAGAATTTGAAAATTTTCAACACTATGATAAAGAAAATATTACTGCTGTTGTATCCAGATTTTCACATCTGATAAGTGAAATGAAAGTGGTTAAAATAGAGAAGACCGAAGAGGAACTGAAGGAGAAATTGTTAGAAGCATTACCAGAAAAGTGGGAGAATTATGTTTTATTGCTTACTCATGATAAGGAGTAACATTGTCCTTTCATGATTTAACCGGAAAGCTTCATGCTAGAGAGATGGAAATGATGACTTTAAATAAGTCAACAGCTCAATTGCAAAATCCTGAATTGTATCATGGTCAGAATTCTGCAAGTCCGAATGCCAAATCTAAATTATTTGGTTTTGATTCATCAAATCCAGCTCCAACAACATTTGTTGCTAGTTATGGATCATGAAATTCTGAAAATTCATCAAGAGGTTGCAGTTTCACTATTCCAAATCATTCAAGTCAAAATTCATTTTCTGCAAAAAATCCAGATGAACATTTGGCTTTGATATCTGCATTGTTATCTTCATACTATGGGTTGTTGAATGGTGGTTTGCCAACTGCTAATTTGATTGAGGAATATTTTGATCAGGTCGATCCAGATAATCTTGAATATATGGATCTTAACTGGCAACTTGCTATGCTAGCCTAAACAGCTAAAAGGTTCAGGAAGAATACATGATTCCAAAGTTTAAATCCAAATGGTAAAGTTAGCTTAGACAAATCAAAGGTAAAATGTTATAAATGTTCTGAATTTGGACATTTTGCTAGGGAATGTAACAATCAAAAGGAAGCTAATACTTCTACTCCAACAGCTTTGGTTTCTCAAGTTGATAAACAATATGATTGGGGACGAACATCTATCTCTAGTTCAATTGCTTTAACTGCTATTACTTCTGAGGAAAAAGCACAAACATCTAATGAAGGTTATGATTGGGCTGCAGATTTTCCTGATGAATCTGCGTTTGTTGCTCAAATTTTACATAGTGATGAAGAAGTAACTGATTCTGAGTCTGAAACAGGTGGTTCTGAAACTAGTGGTTATGAATCTGTTTGCAAGTTTTGTTCTCAATAAGATAAGATAATTCAGGGTTTGATAAAAGAAAATGAAGTGTTGGTTGCTGAAAATAAAAGGAAAATAGAAGAGTTGGTCGATGAACAGAAAAAGTTGGAAAATGTAATTCAAGAATTATCGTCTCAGAAAGAAAAGTTTTCAGAGTTTCAAGTAGAAATTGTTGAGGAAGAATTGAAATTTCAATGTGTTGAAAAGGATTTTGAACAGAAATTTATAAAAGTATCTGAAGAAAATGTTGACTTAGTCAGAGAAGTTAAAAAATGGAAGGCTGAGGCTGAGAATGCTGCAAGTTATTTCAATAATTTGTTTGAAAAATCCAAGATCAAGCTTGATATGCTCAACAAGTCTTCTGATGAATATGTTGCAAAAATTGAGGCATATTAGATTGATATGGAAAATTGTTTGATGAAAAGAGGGAGTTAGTAAGAGTGAACAAATTACAAAATGCCAATTTGGATATGCAGAAACGAAATGAGGATAAGTTGAAGAAAGAGTTATTTGCTGAACTTGATAATTTGAGATTGCAAAAATATGAAACTCATAAAGCGGCTAAGAGATTGATTACAACAGAAAAATAATTGGTAGAAGCTCACCAAAATATTTCTGAATTGAAGATTGAAGTAATTGATTCAAAACGACTTTCAAACAATGTTACTAACTCACAATCATTTACAAGTTTCTTGGCTAAGGATGAAAATTTTGAGACAATGTTTAACAAAATAGTTTCACCACCAGGTAGTCTCAAAGAAGGTGTTCATGACCTGAAGGAAAAGGTAGAAACTGGTGATAATTCTAAATTTGTTGATAAAAAATCTAATGACAAAAGGGTTGTAAAGTCATGGAAAGAACAGAAAGCTGAAAAGGTTGTGTTTGATTCTCCAGCTACTGAAGAAGAGAAATCAGCAAGCTCAATCGAGAAGATTAGTTCTTCTACAGACATTGATGAGACTATCTTCTATCAACAAAAAGATGTTGGTCAAGTGAAAGCTGAATTTTCTCGTCTTGCAAAGAATGGTCATAAAGTATCTGGTTCTAATGAAAAGATTCCGGGTAAACATGTTGGTTTGGGTTTTAATCGGAAAGTTACTGCTGCTGGTACTTCTCAAGTTCCGAAGGAACAGAAATTGAAGGAAATTAGTTTGAAGCAGGTAAAGAAGGATGTTTTTCATGCTGAAAAGGTTCAATCTGCGAGATTTTATAAACTCAAAGGTTCAGATCAAATATTCTCTGATAAGGAGTTTCCAGTTCATTGTGTAGATTCTCAGGAGATAGCTGAAGTGTTTGTGAAGCATAATGATCAGAAGAACAAGAAGAAGCCACATGCTAAATATTCTTCTGGAGGATCAAATTCTACTCCAAAGAGCCCGACATCAACATCGGTTTCAGGTATTTGATCATTTTTATGATCATTATGGAGATGCTATATTTTGTGAAGCTTTGAAGATTCCAAAACAGCGAAATGTAAACAATCTCTTGTGTTATAATTGCCGACAAAAAGGGCATATGGCAAAAGATTGTCCGGTTTCTGCTGCTTTTACACAAAGAAGAGGAAAGATTTCACATGTTGGTAAATCTGCCAAACAACGATTTATTGATGAATATGGCAGAGTGTTTGATGAATATCAACCTACATTTTTCAAAATTCAAGGAAGATTTATTCTTCATTTTCAAAATGTTCCATATGAAGGTTGTTCGTCATAATCGATTGTGACCGGTTCATCAAATACTGATTTACCAACACATCAAATCTGGAAACCTAAAGTGGTTTCAAAGGGTAATCAAGACATTGGTCGACCAGACGCCATTCGCTTCGGGTCATTTATAAACTGATGTGTTTGACCAGTGTGCAGGTACTTCTAGAAGACCTATCGGTGATTGAAAAGTTGCTGATGGAGGAGTATTCTGCTGATCTAATTTAAATTACACGTGATATCAAATTTCAAAAACTGAAATTTTTCTGAAAGCTAAAATTGGAAGGTATCCATGTCGGAAGGTCAATTTTTTTCTTTAATGCATTTATGTAAGGAAATGAATTTCTGAGTCAACCGGTTCAAGATGAAGATTTCCGGTTGAAGACATGTTCAAGCGGAAGACGCTCAAGCAGAAGATTTGTCAACCGGAAGATCAACCGGAAGAACATTTCCGGGTGAACTCTTTTATCCAACAGTATAAAGAGTTCAACCGGAAAAGTACTGAAAGATTACTTTTGCAGAATTCAGACCTGCAACTGCTTCTATTCTTCCAAAGTCACATCCTAGCCGTCTCCTACTTATAGATAAATGCATTTTGCACATTTCCTCTTTTGTATGTTTACTAATGTTCTTTTAGTAAGTTTATTGTTTGACTTTCATGTACGGTTAGATTAGCCCGTATGAGATCAACGGCTGTAGTTGATCTCCTTAGTACTATTTATAGTTGTTAGCTAGTTCATTCACAAGTACCAGATTTAGTGCTTACACTTGTAACAGTTTGAACTTGAGTTAATGCAAATAGTACCGAGAAATTTATTATCTTGTGTTCACTAGTTTATGCAATCAATACAATCAAACTACAAGCATAAGTAAAACAAAGCTTAACTAAAAACAAGTATGATACAACTTTATTCCGCATGGTTGTGATCTTCAAGTAAAGAGTTCTTGTTTTGATTATTTCTCTGAGTAATCATCGGTCCTACAAGTGGTATCAGAGCATTGGCTCTCCACTTTGAAGACTTCTAGTGCTTCAAAGTTGATACTTTACTTGCTCACTTGAGTTTTTACAAGCTTTTTCTGTTTTACAAACTGTTTTTCAAAATGACTGATTTAACTCTTGGTTCACTAAATGGTAGCTCTAACAAACCACCAATTTTCACTCCTGATGACTTTGATACTTGGAAACTCAGGATGGAAGGTTTTGTTAGAAGCCTAGACAGACGCATTTGGAACAGGTTGACTGTAGGTCCTTACAGTCCAACTGTTCAATCTGCTGATGATGCCGAAGTGTACATACCAAAACCACTAGACAAATATGTTGAAGCTGATTATACTGAGCTTGAATATGATCACAAGGCCTACTGGACACTCCAGGCTGCATTACCCAACTCTATACTGGTAGGGTTCAAGGGATATAAGACAGCACATGGCTTGTGGAATGCTCTCAGTGAGATGTATGAAGGGTCTAGTGAGGTTAAGGAAAACAAAAAGGATGTTTTGAAACAAAGATATGAAAACTTCACTTACAAAACTGGTGAATCTATGACCAACCAGTATCTTAGATTTGTTTCACTTCTTGATGAATTGCAAAAGGTAGAAGTAACAACAGAACAGGCTGATGCCAACAGGAAGTTCTTGAGATCCTTACCTCCAATGTGGACTGTCTATACAGTAAGCATTAGGGAGTGCAAGGACCTCAAAAAGCTTAAACTAAGTGAACTCCATGGAGTCCTTAGTGCTTATGAAATGGAGCTTAATCTTAAGCAAAACAACTTTCCTGAAGCATCACCACAGTTGCAAACCACTGCTTTGGTTACAACTGATTTTTAAAAGATCTCAAATTCTTCTCAATATCACTCACCCTCAGTCAGTTTCAATGAGTCACCTAGATGCTCAGAGAATTCTTCAACACTGTTTGACAACTCTCACTCTGCCTATGTGGCAACTGAATCATCTCAAGGATTCACACGTGAAGACTTGGAATGTATAGGGGCAGATGATCTAGAAGAAATGGACATTTTAACTCAATTAGCTATGGTTTCTGTAAGGGCCCAAAGATTTTATAAAAGAACTGGAAGAATTTATAAAGGGTCAAAGGGATCATCAATTGGGTTGGATAAATCTAAAGCTAAATGTTATAATTGTCACCAACTTGGTCATTTTGCCAGGGAGTGCAAGCAACCAAGGAGAGATGGACAGAATAACAACAACAATGTCCAACAAAGATCAAATCATGGAAGCAACAACAACAGCAGTCAACTCAACAACAGCAACAGCAACCAACAGGCAACACAACCAAAACCACTTGGAAATCAAAATGTGGTGGCAGCTGTAGCTAACCAGACTGAATGCTATGAGTGGGATGACTTTATCACTGAGTTTGAGCCAATCAACCATGCTTTGATGGCCAAAGAAGATTCAACTGAACAGGTAAATGAGATTCCTGAAAAAGTTTTGGAAAATCTATGCAGCCCTGCATGCATAGAACAAGTGTCAAAATACAGGAAACATAACACTGATCTAATTGATGAAGTTTCTAATTTGAATGAGTTAAAGAATTGCTTTAAGAAAACTGAAAATGCATACATCACCAAAATTGAAAATTTAAACAAAGAATTTGATGCTTTGAAGCTAACTAACTCTATTTTGGAAACACAATTGGAGGATCTGTTGAACAAACTAACTATTTCAAGACAAGAAACAAAAGATGCAAAAGCAGAAAATGATGTTCTTGAAATTAAGTTAAAAGATGCCTTGTTCACCTGTGACAAATTCCAAACAGCTAACAAGAAAGCTGAGAAAATTTGGAATGGGGTAATGCATGGGAAAACAGGTATTGGGTACAACAATGTTGAACCACCCAAGGAATACTCACCTGTTATTGCTCCAATCCAAGCACTTCAGAAGGAGTGTAGTGTGAGTCTAACTGTTGATAGCACTACATCTTCTTCTTCTGAAACAAAATCTGTTGAATCATTATCAAACTGTGAAGTCAAAGATGCTAGCACATCAGCATCTGTTGACCAATCCAAGGTTTTAAAACCAAAAGTTGCTTTTCCACCACCAACTATTTATGAGCCCAAAGACTCAAAAGTTGGAGGTAAACTACCTAAGCAGCCAAAACCCAGTGAAACTGAGAAAATGGGTAAGCTAACTTATCACCAGGTCACAAATGAAGAATCAACCAAAAACACAAACACTTACCAAAGAAAAATGTTTGAATGTGTTTTCTGTGGTGAGAAAGGGCACATGGCTGCAATGTGCAAATTCAATCCTTTGAGTAAAACTCAAAATTTGTTAAAACCCAAAACTGTTTCTACTCAGAAAAAATCTACAGGTAGAACTTCACCTGTAAGAAGTAACACATTGAAGTATTTTGATACTGAGTCAAACAAAGTTTTAATTGGGAACAACAAAAATGGAAGTTTTTCAGTCCTAAAATCGAACAGGGTTCCGGCTGAACTTCAACCGGAAAAATTTTCAACCGGAAATGAAGTTCAACCGGAAATCTCCAAAACACTCAGATCAGTTACTGCACCTAGACAACGACCCAGGGTTCAGTTCACTGATGGGTATGATCATTTCGAAGGTCAAGGAAGGAGAAACCCATCTAGAGGCAAGACCACCTCTAGAGAAAATTTTGTGAAAAACAAGCACAACTCTCAACCGGAAATTCCCTCTAGTTCAAATGGAAATGCCACTGCTGCATTTCACAGTGAGAGATCTAGCCAGTCAAACAAATTTTCAAACTTTAATGCTAGAATCTCACCAGTGACTGGTGTTGATCAGACCTACACCTCACCCAATGAGTTGCCAAAGGTTTTGACCAACAAACAAAAGAAATATAGGGAATACAGAGAGAGGAAGATTGCTGAGAGAAGGCTTAGCAAAACAAACAGACAATGTCAATCAAGTGAACAGTCTGAACACTTGAATATTGATCAAGATGATCTGTTGAATGAGGATCCAATACAAAATACTTTAGTACTTAAAGAGTACAAGTATTATGATGCTTCTGGCAAGCCCAAGACCTCAAAGGCTTGGGTTCCCTTTAGAAATTAACCAACTTTCTCTGTGTGTAGGTGCATAATAAAGGCCAACAAAGCCTATGGGTTGTTGATAGTGGATGCACTTGCCACATGACAGGAAATAAGCATGTATTGGAAAACCCCAAAAACATAAACGGAGGTCCTGTAGCCTTTGGGAGTGCAAAAGGACACATTACTGCACAAGGTGCTGTTAGTAATGGGAAGCTTACCTTTGACAAGGTAAATTTTGTTGATACATTAAATTTCAATTTACTTAGTGTCTCACAAATGTGTGACAAGAATTTGAATTTGATGTTCACTGAGAGAGAGGCCATAGTCTTAAAACCTGGTGTTAACATCCCTGAGGAACTTGTATTGCTCAGAGCACCTAGGAGAGAAGGACTATATATTTTGGACTTATCTGCTGCCACTCCAGCAAGTGGAATTGCATGCTTTATATCCAAAGCCTCAGTGGATGAATCTGATTTATGGCATAGGAGGTTATGTCATGTTAACTACAAGAACATGAACAGGATAGTGAATCTTGGCTTGGTTAAGGGTCTTCCTAACAAGCAGTTCAATTGTTCTGAACACTGTGTTTCTTGCCTCAAGGGTAAGCAACACAAGACCTCCTTCAAGCCAAAAACTGAGTCTTCTATCACTCAACCTCTAGAACTCTTGCATATGGATTTGTTTGGTCCAACTAGAGTGATGAGCTTAGGAAAAAGGTCATATTGTTTTGTCATTATTGATGATTTCACAAGATATACTTGGGTGTTTTTCTTAAAAACAAAAGATGAAACTGCTGAACTGTTAAAAACACTAATTGTATCTTTAGAAAATCAAGCAAAATTGAAAGTTAAGACAATCAGAAGTGACAATGGCACTGAGTTTAAAAATCATGTTTTGAACTCATTTTGTGAGGAAAAGGGAATTCTTAGACAATTCAGTGCTCCTAGAACTCCACAGCAAAATGGTGTTGCTGAAAGGAGAAATAGGACATTAATTGAGGCTGCTAGAGCAATGCTAGCAGATTCTAAGTTACCTGTGATATTTTGGGCAGAAGCAGTAAACACTGCTTGCTATGTCCAAAACAGGACTTTGATTGTTAAGGGCAAAAATAAAACTGCTTATGAGCTTTGGAGAGGTAGAAAACCTAACATTTACTTCTTTAAATCATTTGGCTGTCCTGTTACTATTTTGATAACTAATAGGTTGTTGCCTAAGTTTGCTGAAAAGGCAGATGAAGGATATTTTGTTGGATATTCTGGTGTGTCAAAAGCATTCAGGGTATACAATAAAAGTACTAAAATTGTTGAGGAAACCATTAATGTAACTTTTAATGAGAAATCTCTTAACAATTTTGTATCTCAACCAGATTGGTTATTTGATATAGATGCACTAACCACTGCTTTCAATTTTACCATTGAGAAGCCATTGAGTTCAACAGTGCAGGAACAGGAACTTAAGCAGAATCACATGAGGTCAGCTGATAATATCTGGCAGATGAACACCAAAGGACTGCAAATGCAACCTACCTTCTTTTCATCCATCAGCACCAAGCCTGTGAAATCCAACAATTCAAAGAAAGCCTCTGAAATTGTTCTTGCTGATGCAGAAGTTCATCCGGTTGAACTTCCGGTTGAAGTTCAAACGGATCCTGTAGCAGTTGAATCTCCGGTTGAGACTCAACCGGAAAACAATTTTTCAGAAAATTTTGAGAACAATGAATTCAATGATTCAACTGATGCTGGTTCAAATGAGTACAGTTTTGAGCATCTAATCTCAGATTCAGTCCCTAGTTCTCAAGAACCAACTGAAGTTTCAGAACCTGTTTCACAAGCCAACAATATTGAGTTATTACCTCAACTCAATATTCCTCATAATGGAAGAAGCCATGAATTTCCAATGTTTACTGATAGAAGAGTTAGTAAGAATCATCCAAGGGAGAATATTATAGGAGACTTGTCAGCTCCTGTGCTGACAAGAAGCAAGTCTATTGATGCAAACATTTGCCTTCATGCTGCATTTCTGTCTCAAGAAGTACCCACAAAGATCAATGATGCATTGGAAGATGAAAGCTGGGTAGAGGCAATGCAAGAAGAATTGTTTCAGATCAATAAACAGAAGGTTTGGGAATTGGTAGACCTACCTGAAGGTGAAGAACCAATTGGAACCAAATGGGTATTCAGAAACAAGAAGGATGACAGAGGAATTGTGATAAAAAACAAAGCCAGACTTGTAGCTCAAGGCTACACACAGGAAGAAGGCATTGATTATGATGAAGTTTTTGCTCCTGTGGCCAGGCTTGAAGCGATCAGAATATTTCTTGCCTATGCTGCATTCAAAAACTTTCTGGTATTTCAAATGGATGTCAAATGTGCTTTTCTGTATGGTCTTTTGGAATAAGATGTGTATGTCAAGCAACCTCCTGGCTTTGAAGACCCTCATTACCCCAACAAGGTATGCAAGCTAATTAAGGCTTTATATGGTCTAAAGCAAGCTCCTAGGACATGGTATGAAACACTTTCAAACTATCTCCTAGAGAATGGCTACAAGAGAGGAGCTATTGACAAAACACTGTTTGTGAAATCTGATGGCAAAGATACTTTGATGGTACAAATCTACGTTGATGACATCATCTTTGGTTCATCCAATGCTGCCTTATGCAAAGAGTTTGAGGGATTGATGCAATCTAAGTTTGAAATGAGTTCAATGGGTGAACTGAATTTCTTCTTAGGCCTACAAGTGAAACAAACTGCCAATGGAATTTTCTTGAATCAGTCAAAATATATTCAAGATATGCTAAAAAGGTTTGATATGCAGTCTGTTTCAACCTCAAGAACTCCTATCTCCACTTCCCACAAGTTAAACAGTGACTTAAGTGGAAAACCAGTGGATGTTCATCTCTACAGGGCAATGATTGGATCACTGCTCTATCTCACAGCTAGCAGACCTGACATCATGTTTAGTGTCTGTTTATGTGCTAGATACCAGTGTCAACCAAAGGAATCACACATGTTAGCAGTGAAGAGAATCTTTAGATATCTTAAAGGACAACCAAAGCTTGGGTTGTGGTATCCAAAGAATTCAGATTTCTCCTTCAAAGCTTACACTGATAGTGATTATGCTGGCTGCAACTTGGATAAAAAGTCTACTACTGGAGGATGCCAATTTTTGGGAGAAAGACTTGTGTCTTGGCAATGCAAGAAGCAAACCTGCGTATCTACTTCTACTGCTGAGGCTGAATATATTGCTGCATCAAGCTGCTGCAGTCAAGTCTTATGGATTCAGAATCAAATGTTGGATTACGGCATCAAGTTCATGGAGACTCCAATTCTAGCAGACAACAACAGTGCTATATCAATCACAAACAATCCTGTTCAACACTCAAAAGCAAAACACATTGATATCAGGTACCATTTTATTAGAGATTGTGCTGAGAAACATTTAATTAGAATGGTTAAAGTTCATACAAATCAACAATTGGCTGATTTGTTTACCAAAGCATTTGATGAAGCTAGATTTTTCTATCTCATTAGTGCCATTGGTATGATGAACTTTGACTGATTAAACTGTTTTCACAAACTTAATAAAAGAGACCATTTTGTGTCAAAGAGCCCGTCTCTTGATACAAAAAGAAAAAGAAAAAGAAAAGTTTCTATATCAGTTAGACACCTTTTCAATTATAGTCAGGTCATACTGTTAAACTATGATAACTGATACATGTAATTTTCAAAATCAAGTGTTTTTCTGTCTTCCGGTTGAACTTTCCAGTTCAACACATCCGGTTGAATCTCAACCGGAAAGTCATCTTCAACCGGAAACTCAACTTTTGATCACACCATCCAAATTTCTGAAACTGGTAAAAGGAACAACAATTCTTTATTAGAAAGTTCAGATTAAAATTGAAAAATTTTCAAACGGAAATTTTATTTCCTGTTGACAACCTCAACCGGAAAAATTTTCAACCGGCAAAATCTGTCCGGTTCAACTTTCAAACGGAAAGAAATTTTGTTGTTTGGAGAGAAAAACTCTCCGCTTGAATCTCAACCGGAAAAATCTTTTGTCTTAAATGAATCATTTAATTCACCAGTTGAGGCACATATTTTCAAGCGGATTGTGCATTTAAAGTGTTTTAATTTATTGTCCGAATTAAATTCTAACGACACGCAACAGGAAGTTGTATTATACAACCACCTGAAGCACACTTTTTGCGGACCCACTTGCACTTTTTCTTTCTCTCTCCTGTGACTCAGCGTACTTTATCCCATCGCTGATAACTGTCACCCATCTTTAAACCCACCAGTTAAATACCCACAACCCCTTCAACACTCCTCATAATCCAAAAGCAAGAAATCGTTCAAAATCCGAAAACCTAGAAATTTTCAGAACCATTTCTTTCTACTCTCAAAATTCTCTCATAGTAAATCAACAATGTCACCAAAGTCCAAAGCAAAGGGGAAACAACCAGTGAAGAATGATCCTTTCCCACTTGAACACAACCTAGTTGCGTTTCTTGACGAACCAGTGAACTCTACACATGCTGAAACCTTCACCGAGATGATCAATTTCCTCAAAACTTCATATCTGAATCACGCACTCACTGTTGTGGTTTATTTATATGAGGAAATTCTCTCTGAATTCTGGAAGAACATCCAACTGCTCGAGAAGGATGTAGACGATGTAGAGGAAGATACGCTGAAGTCAACTGTAAAAGGGGAAACTGTTCTCATCACTGAATCGATGATTAGGGAATTGCTGAAGTTGAACGACAAGAATGGATATGTTCGCAGAACCCCCAAGCAATACATGGCCCTGCTCAAAGCAATTGGCTATGGTGGTGCTACTGAAGGAACTGCCACTGTTCACAAGGGTCAAATGCCCTACAAATGGAGATTTCTGGCTCACACCATCATGGTGTGCCTGTCGCCAAAGAAATCAGGATTTGATGAAATGGCTGTTGAGCAAGCTTCTGCCTTCTATGCTGTGGTGAAAGGGGAGGTATACAATTTTTCTGCTGTAATTTTTAATGCTTTAAAGGGTAATGCAAAGAACTTTGCTTTTTACATGTACCCTAGATTTTTAACTTACATTTTGCAAGAAAAATACCCCAAAATTAATTTGGATGGAAACATGATGCTGGTTCCAAGAGCATTATCTGAAAACACATTTTCCAAATTAACCACCAACAAGAAGCCATTCCTTGGGAGGGACACTGACCATCCCATGCCAATCCAAAGGGTGATTCCGGTTGAACAAGGAGAACCTAGTTCTCAACCGGAAACACATGCTTCTGAAGAGCAACTTGCTCCAGTGGACAACACTGTACCATCCACAGTAGTTGAACCCACCACTGATCAACCACCTTCTCCTTCTGATACTTCAACCATATTTTTCAAAAGAAAAAGGAGAAGAGATTCAGACCCACCATCAATTCCCACTATCCCCCCTTCCCCAAAGCCTACAAAGCTCAAAAGGCTCAAAAAGGTTGTGCAAGAGCCTACTCCTCTCTTGCAACCCATTGCCTCCAGCCCTGAACCAACCCTTGGCACAAAGCCAACTGGGTCAGCCAAATTGGGATTTAAACTTGTTGATGAACCTTCTTCTGAGGGGGAGTCATTTCATATGGATGTACAATCCCCATCCACTTTCTCACCCTACACTTCACACTTCTCACCTGTGAATGATGATGTAGAAAGAGATGTCACAGATGATGGTGTTATTAACCCACACACCACATTACATGGGAACATTCTGAGTGACACTCACACTGCTGCATCTAACCCACATTCACCCCAGGAGGTGAATCTCAGGAGTTTAGATGAGATTCATGTGGAACGGGCTGCTGCCACTCAAAGTTTCTCATTGAACTTTGATGATGGTGGTAACATTCATAAGACCCAATCCATGGCAACCCATACTATAGTTCAACCGGAAGATCCCATAGTGGATCCTAAAGGGAAAACTGTAGTTAAGGGGAATCCCAGGCGCCAAGAAAACCAGGGTGGTGGACTTGATCAACATAGGGTTGATGGTCCATCTTTTTCCTATGATACTGGTAAAACTCCAGTTGAGGATAGTTTAACACTTACAGAATTGACGGCATTGTACAAATCACTACAGGCTCAGGTAACCAGTCTCAATTCGACTGTTGCCAGCCTTGTAATGACCACTCCTGCTGCTGCTCAAGCTCAAGAAGTTCCTGTTGAAGCCTCAACGGCTCAACCGGAAACTTCCCCTGCACCAAAGTTTCAACCGGTTGCACAGCATACTGCTGAGGTTAGTTCTTTGAACCCATTTCCTTTTGGAGGTCAGGCTGTAGAAGCTGATGCTGCCAAAAAGGGGGAGAAGACTAATCCTCCAACACCTATTACTGCTGCTGCTGCAACCACAAATGAAGAAGAAGAACTTGATCAAACAGTGCCTCTACCTGAAAATGTAAGGCATACAGCCTTCAAATTGGCTAAAGTTGATCCATTTTCAGTTGCTGATGGGTTAACCAAGGTGAAGATGAGCTCACTCATGAAGGTATTTCCACAGGATCCAAGCCTGTTGGGAATGATTGAAGCAACAATGTTAGTTGCAGGTGCTCAGCCAGAGAGCATTCTGCAGGTCAAGCACTTCTTGACCAATGTGATTATACCACAAGAGGAGGCATTTGCCAAATCTAAAGTGGATAAGGTCACAACTAACATTGTCTCTGAACCAGTTGTTGATGTGATTCATGAAGATGTGGATGATGATGCTTCAGTCACTCAGACTGAAGAAGTTGAAGGTGAAAAAGAAGGAGAGGATATCAGCACTGTACTGAAAGAACTAAGTACAAAATCTCCGGCTGAAGTTCAACCGGAAGAGACTCAACCGGAAAAAGCTCAACCGGAAGAGACTCAACCGGAAAACTCAACAGAAGCTGAGATTGCTGAAACATTGATCCAACTGCACTCCACCTCCGATTCAGAGCCTCCTTTGAGCTTCAAAAGAAAGAAACAAACCAAACCTAGGAGGATGATCAGACTGAAGGAGAGTGAAGATTGCATAACTCCTCAACCAAGGGTACTAGATACTATGGTTGATTCTGACCAGTCAGAAGAACAAGAGACTATGGATGACCTGAATGAAGAAGAATTCATCCATGACTGGGAAGATAATCAAGCCAGGATAAGATCAGAGGAAGCCAAATCAAATTTGCAATACAAACAATTTTTGGCAGACCTGGATCTTCTATCAAATGACTTTGTGGTTGAAGGATTGGTAGATGAAGCAAGGAAGAGATCGATTGAATGGAGAATGCAGGTTTATGACCTTGTTAAATTAAGTGAACAGGAGAAAAACAGGCTGATCAACATAGCTTCCAGAATGCCAACTGTCTTGAACAAAAGTTTAGACAACCTGGAGCTATTGGAAAGGATCAAGAGATGTGATATCATCAGATGTCTCAAGCCTGCTGCTGAAGTAGAGAAGATGAAGGCAAAAGATACTTGCAAAATTGTAGATGAGCTGCTCAAACAAGTGAAAGGAGCAGAGTTTGCTGTGATTCCAAGTCTTCAAATGCCTTTGCCATCTGAGACAGTCACAGGTAACCCCTCATATACATACATTAAACCTGAACCTTTTGATGCCTCTGACCTACTTGCTGAGTCTCTCCCTTCCAACTTGTTGGAAAGACTCAAGCAACCAGCCTCCCATGTTCCCATTCTGTCACACCCCCAAATAACCACTAACGGAGTTTATACCGTTAAGGGGTGCGAGCAAACCAGGACCACAACCATTAGTTACAAATACTAAACGAATCAGAGTAAAGTCCAAACATTAATAATAAAACAGCTTAACAGTACGCAGCGGAAAACATTGTCTTTAGCAATAACCACGTGCTTTACAAAATCATTGTATTAAATTCCCAATTAAGTTTAATCAAAATAAAAGTCTTCATGTGCCATGCCAACCCGCTTCCGGATACTCCTCAGCGATCTGCAAAAGTTTAAACCACGCAAGTGTCAACCTAACGGTTGGTGAGTTCACAGTGGGCTTGTCATGCAGTGGCCCGGTCTCATAATTATAATCGTGTCAACATATACTTATGAAATATTTATTTGTGAAAAGCAATGCCCTGTAATGTCCAATATCTTAGTAACGTGGTTTAGAAATATTAATGTCCGTAACATACGTTATCGGGTATGAACTAGTTTTGTATAGTTAAAGTGCTCAACCGATATCGCGGGTAGCTAATCCGTTGTTCCATGCACTAAGGAAGTTTGTACCAAAGCTGACTCATATTGTAGTGGCAGTGCCATCATGTTTTGCGGACCTACGTCGTCGCGGATTTGCCTCCCCCGTGTCCTCTCGGGATCACGGTCAGATAGGCTGATATTGTACCTCCGTGCACTCCCCGTGCCACGGGGCGGAGTTTGTCAAACTCCAGTAGATCTACCCAACATCCCCTCGCTTTACAATTAATGGTACAATTTAGTTGAGGACTTTTAAGTTTCAAGGCATCCTTAGAAATCATGTGATATCATGTGGTTTAGACTTTAACCTACGCTAGCCATATTAAAACGGTTTTCCGGATTCTCATGAATCTCAAAAGTGTTTTCAGTTTTGTTTCAGAAATAGTTGTTTAAGTAATTCGCAAGTGCTTCCCATAAAGCACTTCAAGTTCATCAAGTGGGTGCCAAGCATTCCCGAGTTCAAGTTCATCAAGTGGGTGCCAAGCACTCCCGAGTTCAAGTTCATCAGAGAGGTGCATAGCTCTCATATGGTTGTCAGCATTGTTTTTCATTAAGTTATTCAGCGTGACCCAAACGGGTTCACGGTAAATGGGTTAGTGACACTCACCTTTGGTTGCACTGCTACACTTGCTAAATAATCCAAGTATTGCTTAACGAAGACCTATGAACACGTTTAGGTCTTAAGTATTAGTTTTGTGTCTAATCTTTAACTTAACGTCACTATGGCCCATAACATAGCACGTTGGAACTACGACTCGACATACCGACACACGACACCGATGGTTGATCATAAACAAGGGTTCATATACATCAGAAATCAAAGCATGTATCGTCATAGCATAATCATGTAAGTCATGGCATAACATTCAAGTAAATTGCACAAGTTTGGATTCTGGTCTCAGTTTCGCTAGGCAGTTTCGCTGTGTGCACGGGCAGCACTTTCGCTAGGCAATACCCGATGACACAGTTTCGCTAGGCTAGTTTCGCTCGAAACTGTTGGCACAGTTTCGCTAGCCTAGTTTCGCCCGAAACTGGTTTGAACTTTCGTTCAGGGAATTTCGCTCGGTAGTTTCGTCCGAACAGGTCTGGTTGGTTTACCCGGCGACACTACAGTTTCGCTACATAGTGTCGCTGGATGAAGATATACATAATTTCGCTACACAATTTCGCCCAGAGAACACGCAGTGTCGCTGGTCGCGAAAAACTCACAAATCAGCCTAAAAATCAATCTAACAGCTTCCATATTTCATGTACTTCAATATCTAGCATGCATAATCATTTACCAACATAAATCAGTAAGCTTTAACACCTTAAGCATGGGTTTTCATCATCAAATCACCAAAAACACATTTTAAACCTAAAATGACCTAAATAGCATAAATCTTCATTATGGTTTGATTTCAAACGTAAAGTTACTGACTTTATGGTAGATCTAGCATCCCTAAGCATCATATCAGAAGATCAAGTGATTACATGAAGATTCAAGCATGCTTTTTAAGAAAACACATAGAAATACATAAAGAATGGTTTTGGGACTCACGATTCAATCTAGGGCTTGAATGGATGAGATGAGATGATGGTTCCTTGATGGTTTTCTTGACTGACCAGAAATCTCGAGTGAGCAGATGAGAGTGGTGTGTGTGTTTTGTATGAAATGAGGCAAAAATGAGATCTCTAGGGTTTTATGTTATTATATATCAGGGGCTAGTTTCGCTGGCTAGTTTCGCTGGCCAAGCGAAACTGACTCTGTAAGTCAAAGGTTAAGCTAGCCGGGCGACACTATAGTTTCGCCCGGTAGTTTCGCTGGAACCCAAAAGTGACCAATTTACATTCTAAGTAAGATAAGCACGGTTCATGAATTTCACACAATTACACAATTAATCAACAAACATGTTGCACATACTTCCTCATAGAGACAATTCAATAAATAAACACATATGGACGGGTTTGGTGATCAACCAAAGGTCGTGGACGTATTCGGCCTAGTTAAGCATTAGTTACTAAGTTAACACTTATAACGTAACTAACGGAGATTGTCTAACGGAAGTTAACCTTGAAATTCTCGGATGTCACATCATCCCCTTGTAAATGGAATTTTCGTCCCGAAAATTATTCTTGTGTAGCAGCGTTCGCAGCCTCAGCTGTCGTGGTTGCTGGGGAAAGAAAGCAAAAGTTTTAGGGTCGTCACATCCTCCTCCCGTTAAGGGAATTTTGGTCCCCAAAATTAAATCATACCTTGGGTTTCCGTGGACGTTTGCTCGAACAAGTGGGGATACTTTTTCTTCATCTGATCCTCTCGTTCCCAAGTATATTCAGGTCCACGCTTTGAGTTCCATCGAACTTTGACGATCGGAATCTTGCTACGTTTGAGGGCTTTCTCCTCGCGTCCCATGAGTTCTACCGGTTGCTCGATAAATCTCAAATGTTCGTCAATTTCCAATTCCTCCAAACGAATTATTTCGGTGTCTTCAGCCAGACATTTCTTCAGGTTAGAAACGTGAAACACGTTGTGAACTCCATCGAGCTCTGCAGGGAGTCGTAGACGGTAGGCCACCGGGCCTACCTCCCCAATGATTTCAAATGGACTGATATAGCGAGGATTCAACTTTCCACGCTTTCCGAAGCGTATCACACATTTCCAGGGAGATACCTTTAATAGTACTTTGTCGCCTACCTCGAACTTCAAAGGTTTACGGCGTTTGTCGGCATAGCTCTTTTGTCTGTCTCGTGCTGCGGCTATCCGTTTTCTGATTTGAATAATTCGCTCGGTTGTATCATGAATGAGTTCTGGTCCGGTGAGTCCCTTCTCACCCGTTTCGGCCCAACACACGGGCGATCTACATTTCCTGCCATAAAGTGCTTCAAAAGGTGCTGCACCGATGCTCGAGTGATAACTGTTGTTGTAGGAGAACTCCACCAACGGAAGGTGAGCTTCCCAGTCTTTACCGAAGTCGAGAACGCAAGCTCGGAGCATGTCTTCTAAAGTCTGAATAGTTCTTTCCGTCTGACCGTCGGTCTGCGGGTGATAAGCTGTACTCATATCCAGTCTGGTTCCCAGTGCTTCTTGCATAGATTGCCACAATCGGGAAGTAAATCGAGGATCTCGGTCAGAGATAATGGTCTTAGGCACTCCATGACGTGCCACAATTCGGTCAATGTACAGCTTAGTTAACTTATCCATATTGTCACTTTCTCTCATTGGAATAAAGTGTGCAGATTTGGTTAATCGATCAATGATAACCCAAATCGCATCCGGTCGATTCGATCGATGAGGTAATCCCGTTACAAAATCCATGGAGATATCCTCCCATTTCCATTCTGGGATCTTTGGTTGCTGTAATAGCCCAGAAGGCTTTTGGTACTCGATCTTAACCCTTGAGCATGTTAAACACTTAGCCACATATCGCGCAATGTCGGCCTTCATATTCGGCCACCAATACAAACCCTTTAAATCTTGGTACATTTTATCCGATCCAGGGTGCACCGAATACCTTGACTTGTGAGCCTCGTCCATCACGAGTTCACGAAGATTTCCAAGTAAAGGAACCCAAATTCTGTCATTATAATACCTGAGTCCGTCGGACTTAATTTCGGAGTTGCCATCTACACCACGCAGTGCTTCAGCTGCGAAGTTTTCTTCTTTTAAAGCTTCTTGTTGGGCATCGCGGATCCGATCCGGCAATCCCGTGTGAATGGTAAGTTGCAGCGCTCGTACCCGTCGAGGTTTTTCATACTCTTTCCGACTTAAGGCATCAGCCACAACATTGGCTTTTCCTGGATGATACTTAATTGCTAAGTCATAGTCATTCAGTAACTCGACCCACCGTCGTTGTCGCATGTTGAGATCCTTCTGTTCAAAGATGTGTTGTAAGCTTTTGTGGTCGGTAAATATTGTGCACTTTGTTCCGTAGAGGTAATGTCTCCAAATCTTGAGTGCATGAACAACGGCTCCCAATTCCAAATCATGCGTTGTATAATTCTTCTCAGTATCCTTCAGTTGCCTGGACCCGTAGGCAATCACTTTGTCCCGTTGCATCAACACGCAACCGAGTCCTTGAATGGATGCATCACAATAGACCACGAAGTCGTCAATTCCATCGGGTAACGCGAGAATTGGAGCTGAACATAACATATCTTTAAGAGTTTGAAACGCGCGTTCTTCTTTTTCACCCCATCTATATTGCACTCCTTTGTGCGTTAAAGCCGTCAAGGGTTGAGCCAATTGCGAGAAACCCTTGATGAATCTTCGGTAATATCCGGCAAGTCCCAAAAATTGTCGGACTTCGGTCGGCGCTCTTGGAGTAGGCCAACTCTTGATAGCTTCCACTTTAGCTGGGTCGACATGAATTCCATTCTGATCAACAATGTGTCCAAGAAACTGGACTTCGCGAATCCAAAAATCGCATTTCGAAAACTTGGCGTAAAGCTGTTCCTTGCGGAGTAATTCCAAGATAAGTCGTAGGTGATTCTCGTGTTCTTCCTTTGTCTTGGAGTAGATCAAAATATCATCAATGAAAACTATTACAAACTGGTCGAGGTACGGCTTGCACACTCGATTCATCAGATCCATAAACACAGCAGGTGCATTAGTTAGCCCAAACGGCATAACTAGAAATTCGTAATGGCCATAGCGAGTTCTGAAAGCAGTCTTGGGTACATCCTCATTACGAACACGAAGTTGGTGATATCCAGACCGTAGATCAATCTTTGAGAAGTAGCTCGAACCTTGTAGCTGGTCGAAGAGATCGTCGATTCGAGGAAGTGGATACTGATTCTTGATCGTAACTTTGTTAAGCTCTCTATAGTCGATACACATTCGGAACGTCCCATCTTTCTTCTTAACAAACAATACCGGTGCTCCCCATGGAGACGAACTTGGACGAATAAATCCTTTGTCGAGTAACTCTTGAAGTTGTGCGGAGAGTTCGTTGAGTTCGCTTACTGCCAAACGGTAAGGTGCGCGTGCAATCGGAGCAGCTCCTGGAGCTAAATCGATTCCAAACTCGACTTGTCGAAATGGAGGCAAACCAGGCAGATCTTCAGGAAATACATCTTGGAAGTCACGGACTATCGGGTAGTCGTCGATTCTACGTTCGGGAAGTGTCGTGTCAGTGACGTTTGCAAGGATCGCGAAGTGACCTTTACGAAGGCATTTTTGGGCTTTGAGAAACGAAATAATACCGGTGACTGTCCCACCTTTCTCGCCTTGAACTGTTAACACTTCACCGTCCTTGAGTGGAATACGAACCACTTTTTCTTGGCATAAAATTTCAGCGCGGTTTTCAGATAACCAATCCATTCCTACTATGACATCAAAACTACCAATCGGGAAAGGCATGAGATCGATTCCTAATGTATGGCCAGCTAGTTCTAACTTACAGTCCTTAACTATCTGAGTTGTATCATGAAGTTTACCATTTGCTAGCTCTACCACATACTTAGCATCTAAGGCAATTGGTTCAGCATTAATCAACTTAGCAAATTTAGTGGAAATAAAGCTTCTTTCAGCACCAGAATCAAATAATACAGTAGCAAAGAAACCATTAAGGATGAATTTACCGTTAATCACGTTGGCATCGTTGCGAGCTTCGCCTTGACCCATGACAAAAGCTCTTCCTCTGCCATTTCCACCATTCCCGTTGTTACCATTCCCGTTGCCATTTCCTCCGCCATTACCATTCCCACCGTTGTTTCCTTGATTACCATTTCCCTGCCTTCTCAACTGCGGGCAGTCCCTTTTAATGTGGCCTTGAGCACCACATTCAAAACAGCCACGGGCTCCACCATTATTGTTGTTCTGATTGTTTCCTTGCCCGTTGCGGTTGTTCCCGTAGTTGTTATTGCCATGATTGTTGTTATTTTGTCTTAGGCGGTTTTGTTGCTCGGGAAGAATTGTCCAACAATCCTTCGCCTCATGGCTTTTCTTGCCACATCTTTCACAGCTCAGATTCTTTCGACAAACACCAGCATGATGCTTCCCACACTTGTTACACGAAGGCAGGTTACCCCTGTAGTTACTTTGACCATTACCGCCCTGGCGGTTGTTCCCACTGTTATTCCCAGACCTTTTGCTTTGACCTTGGGAGTTATAGGACCTCCCAGTGCTGTTTCCCACACTCTGATTGTTCATGGAGTTTTCAGGAGCTTCATCATCAGCTTTTCTTTTGCCACTTAAGGCAGTCTTCTCTGTGGCTTTTGCAGGTAGAGTACCCTTCTCAACTTCCTGATCGGTAAGCTTGTGAGCCAAGCGGATGGCTTGCTGCACGGTTGCGGGGTTGCTGGCAGTCACTAGTCCTTTGATTTGAGGCGCGAGACCTTCCAGATAACGCTCAATGCGTTTGAACTCAGCATCAACCATTGTCGGACATAGCATCGCGTACTCATGGTAACGCGCAGTATACTGCTCAACTTCAGACCCAATCATTTTTAGATTCAAGAATTCGCCCTCTAACTTCTTCACTTGGTCACGGGGACAGTACTCCTCCATAATCAGTTCCTTAAACGCTTCCCAATCCATGTTGTTAGCCGCATTTACCCCAATCATCTGAATTTCGGCATTCCACCAGGAGAGAGCAGCTCCTTCGAAAGTACCAGTCGCAAATTTCACCTTGCTCTCAGCAGGGCAGTTACACATAGAGAAGACCTTCTCAGACTTCTCGATCCACCTGAGGAGTCCTACCGCTCCTTCTTCGCCGGAAAACGTCATTGGCTTACAATCCATGAAGGACTTAAACGTGCAGTGATGGTGGTTTCCTGATGCAATAATAGTTCGGGTTTTCAGGTTAAACAGGTCAAAATACAATCACTTTGTGCCTTAACCGGCATAATAATTACCCTGAGCGGCGTACGCAGCTTGGACGGCTGCCACAGCGGCTTGCACGTGTTCGTTGATCATAGCTTGCAATTGTGCAGGTGTCATGTTGATGTTGCTCCTTCCGTGTCCCCTTCCAGACATCTTGCTGGACAGTTAAAGTAGCCAGTGTTCAGTCACAGTTATATTCTATACATATCCCATAATATGTATATTAGCCAGTTCCCGTTATCCCACTATTAGTCCAGAAAAATTTTGTGCAAAATCGAGGCGTCGTCGGAGAACGTCGTAAGTCGTAAGTAGCTATCGTCGAAAGTCGGCTTTCCCATAAAAGTCACCGTCGGCGTAGTCATCGTAGTAGAAATCAGGACGTAGCGTGTAGCATCGTTTCGTTTGTCGCTTTCCCCCGAATAGTGCGCGTATTTAGCGTTCGCGTTTCGTATTCATGTGTGAAAATTTTCCTAAGGTTTTCCGTTAGACTACCTAGACACGGTCTATATATATATTTATATAGATATATATATATATATATGAAGTATTTACTTACACAGCAGAGCGAGTATCCCAGGTTGGCACGTAAAAGTTTTGTTTTGAGAATTTGTTTGTTCGTTTGTAACTAAGGTTTCAAGTTGCAGTTTCCAAATCGTTTTTAGAAAATGATTCCAGTTCTCTGCAACTTATGGCTCTGATACCAATCTGTCACACCCCCAAATAACCACTAACGGAGTTTATACCGTTAAGGGGTGCGAGCAAACCAGGACCACAACCATTAGTTACAAATACTAAACGAATCAGAGTAAAGTCCAAACATTAATAATAAAACAGCTTAACAGTACGCAGCGGAAAACATTGTCTTTAGCACTAACCACGTGCTTTACAAAATCATTGTATTAAATTCCCAATTAAGTTTAATCAAAATAAAAGTCTTCATGTGCCATGCCAACCCGCTTCCGGATACTCCTCAGCGATCTGCAAAAGTTTAAACCACGCAAGTGTCAACCTAACGGTTGGTGAGTTCACAGTGGGCTTGTCATGCAGTGGCCCGGTCTCATAATTATAATCGTGTCAACATATACTTATGAAATATTTATTTGTGAAAAGCAATGCCCTGTAATGTCCAATATCTTAGTAACGTGGTTTAGAAATATTAATGTTCGTAACATACGTTATCGGGTATGAACTAGTTTTGTATAGTTAAAGTGCTCAACCGATATCGCGGGTAGCTAATCCGTTGTTCCATGCACTAAGGAAGTTTGTACCAAAGCTGACTCATATTGTAGTGGCAGTGCCATCATGTTTTGCGGACCTACGTCGTCGCGGATTTGCCTCCCCCGTGTCCTCTCGGGATCACGGTCAGATAGGCTGATATTGTACCTCCGTGCACTCCCCGTGCCACGGGGCGGAGTTTGTCAAACTCCAGTAGATCTACCCAACATCCCCTCGCTTTACAATTAATGGTACAATTTAGTTGAGGACTTTTAAGTTTCAAGGCATCCTTAGAAATCATGTGATATCATGTGGTTTAGACTTTAACCTACGCTAGCCATATTAAAACGGTTTTCCGGATTCTCATGAATCTCAAAAGTGTTTTCAGTTTTGTTTCAGAAATAGTTGTTTAAGTAATTCGCAAGTGCTTCCCATAAAGCACTTCAAGTTCATCAAGTGGGTGCCAAGCACTCCCGAGTTCAAGTTCATCAAGTGGGTGCCAAGCACTCCCGAGTTCAAGTTCATCAGAGAGGTGCATAGCTCTCATAAGGTTGTCAGCATTGTTTTTCATTAAGTTATTCAGCGTGACCCAAACGGGTTCACGGTAAATGGGTTAGTGACACTCACCTTTGGTTGCACTGCTACACTTGCTAAATAATCCAAGTATTGCTTAACGAAGACCTATGAACACGTTTAGGTCTTAAGTATTAGTTTTTTTTTTTGTGTCTAATCTTTAACTTAACGTCACTATGGCCCATAACATAGCACGTTGGAACTACGACTCGACATACCGACACACGACACCGATGGTTGATCATAAACAAGGGTTCATATACATCAGAAATCAAAGCATGTATCGTCATAGCATAATCATGTAAGTCATGGCATAACATTCAAGTAAATTGCACAAGTTTGGATTCTGGTCTCAGTTTCGCTAGGCAGTTTCGCTGTGTGCACGGGCAGCACTTTCGCTAGGCAATACCCGATGACACAGTTTCGCTAGGCTAGTTTCGCTCGAAACTGTTGGCACAGTTTCGCTAGCCTAGTTTCGCCCGAAACTGGTTTGAACTTTCGTTCAGGGAATTTCGCTCGGTAGTTTCGTCCGAACAGGTCTGGTTGGTTTACCCGGCGACACTACAGTATTCGCTACATAGTGTCGCTGGATGAAGATATACATAATTTCGCTACACAATTTCGCCCAGAGAACACGCAGTGTCGCTGGTCGCGAAAAACTCACAAATCAGCCTAAAAATCAATCTAACAGCTTCCATATTTCATGTACTTCAATATCTAGCATGCATAATCATTTACCAACATAAATCAGTAAGCTTTAACACCTTAAGCATGGGTTTTCATCATCAAATCACCAAAAACACATTTTAAACCTAAAATGACCTAAATAGCATAAATCTTCATTATGGTTTGATTTCAAACGTAAAGTTACTGACTTTATGGTAGATCTAGCATCCCTAAGCATCATATCAGAAGATCAAGTGATTACATGAAGATTCAAGCATGCTTTTTAAGAAAACACATAGAAATACATAAAGAATGGTTTTGGGACTCACGATTCAATCTAGGGCTTGAATGGATGAGATGAGATGATGGTTCCTTGATGGTTTTCTTGACTGACCAGAAATCTCGAGTGAGCAGATGAGAGTGGTGTGTGTGTTTTGTATGAAATGAGGCAAAAATGAGATCTCTAGGGTTTTATGTTATTATATATCAGGGGCTAGTTTCGCTGGCTAGTTTCGCTGGCCAAGCGAAACTGACTCTGTAAGTCAAAGGTTAAGCTAGCCGGGCGACACTATAGTTTCGCCCGGTAGTTTCGCTGGAACCCAAAAGTGACCAATTTACATTCTAAGTAAGATAAGCACGGTTCATGAATTTCACACAATTACACAATTAATCAACAAACATGTTGCACATACTTCCTCATAGAGACAATTCAATAAATAAACACATATGGACGGGTTTGGTGATCAACCAAAGGTCGTGGACGTATTCGGCCTAGTTAAGCATTAGTTACTAAGTTAACACTTATAACGTAACTAACGGAGATTGTCTAACAGAAGTTAACCTTGAAATTCTCGGATGTCACACATTCCATCTTCTAGATTTTACTCCCATAGACCCAGGGGAATGAACCCAAGGCCCAGGGGATCCAGATCTACCAAGACTAAATATATTCATCCAAAATTTAGGATAGATAACTGGACTGATATCACCCCTGTCAAGCCTAAACCCTGTCCATCTATTTGGAAGTATAATCAACCTTCATCTCCACCTAAAAACTCCACCTCTTCAACTCCACAGCCACAAGCCAAGAAACCACCCACCATATCACCAACAAAGCCTTCTGAACCCACTGAGATAGCCGCAACCAGTTCTGTTCAAGCATCGTCTCAAGCAGATAAAGGGAAAGAAAAGGTCCCAATTGAAACTGATAAATCATCTGCTGATCCTGCCACTGGTGCTTCACCTGGAAGAAAGAAGTCCATTGCAAAAAGACCTTTTCTTTCAACCTTCAATTTTCAAACCAGGAGGATCATGAGACAATTGAACAAAACAAGAGTTCAATTTGAAAGGCCGCAATCTCCAGAAGAGTGAAGCTCTTGGAGATAGTCAATTTTTGAAGAACAACATACAGAGGATAAATTTTGGCAGCATCATCTTAGGGGGAGATTGTAAGGAAATGAATTTCTGAGTCAACCGGTTCAAGATGAAGATTTCCGGTTGAAGACATGTTCAAGCGGAAGACGCTCAAGCGGAAGATTTGTCAACCGGAAGATCAACCGGAAGAACATTTCCGGGTGAACTCTTTTATCCAACAGTATAAAGAGTTCAACCGGAAAAGTACTGAAAGATTACTTTTGCAGAATTCAGACCTGCAACTGCTTCTATTCTTCCAAAGTCACATCCTAGCCGTCTCCTACTTATAGATAAATGCATTTTGCACATTTCCTCTTTTGTATGTTTACTAATGTTCTTTTAGTAAGTTTATTGTTTGACTTTCATGTACGGTTAGATTAGCCCGTATGAGATCAACGGCTGTAGTTGATCTCCTTAGTACTATGTATAGTTGTTAGCTAGTTCATTCACAAGTACCAGATTTAGTGCTTACACTTGTAACAGTTTGAACTTGAGTTAATGCAAATAGTACCGAGAAATTTATTATCTTGTGTTCACTAGTTTATGCAATCAATACAATCAAACTACAAGCATAAGTAAAACAAAGCTTAACTAAAAACAAGTATGATACAACTTTATTCCGCATGGTTGTGATCTTCAAGTAAAGAGTTCTTGTTTTGATTATTTCTCTGAGTAATCATCGGTCCTACAATTTAGTTTGTAGTTTAGGGGGAGAAAATACCAAAAATAGTGTCTTTGTGTTTTTGTTAAAATGAAAAATCCAAAAATAGAGTTTTCACTTTAAGGAGGAGAAAAACATAAAAATACAAAAACATTGAAAAATGAGAAATTGATCCGATATAATTGGGAAATGATGGTACATTGGCTTACATGTCTGACTCATGGATAAATTAGATGAAAAATCCATAAGATCGTTGTTTGATGTGTTTGGTAGACTCGGCATTAAATCAGAAAGTATTCAGATGTGATATTCATTAAATACTAATGCTTGACCAAGTGGACAACATCTTGATGCATATCTCAAGATATTGAAAAGATGTGTGAAAAGAAAAATGAGAAGTCACTGTGTATACATGTGTTCATTTTGCAAAGATTTAAACTTGTTTGATTTTCTTTACTTTATCAAACGATCAGACTTTCCATGCGTATCGAAAGATCAACCTGATTATTGTTCGTTTGACGTTCTACTTTATTTTCTTTGGTATTTCATATAATTCATCGGACTTTCTTTGCATATACAGAAGTATTGACCTGATCGTTGTTGAATTATACAATTTCAACTTGTATCTATTTTCTTATTTTGTTAAATCCGAGTCCTTATCTGCGTATCGAAAGATCGACCTTATGGTAGACGATTTAACGTTCTTATTTATTTTTGCATGGAACACAGTTGGCTATATCTTGAATATAATCACTATGTGTTAAAACACATGTGAAGTCACAAAGTGTGATAAGTAAATACATATCTGAGTATGTCTGATAGTGTGGGGTACAATGGTCAAAGAAAATCTAATCAATACCTTAACATATCCAGATGTTATGAGTATGATTGTGCCTGAGTTTAAGATGGAAAAATATTACCAGTGATCAACATGACTTATGTGCTGAAGTAATTGAAATTGAAGTGTAGTTCAGCATGTTATGTTCAATATGATCCCAAGTTATGATCTTTCTCGCAAAAGAAAAAAATAGTGTCTGATTCTGTATTGTATTTATGTTTCATATCTAAAAAGTCCAAAAGGATTTTAGGTGTGTTTTAGCATAAACTTAGAAAAATCAAAAAGATTTTCGATGTGTTTTGATGTAAAGTTTCAAAAAAGCCAAAAAGATTTTGTTTCTTATTTGTTTTCGACCGATCGACATGTGATATGAAATCAAATTTTCAAAAATACATCTTGGATTCTCGAAGAGAAGTTTTGTGCCAAGATTAAATTAATTTTCAAAAGAAAAAAGAAACCGCATTTATGTCTTCTGGAATTGCAGGTTATGTGCTGTCAAGACTCAAGCATGGTGAAAGGGGGAGTTTGATGTATCTTTCACAAATGGATCTTGAAGTTTAAAGATTATTTAAGAGTGATCCAGCCATGCAAGCTCTATTGCTCACAAGAAATTTCAAGTTGAAGATCAGATGCAGTGATGCTTAAGATTGAAGACTGAAGTTTAGTTAGCATAGATACACTACACGTTAAGGAGGAGTTTGTTAGAGCGTATTCCTATGCTATGAAGTGTCTCGTGTATTGTATCTAAGTGAGCGTGTTAGTGTGTGAGTCTTAGGGGGGCATCGTACCAAGCTGGTCCGTCGTACCAATGGTACGCATGTGCCAATGGTATGTTGTATGGTACGTTGGCCAGTATGTGCTACTATAAATAGTTTGTGTTAAATTGAGAGCTAATTAGTTCTGTCATTCTACACATTTTCTGTGTGTGTTCTAGAGAGAGAAACCAAAGAGAGTTCTTTGTAATCTTGTGTGATTCAATAAGAACTCTCTTATTTACATTCTCGTGTTCACTAAATTGATCGATTCACGCAGTATTAAGATCATTCCGTGTACTTACAACAAATACTGTGTATTGACGCGCGGTAGAAAACACACGTTCAAACCCTAATAAATGAAAGAATTTATTTATTATTTTTATAGGAAAACTGGATTTAAAATAATCCAAAGTTTTGAGGGTTGACCAAGAATAATCCCACTTTTAATAATAACTCTCATTGGTCCCAACTTTCAACATGTTTATTTCTAATGGTCCCGCCGTTAAAAAACTTAACACCGTTAAGTTTATAGTTGACGTGGCACATGACTTGGATATTTGTTTATTTTGTAATTTTTAATCCATGCCACATCATCATCTTAACAAATCCAAACACTCCCTTTCTTTGTTCTTGTGGGTGTGTCGAGGAAAACAGAGAAAACAAAAGGAGAAAACCGGCGATGAGCCGGCAACCATCCGGCGACGACAATCATCAACACCAGCAAACGTTCAGGATCTGACCCGACCCGCAAACATCATCCGTCTAAAAACCTTCGATCGTCGTCTAAAAACCTTCGATCGTCCCCAATCGGTAGTTTTTAGCTCATAACCGGAGCCCACAGGGGGATTTTGAGATTTTCTCACTTCTGCAACACAAATCAACAAAAAACCCCAAATTTAAGAAAACCCCACATCTCACTTTCACCCAGATTCCACTTTATTCTTCCCAATTTCACATGAGAGTTTCTAATTTTAAGAAAACATTATCCTTAGAACGAAATCCCCAACCAATAAAATTAAGAACAGTAATAAGAGAAAACCCATCACGTTCATCAACATGTAGTTGAATAAAATCAAGAGTTCATAAATCATAATCCATAAACAAAAAGCAAATAATCACCGTGGGGAAGGTGTTGCTGGTGTAAGAAATCAACAGACATGTCTTTCCAACTACCCCATAACCAATTGTTACACACTTTATGAACTTCAATGCGCTCATATTTCTTCAGATCTTCTTCTTCTACACTCAGAAGACCCAATAATTCAATCACTCCTCTTCTTTTTCCCCTTCCCTTCTGGCCCAATTTTTCTTCCAAAAATTGAATGAACTTTTGGAACTAAAACCCAAGAACAAACAAACCAACCCTAGCTAATGAAATTAGGCAAAAATGGAAAATCGGAAGATAGAATTGGGCATTTTGTTTTGTTTTTGGTTGTTGATTGAAAGAGAAGAGATGAGAAAAACCTTTGTTTTTACCGGGAAACAATGCCGTTGAATGGTTCGCTTGGGTGGAAAGGAACAGATAGAACAAAGAAAGGGAGTGTTTGGATTCGTTAAGAAGATGATGTGGCATGGATTAAAAATTAAAAAAAATAAATAAATATCCAAGTCATGTGCCACGTCAACAATAAAATTAACGGTGTTAAGTTTTTTAACGACGGGACCATTAGAAATAAATATGTTGAAAGTTGGGACCACTGAGAATTATTATTAAAAGTGGGATTATTCTTGGCCAACCCTCAAAACTTTGGATTATTTAAATCCAATTTTCCTATTTTTATAGGTTCAAAACCTTACAAATATTTAATGACATTAAGTATTTATATTTTTGTGTCATTTCTTGAAAATAAATTTATTATTCAATATAATATTTTCTACACGCAAAAACCCGGATATTATTTATTCACTCAAATAAATAATGATTTTCATAACTTAATATTATTTTTTGCCGACAAATAATAATTCAAGAATTCCAGCAATATCATCGGGTAATTTCTGTCAAGACTTAACTTCGAACATTGGGTGACATGTTTACTTACCCAATTTAGCTAAACCCTAAGTGTCCTAATATTATATTGTAGACGCTTGCTAGGCTGCTTCAATTCAATTCATATATGTCAGTTCATCATCATTTCATGTGAGTTTTCATGGCCCCTTTACACTTTTCTGTTTTCTAAACTTGGGGGAGAATTCAATAAATGCCAATTCAAATTTATTTTTGTCTAATATTATTGATAGCTGTATCACGTATCGATTACATGTTCTTTTCATACTAGTCCAATCTGTGTATTCATGTTAATTCATGTTATATGCCTAAATTCCCACTATTAATTGAATTCAATCAGTTCATTCGAAATGATAGCTTGTGAATAGATCTATTTGGGTTGATGACCCTGTCCCGATTGGTCGCTCCAATTCTGACTCTATGGTTATAGTCAAGGGGTACATGTAGTTATTCTGGTCATTCGGTGTACTTGGACTAGGACACTAGGAGTGGGTAATCAGTTAGTTTTTGAATTTAAGGTTCATGTACAATCTTTACAACCTCAGTATCAACTATATAATATCAGGCTGGCCAGCATTTCAAGCATTGTTTCAAACATTTTCATGGGTCATAAAACCTGTGGACTCACCAACAATTTTTGTTGACCTTTTTAAATTTCTTGAACTCTCAGGTAATTAGCGATGCATTTCATGAAGACAATCTGTGGATCCTACTTGTCTTGTTTCATGGTCTGCTTGCCTGCATGTTCATGCTGTCTTTTGGAGATTTAATTGCATTACACCAGTAGGATGTTATGTTTTCAAATCTTAGATAATTGTCTTTTGGAACTTTAAACGTGTCGTACCACTACTACATTTTTCCGCTGCCACATTAAGTATTTTAAATAAATATTTATTACTCATGTTTCAAAGACAAATAACTTTTCAAAATGTTCATTTAGAGGTTGTTCATTCATAACCATGACCATGATGCCTATCAGTCACACGCCTACATTTCGTCGTTTTCAGTGTGTGACACGTTCCAAGAAGCGAATGTGGCAAAACATAATGACCAAAGTGAACGACGTGGTTATGGTCATGGATGTGATAATAAGTGGAGAAATGATCATGGTGTTCAGATTAAAAACACACGATCTATGTGGTGTTAGTTTAAATAATATCACTTATTATATAAATGGTAATGGATATAACAACTGAACCAATTTTATGGTTTATTAGCACTCGCATACTAGAGATTAAACATGCTTAGATCATGGTAAGAGATCCATTTGTTTATTTATCAAGATACGACACCAAAGTCTCATATGTTATCGATTTCTGAAAAGTCATAAGCTTCAAGACCAAGAAGTCTTGCATGACTTATGTGAAGAGATATAACTACTTCTTGGTTGAAGTTATGTGAGGAGAAGATTATTTATGAAAAAATTTGGAGAAAACAATTTACATTTATCACACCTCAATATGCTCACGAAGTAACATTATCATGGTAAGATATGAATGGATTTTATATCCATATGTAGAAAAAGAATAAAAATCATGAAACATGTTTTGTTTTATTACATTCGTTGACATGAATATGAACATGTATTCATCGATTAATGATCATGAGCATAAATGTAATTGAAGAGATATTACGATATTCATGATAATAATGAGACCGATAAAAATAAGAGATGATCATATGAGAATATAGATGTGAAAATGCTAAAGGTGTCATATATGAATGTTTGAAATAATAATACACTACTATCTCGTACTTTATGTTGCTTATTAAATAAGCATGAATGCAACAAAAGCATATTATATTATAAACTGAAGGTTTATAGATCATTATTACTTTATTGGCATGACCGGTTAGACCACAACGAGTCAATGGTGATGTGAAACGTATTGAAGAACATAAGATTCGTCAAACTTATAACTAGCATGTAAAATTTACTCTTAAGGGAATTATTTACCAATCAAAATGGGTGTGAATCCCTAAGTACTCTGGAAGTGATAAAGGATATAACGATATATATATATATATATATATATATATATACATATATATATATAGGTGAAAGTTCAAATACAAAGGTTTTTTTCCGTGCGAAGGAAGGAGATGCCGACGCGTGGCATTTTTTTTCTAGACGCGGAGGGATATTTTAGTCTATTTGAACTTTTTTAATTAAAATAGACGGAGATGACGTCACATCGTGTGTGTTTAATTAAATTTCCTTTGCGTTATTTGTTGTAACCTGTTTTATATCGATCTTCTTCATGCGTTAAATTAGAAACAACATGCGTGATTATAGAAAGTCAAGTTTTTAATTTCTTTAATATATGTTCATTTTTTTCTTTTTTTATAGTATTATGTTTTGCGTTATTTATTTAATAATTGCGTAATTTTATTTAATTTGTGGTTTTTTTTCTTTTTATATGTTTTGCGTGATTAGTTTTTTAGTTTTTTTAGTGTTTTTAAATTCATGTGTTGCGTTATTGTTGTAACTTTATTTTCTTCGAGTTTGTTCATGCGTGAAAATTCAAGTAAAATGCGTGATAATAGAATCTGAAAATTTTGAAGTTATGTTCATCTGTTTTTATCCAGAGTAACACACACTTTTATTTTATTTTTTAATTATGGGGTTTTTTTGTAGTTAACCTTGCGTATTTTTAATGTTTAATTTGTTTTTTTTTGCAGTGACATTGAAAATGTTTTCGTTTTTTTTTTTGTGTGTATGTGTTTGCGTGATTATTTTTAATATTTGCGTAATTTGATAGTTTCTTTTAACCTTTTTTTAATAATTTCATAATTTTATCTTTTGCGTGATTTAGTTATAGTTTGCGTGATTATATTACTTTTTAATTTTTATTATTTTTATAATAATCACCCATATTTATATATGTTTTTTTTATTTTTTTTAATGTTTTATATTTTAAGATAAATGTAAACAACGCAAATGAATAAATAAAAATGATGAAATAAAAAACATAAATTATTATTATTATTAAATTAGAACAAGATACTTTCATTTCTAATATATTTCTAATGATAAGCTTGTAGAAAATCCTTTTTTAACTCAAGAGAGGCATTCATAGTCTCAAGTATTTTGTTTATTGTTTTCATAGTCTCAAGTATTTTGTTTATTGTTTCCATCTGCTTCATATCTGTTTTGTCCTGGCGTAGCATGGACAAACGGACAATCTCTTGAAGTGAATTCTTTGGCAGACTGCTTATCTTCTGCGCGATTTCTTCTCTGGCTTGCGTATTTTCTTTTAGACTCTCGAAATTTTGTTCGAGGACGTCTATCAGTAATTTTTCCTTATTGTACTCCAGCATTATTTCCCTTGTTAACTTCTCCTTTAGGGCATTGGCGTTGTTGTTGGTTTCTGTGTTGTTGGAGGAGGAGGAGGAGGAGGAGGAGGAAGATGAAGACATTTTTGGTATCTTGATTTGATGCTTTTTTTTTCTGAAATGATCTGTGTTTTTTGCGTGTTTTCAAATTGCAATCCATTTTGACGCAGATTTCTTAATTAACGCAAAATCCCTCCATTTTTCTGTTTCTGTATATATATTGCGTTTTTTCTCATGCAGATTTCTTAATTGACGCAAAATCCCCAAAACTTCCATCTAAACTCATACCTTTCTTCTTCTCTTTTCATATATATAAAAAATGGCTTCTTCTTCTACTTCTAACCCTAATTCTGATGCTAAAAACATTGTCATGCAACTGGTTGAACAGATGCATGCGAAGGAAGCGAAGGATGATCGCATCATGCGTAATTCCTTCAGCATGATGAGGGGGTTGACTGTCAACACCATCCAAGGGAACATCAGGATGCTGAAGGATCTTCTGGATGAGCCGGAGTCGGCTTTCAAAGACGCTGCTGCTGAGTATATTGCTCAATAGCTTCAGTTGAAGGAGGAAATTCACTCCCTTCTTAGTGGTGTTGTAGATAGCACCATTAAGAAGGGTAAAGACAGGGTTGAAGCTGCTGAGGTTTTCAAGAACCTTTAGGCACCCATTTTTTTGGGTTTTTTTTTGTTTTTTGATGTTTTTTATATTTAATATTAGTTAGTAGATTTCTAATTGTAAATTTTTGATGGATATTATTAATATATGATAGTCTTTTCTTGTTTGATCTATTACATGCTCTGCATTTTGTATTTATATGCTTTGCGATATTTTATTTGAACAACATGCGTGATTTGTGTTAAGTGTGTAACAGGTGGTTATTGGGTGAGATTTTTCAGTGTATAACATGCGTTATTTTATTTTTGAATAACTTGCGTGATTTTTATAACATCATGCGTGATTTTTAGAACAACGTGCGTGATTTTTAAATATACACATTTCTAGTTAGGGGTTTAATGCGTGATTTTATATGTACTATGCGTGCTTTTATGTATAAGAATTAATGGTGCGTTTATTTATTTTTGAATTCATGCGTTTATTTATTTTTGAATTCATGCGTTTGTAACATTTGCAAAATACCCGATTGAGAAATCCGACCGTTTTGAAAATTCACGATTTACCGATTTACAAATTATTATGAACCGGAAAAAATTTCGGTGTTTACACCCCCTAATTAATGGATCTAAATGATTTATAATCAATTTTCAAAACCGAATACTTAATTACAATCAATTGGAATCAAATTGGGTGTCTCGAATTGAAAACAAATCAATTCCCGATTTCTACGCGATTTCGGTACGCGATTCGTCGTTTTACCGGGAATCTCATATTTGGTCACCCGTATATCAAATTCAACATTTTTATGAGTCAAATAATCAATTATCATGTCATGAGTCATCACACACTTGATCGAGTCGCGAATCGTTGTGAATTGCTCAAAATCGATACGCACACCAAAACCGACCAAAATTGCCTAATTTGACCTAATTTGTGCACACGTTAGAGTTAAGTGACATATTTGTTATCATTTTGAGTGGATTTAATGTTATAAACATGATGGTACCATTAATTAGGTGATTTGGGAGAAAACAGGACTCAAAAACATAAAAAAAACGATGAACCGAGCACCAGAATCGAGAAATCAATAATTAAGAACCGGACTGCCAATTTAGGGCGGTACGCCCCAAATGTATACTTTTAGCGCGGTACGCCCCAGACCATTTTTGGCAGAAACCCTAATGACTCCACTATTTAAGCATCATTAGCCTCCATGCTCCCCACTTTCAGCCCCCATCAGCTCTAAAACGTCCCAAAACCTCTGGAAATCCTCTAAAAAAACCCTAATACCATCTTTGAAGATTGAAGCTTGAAGATTGAAGCTTGGATCCTCCCTCTTCACCCCTTTTTCTTCATCTTTTCGGTTTACCGGTAAGTGTTGATCCTCACCCCGTTTTATCAAGATCTGACCTTTATGACTTCTTAGGGTTAGATCTATGTTCTAAATCATCCCTTCATCTAGATCTATTGATTTCTTGGTCCAAGATTGGAACTTTATTGTGTTTTTGGCTTAGATCTATGATTATGCATGCTTTTATGGTATAGATCTAGGGTTTTATGCATGAAGACTTGATTTTTATATTGGAAATTGATTAGATCTGATCTTGCATGCTCTTATGTACCAAAACCCATGTCTTATGTTATCAAGATTGCACCTTTAGGTTAGATCATGACTAGATCTATGGAAAGCATGTCATCTAGGGCTAGATCTAGGAATTTTCTCATCAAGATTCCATTTTTATGTTTTGAATAGACTTGATTTACCTCATGAATGTTGTTTAGGACCAGATCCATGTGTTAGGATCATCAAGGTTGGGTTTCACATGATAAAATATCTAGATCTCAACATGTGTGTCATCTAGGGTTAGAATTGTGTGTCATAAACTTCAAAAATGACATTTTTACCTCCTAACATGTTTAGATATATAACATCTTGGCATGTGAAGTTAGATCTGTATGTAAGACCAACAGTGTTTAAATGATAGATCTACCCATGCATGCTTTATAGGGTTAGTTTTGTTGACCAAAAGTTGATTATCATGCTAGATTTGGCTAAATTCATGATAGATTTGACTAGGTTCATGCTAAATTCAAATAAATCTATAAAAATCCATGGTAGATTATGTTAGATCTGATCTTGTATGTTAAAATTTGTTTTACCTTGATTAATTACCATGCATGACCATGTTTGACCATTTTGACTTATGTTTAACCATGATGACTTCTGTTTGACCATGTTTAACTTTCATATAAATAGTCAAATTAGGACCCTTTGACCTTACCTTTAGTTTAGGATTGGTCCCTTATCGTACGTATCATCTCACCAAATCACCATCGAGTCGTCGAGTCGGTCGTGTCGTGAATTAAGCTATTTATTTATTTAATTAATTAATTATTTATTCTTCCTCTATCTCGCTAGTCGTCAAGATTATCATCGGGTCTATCCTTCTTCATTTCGTGGTGTCTTTTCTCTCAGATTGTGTCTCCTCCATCAGGTGAGTATTCATAGCCCCTC
>JBCNJP010000027.1:46295288-46338689 GCA_039602395.1 Deinandra increscens subsp. villosa | reverse complement strand
AAATTAATAACAATAACGACGACACATTGGACTAACATCACATCCCCACACTTGACTTTTTCCGTCTCGGAAAAACTGCCATGGAATCATAATTGGGAAAATCAACTCAAAGTCATTTAACATTTCAAACTATCAACCTTTTTCAATCCACATTCCAACATGTATTCATATATACTAATTGCAATTGCCAGTATTTCTATCCGACTAAACCCAACCACTGATCTTTGAGCCCCCAAGGTGTTTACATGAATTACCAATCATTTGTATTAACCCGCCAATGTGCCCCACATTCAGAAAGTTCTAGCTCAATCTAATCCCGACTCATATTTGGCCAAAGTAAAGGGTAATAAAGATGTATTATTTATATTTTCCCCACCCTAGTTAAACTAGATTTGAACGCTATGTTATCTAATTGGGACAAAAACTATACAAGTGACCTATTTGGAACACTTTTGAAACTTGGTTACTTTTCTGTGAAATTTTTCCATTACACTGTGACCTGAAATGTAAGACACAATAATCTAAACATAAGAGATAATAATCTGAACGTAAGAGACAACGACTAAAATACACTCTTTTTAATAATAACGAGCAAAAGTCCCGCGCGTTGCGGCGGGTTTATTGTTTTTATCAACATACATTACGATAGTTAGAGTCATTACATAAAACACGAAACATTGTCAAGTCGTTATCAAAACACCAACAAAAGCTAACTGACAATTGCATCACAAAAGCAACCCTTGAAATCCATCACATGACATGAGATATGTGTCTTGAGACCTATTTCTTGAAGGTTAATAGTCAGATTCTTGTATAGATCAATGTTATAGTGGGATTGTTGTATAGATCTATGTTTCTTTACTGCACGCCAACTTTTGTAGAGAATCTTCGAAAGAAATTGTTTCAATGGATGAGTGGTTCAAACTTGAGCAGCGACATTAAAATAAGTCATTCGCTCATTCGGTATATGAACCTGCATAAATGAAAAAAATGAAGAACCAACATCATATTTGTTAGTCTATTATCGAAACTTTTTAAAGAGGTCTAAACTATAAATTCTTCTTTTATGCATGTTGCAACTTTGTATATGAAATCAAATAATTAAGAGAAATAATTTCACCTTAACTAATGTTTAAAGAAGATACAATACAGTAACAATAAACACATAGATCTACATCATTGTAAATTCAATCCCTGACTATGGCAATAATATCCATTGAAATCAAGACTAAAATCATAAGCACATTGGTTTATATATATTTGTCCTAAAACCAATAGAAAATGTTGAATGCTTACCTGTGAGGAAATTCAACAATGACAAAATTAAGGTACAACTAAACCTAATTTACCAAATATATAGATGTTGGATTTAATGGGTCTTGGACCTATTGTTTGGTGAATTATCTTTCATTTCACAGATGGTATGTATGCATTTAATCAACTGGATACTTGGTCTAGTTTATATGCATTTAAAGAACACAACTGACCTGACTTGTTTTGCCCTGCAGAGCAACTCCTTGGACCCACCTATCTTGCCACATCTGATATTTCCCTTGATCTTTGTTAAGTCTCTCACTCTGCTCTTTTTACTTAATGTAGCAATTCCTCTAAACAAATAGTTATACACTTTCAGTTATATTTGGGTAGCATCGTGAACATATCCATTGATCTTCTCATTCTTCTACATAATGATAATACTATTTAATAAACTTATGATTACATTACACATTTAGGAATAAAAGATTCAAGAAGTTGTTAATAATCTCTACAAACTCACATTTAGGAATACTTTCAGAGAGCCTAAAAAAATGTGTGAAAGCCTTGTTCATTTGAAGAGGGTTTCAACTCATTATACCAGTTTGAATAATTTGAAGACGCTACTTATCAGACAACGAATAAGTTGTTAATAATCTCTACAAACTCCTATGATGTAGAACAAAAAAGAAGTATGCTATTAGTGACTAATAAGATAATGAGTTATAAACACAATGATGATAGAAAACTAACAGCAGCAGATCTTTCTCTATATATGAGTGACATTTTCATTGATAAATATAAATGTATGTAAATTAAAATAATAAGTTACTTGCCTCACAATATCAGCTGTAGCAGCCACTGTATAGTGTTCTGGTCTAGAATAAGCACCATTCCACAGTTTTGGGATTGAAGGTATCTTTAAAGGGTTAGGTTGTTCATCTACAATGTGCCAATGCAGAACATTCTGCATTGAATCAAAAATAAAAACGTTCATAATCCTGTTTTCTTCTATCAAGTTCTCATTTTGATGGTAGTGACTGTATTGACTATTATAAGTAGATAAATACAAATTTTAGCATGGCTTTCGGTAAGACCCAAGTTAAGACATACTCACATATCAGCTTTGCATAAGTCATAGAATCAACAACTTTTTTTTAATCATCCGCAATGGTTGATAATGCCGGGAAGTATTTCCAACAGAAAAAATTCAAATACATAGAGAGCATATGCGTCTTTATGACCCTAACATAACATGAGAATAGACAAACACAATTCAAATTTAACACCTAAAAATATCCAACCTGAGTGGGTCATTGAATAAGTTAAGCAAGGTATCTTAAAACACACATGAGATTTCAAAGAAAGGTTATACATCCTTACAACCTTAAAAATACTTCATACCCCAAAACACCCAACCCATACACATTAAGAATCGCATATTAATAACATGATTTAGATGAATAGAAAGGAGAACAAACAGGGAAAAAGCGTCAAAAAAGTCTTGTGCTTATAAGAAGACACCGACCAAAAAATTATAAACATCATCTCACTACGTAATCACAAAGATATCCAAAAACACTACACAAAAACCAAGATAATATCTATATAAGAAACTGTATATGTGATGAGCTTTACGAAAAATAACCAATGAACGACATAATGAATGTCTAACACCTAGGACCCCACTCACATACATATAAATCCGCCCCTGGGGGTAGTCATGGGGCACTATGTAAGGGAAAAAATGGTGGGTTGGCCCGCACGTTGCGGCGGGACGTCGGTCGTCGAGGCCTGTGTTTGTGGGAGAATCAATTGTGTACATGTATGCTATTGATGATGAGCATTTTGAAGACAAAATGGGCTATAAACATTGTCATAATAGTCAAAACATATTTTACCTAACTAAGAGGAATCAGTGAAGTGTTTAAAACATTAAAATCTAACAACAATAAAGGCTAGCTAAATTAAACAAATCTGACCAAAAAGATGCAGTGTATCAATAAACTTACATTGTAGAGCTTGAAAGTAGGTAGTCCCTGCAAAGAAATTAACAAATAAGAAGACTTGATGTTGATATTGGGAAGAAAATCATAAGTACTTGTAATACGATTAGGAAGATAGTGTTGGAAATTAAGTAACGATTCAAGTGATCGTTTAATTACAATACAGAAACAATAATGAGCAAACAACAAAGGAGATAGAATAGAAAACGAAAATCCCACAAAAATATGATCACGAACAGCAGCAAACTATGTTCCTGCAAAACAGAAAACCACAGAAGGAAAAACGAGAGGAACCGGGCTTGTGTTTGACACAATTCCCTTAAACAGATTCGACGTCTGTTCCCAGGGTACACCGGTTCAAAACTGTGTGTACAGCCGGACATGATACTTGCCTGAAACGAGACCGGAACGGATGAGCGGTAGAGATCAGAGCAGCAGCAACAGCAGGACCAAATGTGTGTATTTGCGTGTATCTATTTCTGCCCCACACTCGTGTATTTATACATGCAAACGGAGCATACGAAAGGATCATCATTAACTAGTAGTGAATGATCAAATTATGTTCATTAACCAGTAATGAATGATCAGGTTTGGAATGCAAAAGGTTGGTCCAATGAACCAAAAATCTGTTCTAGAAAGGTCTCGAAAAATAGAAAAAACTGGTCATTACATGACCCCCGTTTCGGAGCTGCATTCGTGTCCGCAGGTCGCGCGGGCACGAGTTCAGAATTTCAACCCGAATCACCATTTTTCGCACACCCCCCCCCCCCTGCGCGAGGATATGAGCCAGAGTAAAACATGACACAAGATATATCAAAGGCTTTGAAGTTTATCCTTATAAACCAATTCACCTTTTGTTCCCACACCAATGTGGGATAGCTCACATCACATTTTCCAAACTTGAACAAAATTTCTTTTGAGATAAACATCTCATTCACACACATTTTCCAACAATCCCCCACATGAATGGAGGTTGATCTCAAAAGCTACTTAATCCCGATCGAATTTTAACAGTTGAATCTTGCATACGATAGGTAGGTGTTACCCTTTGAACCTTCGCTCATGAAACACACTTAGTCTACTAGCTCTGAGTAGGCGGTGATGTCTTTGAACTCGTCTGCCGTTTGTGTAGGCGACAATGTGCTTCACACAAGACTCTCCTTGACAACATCAAGTCCTCATAGTTATGCTCGTTATGGTCATGAACATTAGCCTGGTTCTGCGAGAGCTCTTAGGTATTGTGCCCCCTCTCAATACCCTTCGAAGCGACCCCACTTCTCTCTCACATAGGTGATTCACCACGTGTGGCTGCCTCAGCTGAATCATTAAAAGCCATAGGCTTAACCTCGTACTTGTCACTTTTAGGAATGGACTAGGAGATGTATCGATTCCAATTATACATCCCCTTCTTAAAGTGCGTGGAGTTATCAATTCTTCCCCCCACAGTGACCTCACTAGTTCATACAATTAGGTTGTCCTATTGAACTCAGATCTTGGGATCTCCAGTCAACTGAGTTAGGTTTTCCTTCATATGAACTTTAATCTTTCAAGGGCTTCAGTCCCATTCCCATGCACGACTTCTGAACTACCTCTCTACTTAGGCCTTTTGTCAGCGGATCCGCAATATTATCCTTTGACTTCACATAGTCAACAGTGATAATTCCAGTAGAGATTAGTTGTCGTATCGTATTATGTCTACGTCTTATATGTATGTTCTTACCATTATAAATTGTGCTATGAGCTCCGCCAATTGTCGATTGGCTATCACAATGTATACATATGGCCGTTGCCGGCTTAGGCCATCTTGGTATATCCTCCATAAACTGACGTAGCCATTCTCCCTCTTCACCAGCTTTATCTAAAGCGATGAATTCTGCTTCCATCGTGGATCTAGCAATAACCGTTTGTTTCGACGATTTCCACGATATGGCTGCACCTCCAAGTGTGAATACATATCCACTCGTTGCTCTGGAATCCTTCGTACCCGATATCCAGTTTGCATCACAGTGTCCTTCAATCACTGCAGGATATCTGGTGAAGTGCAGCGCGTAATCCCTTGTGTACCTTAGATACCTAAGTAACCTAGTCACACATCTCCAATAAGTTGAACTTGGATTACTCGTGTACCTACTTAGCTTGCTTACAGCATATGCTAAGTCTGGTCTGGTACAACTCATCAAATACATCAAACTGCCAATAATTCTTGAATACTCTAATTGGTTAACAGGTTGTCCTCTGTTCTTAGCTAGATGTTGACTTGTGTCAATGGGAGTTCTAGCTACATTAGAGTCATTTGCATTGAACTTTTCAAGAATTTTATCCACATAGTGGGTTTGTCCTAAAGCAAGTCCACTTTGGGTTCGTGTGATTTTAACTCCCAAAATCACATATGCTAAACCCATGTCTTTCATATCAAATCTTGCTTTCAAGATGTTCTTTGTTGATTTTATCATTTTGTCATTACTTCCAGCAATGAGCATGTCATCAACGTATAGACACAAGATGACATAACCATCTGGTGTGTCTTTCACATACACACACTTATCACATTCATTGATCTTGAAACCAGAATCACGCATGACATGATCAAACTTTTCATGCCATTGTTTTGGTGCTTGCTTTAGTCCATACAAGGATTTGACCAGTTTACACACTTTCTTTTCTTGTCCAGAGGCTCTAAAGCCCTCTGGTTGTTCCATGTAAATCTCTCCCTCTAGATTTCCATTTAAGAAATCGGTTTTCACATCCATTTGGTGAACTTCCAAATTTCTAATGGCTGCAATGGCAAGTACCAACCTTATGGAGGTTATTCGAGTTACTGGTGAATACGTGTCAAAGTAATCTAGACCTTCCTTTTGTTTGTATCCTTTGACCACCAGTCTTGCCTTGTACTTTTCTATGGAGCCATCAGGCTTCATCTTCCTCTTGAAGATCCAACGATGACCTAGTGGTTTGCATCCCGGAGGAAGATCCACTAGTTCCCATGTATGGTTTTGTAAAACAGAATCTATTTCACTTTTGATGGCCTCCCTCCATTGAGGTCCTTCTGAGGAAGTTACCGCTTCATGGTATGTTTTGGGCTCACTTTTTACCATGTACGTGTAGAAATCAGGACCAAAAGACTTTTCAGTTCTAGCCCTCTTGCTTTGCCTAGGCTCAACATCTTCTTCCTCAGATTGCTCTTGTTCTTCTGGAGCATGTTCTGGTTCTTCCGGAACACGTTCTAGTTCTTCCGGAATACGTTCTAGTTCTCTCGGAACACGTTCTAGTTCTTCCGGAACTAGATCAACATGAATTGTATTTCCATATTCTTTTGTAATGCATGGAAATATATTTTCAAAGAATGAGGCATTCTTTGATTCCATTATCGTTCCTTTGCGAATATCGGGAATCTTGGATTCATGCACAAGGAAGCGATACGCGCTACTGTGATCTGGATATCCAATGAATATACAGTCAACAGTTTTGGGTCCTATCTTTTGAGCCTTAGGTAGTGGAGAAACCACCTTGGCTAGGCACCCCCACACTTTGAGGTATTCGTAGGACGGTTTTCTTTTCCACCATAACTCGTATGGGGTTTCATCTCTTTTCTTATGGGGTATCCTATTCAAAAGATAGTTTGCCGAAAGGATAGCATCCCCCCACAAGTTTTGGTTTACACCAGAACTCACTAGCATGGCACTCACCATTTCTTTCAAGGTTCGATTTTTCCGTTCAGCAATCCCATTTGATTGGGGTGAATATGGTGCAGTGAACTCATGCCTGATTCCGTTTTGCAAACAGAATTCAGCAAATGGTGAGACATACTCACCACCTCTATCACTTCGTACAACCTTGATCTTCCTTTCAAGTTGATTCTCAACTTCATTTTTATATGCAATGAAAGCTTCAATTGCCTCGTCTTTACTTTTAAGCAAGTAAACATAACAATACTTCATGCAATCATCGATAAACGTGATGAAGTATTTAAATCCATTTCTAGTTGGAATGGATTTCAAATCACACACATCTGTGTGGATCATACCCAAAGGTTCAGTGTTTCGTTCAACCGGTTTGAATGATGATCTAGTTAATTTTGCTTCAACACACGTTTCACATTTATAGTTTGAGTCAATATCAAAAGTTGGTATGCAATTCAATTTAATCAAACGACGAATGGAATTAAAGTTAACGTGACCAAGTCTACCATGCCACACATTAGAAGACTCAAGCAAATAAGCAGAACTGGTACCAGTCTTATTCATAGCATTGTTAACGACCATTACATTTAGTTTGAACATACCATTAAGGGCATAACCCTTTCCAACATACACACTATTCTTGGTCAACACGACCTTATCTGACTCAAACACCATTTTGAAACCAAACTTATTCAACAACCACCCAGACACAAGATTCTTACGAATCTCAGGAACATACAACACATTAGTCAAGGTAAGCTCCTTTCCTGATGTCATTTTCAGGATCACATTTCCTTCACCTTTGACTTCAGCAGTGGCAGAGTTACCCATGAAGAGCTTCTCTCCATTAGTAACCTCCTTGAAGGTGTTGAACAAGTTCTTGTCAGCACACACATGGCGGGTGGCTCCGGTGTCAACCCACCATTCCTTGGTATTCGAACCAACCAAGTTAACCTCAGAGATCATCATTGTGAGGTCAGAGATCATGGAAACAAGATTCTCATAATCATCAACCATATTGGCTTGACGAGAGACATATTTCTTTGGTTGTCTACATTCATTTGCCCGATGACCTGGCTTGTCACAGTTGTAACATTTGCCTTCAAATTTCTTCTTTACAACCCCACCTTTGGGTTTAAGATTAAACCCTTTCCCCTTGTTCTTCTTCTCAGCCCGTCCTCTATTTTTGTTACCTTTGGAGGATTGGCCATATTCAACAATATTGGCCTTTGCTTGCTCGGGGACATCACTCTTCTTTTGAGCAAGTTTGTTGTCTTCTTCAATACGAAGACGAACCACAAGATCTTCAACGGTCATTTCCTTTCTCTTGTGTTTGAGATAGTTCTTGAAATCAACCCAGCTTGGTGGCAATTTCTCGATCATGGCAGCAACTTGGAACGTCTCGCTGAGTGACATTCCCTCCGCATGGATATCATGAAGAATGATTTGCAACTCTTGGATTTGACTCATAACAGTTTTAGAGTCAATCATTTTAAAATCCAAGAACTTGGCCACCACAAATTTCTTTGTGCCTGCATCTTCGGTTTTGTATTTCCGTTCTAAAGATTCCCATAATTCCTTGGCCGTGTTTACTTTACAATAGACATTGTAAAGCGAGTCCGCCAAACCATTGAGCACATAGTTCTTACACAAGAACTCAGAATGCTTCCAAGCTTGAACTGCGCTCACAGATTGAGCATCCATTTCCCCTTCAGACACTTGGGGAGCGATTTCAGTCAAGAACCTCGCAAGGTTCAACGTTGTCAAATAAAACAGCATCTTCTGCTGCCAACGTTTGAAGTTCAGACCGTTGAACTTTTCGGGTTTCTCAGCGTGGCTTGCAACCGCTCCAGGCAGCGGTGCAACCATCATCGTGGTAACAGCAACGGCAGAAGTAAAAACTGCAGAGACCCCAGAGGTGTGTACACCAGAGGTTGGTAAAGGCTGAGATGGATCCATTCTGAAACGAAACCCACAGGAGAACAGTTAGAAATATTCGTACACAGAGTGTACACCAATCTGTTTAAGTTTGTTGGAAATTCAGTAACGATTCAAGTGATCGTTTAATTACAATACAGAAACAATAATGAGCAAACAACAAAGGAGATAGAATAGAAAACGAAAACCCCACAGAAATATGATCACGAACAGCAGCAAACTATGTTCCTGCAAAACAGAAAACCACAGAAGGAAAAACGAGAGGAACCGGGCTTGTGTTTGACACAATTCCCATAAACAGATTCGACGTCTGTTCCCAGGGTACACCGGTTCAAAACTGTGTGTACAGCCGGACATGATACTTGCCTGAAACGAAACCGGAACGGAGGAGCGGTAGAGATCAGAGCAGCAGCAACAGCAGGACCAAATGTGTGTATTTGCGTGTATCTATTTCTGCCCCACACTCGTGTATTTATACACGCAAACGGAGCATACCAAAGGATCATCATTAACTAGTAGTGAATGATCAAATTATGTTCATTAACCAGTAATGAATGATCAGGTTTGGAATGCAAAAGGTTGGTTCAATGAACCAAAAATCTGTTCTAGAAAGGTCTCGAAAAATAGAAAAAACTGGTCATTACATGACCCCCGTTTCGGAGCTGCATTCGTGTCCGCAGGTCGCGCGGGCACGAGTTCAGAATTTCAACCCGAATCACCATTTTTCGCACCCCCCCCCCCCTGCGCGAGGATATGAGCCAGAGTAAAACATGACACAAGATATATCAAAGGCTTTGAAGTTTATCCTTATAAACCAATTCACCTTTTGTTCCCACACCAATGTGGGATAGCTCACATCACATTTTCCAAACTTGAACAAAATTTCTTTTGAGATAAACATCTCATTCACACACATTTTCCAACAGATAGTTTATCTTAAAAAATTTCTTCCAAAATCAAGATAGATACAAAGTAGAAAAGAAAATAAAGCAAAGTGATTAAATTAAGATACATCATGCTATAAAACTAAACTCACAAAATCTAATACATGTAATATCAAACACAAATGACTACATGCTTATGTTTCTCATATATAGATATTACAGAGCTTAGCAGAAGGAATCTTGATTGTTTTTTCTTCTTATATACTCATGTTGAATCTGACAGATATTACATATTGAGTGCATAACCGATTAAGTCTAACAAAGTTTAAAGCAATATCATTTGTTGAGTTTGACATATATTACAATTGACTCAACAACTACAATTGGGTCAACAAAGCTTAATGAGTCTAACATATTTTAAATCTAACTAAGCTTTGAACATGATTTGAAGGGATATAATAAAGCAATTTACATAGATATAATTTATACTGTCAAACAAAACTGTGAAGGCAGAATAACTACAAATTAGCAAAGAAAATAAACCACATTAAATTGTAACAGAAATGAGCAATTTGGAAGAACAAATCAGCCATTTCGTAATGGGATCGCAACACTCTGGGTCCAAAAGCCAAAAAACCTCAGATCTGAAAAAATAGCAAAAGCAAACCGAAAAATGATCCAACGGAATAGCAAGAAAAACCTCGTACCTTCATCGGAGAGCGACATCGTAGTTTCAAGTTCACTGGAGGTCATTCAACGCCCAAAAGAAAAGCCAAATCGATAGAGGCTACTGTATACGTCGTTGCTTCAACATGAACGGAGCAACCACGTAGCCGCTACCACGTCAACGGAGCATCGACGACAACGTCGGAGACGAAAACTTAATCGCCGGGAAAATGAATTTCCCTCACAGCCACAAACCCTAACTCCCAAATCTTTCAAAAACAGAGACAAAGGCGACGAAAAGAAGAGTCGTCAGAGTCGTCTTCATCCGTCAATCGATTTAGGTAGAGAGAGAATTGCGGCTTCAGATCCGATCTAAAAGAGAGAGGGAGAGAGTTTAGCTGTGGAGACTATAGAGAGAGAGAGAATAGTAGCGTACAATACCAAGAGAACCTAATAAAGAAGCAAAAGACTGAGCATGAAGAATCAGGCAACTGAAGCATATGTGTTATTAATAACGCTTTCTATGTCTAAAAGAATCGGCAGGCAGCAACAAATATTTAGTGAGAGAAAGCTACAGGCATACCTAGAGAGGGAGAGAGGGATATTGTGAAGCAAGAAATACTGAGCGCCCATGGTATCTTTAAGAAATCACATACCACTCAACAATAATCACAAAAAGGTGAAACACGTGTCAAGGAAAGTGACATGATAAGTGGCAGAGAGCACAGGTGTAAAGCATAAAAAAAATGAGGGAGCCAAGGAGTAGAACCTGCGACCTCACATTTAAAACGATACATAAGTACCACCAGAGCAAACCTAAAGATTGAGAAAACTACAGAAAAATGAATATAAAACTTCACTATACAACCGGAAATTAAAAAAATATATATATAAGAAATGAACATCTACGTGGCCTCCATAGATGAATGCCACGTGGAGGGAATAGTGGGCTGCCAATGTACACCTATGCCATTGAAAATGATATATAAGGTAATAAAAGGACATGTTATTTGAACATAATCCGTCAACAAGATATGTGACATTTATTTCATAGATGGGGATTTATTAAGGATGATTAAATTTGATGGGATTTTATCTCATAAATGGTGTGTGGTGGCATTTCAGATTTGGGTTTTTCCACGTCAGCAAGGGACTAACGGTGTTAGTAAAAAACTAACGATAGTTCATTAGAATCCAAGCCATTGAAAACTGGTATTATTGTGGGGAATTTTCGTGTTTGGGATTATAATCGGCCAACTGCGAATAACTTGGATTATTAAAATCCAATTTCCCAATTCCAAATATATATTGTGAAATGCTCATTTTTAATTGCGTTCCGACATATTTTTTTTAAAACCAATCCGGTTCAAAATTATATCGGAACGTTTGGAGAAAAAAGTATAATTACAATTTTATAATTTTATAAAACATTATATTTTTAAAATTATACGAGAAAAAAAATTTAATTAAAATTAATTATGTTAATATAAAACTTAAAATTTGAAACCAAACAATCTAGGATCGAAATATCATACTCCGGGTCAACGAATCTACTCTATGATTATGACTAATGACCGTAATGGAGAGGAACTTTTAAAAATAAAGACTTAATTTCTTTTTGAGTCCCTATGGTTTACTCATTCTAACTATTTCATTTTTTATCGATTGATTACCTGAGGTTTAATTTTTCTTTTGATTTGAGTCCCTCTGGTTAACTCCATTCATATAAACCGTTAAGTGAGAGAGTATAATTTTCAATCCACCATTATCTTTATCCCTTGTTAAATTAAAACCCTCAAACACTACAAAAAGAACCCCACGAAAACAACTCTCTCTTGCTGGTTTTGAAAAAAAAAAAACCCTATATCGGAAAAAGAAAAAAAAACAAACTCTGGTTCACTCCTCCCTGTACGTCATGTTGATTATATATACGGAACTCTTCGATAATAGTAGTATATTGAGGCGAGAAAGATTTCTAACGCGTGAATTTAGGAATTTCTCAATCTGTTTGTGTGGTTCAAGCATACCCTATTAGAAAGTTTTGAGTGTTTGGTGTAATTCAGCATGGTTAGAGGGTTAATTCTGTCAACTTTTGATAGTTTTTTAAGTTTCCGTTTATTTTCGTTTATAGCCGTTAAGTTGTTAGGTGGTGTATAAGAGCATAACTCATATCGTCGTCTTTGTTTTTTAGTTTCATTCTCACTAAAATTTCCTCTGAATACTCTCAATATTATCGATCTTGGTTTACTTTTAATTGGTATTAGAGCATCTCAGGTTGCTTGTGATTTTCCGATTCAATTTGAATCAATCTCTGTTCAAATTGAAAGGGGATCAGTGATCCTCTTCATCGCAGGTGCAAAATTCACCGTCTTCTTGTTTCACCTTTCGATCACCGCGATCATCCCCTCGAAGAATTCGTACTCCTACAATGGCAGACGGAGTTGCAGGTCAAGGAGGAAATCGCCAGATTCGAAAAAATTATACTACAATTCCTCTTCAATGTCCTCTCATGACACAATCAAATTACACAATTTGGGCTGTTAAAATGAAAGCAATCTTTAACGTTCGTGGATTGTGGGAGGTGATACAACCGGCTAAAGGAGCAGAGGTTGATAACAAGAAGAATAACGCAGCCATTGCTTACATCTATCAAACCTTACCGGAGGATATGATCTTGCAGGTGGCAAGTTTGGATTCCGCAAAGGAAATTTGGAATTCAATCAAAAACCGGTTTGTTGGAGAAGAAAGAGTAAAGACGGCCAAGTTGCAAACCCCGAAAAGTGAATTTCAGTTGTTAAAGATGAAGGATACAGAAACAGCTGATGAATTTGCAGCCAAGATGTCTGCAATGGCATCCAAGTTTGGTGATTTAGGTGAAACCCTGCAAGAATCTGTCAAGGTAAGGAAATTATTAGATTTGGTACCTGATAGATTTATTCACTTAGTTACCTCTATAGAAAAATTCATGGATTTTAGATACAATCTTGTTTCAAGAAGTTGTTGGGAGGCTTAAGGCCTTTGAAGAGAGAACATGTTCTAAGAATAAGATAGAAGCAACAAAAGATGATCAGTTGTTGCTATCCTAATCAGAATGGCAATCAAGGTATAAGGAGGCCAAGAAAAAGAAGAAGAAGGAAAGAGTAGGGAAATCAGAAAAGAGTGTTGAAGCAAATCATAAGGGTAAAGGGAAATGGAAGGATGATTCGAGGAAATAAACTAGTCCTAAACAGCAAAGAAGGCCTACGAAGGATAAGTCACATATTAAGTGCTTCAAATGTGATTTATATGGGCATTATGCCAGTGAGTGCAAATATGGGAAAACTGCTAAAGATTAGGAGGTAAACTTGACTCAGACAATGAGTGGTGATGAGCCAGCATTGTTGATAATGACTCATTTAGAACAAGAAAAGGAAATGGTGTTTCTAAATGAAGTCAAAGTCAGGCGCTCTTTGTTTGATACTAATGATGGGAATGAAGTATGGTACCCTGACAATGGTGCATCTAACCATATGTCATGTAATGCATCTTTCTTTTCTACTTTAGATAAGAAGGTTGGAGGAAGAGTCAGTTTTGGTGATGGGTCTAAGGTTCTCATAGATGGGAAAGGCTCAATTCTGTTGGAAGGTACATTGTAGGAGCAAACGCTCTTAGCTGATGTATATTACATACCAAATTTAAGAAGCAATATCTTAAGTTTAGGTCAGTTAACAGAAGGAGGATGTGAAGTTAGGATGAAACAAGACCAGTTGTGGGTGTATGAGAAGGAAGGTAAATTGCTTATGAAGGTTAGGAGACAGCCTAACAGGCTTTATAAGATCAATCTCAAAACTGGGTCACCCATGTGTTTTCAAGCCAGTCTGAAGGATCAAAACTGGGTGTGGCGTGCTTGGTTGGGTCATACTAACTTTAAGGCCTTAGAAGATATGACCACAAAAGAGATAGTGGTTGGCCTGCCAAAACTCAAACACAAGACTCAGTTGTGTGATGCATGTTTAGCTCGGAAGCAGACAAGACAGAAATTTCCACAGGAATCCCAATTCAGATCAAAGAATCATGTGGATATGGTCTCAGTGGATCTTTGTGGTCCCATTACACCAGAAACAAAATCAGGTAACAGGTATTGTATGCTTATTGTTGATGATCATTCTAGATTTGTGTGGGTATATATGCTTAAAACTAAAGATCAGGCATTTGAAACTTTTAAAAGGTTCAAATCTGATGTTGAAAACAGATTCGGTAAAAAGATCTGATCCCTAAGGTCAGATGGGGGAGAGAGAATTTACATCTAATATGTTCAATTTGTTTTGTAAGAAAAATGGCATAAACAGGTTGTTGACAGCCCCATATTCCCCACAACAAAATGGGATGGTAGAGAGAAGAAATAGAAATATTCTTAATATGACAAGAAGCATGATGAAAGGCATGGAAGTTCCTGATGATTTGTAGGCAGAAGGAGTGAGGCATTCAGCCTATTTAGTGAATAGAATGTCAACTAAATCACTGGTGAATACAACTCCTTATGCTGTTAAAGGGAAAGAAACCAAATTTACAACATGTCAAAGTTTTTGGTTGTGTTGGCCATGTAAAAGTCACACAACCTGGATTAAGAAAGTTAGATGATAGGAGTAAGCTCATGGTGTACTTAGGAGTTCAAGAAGAGACTAAGGCACACAGGATTCTTGATGTAGAAAGTGGGAAAATATGGTGAGCAGAGATGTTAAATTAGATGAATTAAGGAAATGGGATTGGTCAGGTTTGAATAGAGGAGTTGGAGTATGAAATGTTCAAGATCACACCTTTTATGAAATTAATGAGGATGAGCAGGAGTACCTGGATCCAGAAATTGATCAAGGCACAAGGGAGCTAAGCCATTCAGATTCATCTGACAATGAACCTGAGCTTACTGATCAGACTCAAGGCAGTTCATGTCAAGGAGAACATAGCAATGTTAGAAGATCAGGAAGGGTACCTGTTGTGTCTACAAAACTAAAGGATTATGTTTTAGATAGAAGACTTACACTGGGAACTCAAAGGAGGGATAATACGGAGATAAACATTATCTCACTGAAAGTCATTATCTCAGGGATAATACGGAGATAAACATTATCTCACTAAAAGTCATTATCTCAGGGGGAGATAATATGCATTATCCCAGGGGGAGAAGAGATAATATGTATTATCTCAGGGGAAGTTAAAAGTGATCTTGGATTAAAGGGAAGTTTTATAGAAAAGTCGTAATCAAGAATAGGGTTTTAGGTTAAAATAATGTAATTCACCTACTAACCCAGAGACCAGTCATCATATGTCTGGTGGTTTGTATTTTTTTTTAACTAAACGATAAAACCTGGAATTAAAACAGATTGAACTAAACAGCCTCTAAGGTTGTGTTTGTTTTTTCTTCAAACTTCTGCAAAGGGGCTTATGTCTGCGGGCGCGCAGACATAACCCTTACAGACTGTTTGTTTTTTTTACAATTAAGATCTTATATTATCTTATATTGTCTTCAAAAATAAGTCCTAGAACATTGCTTAAAACATCTTCACATTCCAAAACCCTAAAAAAAAAACACGCTGCCTTTCTCTCCCTCTCACGACGCAAACATCAGCGCCGCTCTTCCTTCCGCCGCCGCTACCTCCGGCGACCAACGCCGGCGATCCTCCTGCCGGCGCTCTACCCTGCCGACGCTCATCCTCCTGTTGCGGCTCCTCAGTCTTCATCAGCCTCTCCATCCTCGCAGCCGCCACTGCTCCCCCTCGCCTTCATAAGCCGCCGCCGCCGTCGTGCTCTTCTCCTTGCAGCCTCTCCTCTCCATAAAGGTAAGTTTTTTAACTTTGATTTCTTCATTCTTGATTTCATGTGTGTTTTCTTCTAGGGTTCATTCTTGATTTCATGAAATACATGTTGAACTTGAGGCTTTTTGTTGTGGACTGATTTTGTTTAGTAGAATGTATATCTTTGAGAATGTATATCATCTTCTAGATTTTGTTGTGGACTGATTTTGTTTAGTAGAAATCTCTACGACCCTCGAACAAACATGTTCACTTTAACATCTCAGGAATGGGAAGATTAAGAAGGTGTGTTTTATTTTTTTAGAATTTCAACATTATGTAATATGCTAGAATTAACAATCATAATAGACAAGTATTTATTGTAGTCCTTATTAATTTGGCGCAGGGTCACCCGAGGGCAATGGCACTAAAATCACGACCATTGCCTCATCTTGACCTCCACATAGTTGTGTTTGATGGGCTTAGTGCTACTGGTGCTAATCAATGGACATCTACACAAATATCTGGGGTTTCATCATCTCCACATGTCCAAACACTTTAGATACAAGATTCTAGTTTCCATAATCTAGAAGATGATGATAGAGATTCCCCTGGACAAGGTTTTCAAGATGATGGAGATTCCCATGGGCAAGGTTTTCAAAATGATGATGAAACTCCTTCTAATAATGAGCGAGCCAAGAGTAAGGCTAATGATGATAGAGGTAGGTCTAAGAAAAAGGCTAAAGTTAACTTAGATGAGTTGGCTACTGATATACAACAAGCACTCAAGCATATGGTGAAAAGCAGCGAAGGACCATCAGTTGAAGAATGTTATGAGAAGTTGAAATTAGTTGGGTTAGATCATATGGATCCCTTGTTTTTGGGGGCGTTTAACATTTTTGGTCGGTCAATGGAAATGAGACAAGCATGGATGACATTGCCATTGGAGCCTGAGGTGTTGAAAGAGTGGCTTAATATCACAGGGACAACATATGGGATGTTCAAGTAGGGAAAGTCAGAGAGATACGAGTGTTTGATTAATGTTTGTTTGGTGTGATTGCTACTTTGAACTTTTATGTGTTTTGTTTTGTGTGTTTGGTGTTAGTTGAACCATTGGCTTTTGTTTGGTGTTATTTGAACAAGTATGTAACTTGAACCTTTGTGTGTTTGGTGTTATTTGAACAAGTATGTTATTTGAACTATTGGTATTTGCTTTTTGTTGACAGGCTTAACATGGATTATAATCAAAAGTTATTGCTCCTCATTGTGATGTACCTTTATCTTCGGTACTTTTGGCCGAGACATAACAAAAGAAAAAGAGATAATACTTCGGTTATGTCCGGACACTATTTTACTTTAGAGTTGTTGCAAGGAAATGATACACAATGCATTGAACTCTTACGTATGTCACGTGATTCATTTGTTCTACTTTGGACACATTTTAGAGTAAACGGTTGGTTAAAAGATAGTAAACATATATCAGTGGAAGAAAAAATGGCTATGTTTTTATGATGATTGGCCACAATCAACGTTTTTCAGTTGTTAAGCGTCGATTTCAACACTCGAAGCAAACAATTCATAAGTATTTTCACGAAGTATTGTCAAGAATGATGGAATTTGCTAAAGAGGTGATACTACCAACATCTTTTAATCCTAATCCAAATATCCCGGGGAATCATAAGAGATTACGACGAGTTTTTAAGGTACATTATACAAATACTATTGCGACTTCTTTCCATGTATATTATTAACTATTAAATTCTATGTAGGGGGCGGTCGGAGCACTTGATGGAACTTTGATACATGCTATTGTCCCTGTTGAACAACAACATTTGTATAGAGGAAGAGGAAAAGGAGATTGCTATCAAAATGTTTTGGCCATATGTGACTTCAACATGGTATTTACTTTTCTCGTGGCCGGATGGGAAGGAATAGCACATGATTCCAGAATTTTGTCTGAATCTTTATCAAATGCTAATGCACAATTTCCACTTCCTCCTCCAGGTATATGTTTATAATCTAAGCTTTATTTTTTATATTGTATATAGTTTGAAGATTGATGATCGTATTTTATTTTTCAGATAAATATTATCTATGTAATGCTGCATATGCAAACACTCGAGGCTTTATGGCACCATATCGAAATGTGAGGTATTGGCTTGGAGATTTATCGTGCATTGACCGACAAAGAAAAATTCAACCATGGACATGCAAAACTTAGAAATGTTATTGAACGTGCTTATGGTGTATTAAAAGCCCGATTTCCAATATTAAAGAGAATGGCCCCTTTTTCGTTGCTTACACAACGAAATGTTACAATTGCATGTTTTGCGCTTCACAATTTTATACGGAAAGAGGGTTTAAGTGATGAGTTTTTTGATGAATATGATCAGTCAAATGTATGCTTAGAAGATGGAGATGAACATGTACAAGATCACGGTGATGAACAAGAACCAAGTCATGGAAGTTCAGAAGATCGTGAATTCATGAGTAAATTACGAGATCAAATAGCACAACAATTAATGCAAAACAATGTACTTTGAGTTTATTTTACTTTGTGTTTTATGTTACTTATACTTGGTTTTATTGTATTTCTATTGAAACTTGAATGTTGAATGACTTTTATTAAGTAGGATAAGTATGACAGTTATATATTTTCAGTATTTGTAGACAGTTTTAAGTTTATTAAACAAACAGTCTTATATTTTTAGATTGCAGATCTTTAGACCACATCTTCAGCTGCAGACATGAAATCAGATGAAATCAGACTGCAGATAGTTTTTATCTGCAAAAACAAACAGCACCTAAGTCATCAAAATGGAAGAGACATTTTATGATATTTAAGAATTAGACCCGTAAAAAAAAGTTTCTTACTATTTGAAAAAAAGGACTTTATTTATCGCTTTGTCTTTTTCTCCCCCACTCCAACTTATATCTGATTTCAAATATAAGAATCTCGACATTCTTTCCGCTACTTAGCACAATTCAACACATTCAAATCGTGACCGCTAATGGAGCAAAAACTTTCAGTCGAGAACTGGGTCCAGATTCATTCCCATGATAACCAAGAATCCAAACCCCAAAACAACGACGATGGTGACGAAGCGTTATCCTTGTGTGATCTTGCCCCCAGCGAACACGACGATCCGGTAGAAAATCAACCACAACAACGACTCTCCGATGATCAACAAGAAGACTTCGCTTTCGGTTTTGGGTCATTAGACTCGCCGGAAAATAACATGTCCAGCGCCGACGAGCTTTTCTTCCGTGGTGAAATTCTTCCGTTACGACACTCCGTTACTCTACCGTCAAGATCCATGACCCGAAACCGGGAGTTCACCCGATCCATCTCGTTAGAACCTGTGAGTGTTGCTTGCAGCAGAAGCAGTAGCCAGAATTCAAGAACCAGTCTGAGTAGTAGTAGTACGTCAGCATCCGAATTAAACGGGTACAAACCCGCCTTAAGAAACCGAAACCGAAACCGAAACCAATTTCATTCTCACCCGAGTCCAACGCCACAGATCCGAACCCGAAGCTTCAACAGTTCCAACCCGAAATCGGTCAAACCGTTGTCGAATTGGGGTTTTTTGCAGTTGGGTCCGATGAAACTAAAGAAGGAAACAATTTACCACTTTATTAGAATCCCTTGATTATTGGGTGGTTATTATTTTTTCCTTTTATATTTGATTTTCTTGTTTAGTATTAAAACTCCTTGTGGTTCTTTTCTTGATTGATAAACGGAAATAAAGAAACAGAAAGTTTAGCCATATGAATTGTTTATGAAGAATCACTCATGTCAATTTCTTTATGGTATCAGAGCAAGGTTTAAGTCGCTCGACCAACCCAAACCATATTCAAAACTCTATCAATCGACATTCATTCTCTGCTGTTAACGCCATGATAGGAACCACGGATAAAACTCCATCCATCGTCAACATGGGAGGTAAACTCGATCCGAGCAACACGTGGATTGTGGATTCGGGTGCCACCGATCACATAACTCACAAATTGGATTGTTTTAATAACGATTTTAAGAAAACAAACGAGTTGCCAGTTGTCATACCTAATGGCTCTTCCATACCCGTCGAGGGAAAGGGATCGTGTACCCTACCTAACGGAACACAAATCAAGGGTGTTCTACACGTCCCAAATTTTACTTGCAATCTCCTATCTGTTAGCCGATTAGCCAAAGATTTACAATGTGCCGTGACGTTTTTTCCCGAGTTTTGTATTATGCAGGATTTGAACTCGAGAAGGTTGATTGGAATTGGTAAATGCAAGCAAGGACTTTATCATATGGAAATGGTGGAGAGCAAAAGGAAGGCGATGATGGCTACTTATGACGTTTGGCACAAACGTTTGGGGCACGCCTCAAGTGATAAACTTTCTGGAATTGATTTTATTAAGAACGCCTCCTTGAAGACTGGTAATGGGTTTTGCGATTCGTGTGCTAAAGCCAAACATACCAGGTTACCTTTCCCTGTCAGTTCTATTAAAACTAAAGATTGTTTTGAACTCTTGCATTGTGATATATGGGGAAAGTACCGAACCCCATCGCTCACACGTGCAAATTATTTTTTAACTATCGTCGACGATTATAGTCGCTCGGTATGGGTCTTTCTTTTGAAAAACAAACATCAAGCGAGCGATTGTTTGATTGGATTTCACAAGTTTGTTAAAACCCAGTTTGACAAAACTGTCAAACGCATTCGGTGCGATAATGGCGGTGAATTCACCTCAAACCGTATGACTAGTTTTTACGTTGAACAAGGAATTTTACTTGAGACTACTTGTCCACACACACCACAACAAAATGGTGTTGTTGAACGAAAACATCGCCATCTACTTGAAACGGCTAGAGCCTTAAAGTTTCAAGCCAAATTATCCTCTAGATTCTGGGGTGAATGCATTTTAACTGCCGCATATATAATCAACCGTTTGCCCTCGAGAACCATTGGGAACAAAACACCTTATGAAGTTGTTTTTAATCAAAAGGCAGATTATGAAAACATGAAAATTTTTGGGTGTCTTGCGTACTATCGAAACACTGAAACCAATGGGGATAAATTTGAGGAAAGGGGGAAGCCAGGGATATTTTTAGGTTACCCTCAAGGGACCAAAGGTTTTAAAATTTTTGATGCAAAAAGAAATAAAATCATCATCTCAAGAGATGTTAGATTTGTGGAGAATATTTTTCCAAATGAAATGACCAAATTTTTCCATGATGAAGAAGAGCCAGAGATCTTCGAAATTCCACCTTGGTATTATGAAGAAAATGAAAGTAAAAACCAATATTCCACTCATGACCAAAATTTAGAAACAAATGAAATGCATGGTGTAGAAAATAATCACGTGCAAGAAGAAGAAAATGAGCATATAGAACCTCAAATGGATAGTCAACCTATCAGCTCCATGCATGGGCCTCACGAAGATCCCCAGCCCACTACTGAAATAAATGATGATGAACCAATACGGGAGAAAAGAGAACGAGTTCGATCAAAACGTCTTGATGGTTACGAAGTCAAGCTCCCACCGTCCTTAGACCCTACATTATCCACTGCCAATCAAGACTCATCAACGGTACATTCTATGGCAAATTACATTTCTTACAATAAATTTTCTAACTCTCATAAAGCTTTTTTAACGGCCATTAACACACATGATGAGCCAACATCTTTTAAACAAGCTGCGCATGACAAAAATTGGAGGGAGGCCATGAAAAGTGAAATAAAGGCTCTCGAATCAAATGGAACCTGGAGTCTTGAGGACCTCCCAAAAGGAAAACGAGCCATAGATTCTAAATGGGTGTACAAAGTGAAATACAAACCAAGTGGAGAAGTTGAAAGATACAAAGCGAGACTAGTTGCGAAAGGCTTCACTCAAGTGGAAGGCATTGATTTTCATGACACGTTCGCTCCAGTGGCAAAGTTAGTAACAGTTCGAACTCTTCTAGCAATTGCTGTCAAGAAAAGTTGGATAATCCATCAACTTGATGTTAACAACGCTTTCTTACATGGCGATTTGAAGGAGGAGGTGTATATGAAAATCCCTCAAGGCTTTGAGAAGGGAAAGGAAAACAAAGTTTGCAGACTTAGAAAGTCAATTTATGGTCTAAAACAAGCGTCTAGAAACTGGTATCAAAAGTTTACTTCAGCACTACTTGAAGTTGGTTTTAAACAATCAAAGGCGGATCATTCTCTTTTCATCTTTAGAGATAGAGATGTCTTCGTTGCTGCCCTCATATACGTTGATGATGTTATTGTTGTAGGAAATGACGCAATAAAGATAAAAGAAACGAAGAACTTTCTTAACGTGAGGTTTAGCATAAAGGATCTCGGGGTTCTAAAATATTTCTTGGGCATTGAAGTAGCACGAACCCAAGAAGGCTTAGTTCTTAGCCAAAGAAAGTACACTCTAGACATATTAAAAGATAGTGGGATGCTAGGTTGTCGGCCTAGTGCATTTCCAATGGAACAAAACTTAAAGCTTAGCAAGAGAGATGAAGAAGAACGAGTGGACGCCGGTCAGTACCGTCGTTTGGTAGGGAGATTACTTTACCTACAAGCAACTAGACCCGATATTGCACACTCAGTAAATATTCTAAGTCAATTTGTGGGGGATCCACGTCAAAGTCACATGGACGCAATCACGAGGGTCTTGAGGTACTTAAAGGCTACACCAGGGCAAGGTATTCTCCTCCCAAAATTGGGAGGAACAAATCTTGTAGCATACTCTGATTCAGATTGGCTTGGATGTCCAGACACCAGAAGATCCAGGACCGGTTATTTGTTGTTGATCGGAGGAGCCCCAGTTTCTTGGAAATCAAAGAAGCAATCGGTGGTGTCACGATCTTCTGCTGAAGCGGAGTATAGAGCCATGGCCACCACAGTGAGTGAGATTTTATGGATACGTTGGCTTTTGCAAGACATGGGTATCAACCAACCGGGCCCGACCACCCTTTTCTGTGACAACTTAGCGGCCAAACATATTGCCAACAATCCAGTTTTCCACGAACGAACGAAGCATGTAGAAATGGATTGTTATTTTGTTAGAGAGCGGGTTAAGACTAAAGAAATAGAGCCGTTACACATTGATACAAAGCTTCAAGTAGCAGACTTATTCACCAAAGCATTAGGTTCACGACAATTGCAACTTCTACTTGGCAAGTTGGGTATTTGTGACCTTCATACTCCAACTTGAGGGGGAATAAAGAAGGAAACAATTTACCACTTTATTAGAATCCCTTGATTATTGGGTGGTTATTATTTTTTCCTTTTATATTTGATTTTCTTGTTTAGTATTAAAACTCCTTGTGGTTCTTTTCTTGATTGATAAACGGAAATAAAGAAACAGAAAGTTTAGCCATATGAATTGTTTATGAAGAATCACTCATGTCAATTTCTTTAGAAACCGCAAGAAATCGGGTTGTCGGATCTGAGGAATCGGAGCCAGAGAAGCCATGGACGAGGACGCAGCATGCAGAATGAAAATGAGAAAAAGAATACGGTGTTGTCGTTTGTGGGGTGTAAATGCGCTGCAAATGTCATTGAAAGTACAGTTTCTTCGAGAAATCGGATGGTCAAACCAACTTAGGTTGACCGGCTACGAAGGAAAGTAACGTTGGAGACAGAAAAGATGCAGTTGGGGCATTGGACGTCACAAGAGCTTTTCATTCAAAACATCATGCTCCTATCGTATAATGGTTTAGAAAATAAATAAATATGTTTTTTTCTTTTTAAAATTTTTACTGTTTAGTTTTGTAGCCAAATGATAAAAGAAAAAGACTTTCTAAGAGCAGACCGAAGTTCGTATTTAAAAAGTGTAGTTTAAATAGTGCAATTGATCCGTTTACACCATTCGGGGAACCCACTTGCTTTAGCTGGTGTTTGTTTTTTGAAAAAATTCTTCCTGTCCTCTTATGTCTGCGCCGCGCAGATCACACGCAGACATTTAGGTCTGCAGACTGTTTGTTTTTTTGAAGACTTTTCATTAAAAAATGTATGTGCAGGCTCTTCTTGGTGCAGATGTGACCCAGCCACTTCTAAGATCTTCTAACCTTTTGTTTAAACTTTTTTTTCTTAAAAAAACATTTAAACAAAATTTTTTTCAGAAAACGTTTTTTAAAAAGTTTTAATATTTTTTTAATATTTTAAACAGTTTTTAAAAAAACATTTTAAACATTTTTCTAAATAACGATTTTTTAAAAGTTTCTTAAAAAAACGTTTTTAAACAATTTTATAAAAAATGTTTTAAATATATTTTTTAAAACCTTTGTAAATAGTTTTTAAACGTTTTTTTATTTTTTTTTAAAAAAACGTTTTATAAACATTTATTTTTTAAAAAAATATTTTTAAGAGTTTTAAAAAAACTTTTTATACAAATTTCTAAACAAATGCTTTTTAAACGGTTATTTATTTCAAAAAAAAGTTTTCAAAGAGTTTTTTGTTTAAAAAAACATTTTTTAAACAGTTTTTATAAAGCATTTTTGTCATTTTATTAAAAAAAATTGTTTTAAAAAAATTATTGACTAAAATATACAGAAGGAATATCAATAGGTTTGAATGGTAATTATCTATAAGTTAAAAAAAATGGTTTATTTAAATTTTAGTTTTTTAAGCAGTCTGCAAATGTTAGAAAACAAGCAGTCTTCTTCTTACAGACTGCAGATGTTTGGTCCACATCTTCTTCTACAGATGTCTGCAGATGTGATCCGCAGACTGCAGACATTTTACCTCTTAAAAAACAAACTGCACCGTCCTCTATAATTTCGAATAGAAACATCTAATGAACCGTGTGTAATGCCTTTTTGAAGTCTGCTTTCAATATCATCATTTCCATTTCGTGTGCATTACAAAGAAAGAGTCTAATTAATAATTAACGAACCATCCAAGATAAAACGTCCTTTAATAAAGCAGATTGTTCTCTGGCTAATCAATGACTCGATTACCTTCTTAAGTCTATTTGTGAGGATTTCAGGTATCAGCCTAGCAAGTTAATTGGTTTGATATCTACTAGAGTATGTGGGGTTTTTTTATCTTCGAGATGAGGGTCACGAAAGATGTATTGCATCTAACATTAATCAAACCTATAACAAAGAATCTGTTTAAAATGTCAACAAAGTTATGTTGTTATTACCATCTCGTAAATTCTGCTCTTTGCATATTTGGTCTTCAATGTTTAAGTTTCCATCCCCTTCTATAGCCCATATTACCTAGGCTTTTTGTTTGGAATAAATGGTTTTTCTCACATCCAATTCTTTTACTTTTTACAATCCTATCTAATAACCAACTTTCCTACCAATAATAAAATGTGTTCCTTCCATGAGTTAAAATTTTTGAAGGGGGTCTAGCCAAAATCTATCTCTAATGATTTTAATACTTATGGTCATTGGTCCGACCATTCACAAGGCAATGCAACAAGTCAATGACTGACGCGTTAGACCGTTTGAGTATGTAAGCAACTCTCCTACCATCAAGACTTGGTTTGGGGGTTCGAAGCGTTACTGATGACAAATTTAAACCTAAAAAGATTGTAGCCTTGTGATGTGCTCGGAACGTACCTAAAAATGCTATTAAAACCTAGACCTAAACCTAGACCTAGACACACCTAAATTTTACCGAAAACCCTAAAACTGAACCGAACCCTAAGGCAAGTGTACCTGTCGGATTATAGTAAAGCTAAGGAAGACCGGATATCGAACCCTAGAGACACTCTATAGACAAAACTAACCTAGGACCTAAGAAATGGAAATAATGAGAATTTGAATTGGGTTTTGGATCTTAAGGATTAAATAAATTAACTAACTAACTGACTATCAACTAATAACCGAAAACAAAGAAACCTAGGAGGAAACTAGATTAGAGAAGCAGTACCACCTAGGCCTAGACCCCTAAATCATGCTAGTGACTTCTAACGGCTATGACAAAGATGATGGAATCAGGATCTTAACGACAACTCTAAGGACACCCTAGTGAACCCCAGACCATTTACCGGGTGTGACGCAATAGGAAACCCTAAGAATCGAATATGCTCACTGATTGGTCAGGTCACCTTCCGGCTTTTTCCTAACTGATAATTCTAGTGCTTGAACGATTGGTTCACCTTTCAAGTTCGTCCCAACCCACCTATCCTAACCACCTTCGACAGACTCTAGGGCACCTTAAGATAGACGAAGCCTCACTAAAGTTCTACAACTAACACGATTAGCAGGTTAACTAACAAACCTAGGGAATTTCCTTGTGGGATAATTTGATCCTAAACCGTCAACCAACCCGACTAATCATTATCCTTATCACCTTCCAGCTTGTCTAAGGATAGCAGCCCACAAAATTCACGCAAATAACTAATAACTGATTCTATGATTACTAAATAGCAAACATGTCAAATCGCAAACACACAGTCACACAATCATAACAAGCAGAGTAAGAATCAGTCACTAATCATAACCATAAATCATGTAGTCATATGCATTAATTCCAGAAAATTAGTGAACTTTAAAGAATAATCAATCCAAACATATTTTTGTCATAAACCGAAAGAAATCAAAAACACGAACTAGTCATCGATCGGCCTAGGCGGCACTAAGTGCTTAGCCTAGGACCATAATCCAGTCAAGATCAGCAACGCATACAGAAAATTGAAAGGAAAACATGATCTAAGGTCAAGTACAAAAGAAATCAAAGAGAAGATAGAAACCGGACACTTGATGAGAAACCGAATGCTTGATCTCTAGCCTTCAAATCAATCTCCTTACTGTTCCTCGTCCTCAAAATCGCCTCTAAGAACCTCTCTGGACGGCAACCAGTCGAAAAGTCCCGAATGAAACCCTTAAAAATCGATTTTATAATGCGAAACCTCTTTTTGCGGGTTTTGGACCTCCAAGCGTATCGCTTGGAGGTGTGTCCTTCCTAGGCGATACGCCTACAGATCATGTCGCGACAATTTAGTCGGTCAAACCGACTTAAGCCCCGCGTTGACTCTTTCCTCTTCGCGTGTATCGCCTCCCATTCATTAGGTTCCAGGCGATACGCCTGGACCCTCTTGTTCAGCACTTCTTCATTTTTCTTCTTAACTTCTCTCATGGCCTCGGGACTTTATTAAAAACCTACAAAACTCATAAAAACATAAACAAGACCCCAAAGACACTAACTTAACTAAAAACACTTAAAACTAATGAAAACCGACTCAAATTCGACTCAAATACGTAACAAAAGACTCAGGAAAACCGGATGTGTTTGCAACACATCAAATATCCCCACACTGACTCTTTTTTCGTCCTCGAAAAATACTGCAATGGAATCACAACCAGGAAATTTACTCTAAACATTTAACATTCCAAATTAACATTCCACCAAACCAATTCCACGATCCATAACGTACTAGCACCCTAACTACGATTGCCGATATTTCTATCCGATTAAACCCAACCACCAACCTTTTCTTTCGCCCCCATGTGTTTATGAATTTACCAGATATAAGGTTCAGTCCCCTATGGATCCCACTAAAGAAAGGTCAAGTTCAACTTACTACCGAATCATATTCAGTCAAAGCAAAGGGTAATAATGATTTAAAGTTTATATTTTCTCCAACCCCCCTTTAACCAGATACTAAGATGTCCAAAGAATATCTATTTATTGGAATGCAACTATTGAGCATTTATTCACTAAACTATCATTTTTTCCTTCTTTTTTTTCTTTTTTTTTTCTTCAAGTTTTTTTTTTTTTTAGATATTTGGTCACTTTTACCTAAAATTACCAACGGACATTATCAGAGGTATTCTTTCACAAGGTCTTACCCCCGAAATCATACGTGAGTATTTTGCCCGCGAGATCCGGAACATCATCAGAGGTACTTACCACGGGATACTATCCTTAGTTCGTACATGAGTATTCTGCCCCTTCACTCTAATTCATTAACCAAATTATTAACTACATTGCTCATTGGAAATTCTAAGGACATAAGAGTATCTAACCTAAAGCGGTCTCTTTCCTCCTAATCATCAGATTCAGAATTCCTATCACTCCTAAAATGGGAACCCACTAGCAGACTGATTAGCATATTTATACAACAATAAACACACAGGCTATTTAAGCTACTCCTAGATCAGCTGGGCCTACCGACACATCATAGATTAGAAATGCTTTCCATTCAACCAAACTTATCCACTTTTCCCAAATTAATCATTAATTAGCATTTAAACACAAAATTAGACAATCAATTCCCAGTTTTACCTATCATTTTCCATTTAAATTGCAGCCAGAATCTTGGACATTTTTGAACAATTTTTCAATTTTTTTCAATTTTTCAAAATTTATGACTCAATAACACACCAAAAATAAAAGAAAAATAAAAGACTGACTAAGACTGACTCAATACGAAAGTATCCCATCCCCACACTTGAATCACACATTGCCCTCAATGTGGAATGGAACAAAAACAAATCAGAAATAAAATAAATAAAATAAAAGAAGTTGAAACGTGTTCACCTGAAACTCCAGAGACTCAGCACAGCGACCGCAGCGAATCACCACAAACTTGGTAAACAGAAATAATAAAAATTTAAAAATTGAAAATTTTTCTGACTTACGTATCGCCTACCACCATGAATCTCCCAAGCGATACGCCTAGGACTGCATAACTCGGCCCGCCAAAGGATGCAAGCGTATCGCATATAACCTACCAACCTCCAGGCGATACGCTTGGAACGTGATTTCCAGAGAATTTTTGGATTTGACCCTAAAAATTTTCTATCTCTTTTTCTCTCCTCTCCAGGTTCCATGGTCGAATTTCTCCCAGCAACCAGCACCTTAGACCTGCAAAACTCACCTATTCCAAATCTTGAATCTCCAGAATTACCTGCAAACACCAAAAACACAAAACCCAAAAGACGCAAAATGCACAAAAACTAAAAATTGCAGAAAATTAAAAACACAAATATAATACTATACAAACCGGGCATTTAATCGTTTAGCACAAAAAAACAACCTTCCAAACTACAATCTGGAGGCTTCTCTTTAACATTCTTCATAATCATTACCCCAAACATCAAATCAGCTAGAATTTCTAGGGCCCCAAACAACCAACCTCCTAAAAACATACCTATAAACCAGTCGACCCACCAGTGTTTAAACCTACCCATAATTAACTTAATAACTACAATAAAGCTCAACCTCGGGTCATTCTTACAACCTACTTCCTCTATCGTCCCCACACTTGGACTAAACACAAAATCATCATTAACACTAGCTAACTTACCAAGTGGGACGTCTTCTAACACCTCATCCTCCTTTTCAACAACCGGTTCTTCACACCTCAGCACGTCCCGAATGGAGATTGAGTACGGTACGTGCCTCGGCGCTTGAGCCTCACTAACCTCACAAAACTCTCCCTCGATTGGGATGTGTTCACTCACAACGATCGGCTCCCCGTATAACATCTCTTCTAGCTTTTTCAAATCACCGTCCGGGTCAAACCGATCCTCATCTAACTCTTTTGGTGACATCAACGTCCACTCCTCACCAAACATTTCTACCATTTGTGCTTCAAATAAATCATCCGAATCACCCTTATGAAGCACCTCCTCACATCCGTCTTCATCTACCTCATTTGTTGTTGTACTCGCTGCGATCTCATCCTCACACTCTTCATCCCACACAATATTGTCCTCTTCCTCCGACCAATCCCAAATTGGATCCGAAGAGTATGCATCATCTTCAGACATGTCCTCATCCGTTGGAGGCTCCTCATTATCTGAATCCTCATCTTCTTCATTCGCAACTTCCTCCTCTGCGATCTCGGCGGCGTCTATCGAAGTGATGTTATTTGTCCATTGATTTAGATCATAGTCATCGTCGTCACAAACCCATTGGATACCCTGATTAACCGGAGGTGGAACTTCAGTGTCCATTAACGTCTCCTGATATCGGATTTCCTCAAACACCGTCCTTGATGACCCCCCCCCCCCCCCCGTAAGCCTTTCTCTTTCCTCTCGCTCTCGGAAGATCCTTTGACAAATTTCTCTACAAATACCAACCCGCACCGGACAAATATCATGGTAGTTATGTGGTCCACCGCAGCTCATACAACGTGGCGTGTTCTCCTCCTGAAGCCGTTTTATCAGGCTAAAAGCATTCTCTATAATCTCCAAGCCTTGAGGTAATCGCGGATCATATCTACTCCATGTGGCCATTTCCTCCGCGAACTGACGGATATTTACGATGAAGCTTTGAAGATCGATGGTGGACATGGCGAAAAACACAAAACAAAACACAAAACAAAATAAATAAATAAAAATTAGACTCAAAAACTAACCTTAAACTCTAGACGCGGAAAAACCCTAAAAGACTCAAAATTTCCTAATCACGACCTAAGTTAATCTTGCTACTGCCAAGTGTCCCCGGCAACGGCGCCAAAAACTTGATGTGCTCGGAACGTACCTAAAAATGCTATTAAAACCTAGACCTAGACACACCTAAATTTTACCGAAAACCCTAAAACTGAACCGAACCCTAAGGCAAGTGTACCTGTCGGATTATAGTAAAGCTAAGGAAGACCGGATATCGAACCCTAGAGACACTCTATAGACAAAACTAACCTAGGACCTAAGAAATGGAAATGATGAGAATTTGAATTGGGTTTTGGATCTTAAGGATTAAATAAATTAACTAACTAACTGACTATCAACTAATAACCGAAAACAAAGAAACCTAGGAGGAAACTAGATTAGAGAAGCAGTACCACCTAGGCCTAGACCCCTAAATCATGCTAGTGACTTCTAACGGCTATGACAAAGATGATGGAATCAGGATCTTAACGACAACTCTAAGGACACCCTAGTGAACCCCAGACCATTTACCGGGTGTGACGCAATAGGAAACCCTTAGAATCGAATATGCTCACTGATTGGTCAGGTCACCTTCCGGCTTTTTCCTAACTGATAATTCTAGTGCTTGAACGATTGGTTCACCTTTCAAGTTCGTCCCAACCCACCTATCCTAACCACCTTCGACAGACTCTAGGGCACCTTAAGATAGACGAAGCCTCACTAAAGTTCTACAACTAACACGATTAGCAGGTTAACTAACGAACCTAGGGAATTTCCTTGTGGGATAATTTGATCCTAAACCGTCAACCAACCCGACTAATCATTATCCTTATCACCTTCCAGCTTGTCTAAGGATAGCAGTCCACAAAATTCACGCAAATAACTAATAACTGATTCTATGATTACTAAATAGCAAACATGTCAAATCGCAAACACACAGTCACACAATCATAACTACGCTACTCAAACTGGAAGACATCCACAAGCAGAGTAAGAATCAGTCACTAATCATAACCATAAATCATGTAGTCATATGCATTAATTCCAGAAAATTAGTGAACTTTAAAGAATAATCAATCCAAACATATTTTTGTCATAAACCGAAAGAAATCAAAAACACGAACTAGTCATCGATCGGCCTAGGCGGCACTAAGTGCTTAGCCTAGGACCATAATCCAGTCAAGATCAGCAACGCATACAGAAAATTGAAAGGAAAACATGATCTAAGGTCAAGTACAAAAGAAATCAAAGAGAAGATAGAAACCGGACACTTGATGAGAAACCGAATGCTTGATCTCTAGCCTTCAAATCAATCTCCTTATTGTTCCTCATCCTCAAAATCGCCTCTAAGAACCTCTCTGGACGGCAATCAGTCGAAAAGTCCCGAATGAAACCCTTAAAAATCGATTTTATAATGCGAAACCTCTTTTTGCGGGTTTTGGACCTCCAAGCGTATCGCTTGGAGGTGTGTCCTTCCTAGGCGATACGCCTACAGATCATGTCGCGACAATTTAGTCGGTCAAACCGACTTAAGCCCCGCGTTGACTCTTTCCTCTTCGCGCGTATCGCCTCCCATTCATTAGGTTCCAGGCGATACGCCTGGACCCTCTTGTTCAGCACTTCTTCATTTTTCTTCTTAACTTCTCTCATGGCCTCGGGACTTTATTAAAAACCTACAAAACTCATAAAAACATAAACAAGACCCCAAAGACACTAACTTAACTAAAAACACTTAAAACTAATGAAAACCGACTCAAATTCGACTAAATACGTAACAAAAGAATCAGGAAAACCGGATGTGTTTGCAACACATCACCTTGTAGGTATTGTTGTTGAAACAAAAAAAATCAAGATTTGGCCCATTGATCGGTGTATTCACTTGGCCCATTATCACAACGAGAAATTAATCTCTCTTTTCAATACTTCTAGTTTCCCATTTACATCCGGTATTGTATGCAGTTGACCCATCAATGAGTGTATTTTTGATAGAGTGTATTCATTTAAACTGCTAATATTTGAAAAAATAGATTATGTTGATCTTGAAGAAAATTTATGTACGGAGACAGAGAGCATCAGCATTCTCCCCTTAAAGGTCTCTTATTGGGCTTAGGAACAATGGGTTCGTTATTGGTGAAGCGGTGTTGAAGACGGATCAATAAAAGTCGCTAAACACAAGAAAACTTAGTCCGAGAATTAACATGTGTTTATCCCGTTTGCGTTTCATACATTTGGGTCCCTGGCCTCCGAGGCAGTGGGTTTCCTTAATAGACTTCAGCAGGTCGTGCACAGCAATTCCTCGACCCCTAAAAATCATAGCGTTGTTCATACTTCATAGCTTTGGACATTTTTTAAGTATTTTCTTTTTGGAACAACGGTGTATTTAAAAGTCTTGGCGATGAAGAAAAACTCTGGATATATGTCATCACTCAAGATATTCATGTGGATAGTAGTTTCCATTTGTATAAAATGAGGCCTTGGCTCCGCTCCCCGATACGTTATCCTCAATTACAAATGATCCCTCAAAAACATTGATGTCATTGTTGGATCCCGCTACACCAATACCAATGCATGCAATCTATGCTACCAATCATGTCTGGTAGACCATGTACTTGCTCATGCTGCTCATATAAATTTTAAAGATAATTCCAGGTTGGCTTTCGTAAATACTGTGTCCCATAGAGTTCATCGTTTTCTTTCAAATTAAATAACAAATATAATAACATCTAAAAAATATACGATAACGCTTAAATTAAATCCTTAAATAAATGTAGATATTATTTAATTAATAAATAATATATACCTCTAGTAAAATGCTCTAAAGTGTCTCTTGTCGTCTTTTCAATCATTTTTAAATACTCGTCATTGATGCCCTCGTGTTAACGTACGCGTAACGCCGATGTACACTTTTGAATAGAGTTGAATCCAAGCTATCCATTCGTCACATCTTTGTTGAAAGTAGGGATAATTTTCTTCCAAATCATGTGCTATACGTAAAAACATACGTTTACTCATCCGGAAACGAGTAGAGAGCATCTGAGGGTCGGGGTAGGTTGGATTTTCGACAAAAAATCGTTTATCAACCGAGTGCTTGCTACATCGTGATCGTGTTCAATTGGCGTTCTTTAAATGACTGGTCGCGGAACAGAAGTGGAAGACTCTTGTAGCATTTTTATCGCGGCCGAAAAACATCGTCTTCTTCGTCATCCTGAAAGTCATAAATATTGATGATGAGGAAGGAATGCCATTTTTTATAGACCGGAGATGATATAAGTGTAAATTTTTATAAATGAATGAGAGAAAGTAAGAAGTTATAGATAAAAAAAATAAAGGAGAATGAGTGTGTGTATATATAGATGAAATTGTAAAAATGAAAAAAAAAATTAAAAAATAAAGGGTGAAGAATGCCGTTGAACGGCTATAAATTCTTAGGATGTTTAAATTTTGAGTGTTATGTTCCTCATACTTTTAGAGAAATTTTAATCATAGCGCTCCTCAGACGATGTAAGGTGAGGGGCGCTATGAAATGCGAAAAAAGAACATAATCTTTGCTTCTTTGGTTCATTTATGCTATGCTTACGCTAAAAAAAGACTTTGATTCTTGTCTAATTTCATTAGGCTATGTGTAGTCATCAAGCCCCACCATGGGGCATTATACGCCATGTGGCGATGACATGGCATAGGGGGGTTATAACATCTCAAGTGTGTAACCATAAAGCCCCACTAATCATTACCTAATCATATTTATTTATTTTTTTAGTCAACTAAAATAAAATAAATTATAAAATTTTAAAACTTCAATTAAAATAAAAAGATACTAGTTAAACAAATAACATGACATAAAAAAAAACGACACATAACATAAAAAAAAAACGACACATAACATAAAAAAAAAAACAACCCTACTAGCCACTCATGTAACTCTTGGCGATTTCCTCCCTAAGTTTTATTGCGATCGTACGCGCAGGCTCATCATCCGGGAGTGGTTGTCGAAGCTCATGTAAATCTTGGTGCATTATACGGCGTTTGACTAACCCCGTTTGTTCTCGACGCAAACTCACCATCGTGTCTAGCTTTTCATTCATCTCCTCTTGAAGCTTGGTGATATTTGAGACGGTGGTGGCGGTGGAACGACTTGACGACGACGAAGCCCTTTGAGCCTTTGTGAAATCTCGACTAGGTGGTCGACGAGGCTCGAGGTGCACAAACTCAACATCCTCATTTAAATCAAAGGCACGAGCATCCGAATTCTCCCCATCCATTTCGTTTGTTGATTCGGTCCTAGACTTTTTCGAGCGACCCTTTATTTTATTCTTCAAATCAACTTGAGAAAGCCACTTTGGTGCATTTTTAACCACGTTCCAAACCGCGATGTAGTTAAACGCGGGACGACCGACCCCGTATTCGATTAGCGCTTGTGCTTGGACATCTTCGTTGTTTTGACCGCTTTGCCAACCCGATACCATACGGCTGTAAATGCTAGAAAAAATCTTGCATTTTTTGTTGATATCGGTCCATTTACCCGATATGGAGTCGGGTTGGCGGTATGGCTCATTGGCATTCATCAACTCATAAAACTTCTTTCTCGTCTCTCGCCAAAAAGTCGTCAAGTCTTGGTCGTTAGCTTCAACATTTAAAAAAAAAATAAATATATATATGATATCAACATTTAAAAAAATAATATAATACATATATATACATAAATAAAGATTTTAATAACTATTTTTACCAATGATCGGGTTTTCCGAGCAATCAAGCCAAGCTCTAGCTAGCGCCACCTCTTCTTCCTCCGTCCACGGTTGCACTTGTTTCTTCTCTCTCGGCGCCTCGGGTGCCTTCTTTTTGTGTGACCGTTTTTTCCTACCCGCATTTTGCTTCGGTTGGGTCTCGGGCACAACATCATCGTCAAGCGGTATGACGTCGTCTTCGGGAGAAGGTGTCGGTCGAGACGAGGGTGATGGTGACGGTCGAGACGTGGGTGATGGTGTAGGTCGAGGCGAGGGCGATTGAGAAGCTTGAAATGGATTGTTTTGTTGGAAGGTTTGTTGTTGAAATGAGTTTTGTTGTTGGAATGCTTGAAACGGAGAAAAAGAATGTTGAGCAAAGGGATTAAACCCCATGCCTTGCGGGAAGTTTGCTTGAAACGGTTGAAACGGGGGTTGCATTGGCGGTGATCCTAAATTCGCCATGTACGCGAACAACCCGTCATCATCGGGGTTACCGTTCGTACGACGGGGAGGTTGGAAAGGCGTGTTTGATGATGGCCCTCCTCCTTGCATTTTCTTAAAAAAATTTGGAAGAAATATAGTAGTAGAGAAGAGTGAAGAAGTGTAGTTAAAAAAAATGGGGGTACCACTCTATTTATACCAAAAAAATACAAAAAAAAAAAATGTATTAAATTGCCAACGGATATATTCCAACGGCTAATTTGAAAAGTCAAGGGGGGGGGAGAGGCGCCATGTAGGTAACGCCACACCCACACAAAACACAACATGGCGCCCCGGGGGGTGCCCAGGGGCGCTATGTGGGGCGCTATGTTGAGGGATTTGGGGCTATAACGCCCGATTACACATAGCCTTACAAGACAAACAATCACCTGCATTGCATTGCTGGTCCCACTTTGAAGTGGAAGAGGTTAATACTTAATAGCATTCACACTCCTTATAGTTTAGATGATTACCAAAATGACCTCATAAGTTCAACATTTTAATAAAAACGTAACTACAATAGAAACTCTATAAAGTAATATACTTGGAATCATCAAAATTTATTAATTAAAAAGTTATTAATTAATCGATAAATTAATAATTATTAATTTATATATTAATTAATGTTTTATTAATTTATAGTAAAATACTTAGTTTACAAACACATTTCAAGCTTTCACTTAATTATTGTATACAATGCATGTATATCAAATTAATGGCCCAATTTGAAGAAAAAAAACCTTTAATCTCTCACTTTATTATGCTTCTTGTGTTCAATGTATCACTTTATGAACATTAAAAATATTTTCTATATAAATACAAGATCAAAATAGGTTATCACAAACAAATCATACACACAACATGGCTTTCCATCTTAAAGGTGTGAAAAAAAACAACAACGACAGACGAGGTTTGAAGAGCATTACGCAAGCACAAAAAGGATAATCCAAGTCTCACTCAAAAGCAATTGAAGAATGGGTTCATGGTAACTATGGTTTGCAGGTGAGTCAAGCAACAATTGAGTCATATTCAAAGGGAATTTGATTTCAACAAAAGACAATTGAGTCATTTTTCAAGAAACCTTCATAAATCATTCATGTAATATGCTAGATATAAAGAATTATTAATTTATATTGTATATGGGGTCTAAAGAAATTATCAAAAATGTATTATCTTATAATTTTAGCGAATTATTAATTTAGCACCCTATCCCCAAGTCGGGACCGACAAAAAAATATTATCTTAGAGAGTTTATTAGATAATCGGGTATTAATTAATCGAGTTTCTACTGTAGTTCAAAAGGTTTACAACTTAAGGCCTCCATATTCTCTTTTAATTTTTAAACGATAAATTTACCTTACTTTTACTGTCCAAATATGTTTACAAGTAAACATATTTGCAAGCAAATATCATTACAAAAATATAACAATCAATTAGTCTATATATTTAAGGTAACTATATAAAATTTTCTATTTTAGATCTTCATAACCTTTTAACTATGTGAGTCTGTGAGATTAATAATGTTGATCAAATAACTATAACTGCGTTGGTTTGGCTTATTGCCATTTTCTTTGATTGAGATAAATTTTAATATTTATATTTTGTTACCGATTGTACTTGAATTATCATCATAAAAAAATGTTTAAACTTATGCAACACATGATACCGCATAGATGCCCTTTGATGACTCATTGTCATTTAATATCTTAATCCTAACGTTTTGAAAAGATTTTTAAGTATGTTTTATTTATTTCTCACTCAAATAGTACGGAATTTAAACTTCTCTTCTATGACTTGTTATGGAACTTCATTATCATAAATATGAATTTGAACATTGTGTATTCCCAAACTTTAGATAGTGTTTAGTATGTTTAAAAGGAGTTGCAATGAAATATGTTATTACGTCTTAATAAAAAAAAATAACATGTTTGTTAACACATTGAAATGAAACAGACAATTACATAGAGTAAATTGCACCAGAGGTCCCTGAGGTTTACACAAGTAACGAAAGAGGTCCCTAGAGTTTTAAAATTTTTTAAAAGGTCTCTAACGTTTGTATTAGTGTAACGAAAGAGGTTCATCCGTTAGTTAACCCCAGAGGTCCCTAGAGTTTTAAAATTATGGAAAAAGTCCCTAACGTTTGTATTAGTGTAAAGAAAGAGGTCCAACGTTAGGTAACCCCGTTTGTATTTAACGGGGTTAACTAACGGATGAACCTCTTTCGTTACACTAATACAAACGTTAGAGACCTTTTCAAAAAATTTAAAACTCTAGGGACCTCTTTAGTTACTTGTGTAAACCTCAGGGACCTCTTCCGTTACTTGTGTAAACCTCAGGGACCTCTAGTGTATTTTACTCAAATAAAAGTAAAGTTTTAAATGTAGATTGAAAATATTTTCTAAAAAGATTTTCTTGTTTGAAAATAAATAAAATAAAACAAGAAGATTTTAAATAACATCGACTAAAGAATTTAAATATTGCTCTTTGTTTAAAAATCAAAATATGAAAAATAAAAATTTAAGATCTTAAAATATTGATTTTTGTTTACAAAACATGACATGAAGATTAAAAATAGCATTGACTAAAAAATTTAAAATGTTTATTCTATTTAAAAAGATAATAGAAAAAAAGAACGTTGCCTAAATAAATTAAATGAACTGTTTAAAGAAATTTAAAAAAATAGCTATATATAATTATTGAAGTTTTAAACAGGGGCGATCTGCATTTAAATGTGAAAAAGTTTATTAAATAAATTTCTTAAAAATTTTTAAAAATTAATTTTAAAACATTTTCTCTAACTAGTATTTTATTTTTTTTATAAACACATTTAAAATTAATTATAAGCCATTTTTATAAAAAAAATATATATAACAAATTTTGTTATCTTCTTTAAAAAATGAGGTTTGTAGTTTTTTACAGGATAAATTGATATTTTATTGTGAATGCCAAAAAATTAACAAGGTGAATACTTTCTAAATAACAAATTATTTATTTAGCCAAAAAATGTTTAGTGTATTTACTGAAGAGTTAACAAAATGATGTGAAAAATAAAAATAAAAAGTAAATTACAACAGAGGTCCCCGAGGTTTACACAAGTAACGAAAGAGGTCCCTAGAGTTTTAAAATTATGGAAAGGTCCCTAATGTGTGTATTAGTGTAACGAAATAGGTCACTCCGTTAGTTAACCCCGTTTAATACAAACGGGGTTAACTAACAGAGGGACCTCTTTCGTTACAGTAATACAAACGTTAAGGACTTTTTCCATAATTTTAAAACTTTAGGGACCTCTTGTGTAATTTACTCTTCTAAATATTTTCATTCCTTAGAGGATGGTGTTTTTTTTTTGTTTTTGCAAGTAATGAATGAAAATTTTTATTGAATTAGTTTTTTTTCTTAAAATTTTTATTAAAACAAATAAATAAGAATAAAAAGTAAAAATAAAATAAAATACAAAAAAATGTAAAGTAAAGAAAATAAAAAAAAATAAAAAATATATAATAAATATAAGATAATAAAATGAAATGAAAAAATAATTAAAAAAAATAAAAAATAAAAAAACAAGTAAAATTAAAACATAAAAAGTAAAATATTTAATAAAAATTAAATTAATAATTTAAAAAGTAAAATTTTATATTAAAATATTAATATAAAAAGATGTATTATTTTGAATGAAAATGTTAGTAAAATTGCAATCCATTACTTTTTACTAACTATTAAACAACACAAATCAATGATTTATTTTATTTTCATATGGTAACCAAACATAACAAATGGTAAAAATCCATTCCGTTCCCTCGACTATTTCATTCTTTCATCCGTTTCATTCTCTCGTTCATTTCATTACCTCATACAAAACAGACCTAAAATTTTATAAATCAGAAAAAAGAAAAAAGTTAGGGTTTCAATTAGGGGTGTTCACGGTCCGGTTGGTCCGGGTTTAAGAATATTTTCGACCCAACCCGAAAGATATGGGTTCAAAAAATATGAACCCAAACCGAAGGGGTTGGGTCCGGTTTAGTGGATCAGAACAAACCGGATTAACCGGGTTGGGTTACGGGTTGAATGGGTTATCTTCATGGCCATTTAAGTTCGTGGGTTATTTAAATTCGTGGGCCATTTAAATGTTTAATGTGGTTAGTATATTGATGAATGAAAACATGCATTTTCAAAAACATGAATCCATTTCAAAATGAATAAATATACCACTTCCAAAAATGACGTATGTACAATTAGACTATTAGGGTTTTTAAATTAGTTAAACTAAAGATTAATATAAAATGTGTTATATACTATTTATAAAATTATGAATAGTTAAACTAAAGATTAATGGGTAGGTCCAGGTTGAAACCGCGTTTTGAATTTTTGATCTGCAACCCAGACCGTTGGACTCGGGTTTTAAATTTTTGACCCGCAACCCAAACCATTTATGAATATTCAAACCCAACCCGTATTTTCTGTCCGGTTTAAATGGGTTCGTCTGATTTTCCGGGTTTATGAACACCCTTAGTTTTAATAGTAGGAACTTCCAAATTTTTGTATTGACAACTCTTTTAAAGTTAATAATATATTTTCTTTATGTTTTTGTATGACGTTTTATACGTAAAGAATGCATTTATAGTTTAAATATATACTCTCAAATAAAAAAAGCTAGAAATTAAAATACACATATTTACTTATTATAGTAATAACAAGATATCGATCCATCCGCGCGTTACGGCGAATCACTTCCTATATGTTAGTTTTTTATGTTGTTTCGTTACGTGACATTTATATATTTTTATAAAAAATCGACAACAAAAGACGTCCAATTCACCATACAAAAGTTAATAAAACCTATAAAAAAAAGTTAAAACACAAATTAAGGTAAAAATACGTGACCGCCCGCCTACGTTACGGGGCGTGGATGGTTTCAGTTTTCATTATGGCTACCACATTCACTGAAAATGTCTTTAATCATCATATTCAATAAATGTAAATTTGCTAAGCACTTACAAAATGTGGTATTGATGTTTTGTAAGTGTCGTAAGGTAATTTAATATGTAAAAAACATGAAAGAGGCTCATAGTCATATAATAATACAGGGTAGGGTAGTAAGTATCCGCAATATCGTTGTTTTAAACTCCATTTTGTTCAATTGATTCAGGTACATGACCAGCAAGTACATTTGATTGTTGCTAACTTGATTACAGAATATACAATTATACAAGAAATAATACATGGGGTAGTGTAGTAAGTATCACATGCCATAAAAATAAGAAAAAAAACTATCTTATTATTACTTATATTTTACCGGAATTCAATATATTATCAACCCAATTTTATAATGTAAAACAGATCCGATCTCTATTTCAAACTCCATTCTAATCTTCATACAAAACCACCAGTTGAATCAAAGAGTTAATCCACCCCACGGCCTGCTCCGCGAAACCCCATCAAGATCCGTCTCTATCGATCTATATGCAGATTCGACAAATCTAATAACTCTTCCACGCCATTTGGGGAATTAGCTTATACCTGTAGCTCTGTTTTTTCTCGGGTATGAACATAAAGAGAGAAATAGGAAGCAGAGAGAGGGGCCATTTCCGGCGGTCTCCTACTCTGCGGTTTTACCCGACATCAAAACCAACAGCCACCACTTAACTTTTCCTTGTCTCCTCTAACCTTCGTTGTTACTCACCATCACAGGCAACCATATTGACCGTAGTTCCGGCATTATCGCCGCTTACATCTTTCTTTCTTCATTATATTTAAGGTAGGCGAAAAACACCATTCGGAAGTTAATATATAAGTTGCATGTTCGGAAATGTATGACGGTTGCATGTAGGGGCGGCTCAACCAATTTGGAGCCCCCAAGCGAAAAAAATTCCGGGTCCAGGGTCCTTTCGTTTATCCGAAAGTAATGTTCAAACTCTCCTCTTTTATCTGGGCTTGGGACCATAAATTGTAAACTATAACAGTTTAATTTGCAGATTAAAAAAAACCTTTAGTGATCACATATGATTGTTGTAAGCGAACAAATGTATTTAAACATAATTTATTTTTCTAGCCTTGTTTGATGTAAATTCATTGTTCTTTATCCATCGAACATGTTCTTGCATAATTAGACTGTAGTTTCAAAGTCAACAATGGTCATTTTCGTGTTTTTCCCTTGTTTTAAACTCCATCTTGTTCAATTGATTCAGGTACATGACCAGCAAGTACAAAAAATTCCGGGTCCAGGGTCCTTTCGTTTATCCGAAAGTAATGTTCAAACTCTCCTCTTTTATCTGGGCTTGGGACCATAAATTGTAAGCTATAACAGTTTAATTTGCAGATTAAAAAAAAACCTTTAGTGATCACATATGATTGTTGTAAGCGAACAAATGTATTTAAACATAATTTATTTTTCTAGCCTTGTTTGATGTAAATTCATTGTTCTTTATCCATCGAACATGTTCTTGCATAATTAGACCAAATTACAATCATCTTAATCATATCTAGAATGTTACCATTTCTTGATCTAGTTATTTATTCCTTCCACAAAATGCTAAAGTATTTTTCCAAGGGTCTTTACAACAACAATTATCCTTATAAGAATCTATTGAACCTTTAAAATCATAAAACCTAACCAAGGGTCTTTACAACAACAATTATCCTTATAAGCATCTTTTGAACCTTTAAAATCATAAAACCTAACCGGGCCTTTTTCTATAAGTATATCCCTTAAATTACTACTAACATTATTCCATTTACTTGGATCATTAATATTAATAGGTTCATCATCAACATTAACAGGTTCATCATCAGAAATATGCTTAACATTAACAAGTTCATCATCAAATATATGCTCATCAACATTAACATGTTCATCAACACTTTCAGAAACATTAATATTAATAGGTTCACTAGCAACATTAACAGGTTCACAAGCTTTACCAGATTCATCAAGAACATGTTCATTAACAGTCAAAGGTTCCTCGACAACATTAACAGTTTCCTAACATTAATTAACTTCTTTAATGGATGGTGCATTCTCTAGAATTGACCATCTTTGTGATTCATTAAAGCTTCTGCTTTTTTTTTTTGCTTCTTAGAATAACAAGATTCGTATTTGTGGTGTTAGTAGACATGGAAAATTAGGTTTTCTAAATAAATTATACACTTAATCAATAATAAGAAAGTAAGAATACCTAATCCTTGATGAATATGTGAATGAATGATGCAGTGTCTAATCTCGCTTTCTTACTTTCTGATTCGTATTTGCGTCCCTAGAATGATGAACTAAGCAGCCTCAATTACAGATTCTAGATTCCAAATCTGATTATCTGAATAACTCAGCCTCAAGCCCTCAATTGATTGTACTGTATGTAGAGTGTACCAAATCGGTATGTAGAGTGTACCAAATCGAAAATCCAGAAAACAAAAGATTAGAAAAACCAGAAAACAGACTTCGTTTTCGATGATTCAAGTTCAAGTGATCAATTGTAATTGTACAGGTGTAGATTCCGTACCCTTATACCCATGGTTGCCCGCTGAAAGTGATGATCGATTGATCCACCGTCGACGAACGAGACCCATTCACCTCCTCAAACGTTCGTTTTTATGCATTTAATCTCCTTCCCAATCAAGTTCTAGAACCTCCCATCGTGATTTCATCTTCCCAGACGGCTAGAAGCAGTCACGCAACTTCCCTGGCCTT
>JBCNJP010000027.1:46272720-46294788 GCA_039602395.1 Deinandra increscens subsp. villosa | reverse complement strand
CATCGCCGCCCCCTTTTTCATTTAATTTTCCCACGCACGCTGATGTTTAAAAGTGCATCTTTTATTGATTTATTCTCCTGGACTCCACGGTTTAAACCAAATTCACGTTTGGGCCGGCCTGATAAACGTTGTTCTGAGTCCAACACATTAAAATGGCCCAATATATATATGTATCTTACTTAGAAAATTGGGGGCCTTAGGATTTTGGGGACCCTAAGCCCTAGCTTGGGCTGCTTGGCTCATTGGGCCGCCCCTAGTTGCATGCCGGTTTTAGGTGTTGAGCCATGAGGACGGTTGCAATGGCAATGAAACAAAACGCTGGTGGAGAAGACCACCAAAGATGACGGCGACGCGCAAAGCACTGTTAATCTCCGATTGTAAATAGTATTTGAGAGAGAGGTAGAGAACACCTAGATGATGAGAAGACGTCGCATCTGCAACTTTCACCGGGATCGAAATCTTACCCCTCACTCTCTGTTCACCCAGATGATGAGAAGACAGCTCCGACGATGGAAAGAAAAATTGAAGACTTAGAGAAAGAGATCAGTGGTTATGGAGAGAGAGAGAGAGAGAGGGTGGCTCATGACTGAACTCATTTGTTCAGAGAGAGCATGTGTGTGAAAAGACTGAAGACACATAGCGAGACTTTCGTAGTTATGAGCTTATGAGCTGGAAGTAACTTATTCGTTGGATAAATGAGTTGTCACATATTCATTTGCTCCAATGAAGTACAGTAAACTACCTCACAGAGACTAAATGTAAATTGTTAATATATACAATTAATAAGGGATAATCAAACTACATAAAAAGCCATTTTTAAGTGTCTTCAAGAATCACTTGCTTAGAATTTCCTTCTTGTTATTCTTATAGGTGGGTTAGGTCAGTGTCAGCATATGTTACCGGCGGAGTATCATATTATCCTCAAATACTACCTTATGATCTTCCTATCTCCGATTGATGAGATATGCTCTGTTTTCGTAAAAGGTGTTTGGACTCTTTTGCGGAGCATGCCCCGAGGTTTAAGTACGACATGATTTGGTTAGGGATGCTCTCTTTAACAATCTCAAGCGTGTCGGGATTTTTGCTAAGAAAGAGACACCCGTGAATTTCCTGACTAGCACGTTGGAAGGAAGATCAACACCAAGACTAACTGTAATTTTTGTCTTTGGATGTATGGTGGGAAAACATGCATGTGTAGATCTAATGAGGGTTTCCCCTATCACGGCAGGTCAAGCTCCTTTGAAAGTTGTTTCATGCAAACATTGGCGTACCCACCTTAGCGGGTTGGGGTTCGTCCGCACCCCATGATTTTTTTTAGTAGTAGGATATGTACGATCCAATCCCGACCAACCCCCAATAAATTTTGATGCCGACCCCCATGAAATATTCAGACCTACCCAATGAAACTTTGATTAGACTGACACAAAGAAAACATAATCTAAAACTTTAAAGTCTTTTGCTATCGGTGTCGCCCCTCTTCCGAATTAGATATTAAAGAGCCTTAGGTCTATTGTTTAGGTAACTTTTTTTTAAGTTTTACTTTATTATTTGATAATTTGATTAATTACTAAATTTCTAGAATGTTAGAATGTTGGTTCTTTGCCAGTTTACCAGATTGTTGGTCATATATTTTATTAATTTTATATTAGTTTGTCGGTCAATTACTTGATTTGGAAATTAAATATTTTTGAGTTCGCCACTGCATGCAAAGTGGCCAAACACAAGATGGAGTGTCTTGACAACCAACACGTATTTATACAATTTGCATTTGAAAATTTTGGCTTCCTTGCACCTGATTCCGTTGAGCTACTTGACATGGTTCAACATGTCATTCACGGTAATATTATAAATGCCAAGATCTACACGTGTAGTTCTTAAACGATTTGATTTTGCTATACAAAAAGTTTTAGTTACACAATTTTTTATACGTGTGCCTTATATTTTCTTTTAAACTTTTAACTCATTAATTAATGAAAAAATACTTTATTATCATAAAAAAAATCAAACTAAAAAAGCTTAAAAAATATATATTGTTTTTTCTTTCTAGAATATTGTTTTCCTTAACGGTTATTTATACTTTTGATCTCCCACCTCTTCCTATCCCATTCTTCCGATTCTTTTTCTCTCTAAACATCTCACTCTCTCTCAACCATCATGGATCGTAAAACTTCCCTTGTTTTAGTCCTTATCGCCGTCGTCCTGGCAGCTGCCGGAGGTCAGGCTCCGGCTAATTCCCCGACCAAAGCTCCATCGCCAACAACCCCACCTCCCGTTACTTCACCTAAGGATACTACCACAGCGACATCAGCTCCGGCAATGAGCCCTGCTCCTGCTAAAACTCCGGTGATCTCTCCGGTTGCAGAGCCGGTGAGTTCCCCAATCACATCGGCTCTCCCTCCGACTGTTCCAGAACCGGTGAGCTCTCCGATCTCGTCTCCTCCGATGACTGCTCCGGCGCCGAGCAAGAAGACAACTAAACGAAAGAAGCACATTGTTTCTGCACCGGCACCTTCACCGGTGACGGCGGGATCAACGGCTCCTACCAATGCTCCGGGAACGAGCATCAATTCTCCTTCCCCCGGTCCGTCCGCTGACGCCACCGCCGACCAGGTAATCTATATATAGTAAATGTGATGTAAATGAATAATTCAATATGTACCATAATTCCAACTCTTACCTCAAAATCTTGTTTCTTTTTTGACTAGTTGTTTCTTATAGTTTTTATGATTGAAGCTTTTTTCCTATTTCTATTTTTGTTTTCAACATTATAACTTTATATTACTAAAAAATTATTTTATAATTCTTTTTCTTAAATATTCCTTGCTTGCTAAAGAGGAAATCTTAACCCTTAAATCTGATTTAAGTATAACAACTAAAAGGTTGGTTATCCAAAGTAAGAGTGTTTGAAAATACCCAAACCTGATTTATCCGACCCGATGTAACCTGAATAAGACCCTTAGAGTCGGGTTTAAAAGGGTCTGATAGTATTAATTGGATTAACCCGATAAATCCGAAATGTTATAAAGGTCGGGTTTTGGGTTGATTTTTTTTTTAAATATGGTCTCTGGTTAACCCGAATAATAAATAGCCCAATGTTTACAATTATGACTTTTCGGTTTGCGTCATTAGGCGTTTTGTTAAAAAAAAAATCTCAAAATTAATGGTTTTAAGGTGATGCTTGGGTAATCATTAGAAATCAACTTATTTGACTTATTAGTTTTTTAAAAAGCTAATAAGTTAAAAATATTATTTAAATTGAGAAAAACACTTTCTATAATAACTTTTGGAAAAAAGAGTAAAAAGAAGATTTTAAAAGTATAAAAAACTTGGCTTTTCAAAACTCTATTTGAATATTAGATAACAAAACTACCATACTACCTCACAATAACCTATGACCTACCTAATTAATATATAAGAATGTCTTTTTTGGTTATTTTACACATATAAGCTACTTTTTACACCATAAAATTTAAACTAAACATTAAAAAAAACTCATTTTCAAAAAATAATAAGACAATAAACACTTTTATCAAAAACTGCTTTTAAACTTAAATAAGCACTCCCAAACATACCCTAAATTGAGTGTCATGAGTAGAGAATTAATTTTTTTGTTGAAGACTTGAAGTTAACTTTTTTACATTTTAATTCATCTATGGTTTTAATACAAATTTTTTAAATAAGTAATCAATTAATTAAGATATCACTATCTCCCAATATTTGGTGAAGTGTATATCCCTTTACTATTCATTGTGAAGGTTAATGATTCAAATCCACATGACACAAAAATGTAGAATATTATAGAGGTGAGTCAAATGTTTTATCACACTGGGTATTTGTACGGTGGGTTTCTTCTGGGATGGATGTGCAACATAGAGGGTCATGGATACTCGCACGGACTGTGGTCGAACCGTGTTGTGGGTAATATCGTTTGCCATAACGAGACCCCGGATAATCGGATGTTTACAGTTAAATAAATAAATAAATAAGATCACTTAAATGTTGGGTACTACAAAGTCATTTGATGTGGTTTAGGTTACTTGATGTTAGAGAGTTGGAGGTAAGATATTTATTTTTCAAAAAGAACTCGACTAATCCGACTCTAATAACCCAAAACCCAATTGGGTTGACCCAATTGTCATCAAGTTATCGTGGTGTCCCCTTAAGGCAACATGACGATAAAACAATAATTTTCCAATTAAAAGGTTATGAATTTAAATTTTGTAAAGTACAAATTTGATTATTTAAATTGTTTAAAAAAATAGATATCCATTTGAACCCTCCTTGAATCTAAATCTGATCAATTTTGATGACTGTTTGTGTAGAATGGCTCACAGAAATTGAAGAGTATGAAGATGATGGTTGGAAGCTTGGTGTTGGGATTGGCTGTCGTCAGCTGGTTCTAGAGACTGTGTTTTCCTTCTTTTCAAGATTTAGAATACTATTAATTCTACCATATATATATTTCATGTTTCATATAGTTTGTTCTTTTTCTTTTTTTTTTCTTTTTTCTTATATTTTAAATCTATGGTGGTATATGGATGTAAGTTAAAATTGGAAGATGCTTGTTTTTTTTTTTCCGCTAGTTTACATAATTTCCTATATAAATAGAGCATAGTAATTTAAGATCACTACTACAAAGTCGTTTATTTGATGCGGTTAAGGAATGTGTTATAATAAAGCACTAAAATGGTTATAACATGTCTTTTTTTAATGGGATCTACATTAACACTGTCACATGTCAAATCATATTCAATTATTAATTTATTAAATTATCAATTAAGATTAATTATCAATTTTGTAAAACTAAGTTTTTATTTTTAAAAAATTAACAAACTTAATATAGATTTGATACATTTACTTAATAATTTGAGTCTTTTAAAAAAACTAATAAACAATTTGTCAAACATAACATATTTCTTTAATGTATTAAATTCTTAGATAATGTATAAATAATGTCATTTATAATTTTTAAATCTGCTAACCGTTTTTGTTTTTTGTTTATCTTTGGAAGGAGAGGAACGAGGTCATCTTCCATTCGAAGTAGCCCCGATTAGTAGAGTTATTTGTAATATTAAATGCTTGAGTAAGTTATGGTGTGATAATAGAGGTTGGAAAACGATTGATTGGCAAAAAATGTGTATGATGTAATGTGGTATGTGGCTCGGTCTAGCGTCTTGCTAGGCTCGGGCTTTCCTTTTGGTGTTTAATGATTTTTTGCTATTCAAAGAAAAATTAGACTCGTGTAAACACATCATATCTAGTATAGAAATTAAGTCCAGAAAATCAATTATGATTTTTAGACCTCAAGCGTCATGACTGAAGCATATAATTGTGTGTGCATATTTTATGGTTCGCTATTTGGCTCATGTGTTATGAATGTAAACGAAATAACATTAAACAAGAATAAAAACAAAATGAAGATGAAGTAACAGATACGTAAATACTAATGTATTAAACTAGAGATCATCCGCGCGTTACCGCGGAAATGTAAAAGCAAGATATTGGTTGTAAATGTAGGAGGTAAGTCGTAATATTTGGTTGTTAAATGGACTTAAAGAGTTTTGAACCGTTTAGACTTTCAGCTGTCAAAAGACGGAGGGAAAGAGAAATGTAAATGCTAAGAAACTACCACAATTTAGTGCACATCTACCCAATCTTGATGAAAAAAGTAGAAGCAACTAAAGAAGGGTGACCTTCTTTGCATCCCATAGTGATGTCGCACTAAGCGACTACCGTTCTAGAGTTGTACAACGAAGTGATTATGTACAGGCTTGCAAGTTGTGTGTAGGAGTGTGGACTAAAAAAGATAATTAACTTCACATTATACAAAGAGCTATGAAACATGAAGTCGATAAGTTAAATTTACAAACAAAACAGGAAGTCATAGTATAGTTATTTTATAAACATAATTCTTTTCAAGGGGAGGTGATGTTAGATGTGATCATTCATGATGTTGTTTATTGACTCTCTCTGCTGAAGGTGATATTGTGGCACGTGAATAAATGATTGGTGTTAGTAATGTAACAAAATAAAGTGCTCATCTAGTAATTAAGTACAGGGACAGTTGGCTTTGTGCAATACCGTAAAAATCTAAAGACATAGACACTCTTGTATTGGGTCATGTTTAGATGACATTTACAAATGTTGTGCACCTCCATCATTGCGATGGTAGAGATTCTCATCAACTTGGTTTTGAATATTTGATTTAAATTTTACTTGATTAAAAAATATAGATATAAAAATAGTAGGTGCAAAGTTGATTAAAAAGTTGGTTAATAAATAATAAGTGAAGATATATTAATTTCAAAAAATTTAATGAGGTGCTAATGTTTGTCGGTTGGAGATGAATGCATGAAAATTTTCAAACGGGCAACTAAGCATTTAAAAAAGGAAAACTGTTTGGGGAGAGTATCAAACCCGGGTGTTTGCAGTAGGAGTTAGGTGGGTCAACCAATTGAACCGTATAACTTTCTAGTGATATTTTCATTGAGTATATATTAATATCGAAAGAAAATATATGGTAATATTTTAATACACAAGTTGTCAAATGTATAATATAGGATATTAGACTAAGTGGCCTAAACAATTGTAGGAAGCCCACTGAATGAAGCTAGCAATGATTCTTAAGTCTCCCCCCCCTCCACCCCCCCCCCCTTCCCCAAAGTTCAGTAAATTATTTCTGGGTAATTTGTAGTTTCCACTACTGTTTATGTACATCATATATTGGTTTCTAGATTGTGACTCCGAATTACTAGATATATGCATAATGTGCATAGCTAATATAGTTTAGGCCCAAGGAAATAAACATGTGGTTAATTAAGTTCTCATGTCAACCTAGGATACAAAGATGTTGACATTTTTTTTGAGCTTAAGTTAAGAGTTTGTAAGTGCTATTGTTTGTAGCTGGAGTGAGGAAAATGTACTGATTTTTTAAGCAGCGGGAGCTGAATTATTATATGAATGCAAACAGTTGTACAATGGATTTATTTTTTTTCAAATAAATGAGGTATAACATATCAGCGTTATTAATAAAGATAGGAAGACAGAGTAAGAAGCCGTGCAATAACATGCGCAGAGAATGAACACCATTTTAATGTATCTCTTATATGAGGTCTAAAAATTGAAAAATGAGGCTTAGGTTTTTGTGTACCTGTATCTTAAAAAAGAGGTCTAGTGACACCAGTAATAGAACTTTGCCGGATTGATTCAGTTACTGGTTGGGGGTGTCTAAGGGGTTACTGAAGTAGAGGCAGAGAATGGGTTTGACTCGTTCGATGATGAAAGTCGTGATGCCCGCTTTCGTGTTCGGTTTGATCTTCAGAAAAAATATGAAGTATATCTTCCTGGTAGCGAGTAGAGTCTCGGGTAGTATCATTGGATCAGCGGCTGAAGCACCTGCAACTAAATCGAAACATGATTGGCCTACTGTAGAGGCTAGATTATGAGGCTTGTAATATTAAATTAGTTGGGCTGGGCTTAGAGGGTTTATTTAGATTAGTAGACTAGTTTGGTTGGGTTTACTATTGGGCTTGGGGTTTACCATTGGGTTTACTATTAGGGTTTAAGGTCCATTAGGGATCCTATATAAACCCCATGTGTTTACCATTGTAAGGGTTGGCGAGTTTATGATTGAGAGGAGTGCCAAGGAGGTGTTTATGATCGTAATCATAAACTAGAGAGAGAGTTCAAGTTTACGATTTCTTGTTTTGTACCCGACAAGGTTTCTTGTGTGCAAAGATCAAGTTTTTAGCGTTAAATCATCGTATTCTTCGTGTTTTCTTCTCTTCTCTATCTTGAATCAATCACCTACGAGGATTCCGCACTCGTTCGTGATATCAATATCGTGTTTTAGGAGATTTTCTGGACCTACAGTTGGTATCAGAGCCAAGAAACAAGTGTTTCGAGGTTCTCACGATATAGATTCAAGTGTTTTTCTGGGTTGGTGTTCGTGTTTTTGAAGATTCGAAGGTTTTTGGGTGATTACGATTTTCGGTTGCTGCTGATTCTTCGAATTTTCTGGGTTTTCGAGGTGTTCACGATTGGTTTCGGTTGAAGATTGGCTGTTTACGATTCCAAGATTGTATTTTTAGACGTTCACGACCCGGCGAAAGTTGTTTACGATTGTACTTGGTACTGTACTTGAGTTTACGATTTGTTCGAATCGTAAAGGGTGTTTACGAGTTGTTCGAATCGGAAACGGGTGTTTACGACTACGGAGTCGTAATCGGAAATCGCAATCGGGGTTTACGATTTTTATAAGGCGGTTTGGTGTTTACGAGTGCCACGTGTCATCGTGAATTGGGTTCTCGATCGTAATCAGGACTGTTGGATCGTAAACAGGTGTTTAGGATCGTAATCGGGACTGTTGATCGTAAACTGAGTTATTTGGACTTTTGACTTTAGATTTAGGTTCCCTAAGCTTTCGTAATGGATTCGGTTGAAGAAAAGAATATATTGGAGGACGATTATGCTGAGATATGCACCAATCCTACTTGTGCTCGATTAATTCCTGAACTTAGGGAAATCTGTAAAAATTTTCAGTCAGAATTGTTTGAGACAAAATGCGAAAAGAGCTCATTTAAGGGTAGATGGCAAAAGAACGAAGAGAAGGTTAAAGCTCAGAAATTAGATATAGCAAAATATAGGAACCTTGCAACTGAGAACGCCTATTTGTATGACAACGCTAAGTTAGAAATAGCTGAGCTAAGTAAGCAGATAGATGACCTGAAGCATAAGAACAATGAGATGCAGGTTAAGCTTGATATGAATCAAATGAGGAGCAAAAGAATGCTTGATGCTGGAAAGGAATTGTCACATGCTGTTGTGACTGGTCAAGTTGGGAAACACACACCTGGATTTGGATCAGAAAAGACTGATAAGGCCTTGGCTGCAAACAGCATTATTCCTCCACCAGTTCCCAGAGACATTATAGGAATACTTCTTAGTGAGGATCAAGTTGAACGAACCAAGTCAGATTATAAAGAAGCTGCTCCTCCTATTGATAGTGTCTTGGTTGGAACTACACCATTGACTCAAGAGGAAATAGACAACGAGGCAAACATGACATATGGTGAAGGGAGAATAGAGGACGTATCAAGAGATGATGCTGAGTGCCAGGAGTATAACAGATGTCATAATTCCAAGTCTGATGATGTTGGGGTAGAGTTGAAACCATACCCTAAAATTGAAACCCCATGCTTGAAAGTTGTTGACGAAGTAAAAAGGGAAAAGGTGATCTTGACGACACGGCCTGGGGGGAAGATCTTTATGACATCTGGATCTATGTTTGACCAAGAACCAGATGTTGGGTATGACTTACCATCCTTCTCCTCCAAGTTCAAGGGATTAACTGATGGAGTGGTCGGTGAAGCTAAAGTTGAGAAGCCAAAGATCACCATCAAGCATCCAAGTGTGAAGTCAACAACTGTGGTGAAGAATGAAAAACTCAAGGGAGTGGCTGTGTCTCCCATTTCTTCAGTTGGATCATGCAGTTGCTGTTGTAATTGCAAGGATGGTGCTTCAACGTCAAAGAATCAAGGAAGCACAAAGATAGTAAAGACAGGTTCGACACAGGCTTCGACGAACCAGCAGAAAGTCAAATCTGAAGCAGCAGTCAAAGCAACGAAGCAGACACAAGGCAAACCAGCTCCATATCAGCCACCAAAGTCAAATGGGTACACGTCTGACTTCTATCTAAAGAAGCAGACTTGCTTTAATTGTGGCACTGCTGGTCATATTGCTAGGAACTGTCTGTATTGCCCCTATGAACCCTACTTTCCAAAAAGTCAAAGGGTTTCATCTCAGGAGTCTGTAAAGTCTAAGCCGATGATGGTGCAGAAACCTAAGGCAATGAAGACTGTTACTCCTAAGGTTAAACCCTCTGATCAACATTGGGGCGCTGCCAAAGCTGAAAGAAAATCTATAAATCAAAACAACAGCTTTCCAAGTTACAAAAATTTTCAAAAACAGGTGAAGAAACCAGTTTCAAAACAACCAAAGCTTGAAAAACCCAAGGTAACTAGAACTGTTTTAAAAAATGATTCTAAAACGAAGAAGGTTGAAATTCCTAAAGTCACAACTCAAAAGGTGACTAAAACAAAAACTGTTTTGAAAAGTGAATCTAAAACGAAGAAGGTTGAAATACCTAAAGTCACAACTCCAAAAGTGACTAAAACAAATGTTAAATCACCTGGAATTTGGAAGCCAAAAGTCAAGGCAGCTACAACCGAATCATCACAACTTCCTGATTTTTCAAAAGGAATGTTTTTAAAAGAAGTTTCATTCATTGATTCCTCAGGTGTACCCAGAAAAACAATGGCCTGGGTACCACTGGCTAACTAATCTCTCACTCTGTGCAGGAACGATCAAGGAGGATTATCACTAACGTTTTTATTACTAATTTGTTTGTTGATAAGTGATTGTTCCAGGCACAGTTTAGGAGACGTATCTTCATGTCATGTCTAGTAATCTATAAATGGAAGGTATGTCTCATTGAGAGGTAAAAGGTAAAATTCAGCACGAAAGGTACTGTTCTTAACTTGGTTGTGTGAATGAAGCGGCAAAGGGTGTTTTGAGTCAAACCAAATTTCCTAAAATTTTCAATTGATTGATTAAGTGGTTGACTTCAAATGCAATGAAGTGTGCATGTCATGAAACCCTATTTTCTAAAAATTTTCAAATCAATACTTTGAAAGTTAGCTTGGCCAGATGTGTGTAAAGTCATTTAATTTGTTTGTGTGTTTGTGTGTTTTATTTTGTTAAAAAAAAAAAAAATGATGATGCTCACAAAATTGTGACATTAAAAATCAAAAAGCAAGGGGAAGAAATGTAAAGAAGATGAAAATGTTGACCCCTCAAAAATAGTGTGCTTTTCAATTTTTAATTGTTTCTTGTTTTTGAGAAGTTTAGGGGAAGTAAAATGAATGTTCGGGTTGGAGATGGCTGACACGCGTAAGGCGGAAGTGAAAGGCAAGCTCCACGGTGATATGCTCGGTAGGCTCGACCTAAACTTATGACCTCCAATGAAAGTGCAGTGAACTTAAAAGATATATATGTTTAGCTTCCCATCCTAGGTTGCATGGTTTAAAAGACTGAGTCCCGACAAAAACGGGTTGAGAGTGGTAATTATACCTAGTATTCACTCTCTCACACGCCATGTTTATGCTATCTTGACAACACCACAGAGCAAAAGAAAATGAAAAAGAAAGGAAAAAGAAAAAGAAAAGAAAAAGAAAATGAAAAAGAAAAGAGAATAAATAATCACTCAGTTGGTCTTCTTTGCGTGCTTAGCGGCCGACCTGATCACCAACTGATGGTTAATGAAATAAGTGGTAGTCATAACGGTGTTGCATGGTTCCTCAAGTTGGGGGTTTGTGAATCCTCAATAAACTCTGAGGTTGGGTAGGTTTTACTGTGTACACTTGGGTGTGGGGACAATTAAACATGACGGTAATATTGTACCATATTAAGCATGACGCATTCGGTTGGGATTAAACGGGTTTGAGTTTAAAGCGGACAAACATACCGGCAATCACCTGGACTAGTCAAGTAACTGAAGCTGAAAAGGGTTCCTCAGTCAGATTCATATGGTTTGATCCCTTGTAAACTTTCTCATGTTTTATATTGGTAAGTAGTTGTTTATTTTTATCTTTCGTGTGTGAGTTGTTAAGTTCTTTTTGGTGTGCTTTTGTCTTGGCCAGGTTAATTTGAGAAGTCAAAATGTGTTTTCATGGGTTTTGATGCATGACAGTATGCCCCCGACAGATCTTGCCAAATTTTTAGGGGAAGGAGTATGGGATAATAAGTATTATCCGAATGGAACTCGAGGATGATACTTATTATCTAAAGGAAAAGACTTCCTCCGACAGATCTTGCCAAATTTTTAGGGGAAGGAGGGAGGATAATAAGTATTATCCGAAGGGAACTCGAGGATGATACTTATTATCAAATGAAAAGACTTCCATAATACATAGTATCTGAAGGGAACTCAAAGATAATATGTATTATCTCAGGGGAAGTCCTTAGCTGAGGGGAAGTAATCAGCTAAGGGGAAGTCTTTAGAGGTCTTTGGGTTCAGGGGAAGTTTTATAGAAAACCCGTAATCTATATTAGGGTTTTTGGTTAAAATTATGTTAATTTGAATCAACTGAACAGATGATAATTACCTTCTAACCCAAAGACCAGTCATCAAATGTCTGTTGGTGTATATTTTTTCAAATGTGTGTCAGACAGGTTGATGATAGAAAGATGCCGCTGCTGCTCAAAGTTAAAGAACCAGCCGGACAAGACTTCTATCTGAATAAGCATGTGTTCAGGGGAAGTTGTTGGTGTCTTTACAAGTATCAAAAAATGTCAAAAGTTTTTCAAAGAAGATGTTCACATGTTTAGGGGAAGCAGAAGACTTCAAGTCTCGTTGAAGAAAGTGATGCAGAGAGCAGACAGAGATCATGAAGATCCAAGTTCAACAATCAAATTCTTCAAAGTTAGGGATTTTCAAAATTTCAACCCTCTAATTTATGAAGATTCAAGACAGTTACCGAAGATTCAGCTAGAACCAGTTCTTTCAAAAGAAGCAAGTCATTGAGAATCCTCCATCTCATTAACTTGTTCATTTCAAGAAGTTCGAGCTGTTGCTGATCAAGAGGAAGTCCCATGTGCCCATCATGAAACCCATTGAAGATTTCTGCGGAAAGAATCTTCATCAACATCTATGCCAGCCACTCAAGAAGAAGAAGTTCAAAGATCGAAGACATTTAATATCACAAGCCTAGGGGAAGATTGTAGAGGCTAGATTATGAGGCTTGTAATATTAAATAAGTTGGGCTGGGCTTAGAGGGTTTCATTAGATTAGTAGGCTAGTTTTATTTATGTTTAGGCTAGTTTACTATTAGATTGGGCATGGGCTTGAGTTTATGATTAGCCCATTAGGTTGTAAGAGGTGGTATAAATACCACCTCATGTTTATGATCAAGTAAGCTTTGATTTGAGTTTTGGTGTTCACGATTTCTTCATCCTTGGAGAGTTTACGATCAGATCTTCATAGCTTCGGATAGTAGACGATTCTCATTCAAGACTTCATCTTTTCTCTAGATCTAGTCTTCTATTCTACTATTCTTCTTGAATCAGTCTCTCACGAGGATTCCGCACTCGTGTTTGATTAGTATATCGTGTGTTTGGGAGATTTCCGGACCTACAGTTGGTATCAGAGCTGAAAAGGGTTCCTCAGTCAGATTCATACGGTTTGATCCCTTGTAAACTTTCTCATGTTTGGTTTTGGTAAGTATTTGTTTATTTTTATCTTTCTTGTGTGAGTTTTAAGTTCTTTGTATTTGTTTTCCGTCTTGGCCAGGTTGATTTGAGAAGTCAAAATGTGTTTTTCATGGGTTTTAATGCATGACCATATGCCCCCGGCAGATCTTGCCAAATTTTTAGGGGAAGGAGTATGGGATAATAAGTATTATCCGAAGGGAACTCGAGGATGATACTTATTATCTAATGGAAAAGATTTCCTCCGTCAGATCTTGACAAATTTTTAGGGGAAGGAGAGGGGATAATAAGTATTATCCGAAGGGAACTCGAGGATGATACTTATTATCTAATGAAAAGACTTCCATAATACATAGTATCTGAAGGGAACTCGAAGATAATATGTATTATCTCAGGGGAAGTCCTTAGCTGAGGGGAAGTAATCAGCTAAGGGGAAGTCTTTAGAGGTCTTTGGGTTCAGGGGAAGTTTTATAGAAAACCCGTAATCTATATTAGGGTTTTTGGTTAAAATTATGTTAATTTGAATCAACTGAACTGATGATAATTATCTCTAACCCAAAGACCAGTCATCAAATGTCTGGTGGAATATATTTTTTCAAATGTGTGTCAGACAGGTTGATGATAGAAAGATGTTGCTACTGCTCAAGATAAAGAACCAGCCGGACAAGACTTCCATCTGAATAAGCAACTGTTCAGGGGAAGTTGTTGGTTTCTTTACAAGCTTTACAAGTTTTTCAAAGAAAATGCTCACAAGTTTAGGGGAAGCTGATGATTTCAAGTCAATCTTTAATGAAGAAAATGATGCAGAGAGCAGTCAGAGATCATGAAGTTTGAAGATCAACAATCAAGTTCTTCACAGTTAGAGGCATTCAAAATTTTACCCTCTAATCTTTGGAGATTCAAGGCAGTTACCGAAGATTTAGCAAGAACCTGTTCTTTCAAGAGAAGAAAGTCAATGAGAGTCCTCCATTTCATTGATTGTTCATTTAAAGAAGTTCGAGCTGATGCTGATCAAGAGAAAGCCCCAAATGCCCGTCATGAAACCCATTGAAGATTTCTGCGGAAAGAATCTTCATCAACATCTATGCCAGCCAGTCAAGAAGAAGAACTTCAAACATTGAAGACATTTAATATCACAAGCCTAGGGGAAGATTGTAGAGGCTAGATTATGAGGCTTGTAATATTAAATTAGTTGGGCTGGGCTTAGAGGGTTTATTTAGATTAGTAGACTAGTTTGGTTGGGTTTACTATTGGGCTTGGGGTTTACCATTGGGTTTACTATTAGGGTTTAAGGTCCATTAGGGATCCTATATAAACCCCATGTGTTTACCATTGTAAGGGTTGGCGAGTTTATGATTGAGAGGAGTGCCAAGGAGGTGTTTATGATCGTAATCATAAACTAGAGAGAGAGTTCAAGTTTACGATTTCTTGTTTTGTACCCGACAAGGTTTCTTGTGTGCAAAGATCAAGTTTTTAGCGTTAAATCATCGTATTCTTCGTGTTTTCTTCTCTTCTCTATCTTGAATCAATCACCTACGAGGATTCCGCACTCGTTCGTGATATCAATATCGTGTTTTAGGAGATTTTCTGGACCTACACCTACAATTGATTGTGCGACTTCATCGTAAAGTATCACAGTTGCACTTGCGGTCTTGTCACCTATGGTTGTGGTAGGCACAAACCTGTAAACATGTGGATATAAATACACAGTGAAAATAGATCAGATACAACCAAGAATACAGAGGTGGGAGTAGGCAATACTGATATATATATATTTAAGAATCTTAGTCGACGAGAGCAGAAACTTTCTTTATCATATATACTGATGCGTAGTCATAACCTAAACATAGTGTTTGTTGACCAGTAAAGTCAAAATAATGGTGAAATAGAAGTTACTCACTGTACATGCTCTAATTAGATGCCGGCTCAATTTCGTAAAATGGGCAGTCAAGAAATTAATACAAATGGCCTGTGCATTTTAACATTCCTAGGTATCAAATCATCCTAAAATTTGTATTTGTTGACCAGAACAATTAATGATGTTATGAAAAAAAACAAACTTTTTGTTCGAAATTTAACACGGGCTGCAAGTGTGAGGTCGTTTTGAATCCGTAGTACAATAAAAAAAAACCCTGTTTGTAAACATAAATGGGTGTGCTAACATAAAGTTTGCATCAATATTAGAATGGAAAAGAACCCAATCAACAACTAACAATGTGTTTTCAGTTTGAAAAGAAAGTCAACAAAGCTGAGAAACAAAAATTGGTATAGAAAATCAATAAAAAAGCAAATGGCATAATTATAGTTATTTAAATACCCGTCATGGCACAAGGTGTTTGGCAAAAATAGGCACATGAAATCTTAATTGAGGGAATCAGGATCTTTGTATGAGATATTTATTATGTAGAGAGAGATTTTTTGTATATATAAAGTGACATTTGTATTATATTATAAGATATGTTTAAGAAGAATAGTCTGATAAAAAATCTCCGATCACCTATTAAATAAAAGTTTTTATTGTAACTACTTTATAGGCTTTAATACAAATGAGGTATCCGACAATAACATGGATTTGTATCATATACAATCATACAAATGCGAAAAATGTTCTAAATTCTGTTTGCATTGAGTTTATATATGTGGTGTTCAGTAGGACATGTAAATAATCTAAATCTTGCTTACCAATATGTAACAGAATCATGAGAGATAACTAATAATCTACAAGCAATAAATAATATATGGGTTTTGAACTTACATGTATCGGCAGTTGTCAGCAAGTCCATGAGACACGCAGAAGTATTTATCATTGGAAGGGGAAACCTTCTCTTTGCAAGAAACTATGTTGCAATATCTTTTGAACCATGGAAGACCAGGTATAAATTCAATTATTCTGGCATCGCACATGTAAATTTGGCCCTATTATAGATCGCGTAAAACGAAAATTCAAACTTATAAACAGTTGAAAGTATACTAAAACAAAGGCAGTAATCAAAGTACCATCGACTATTGGCGATCAAGTTCTAGAAGAGACGATAAGCATTTCTTTTCAATTGAAGTTGAGGAAGAGGGAACATTATGAGTAAGGATGGACCTTCGAATATTGAACTGATTCCTATTGAAATTAAGATTAAATTAGTAATTATAAAATAAGAAAGTGTTGTCAAGATAAAAGGCTGAAGACACTAAGAGAGTAAGCAAAAACAAACTATAAATACTTGAGAAAAAAGGATGTCGCGTAAAAGTAAAGATCATATCTTAAACTACGCAGAAGATAACCTAACCCTTAAATTAGGTCAAAGGACAGACTAACAACTTACGCGTAGTATATAAGAACTAAAAAAGAGTGTTGTATCTAAACATGTAGGAATACATACATATGGTGGGAGCAATCTCATAAATCTGAATAGATTCAGTCAACGTTCTGACATACAAAAAAAGTTAAAGTAAACAAATATGAGAGACTATGGAGACAAATGAAATCAGATGTTTTGAAAATTTTCTACCAATAAGTGAATAAGTTGTTATTTACAAAATGCAGTCAGTGAATGTTTAAGCACTAAAGAATGAATATGGGAAACACAACAACCTGATGTACGTCTTAAAGCATCAACATGTTACTATCAACGGAATTTGATGATCTTTCAATCACAAATTTTTTTAATCGAAAACATGGGGAGTCAAGAAACAGGCAGATGTGCAAAAAGTAGAAGAACTAAAAAAAAGTCAAGGAGACAGAAAACAGTTAGGTTAATAAATTTTAGAGATAATAGCTATTTAACGTGAAAGATGAAAATAATCCGAGTATGGAGTTACCATAACAGCTATAACATAACTACCTAACTTTTAGATTAAAAAAAATATGACTTCCCAAGAAATTGGGTAATTCTGTGTATCTAACATTCTATGTTACCATATTAGTCATAACATAAATACAGTAAGTAAAGTTTTTGAAATAAAGTAGTACAGCAACAAAACTCTGCAAGTTATGATAGTACAGCAACAAAACTCTGCAAGTTATGATTACCTGTTCTTCATAGACATATAACACTTCCCACTATTTCAACATGTATTGCAGCCTTTATATTTTTATAGTACAATAAAAGCTCTTAGAAATCTATTAGGCTATCATATTTTAATTTAGTAAATGGGATAACATTCAAAAAAAGATCTATCCCTCAACCGAGATGCTACTTAAAAAGATTATGTTCTAGGTAAAATAGAGGATTTGGGAAAATAGTTTCAAGGAGTTGTCTATGACTAATATAGATAAAAAGTTTGAGAGAAAAGTACATACGTGTAAAGAATGCAGATACTTAGACTGCAAATCTGTTAAATTGGCATCAATCTTTTGATGTAAGGTTCTTTACTAAATTTCTCTAATCTGAATTCAATAATCCTGTATATCCTTCAATTTGAAAGCAAAACCGGAACCTTAACACCAAAGTCTTATCCAATCTTTTATCCACCATTAAAAAAAGAAATTGTTAAAAAATAAAACCTATTAGTGGCTTAAATCCTAGAGGGGGGGGGGGGGGGAGAAAACGTCAATAAAATCACAATATATCCACCATTGATCGAATGCAATTTTGTACAGTAAATGTAAAAACCTAAAGATATTTTGATATACCGATAAACGAAGAGCAGTCCTAAGAAATCTTTATGAATGGATTAAGGAAACTGAAGAGCTAGGCATACATATTCAGCCAAAAAAACACTTTGAAAAGAGAAATTTTAGAGAAACGGAAAAAAATAAGGGTTCACATGTTAAAACCGGGCGAGCCTATCAACAGCGAAACCTCCACAAAATTTGTCGATAAACATGTATGTTTTAACTGATTTTGTTACATAATCTAGGACTAACATCTTAGAAAACCATAAAAACACAGAAAGAGGCTGATAAACAGGCATATAACAATGAATATTCATATAAAGCCACAAATTAGGGCACATACCTGAAGGAATAATGTTGCTGACTGTAGACAACCGCAGTAAAGATAAACACAAGAAACAAAGATTATTCAACAAAAAGAAAGGAAAAGGTAGCAGTGATGTTCGATTGAGAAGATGAAGTTCCGAGAGCTCACCTGTGATTTGAAGAAAGAAAGGAGAAAATCTAGAAGAGCATCTATAAGAAAATATTGAATATCGATAATGGAAGCTGTAAAAGGCACGAAAGAAATGGCATGTGTATCACCTTTATGCTGTGAAGGCTGATTTGGATGCCACGTATAGATGTAGGATTACCAAAACTTTTTACGCCGTCCGAAGATATATATTATTTAAAAGAAATGTGAATCGGGCACGAGAACATAGGCGAAGTTTAGGATTATATATATATATATACAATTAAAACTAAGAAAAATCAAAATAAGAGAAGAAAAAAAAAACAAAAAAGTAACTATATAATGACTACGAAAGAAAAAGAAATTAAAAAATAGAAATGAAAAGGATAATTGGAAATGAGATATGTAAGATATAAATTTGGTATCTAAAGATTTACCACATGTTTTTTTTACTACATCACATAGCTAATTTATGAACTTAATTGTTTCATAAGTATATACGTGGTTAAAAAATAATATAAAACATATAAAAATGTTAAAAATTTCGATCAATTGGGACCATGAGGCTAGACCTTGAGCAATCACCCACCTCACCCCTTTTATAGGCCGGCCCTGAGCCCTCCTTAAACGTGTAGGATAAAGTTCTCTTAAAGTATCGTACAATAACATTAGTTGTGAAGTGTTATCACACTTAACAGTATATCTCGGATTATAGTTTTCAATTTCACTCAATTACTAATTAGACTTATTATTTACATGACTTCCTATACAAAATGCCCGTCGCAACAATTTTTTATCGGCGAACACATAAACTCTACTGTACACGTAAAATTTACTCCTTAAATCATCACACATGCATTGCATCTGATCTGAACCTACAATCATATGATTGAGAAGTATATCACTTTACCACCAAAATGCTATGTATACATACGTAAAAAATAAACAATATGCATATCACAACATTTCTATTTACTCTTGCATTCTTTACCGGTCTTTCAATATATATCCCTACAAGTTATCATCACCCCTTTTTTCACAATCTACCACTTTGTTTATATTGTAAAGTAGATAAACCTTTCATAATTATGAATTGCATATTTGCATTATTTTTAGTAATGATAGAAATTAGTAACACGTTAAATGAATATTACATACAAATAATCATATGAATTGCATATTTGCATTATTTTAATTAATAATGTTATAGGGAAAAAAAAAACCGTTCAAATATCAGAAGATCAGAAACCTTATACATATAACGTCACATTGGATGCCATGGGTCAATCTTACCAAGATGGACATCAAACCACAAGATCTAAGAACATAAGCACAAAGCATGATTAATATGTAAATCTTCCATATTAAACCTAAACATTTTTTTATTCTCGACAAAGTAAACTTCAAGATCAATGAAGTATCAAGTCATGACATACATGATTGAAGAATGAGATACGGAAGATATATCATATATGATACATTGATACAAAATTACTTGTAAATGTTTATAAAGTATATATTCTTGGTCCGTTACTAATTCACAATGCCCAACTCTAGTAGGAGTGGGCCGGCCCAAATCCCAAGTTGATGAAATGGGTTAGTCGCAACTCGCAATATGGCAAGCAAGTCGGTTTCCGGATTGTGAGATTGTTTGTTTGGGAAACAAGTTGGTTTTCTAACATTGTTGATTTGTATTAGGACACTAATAAGATAAATTGTGCACCAAGTTTGTTTAGGCCTGTATATAGATGCAAGAAAGGTTTTCTATGTAGACAAATCAATAAAGTTTTTTTAAGTGAGTTTTTCTAAATTTGTTTTGTGTTCATCGTAGATATCAATTCCATCTTTGAATTGGTATCAGAGCGGTAAGGTCATGAGATATTCATAGTGCCGTAAAGTCGGTCGAACTCGTCTCCATCATCATGCCATGCTCAAGAACAACCGGTGGTCAAGATCTTCGAAGGAATCCCTTGACAAGTTTCGTCCAAGGAGAAGCGAAACCGATCATAAGTAATAAGGAGGATCAGTAATTTCTAGTGTTACTGACGTCACAGTGAACAGGTTCGCAGCTAAAGAAAACACTGTAACGTTCTCTTCTCCGATGTTAACAACGACAAACTACAACGTAAGGGTGGTACGAACCAAAGACGTATTTCGTGCCGATGGTGTTGTACAAGTCCTTGAAGTTGAACCAACACTAGCAGATCGAAAAAAGGATGGCATGGTGACAATTCTACTCCTTTGATTGATCTCAGAAGAACTTGTCTTGCAAGTTTAGCAACTCGACACCGCAAATTTTTCGAATGCTTTGAAGACCCAGTTCATAGGTTTTGAGCGGGTAAGGGAAGCAAGGAAGGAAACCCCATAAGCCGAGTTTGAATCTCTACATATGTATAAAGGAGAAACATTAGATGACTTTCCCTCTAAGATTTCTGAACTTGTTTCAAAAGCAGCAAGCTTTGAGGCTGAGTTCGAAGAAAAGAAGCTTGTTCGAAAACTGTTAAGTTAGACACTTCGTAAGTTGCTTCCATTAGTAGCAACGATCGAACAATTTACAGATCTGGGGACCATGGCCTTTCAATAAATAAATGGAAGACTCAAGGTCCTTGAAGAACGCATCACGATACCGGGGAGTTCAAATGAAAATAACAAACTTTAGTATGCTAGTTCGAATAACTCTAATCACGCATATGATAAAGAGAAGGGAAAAACATGTTAATCCGGTGGAGGAAACCAAGAAGATTAAAAAAATCACGAGAGTTGGTCACAAGGAAATTTAAACAAGGGTAAAGGCAAGGATAGATCCAAATTTCAATGCAACATGTGCGATAAGTTCGGGCACTTCTCTTTCGTGTGTCCGAACGGAAGAAGAAAAATCAAGAAACTCACATAACGGAAGCAAATGACGCTAATCCGGCACTTTACATGGCCTTCATGCAACATCAAATTAGTCTTTCTCAACGAAGGCAAAGTCCTGCGAAGCCGGTATGAGACCGAGTTAACGGACGAGACCCAATTTTACTTTGATAATGGTGCACGCAATCACATGACGGGTAACCCTAATTATTTTTTTTAATTGAATAAATCGGTTAGCGGGATAGTACGGTTTGAGGATGGGTCATTGATTGAAATAATGGATAAATGATCCATATTATTTGAAGGGAAAACAAATGAACAAAAGTTGTTATTCGATGTTTATTTTGTTCCGGACCTTAGTAATAATATAATAAGTCTCAAACAACTAGATGAAAGTGGGTGTGATATAAGAGTGAAAGGAGCGTTTTTGACATTATATGATAATAATAATAATAATAATAATAATAAGTTTCTCATGAAAGTAAAACGGTCCAAAAGTTGGTTATACAAAGTTCAACTCACAGCAGGTACACCGGTTTGTCTGCACAACAAACTTGATGAAGAATTATGGCTATGGCATGTCTGGATTGAGCATCTTAACTTTGGTGTTATGAAGAGGATGAGTTCAAAAGACATGGTTACCGTATCACCAAGCATCACACTCAACTACCAATTATACGAATCGTACCTAATTGGAAAGAAAACTTGTCAAAGTTTCCTAGCAAAAGCAATATATTAAGCTGTTAGAACTTAATTATGTTGGCAACACAAACTATTTATCCTTTTGGTGTTTATTTGTAATTTTACTTTGGTTTGTACTTAACTTTGATTATGTACCTTGTTATCTTTGATTATGTTTATGAATGATGTTCTTGACTAAGTG
>JBCNJP010000027.1:46227018-46272220 GCA_039602395.1 Deinandra increscens subsp. villosa | reverse complement strand
CTAAATTTTGCACCCGCGCTTAATGAATTTAGCGGTGTTTCGACTATTTAGAAATCGGGATGTTACAAATCTACCCCCCTTAAAGAGGTTTCGTCCCCGAAACGCATTTCATGTCTTGTTACACAATGACACGTCCCGTGCTAACCACCCAAAGCATATGCACATACGAACATGTAAAGATATAGGTCTTCTATATCGCCATCTCTAATGACCTTTGCTACGGATCTTCATATGTCCGTATCTTACGATCGCCCTATGGACTTCTCTACGTCCCGCATAATCCTAGGATTTTTACCAATCGTGTTTGAGTTGTTGCATTTATCAACTCCGGGTTATTCACCATATAACATTTCTAACATTTCGTTTTTTTTTTTTTTTTTACTTGCCCCGTAGGACAAACCCAACATGATAACTCTACTGTTATCTATTACTTTACCCACTTGACTCGCTCTAGAATTTTAATGATTCCAGCTTGACGGGTCGTTCACGATCAAGGTTCTAATGACCAATGCCAAAACCTCATAAATTAAAGTCAAAATTTCAATTATTTTCCCTCTCCATAAGAGGTTCATACATTAATGTAATAACATCCATACCTCAATGTCATCACAGTCTGCATATGTAGTCCTCGTGCTCATTGTACTCGGATGATAATTCTAGCCAGGATCTCATCCTACATCTTTCCTGCTAGTTGTTTATTTGCACAGTTTAACTGCACCTACACATATTAAACAACGTAACAATATTTTCAAGTGTTTAGAATGTCACTTGCCATTAGCATTTTCCATTCGACGATACAATACATTTTGATCGGATGATTCCTACGACTCTATAGCCGTTTATACCATTCCATAACCTTTTTTTTTTTTTTTTTTAGGATTACCCTGTTCCATGTGATACAATTTAATGTGTTAGCATTGACTTATTCTTGGCTCATATACTAGCATTGCAATGCATCGCATTAACTAGGATTCCTTTGAATCATTTACACGTTCAAACACACGCTTTAATTAAGCCATAACTCCTACGAGTCGTTTAGCTATTTCATATCAATATGACATTTAGCATGACCTTATCGTCCTTGCCCATCACTATTGGCATGATCCATATGAACTACTTATCGTTCGATTACATATTAATCTAAGGTTATGGTTCCTACGAACCATTTATTATTCATTTGACATGTTGACACCTTTACAAAATTTTGTGTATCCATGGTTCCTTTGAACCATTTAGCTAGACAATATACAAGCGATCAATATTATGATCCCGAAGGTTCACTTCTAAACACTTAAACATATTGATACGACCTTTAGCAGCCACTAACAAGTCACAGTACATTTAGCACCTATATAGATGGTTCTCACGAACCATTACACGTTCATATCAGATTTCAATATGTATTAGAAGATTCTGAGGATACGTACTTACATAGCAAATCCTCTGTGCATTTTCGGGGAACAGACGCTTCTAGTGTCCTCCCTTCTTTCACGATCAATTACGCTTTTGGTTTTCACCCAAGAAGTTGGGTCGATCACCCACCTAACATCTGTTCGTCATTAAAGACGTATATAGTAACCAATATATTTTTCAGCATTAGGGGTTTTCCATGTGTTTAATCAAGTGCTCTTTACCTTTTGTTAATCAACAAATAGTTTCATAAGGTTACGGGTTTCTAGCATGTGCAATACATCGTTTCCCTTTATCCCACATTTCCATTTCAAAAATTTAATCAATTCTAGACTTGGGTTTTATCCCAAGTCACTTTAAAAATCAATCACATTATATAAATTCGATATCTTTTAACCATCTATGATATCGCATATTAAACGTAATGTAACCGTTCCAACGGTTTTATTGATTAATAGCATGTAACCATTTCAACTCATTAGTTCCATGGTTATTAGTTAATCCTTCCTTATAACAATTTCATATAAGGCTCAATCCTTACACATGTGAAGGTGTTCCAATGTAATCTTAATTCAATTTAATGGCTTCACGACCCTCCCTTGGGTCATTCTCCACCAATTACCCCATTCATTATATTGGTTTCACGGCTCCTAAAGAGTCGTTCTTCACCAATTTCCATACACACATTTCAATTTCAATTTATGACCTCATGGGTCCAACCTCTTCCTTATAACTCGATTTAGACACATGTGCATGCATTATCGTTTATCAAAATGTAATCCAGGTTGGGTAGTCCCACCTGGTTGTACCTTAGAGCTTGCCCATTTATGCATTTGAAAGCATACGGGTCATTCACTATCCTTCCACTTGCTCGGAGGCAATTCTCCTACAAAAATCAAGGTGTCAAAATAGACCACATTTAGAGCTTTCCTTACCTCAATCAAGGTTACTCCTCATTAACATCATCATTTACACGTTTCAAGATACAACATTGCCAAATTAAATATCACAATGCTATCTTGTTACCTTTACATATACTATGCGAGATACAACATTGCACAATTACTTGTCACCATATTATCTCGTTACACTTTCAATTTTTATTCAAGATACAACATTGCACAATGGACTTGTCACAATGCTATCTTGTTACATTTACAGATACTATTCGAGATACAACATTGCACAATTACTTGTCACCATGTTATCTCGTTACACTTTCAATTTTTATTCAAGATACAACATTGCACAATGGACTTGTCACCATATTATCTCGTTACACTTTCAATTTTTATTCAAGATACAACATTGCACAATGGACTTGTCACAATGCTATCTTGTTACATTTACAGATACTATTCGAGATACAACATTGCACAATTACTTGTCACCATGTTATCTCGTTACACTTTCAATTTTTATTCAAGATACAACATTGCACAATGGACTTGTCACAATGCTATCTTGTTACATTTACAGATACTATTCGAGATACAACATTGCACAATTACTTGTCACAATGTTACCTCGTTACGCATTCAATTTGGTATTCAAGATGTTACACTACACTTTAACTCGTTACAATGTCATCTTATTATAAAATAATCTCACGGATTTATACGAGGTCTTTTACCTTAGCATTAACCCATTTCTATCTGCCCCTAACATTTACAAAATTCACGGTTCTAGCGCTTACAATCTTCCGTGCTATTCACATTTTTTTAGCATTATATCAAACATTACACCATTTGATAATTACATATGTTTAAACATTTGTTCATACACTAGCTACTCACAACTATGCCACAATATGCAAACTTTTACTCACCTGGATTCCCGATCAAGCTTGAACCGAACACTTTTCCCGTACCTCGAGCTCGGAGTTTGAGTTCAAGCACCTTTCGCGTACTTGAATCCCTCAAACCACGGCTCTGATACCAACTTGTAACACCCGAGTTTCACTTTTAAGAAAATAACGTTTACATGTTAGCTTGAAATTTGGTCCCAGAAACTTTTCAAAATGTTACAGTGTTTAAACATACATATAACGAAAGGTATGGTTTTTAAGTTTCCAACGCGGATATTCATATGGGGTTAACACTATCACCATTTTAAAATAAAGTTCATGACGAAACATCCTTCAAGCGTTCGGTTCTTGATCAACTCGGAGAATCCATCTATATCTTACGTTTACCTGCATTTGTACCACTAACCCGTTAGTGTTTAATGCGTTAGAACCGATATACAAGCATTACAATACGAGAAAGAGGCTAAAAACGACACTTTTTAAACCTGTCCACCGTAAGCTACGCCGCCACCGTAGCTTACGGTGGCTCCAGGAGCCTTACGGTGGCCAAAAACTGGCCTACGGTGGGTTTTCATGCTGAAGCCAGCGTAAGCTACGGTGGCCAGAGTAAGCTACGGTGGCTTCAGGTCAAATTCTCCATTTTGCTACTAGATTTCCCAAGTTTTCATTTGGGTCTTTTCCCATTATGTCTCCAACCTCCAAGGCAACTTGCACACCTATCATTAAGCAAAATTACCATAGATAATGTGGTTCATACGAGCAAGCTACTTACCGGGTTCGTTTCGTATTTCCAACCCATTTGACCCATTAAGCTTTACCCAACACTTTCACTTACTCAAAGTTGTTCCAATTGCACTTAAACCTGGGCCATCACACATTTTTACATACATGTTCCTACTGCAAGCTATGAGCATTGTATAAGCCATGTTGAGTTGTCAAGTGGTGTCACTCCTAAATGATGTGAAGGTTGCATACGTGAACGATAAGACACCATTGATAACTACTTGGGGGTTCCTACAACCCCATTCAAGATCAATGCCCATGACATGTTTTTGCAACCTTATGCAAGCCTTTGGCTCACCATGGCTCCTATGAGTCATTTAGTAAGCACAAGTATGCATTTTATTGCCAAGATTACTATTGAATCATAAGTACCTATATTCATTAAAATTTCCAATACTATAACGTGTAGGATTACGTTACAAGACAATTCATACAATTTCACAATTATTATAGTTCATATAAACCATTAAGCTAACGACTAAAACTTAGCTCGTCATATTGATTCATAAAATCCACTTAGCATCCAAATAACAATTTATACCATGATTATGGCTTTCTATATACTATTTAGCACCCATGTATCCTTACCGTACAAGGTTCAACATTATGCATATAAGATGTCATAGTGTAACCTTGTTTAGGCTCATCACCAATTACCTAGAGTTCAACTCTACTTAACATATTTCATATCTTTCCAACTTGAACAAGTTTAACGCTTTACTTGTCAAGTTGCATCGCATAACATTATAACATTAACGGGTAATATAATACATGTGTAACATAACATAGATGTTACCTCGTGAGCTTTATCCATAAGTACCGGTTTCCGTTTGAGTTGCCTCCGCTTGCTTGCCTAAAGTGGACTCAATTCCCTGTTTGGTTCGTGAGACAACATAATCATCAATATATATATGTATATATATATATATATATATATATATCACATTTTCCACATTCTAGTACATGAATCATTTAGTTATATAAATCTAACGATTCACATCTCACGACATTAATTCACTAAATATCTTAGGGTGGTACTTGCTGTCCAGCCCTTGTTCAAGCCACCATATGACCCTTTTAACAGCTGAATCGACCCAACATGTTCAAACGTAAAACATAGTAGACTCATAGAGCTTTCCAAGCATATAAAATACACATTTTTCCGAGTTACGGTTGATTTTATACTATTTTTCTAAAAACAGGACAGCAACCATATTTTTTCCCAAACAGCATGCTGGAAAATTAAGTGGCCATATTAACGGGTCATTTTGACCCATTATTACTCAGATTCAGTTTCAAGCATTCAAACACGAAACATAGTATTCACAACAAGCTTTTCGACCGTGTATCATACATTCTAAACGGACATACGAGTGATCTTATACATCACTTTCAAAGCAGTCCTACAACTAGATTTTCATCTCTTTCTCTTGGGTTAAACCATTACATTTAACACATTTTTACCATCATAATATTTCACAACTTAAGCTTGTTCTTAGCGCGTGATACCAATTAGTGCATAACTTCTACATTTAAACATGAATTCAAGCATTTCATCTAAGTTAGGCATTTTGTCGAGCACCTTACATGCATAACTCAAAACAAGCATATTTCACCCAATTGGTTTATGTTTCATACCCAATTATTGCATATTATGCGATAACCCGATTTCACGCGTCACATATGTCGGTTTAGTTAACAATGAAATCACAAACACTCATTAATTTAGCACTTTGCAACCAAAGCCCAATTCTAAACTCCCAAGAGTCTAATTTTCGTCATTTGGGTTTAGGCACCCACAACATGACATTCTAAATCACGAATCCGAGCATGCATGCTTCTAAATAATCATATAAACACTATATAACACATTAGACTCATAATCACAGCCTTACTTATCATAATTTTCCATGGATTTTCGAGATTTAGGCAAGCATTAAGTTGGGGTTTACTTACTTGACAAGTTCTATTAGCTAGATGATGCTCAAGACACATGGATTCTTGATCTCTAGTCTAAAATCGCAGCTCCATCCTCATCATCATGGATTTCGATTTTTAGGGCAAGAACAAGGGGGTTTTGGGGGTCTGCCATCGTGAATCACGATTTCAGCCCCATCCCTTTTGTTTTTGTTTTAATCCATTAACTCATTTACATATCCAACCCCTCATGTTCAGATTTTTAACAAAACTAGGTACAACTCTTGTATTTACATGTTTCCACCCCCACTTATATGTAAATACCTGGTAGGTACCAAAGGTTAGGTGCACTTCTAAATTTTGCACCCGCGCTTAATGAATTTAGCGGTGTTTCGACTATTTAGAAATCGGGATGTCAAGAGAGCCTTTGTGTGTGTGTTCTTGGTGTATTTTGTGTGTGTTCTTGAGCTTTAGAGATCTATGGGGTAAAATCAACCAAAATTGATCATCACACTTTGTTAGGACCGATTTTCACATCAAGAATCCCGATCTTGAGCAAGAACAATGTTCGGATTCGAAAACTCAAAACAAATGAAGAAGATGATGATGATGAATCATGAATAATCATAAACAAGAAAGATGAAGAACATATCGAATGATTTCATTAATCGAATGATTACAATCAAGAAATCATGAAGAACACACAATCTCTCTCTAGAAAATCCATGACTCACTCTCTCTCTAGAATGGAAATCTCACACTCTACAAGAAATTCATCATCTCCCCATTCGGAGACTCCTTTACTTGTAATTGGCACCCTCACTATATATAGTGAGGGTGACTAACAACAGAAATACATAACTGAATAAACGAAATTACAAGTAAAGTAAATAACATAAATTGATAATTAAATCAAAGCTGATTAAATTAATCCGAAGCTTGACTCGCTCGAACCGATCTTCCGTTGACTTTTACGTTGACCGTTGACCCGAACGGATGACTTTTCCGGAAAACGGTCTTCGGTCCAAACTTGCAAGCCTCGAGCATCACAACCCGCGTCTCTGAATCAATTCACATGGATTCTTCAGTCGAATGCTTCGGTAAACAGATTTGATGGCGTCAGTCACATAGATTTTAAGTTCCAACATAAGCCACCTCCATCTTGGAGCTAATACATGGTGATTTGTGACCTGATATCACCTCGTACCAAGTTTGTTTAGGCCTATATATAGATACCAAGTATGACAAATCAATAAAGGTTCTTGGAGTCAGTTTTTCTAAATTTGTTTTGTGTTCATCGTTAATACTTAATATCAATTCCATCATTGATGTATTTGTTGGAAAAATGTGTGTGAATGAAATGTTAATCTCAAAGACTTTTTGTTCAAGTTTGGAAAATGTGATATAAGCTATCCCACATTGGTGTGGGAACAAAAGTAAATACCGAACCAAACCGAACCTTTACTTCCGGTTTGGTTTCGGTTTGTTTCAGGGTTTAGGATATTTAAGCTTTCAATATAAGTTTGGAATATAAAATTTAAATTAAAGGAAAATTCGAAATCAACTTTATCAAATGTGGGAATGAGAATATGAGCTAGTCTACTATACTTGTCATTTCTAATTTGTTAACACAAAATCCACCTCTAAATAGAACATGTAACCTCCAAAACATGATGTAAATACTAGATTTCATAATATAAACAATAGTATATTAGATTTCCAGGATGAAAACGTGTCTAAATTTATATATATATATATATAATATATATATATATATATATATATATATATATATATGGGTTAGGATCCTGCGAAAACACATTTTTTGTGAGAACTGCGAAAACACATATTAAAACTCACGTAACTTTTTCATACGTTAACGATTTTTCATAAAATTTGCGCCAAAAGTCTTAAAATTACGTTATCTTTAAATCTGGAGCAAAATATTAAAAAAAAATAGAACGTTTTTTTCCCGTGTGATGCACATGTGCAACATATAATTAAAAAAAGTTATAAAATGCTATTTTTTTCTTTAAGTCTAAAGATAACACAACTATAAGATTTAGGGTGCAATTTCTTTTTAAACTATTAATGTATATCACCTGTATGAGCGTTTTTTTTGTATGATGCACATGTGCATCATTCAATAAAAACGCAAAAAAATGATGAAAATATATGACATATGGTGCGACTAAGAAAAAAAAATATTAACTCATACTAAAAGTATGAGTTTTTTTTTGTGATGCACATGTGCACCACACAAAAAAATATTTAAAATAAATAAAAAAAGCGTTAAGTTTTTAAAACTTTTATAGGATTAAAGATAATATAATTTTAAGACTTTTGGTGCAAAATTTTTTAAAAAATATTAACGTATGAAAAAGTTATGTAGGTTTTAAGATTTGTTTACGCAGTTCTCACAAAAAAGGGTCTTTTCGCAGGATCCTTCCCCTATATATATATATATATATATATATATATATATAATATATATATATATATATATAGTCAAAGGTTCGTTGTAGACCCCTTAAACGCTGAAATCCAAAATCTCATTACAAAAGCCAAGTCAATGTAATATATATATAGGGAGAAGATCATTTAAGAACTAATTTGATTTGAGAACTAAAAAGAACTAATTAGAGTCACAAGTTTATTTACATGTATCCCCCCTCCCATGAATTGTAGTGGTCCCCCTGAAATTTGTGGTTGAGATTTAGTTCTCAAAAGAAAAAGTTCTCATTTATTTGAACCTAACCCTATGTGAAATGCTCTGAACCACTAGATCAAGAGATCTAATGGTGAAAAAGGGTGTCTACATGTCTACACTTATGAGGGTGTCTACAATGAACTTTTTACTATATATATATATATATATATATATATATATATATATATATATATATAGGGTGTGGAACTATTAATAACCCTTGCTTGGAGCAATAACCAAATAACACATTTAAACCACCAAAATTATGACAAGTGTCTCTCTCCCTCCTTTTTCAGAAAGGGTATTTTAGTCATTTAACTCAACCAATAAAGTGTCACCTTCATTTTAAAACGGCTATAACTTTTTTATCCGATATCGGTTTTTTATAAAAAAAATACCGTTGGACTCGTCGCATTTTTATCTTTAATTCAGATGTGGTCCTGACATTTTTTGACACTTTTTTCCAAACGTCCGTACTAACATGTAATGTTACAAAAAGTAGCACTGATGCATGTTTTGGGTAGCACCGGTGCCTTTTTTTCTGTAGCATTGATGTTAATAAGGACGTTTGAAAAAAAAACTTCGAAAAAAGTCAGGACCACATCCGAATTAAAGATAAAAAAGCGATGAGTCCAATGGTATAATTGTTATAAAAAAACAACTCTGGATAAAAAAATTATAAGCGTTTTAAAAATGAGGGGGTAGTTTTTTATTTTGGGTAAAATACCCTTATACCCTTTCTGTTAAAAAAAAAAAAAAAAAAGAGAGTGTCACATGTCACTAATCCATAGCACCTGTTTTTTATCAAGTCACTAAGATGTGGTTATTTGGTTAATCCTCTAAGAAAGGGTTAATAATTGTTCCCTTCCCTATATATATATATATATATATATATATATATATATATATATATAGTCAAAGGTTAATTGTAGACCCCTTAAAACTTATGGCTTTTGAATTTAAAACTCATGGCTTTTGAATTAAAACTCATGGCTTTTTAATTTTGTATTCTTTTTTATATTGTCATAATTTATATCTTTATATTTTATTTTAGGGTTTAATTCTAATATTTTTAGTTTTTTCTTTATTTTTTATTTTTCTTAATTTGAAATTAAAATTTTCAGTGAGTTTTATTGAACGTCGATTTTTAAAGTTGCAATGAGTTTTAAAAACAATAAGTTTTAAACACAAGAGTGAGTTTTAAACTTAAGAATGAGTTTTAAACTTAATAATGAGTTTTATAATTTGTAGTGAGTTTTATAATTTTCAATGAGTTATATAGAACATAAGTTGTACTGATTTTTAGAACTCAGCAATGAGTTTTATAATTTTTAGTGAGTTTTATATAACAATATAACTTTTTTTTAACAACAATTATATTTCAACGTCTCCAACAACTTTCTAGGTTTTCTTCTTTATTTTAAAAAACTCATCGCATAAAAAATCAAACTTAACTGCAATGAGTTTTATAATTTGTAATGAGTTTTATAGAACAATATAGAGATCTACGGGTCTACACTTTTTAAGGGGTCTACAATGAACCTCACCCTATATATATATATATATATATATATATATATATATATATATATATATATATATATATATATAGGGAGATGATCATTTGAGAACCAATTGGGTTTGAGAAATTTTAAGAACCATTCTGAGCCACAAGTTATATATAAGGAAATCCCTTAAGAATTTGAATGCTTCTCCCCTGAAAATTAGTGACTCAGAATTGTTCTCAAAGAAAAAGTTCTCATTTAAACCTAACATATATATATATATATATATATATATATATATATATATATATATTATTTACTATATATACATGGTCCGGTCCGGTTTTTTACGACCGGTTTTTCATATAAACCGTAAACCAAACCGTTCACAATGTTTTAAAATTTTTTAAACCAACCGACCATTCGTAAAGATAAAAAACCAACCACGAAACCGAACCGATGACCGATTTGGACGGTTTCGCAGTTTGAAACCGAACCATGAACACCCCTAATAATTACACGAATTTTGGGCAGAAAGAAAACACACATAATATCATATACACACATATCGCTCTCTGCTCTGCTGTTGCAATTGATCCATCGTTGCTGCTTCTTTCCGATCGTGTTTCAGGCAAGTATCTCGTCCGGCAGTACACACTGTTAGAACCGGTGTACCCTGGGAACAGACGACGAATTTGTTTAAGGGAGTTGTGTCAAACACAAGCCCGGTTCCTTTCGTTTTTGTTCCCATGTTCATCTGTATTGCAGGGTCTGATCCTGTTGCTGTTTGTGATCGTATTACTGTGGTGTTTATGCTTAGCATTTATCACTGTTGAATTTTCATTCATTACTTTTATTTTGTATTGTAATTGATCGAACGATTGTTCGAATCGTTACTGAATTTCTAACAGTATTAACATTTCCAAATGAATCATTCTATGTTTTTAGCCACTCATCTCATAATCTTGAATGGCTATTTGGCTCGAACCCGACTATTAAGGCCTTAAGGGTTAGATTATCTTCAGTGGCGAACCTTGGGTGGAGAGGTGATTGAGGCCGGAAGTCATGAGGTCAAAAAAGATGAGGCAGACTAAGTATATAATTTTTTTCAGACTGAATGTGTATGAATTTACACTAGAAAACGAAAATACGAATGGGACCCGGGTCCGGTCTAACCCATGCTAAGCTTACCCCCTGATTATCTTACTTGATTCAGATACATTCTTATGCTTAAAAATGGTTCAAAATCATTGGCATTGAGTTGGTTGAAATTAAATTTACCCTTTATTTTGATTTACAGTCATGAATGTCAGGTTTTACACTTGCTTAAAATCTTCCATGCATTCACACATCGGTGAAAATAAGTAGGTTTTTAGCTTGGTTTTGGTATGTGACTTTTATGCGTTATTGTTAACGATGCTAATATTTAGCATTTCTTTTAATAATAACAAGTTGGTGACTCGCTCTCGCTTCGCGGCGGACCATCCATTTACCTGTTATATTTAAGTCAAAAAGTCGGAAACTTTAAAAAGTACTAAAAAAACTAAATTAGAAAACTTAAAGGGGTATAAAACATAAATGTCTAAAAGTTTCGTGTTAAAAGTGTAAAAATATAAAAATCATGCCAAAAAAGAAAGTAAAGCAATAAAATTTTTAATGTGGTCAAAGTATAAAACTATAAAAAGTCGTGGCCAATGTCGAAAACTCTAAAAGTCTAATAAAAACGAAAGTATAAAAAGTTAAAGGGTATAAAAACGTAAACGCTTAAAAGTCTCGTGGTAAAAGTATAAAACTATAAAAGTATCCAAAAAAGCGAAAGTAGAAAAGTTTAGGGTTATTAATGTAAAAGTCTAATAAAACTACAAAAAAGTCGTGGTTAAAGTCGAAAACTCTAAAAGTATACTAAAAACGAAAGTAGAAAACCGGAAAATGTGAAAGTTCCATTGCCAAAATAAAAGACCACAAAACTTTGAAAAGAAAAGTTTATAAGTTAGAGAGTAGAAAACGTAAAAGTATGATTAATGTGAAAACGAAAGTAGAAAAACGTATAATTGTGAAAGTTTCGTGGCCAAAGTAGAAGACCCCAAAACTTAAAATAAAAAAAGAACTTTAAAAAAAAGTTTATAAGTTAGAGAGTAGAATTCGTAAAAGTATGAATTATATGTGAAAACGAAAGTAGTAAACGTAAAAGTATGAAACATATATGGCTAAACTATGAAAACCTAATCTAAAGTTTACTATTCCGTTTTTTTTTAAATGTAAAAGTCTAAGGGTAAAAAGTGTCAAGTATCAAACTCTTGTGACAAATGTATGAAACTTGATAAGCCCACTATGTCTTTCAAATTCTCAATATTATATATATAATAGGACTTTTCACGTAAATTCTCGACAGTTATAGCAATGAGAAAATATGAGCAGAGAAACTTTAAGAATAAGTTATTACTACAAACTCATTGTTGTTGAGTACTTGTTTCTATGCCATTACTATTAAATTTTCTATTAGTGTTATTTTTTATGAATTAATGATAATTTTCTTATTTGACTAATAAAGATGATTGATCCGATTCAAATCTCAAATGGGTCATGTTATGATTCTATGCAAGTGGAATATGTCCATGCTCGAGTGGGAAACATTTAAACGGTTAATGCTCATGGCACGAGTAGGGACAATATTCCCTGTCAGAGTCTAGCATGGAAAGTGGATGACTTCTTCTAGGGCCTTACGTCGTCACCAGTCAGGTGGTGAAACGTTAATTCTCTTGACAAGTCTATAAATAGTAAGGTTTCAGGAAATTTCTTCTCACTAAGCTCTTAGACCATCTCTCTCTGAACACACACACACTATATATATACCTCCGATCAGACTCTGGTTCTCATGCCGAAATGTTGTTATAGGGATTATTCACTCTCTGTGATATCTTAACGTGCTGTTACTTGTACATGTTTGATCTATCATTCGATTTACAGTGTTTCATGATGGAGTATGGTTTAAAAGCATTGGTTAGATGAAGGAACCAATCAGAAGTTGCATCATCTCGATACCAATTAGATTTAATTTCTACATATAATGATTAATAGTATTAGTTTGACACAATTAGGTTTTATACAAACTAAATTTCACCATCTTCATCTATTAAGTTGATAAGTACCAAATATTCAGAAACTAAATAATCAATTCAAAATATTAAATAAATAAATAATCAAACCTAAACCTAGGTATCTCAATTTAAACAAACCAATTAATCTCATGGACTAATAAGTAATATGGTCGTAAAATATTTCGGCTACTAACTTGGGCCCAGCATGCAGCCCAAAAAACAACCGCAAAAACCCGCCTTTCTTGGTCCACAATTGCAGCCTTAACTTGGCTGCATAAATGCATATAAGGGAAGGAAAAACTTGATGAATATGGAGAAATGGGTTCTATAGCGGCTTTTTTATATCCTATTTCATTCTTAAATTTTAAGAAAATATAAGAAATATGTATTTTGTCTTTTATATTAGTAACTTTATTTTTAAACTGTATTCTTAAATTTTAAGCGATAAATATAAGGGATTTGTAAATATACCAATCTATTATTCACATATGGGTGTATTTAAGGCTAAAAAATGTATTGTAGAGTGTTTTCTTAAAAATCTTTAAATTTTATGAATAAATGTGTTTTTTTTTATAAATTATAAAGATAAAGAACTTGCTATGATTGGTTTAAGTTCAAAATATGACATCTCAATAAGTTAAAGTGGGTCCCTGTTGATGTAATAAAAGTTCACCATGGGATGGTTATTTTCTAAGGTTTATTGGATTTTTTAATCTAAGTTATTACCAATTGTCCAATATTAATCCCAATTTCAAAAATTTCACACATTAATCATAATTATTAAGGTGTTAGAATTAACTGGACCTCAGTTAAGTTGTCCTTAACCCCGCTAGTTGTTGCTGATGTGACGCTTACATGGCATCATATGTGGCATCTTTTAACCAAGTTGCTTTTTAATATGTTTTTTTTAAGGGGGGGGGGGGGGGGACTACTTTTGTAATTTTGCTAAACACCAGAGAGTTTAGGTAGAAAAGGGGGTTCTTCCCGTTCACCGATGACGCTGTTTTGTGGTGACAAGCGTCGGTCGGCCACGGTGACGGTTTGGCAGCAGCACGATAGCATCACGACCTTCACACTCAAATCTCTCCATCTTCTTCCTCTCTATTTCTGAGTTCGATTCCAGAGTTAACATAATAGAACGGCGGCAAAAGTTGCGGTGGCTGCTAGGGTTCTGCCATGACCACCGGCGGCTCCACGGAAAGGGAACGAATTTTAACTACATCTTGTTCCCCTTCTTTTTCTGGTGCCAAATCCGATACCCTAGTGGAATCGACGACCATAAAGAGAGAGTTAGAGAGAGAAGAGAGAGAGAGAGAGAGATAGATAGATAGAGAGAGAGAAGCGTTAAAGAGAGAGAGAGAGAGAGGGGAGAGAGATATGGGTCTCATCTTACACCGGTGACAAATTCCGGGGAGAAGTTGTGGAGGCTGCTTCTAGTGGTGGTGGCAGGTGGACGGTGGTGGTTGTAAGGTGGTGGGGTGTCTCAAGGTTCTACCAATGTAGAAGATGGCGTGTGAAGAAGATGATATATTGGGTTGGTATTTTAGAACCCTTGTGTTCAGAGAAATTACAAAAACAACCCTCAATTTTTAATACTTTGTCCATGTGTTTAAAAAATTATAAAAACAGTCACCCATCTTTAAGAATCTGATTAAAAAAATGCCACATAGGATGTCATGTCAGAATGGGACTAACGGGGTTAAGAAAAACTTAACGGGCGTCCAATAAAATCCAACACCAATGTGTGAATTTAAAAAATTAGGATTAATATTAACCAATGGGTAATAACTTAGATTAATAAAGATAAAGAGAGAGTTAGAGAGAGAAAGAGAGAGATAGATAGATAGAGAGAGAGAAGCGTTAAAGAGAGAGAGAGGGGAGAGAGATATGGGTCTCATCTTGCATCGGCGACAAATTCCGGGGAGAAGTTGTGGAGGCTGCTTCTAGTAGTGGTGGCAGGTGGACGGTGGTGGTTGTAAGGTGGTGGGGTGTCTCAAGGTTCTACCAATGTAGAAGATGGCGTGTGAAGAAGATGATATATTGGGTTGGTATTTTAGAACCCTTGTGTTCAGAGAAATTACAAAAACAACCCTCAATTTTTAATACTTTGTCCATGTGTTTAAAATAGGAAAAATTGCATCAAATAATCCCAAGTTTACACCGTTTGCAAATAATAATCCCACATTTCGAAATTGCAAATGGCAGTCCCATTTTGTCAATATTTTGCATATAACAGTCCCTCCGTTAAAAAAAATTAACTCCGTCAAATCTTGCTGACGTGTAATCCGATGTGTAATTTCTTTTTTTTTTCTTTTTGAACCCTAATATCAGACGTGTCACTGACCGTTTACTCCACCCCTTTTAAAACCCTAAATCGTCAAATTGGGGAAAAAATCCCAACTTAAAATCTGAATCTCCTTTCCCAATCCTCTTCCAGTACTAAGCTTCCTCCAAAATTCACTCGAATTTGATTAACCTCATGAGTTCGTCATCGTCAACCTCAAACACAGTAAGAAGAAGACCACGGCTTATAAAGGTTGGTTTGGATGGAAATGTGTATTGCACACATGAATTACTCGCTGTTCTACGCACATCAGGTGTTGGAACAAGAAGGCCAGGCCGGAAATTTTATGGATGCTGTATGTGGCCGGTAAATACCCAAATTTTAAATTCCTTTGTTCGTGAATTGAAATTTACAGGTTAAAATTTTTGGATTTTGGTGATGTTGATTATCTGAAGGATGAAGGATGCGGTTATTTCTTGTGGAGGGATGATGTTGAGCATGTTCTGGTACAAGCACAAGCTGATTTGAGGGATGAATTTAACTTGAAAATCACTGATTTTGAAGACGAGAGGCTGACCTTGTTGCAAGAAATCAAGACTTTGAAGATGAAGCTTGAAAAGAGAAATACAATTATGTATTTTATCTTGAGTGTCTTTCTTATGGTTGTAATAGCAGTTTTTGTTTTGTCAAATATGTAAGTCTAAGTTAGTGAAGCTTTTGTAATGACAATGTCTTGAACCAATGTCTTTAAAAAGCACCCATCAAGGCAAAGCAGTTTCCTACATCCTGCTAGGAACCCTCTTCTGACACCATCAAAACAAACAAACAACCTATGAAAAACATCAGTGTTCCCATCTACCCTTAGGTATGCTGGTGTAACAGTATCAAGTGTGAAAATGGATGTGGGATTTTCTTTCCTTAAAGCTGCCAAATAGGAACCAATTCTGCATCTGAGTCCTCATAACTGCTGTACCCACCTACAGTTTCACCAAGATTCTCAGCTACAGGAACAAACCCAGATCCAACATCATCTTCATTATCCGAAAATGTGATGAACTTAGCAAAGTAAATCTGCTCTTGCTTCTGATCTTCTTGAGTAACATTGTTTATAGCAGCAGCAGATTGTTTCCACTCCTCATCATCTGAATCTGATTCAGATCCCAATACAACATCCCTGTTCACCACCTCAGGTTCTTCATTAACTGACTGATCTGAACCAGATCCAGAGTCATGACCAGATCCAACATCATCTTCATTATTAGCCATAACAGATTGGGCCACATGTGATTAGGCTACAGGTGACTGGGCTACAGGGGATAGGGCCTCTGGTGATTGGGCTACAGGTGATTGGGCTACAGGGGATAGGGCCTCTGGTGATTGGGCCTTAGGTAATCGGGCTACAGGGGATAGGTCCTCTGGTGCAGAACATAATATATCAGGCATTGAAGCTTCACCAACACATGAATATAAATCTAAAATACCATTAAACTCACCTACTATGAAAAGCATATCAGCAACATCCTTCTCATTACTCAATCGGTATAGGTAGTCTTCAACTTTCATGTCCGGATGGCGCCAATAAATGTAAATTTCATCTTTTTCTTTGAATGAATAGCGATCGGTCTTAAAGACAATATCCCGTAGCTCCAATAATGACATTTTATCATATTCAATCTCAAACAGCTTCGCTTCACTACCATCGTACTTGGTTGGGTTCTGTATGATTTTTCCACCGTAATGGAGGTTTACGAATATGAATCCGCTCATTTGAACAACAATGTGGATGATGAAAGGTGCAATTTACTGATTTTGGTTGAGATTCAGGGTTGTCGTAATCGGAATTTTGGAGAACTAGGGTTTTAGGGTAACAAATTGTGTTGAAGATTAGGGGTAAAAGGTGGAGTAAACTGACACGTCTGATATTAGGGTTCAAAAAGAAAAAAAGAAATTACACATCGGATTACACGTCAGCAAGATTTGACGGAGTTAATTTTTTTTAACGGAGGGACTGTTATATGCAAAATATTGACAAAATGGGACTGCCATTTGCAATTTCGAAATGTGGGATTATTATTTGCAAACGGTGTAAACTTGGGATTATTTGATGCAATTTTTCCTTTAAAATATTATAAAAACAGTCCCCCATCTTTAAAAATCTGATTAAAAAAACGCCACATAGGATGTCATGTCAGAATGGGACTAACGGGGTTAAGAAAATCTTAACGGGCATCCAATAAAATCCAACACCAATGTGTGAATTTTAAAAATTAGGATTAATATTAACCAATGGGTAATAACTTGGATTAATAAAATCCAATAAACCATTTTCTAATTGGTGTCTTAAGTTGTATGCGGGTTTGCTAGTTCCTCGTTAGTTTAAAAAGGGCAAGTCTCGTGCTTGACTTTATATCCACTTTGCGAAAGGGCCAGAATGCTTCACCTTTTAATGTATATAGCCTTACCCTACACTTTTTTAACAGGAGTTTGTTTCCCACAGTTTAAACCAATAACTCAAGATCACAAACAAAGCAATGACCTTACCCGTTTTCACCTTCTATATATGTGTGTTATTTTTAAATGTAAGTGTTATACAACATAGATCATTTAAGTTTATATGTAGATTCCAATACAATAAAAACATACGTGACACCTGATGGAATCAATTTGCTTTGTACCGTTTCTTTTAAAACCAATCTTCAACGCTCAACCCCTAAACCTTATAAACTTCACTTTGATTTCTACTTTATACAATCATCGACAGCATGATACTTTATACCACAACCACCACCATAGTGAAAACCTTTATGAAGTTTTGGTAATCCCCCGTTAGCTAGATATCGTGTGCCATGCCAGTTGGGTTGTATACTTGAAATTGTGACAAAGATGTCATTTAAAAAGGTGTTTTTCAGAAGCGTTGTAAATGAATATTTGGGTCCGTTAGCCGTTAAAAAATAGACCACGTTACATTTTGATCATTAGCAAAATAGCAAGTCTTCACAATCGATCCTCAATGACTTTTACTACATTCAATTTTGTTCGTTTTTATGGTCTAGATGAAAACAAAAAGATCACAGTTTGATTTTGTAGTTTGTTTAACCTATCTATTAATAGAAATTAAGCAAACACCTACAGCAGATTCACGTTCTAAAAGGAGGTCATGTTTAAAATCCCAAAGGAAAGTTTTGAAAGATTACCCTGTACAAAACTAGAAACTCATTTCTGTCGTTCCCAATTTTCTTTTACTTCTTCCTTTTCTTGGCATATTTTTTCTTATATAATTAACAGAGAAATATATAAAAAAGACTTTTCTTTCCCTTTCTCCGATCATCGTCTCAATATTTTGTTTCATGGTTACTACGATCATCATCATCTACTATTGAATCTATCTTTAATCGATCTTGCTAATCCCGATTCTCTTCACAACTGCTGCGTTCCTAAACCCTTCACTACCGCCACCGGCCGCCTGTTTCATGCACATTCCGCCTCCGTCTCCCGACCGTTGCTGGTGGTTATGTTGTTCGACGCCGGTCATATAGTTTCTCACCTCCTTCCTTATCATTTCTTGCATCACAGACAAAAACTCTGAACTGAACGGCGTGAAAGCCGTCTCCGGTTGATCTACCGGCGGTACCGGATCTCGTGATACTTTAAGCTGATGCATCGCCGATGAAATCGCCATCGGAATTGAGGACATGAGGTCTGCGTTGCTGCTGTTTAGGTTTAGATTCTGATGGCTTTCGATCCGAACCTGTCGCAGCGGCATCGCTTGGATAGGAACCGGCGGAACCGGAGGAGGTAAGGGACTCGCCACCGGTGACGGCGGCATTAACTGCATCGGCGTCGGTTTTGCGACGGACGATTCACTGTCCACTCCAGGAAGCGAGAGGCTCAACGACGTTGGCGGATCTGCCGCCACCGGCCGCGACGGCGTACGCGGTGACGTCGAGACGTCGATTTGCGGAGCTAGAACCGCGCCGGATCTAGCGATTGGCCGGTACACATGCGACGAGGAGATCGCCGGGACGCTGGAATCGCTGACGTCAGATCCCGACGGACTACCAGGATTTAAATAGCGACCGGAAACCGAAACGGCAACGGCGGAACCGGCACTCACCGACCTCTTCAACGACGGCTGTTGAATAGCGAACTCGCTAAACTCTTCATTCGTCATAGACGAACTCTTCCTCTTCAACGTCGAGTTCCAGTGGTTTTTAATGGCGTTATCAGTACGGCCGTTCAACAGCCGTGCAATCGTCGCCCACTTGTTCCCAAACCGAGCATGAGCGCGTAAAATCGTCTCGTCTTCCTCCGGCGTAAACGCCCGGTGCTCCACCTGCGGGGAAAGCTGGTTACACCACCGCAACCTACAGGACTTTCCAGATCTACCAGGAATAGTTTTCCCGATAAGCGACCAGTTTCTCGGTCCATGCCTTTCAACAAGCTGCTGAAGCATCTCATCTTCTTCAGGACTCCATGGACCTTTGATCCGATCCAGATCTTTCTTCGGATGATTATTATTACCAGCCATATATATATATATATGTATAAAAACAACAATGAAAAGTGAAAACCAAAAGAAAAGAAGAATTGAATTTGGGGAAATTTGAATGAAAATCTGAAGAGCGTGAAAGATGGAAGGTATTGAGGGGATGAATGAAGGTTTTTATATGAGGGAGAAGGTAGGGAGGGATGACCGGTTAAGCCGGTGGGGGGAGGTGGGCCACGGGGGGAAGCGGATGTATTCGGTAGAATTTGGGATACAGCTGGCTAACGGACACGCGTTACATCACACACCAGCACTGATTTACACATACGAGTCTTCGTAACCTCTACTTCTACCGGTCTCTCTCTCCACAGCGCGTGAGGGACACGTCTTTGTCGTCTTCTTCTGCAAGGTAAATATCTACCTATTTTCTCTATGCATTTTTTAGAAATACAAATAATAGCGGCCAATATAAATTTAGAATTAAACTCAAATTTAGGGGGTTACAAACGTGTGTTGTGACTATAATGTTGAATTAGCTAAAAACGTCAAAGAAATCTATGAGGCTATAACTGCTTTGTTTTGACTATTGAAACGGCATCGTAATACCTGGAAATAAAAAATGAGTTTGTTATTTGTAGAAATAGTCACTTACATTTTACACAAAAAAAAAAAAAAAAATAGAATTCACATTAATACGTAGACCCGCTTGTTATTAAATAAAAATTTATAAATAATACATTATAAACCTGGACAAATGACATATATCTAAATATAGAATTATAGATATTAATAAACACATACCCACTATAGTCTCACCAAGAACAAAGTTATTGTTAGAATCTAACATCTCTAACATCTGAGTGTGATATATAGGCAAATTATACAAACACAAAAGATAGGCTATTTACAAGGAGACCCCAACTTTCACATATATAAGAGAAAACAGATTACATGTAAAATTAATGTCAAATATTAAAATAGAAAAGGCCAAATGTATAAGCAGGGCAAAAGCAAAAGAAACACAAAATTCACATCCGGTTTTGATTGCAAAGAACCATTACCCAAATCTAGTTTTGTTAAAAAAAATTAAATAAATTATTATATTACAATACATTTCATGATATCAATATTAACTTTTTATATTAGTTTAAACAGTTTCAGAAGGCAAACTTATGTTTATTAAAAATGTAATTAAATACAAAAACGTAAATGAATAAACAATTAATAATGAAATTCTTTTTTAATCTAATTGTTTAAATAATTAATTTTCTATTTAACTAAATTCTGAAAATCGTTTCGTATTATATGATTTTATATTTACCTTATTTTATAAGGTTTTATTAAGTTTTTAATTTATATAATATTTCATAAATTAATTGTTCAAATGTTTTATCATTATCATTGTTTTCTTTATCCCTCTTTTCTCTCTCTAATTTTTATTATCTAAAAAGTATTTTAAATGACGGGAGTTAACCCGACCATTTTATAGGTAAAAATACAAGTGAAAGATTGTGATTACTAGACTGTATTACTATACTAAAATTTATTAGTATGAGTTTACGAGTCGACCGACGTCCTTGTTGATTACATCCACGTTAGTCACAGTTAGTTCATTTCTAGCCATCACTATGTGAACCATCGTTTCATGCTAACTCTAAGTGGACCCGTATACTTGTATAAATAATTAATAAACCATAGTCTCGTAATATGTCTAATAGTATGATGACGTTGATATGATAAATTGCTGCCATTAAGAAAAAAACGTTTTATGATATTTTAAATTTATATAATATAATTGTTTAACCGACCGTATAGTTGAGAGAAAACTAGGCGTACGTACGTACACATTGAGCCCATAAGACTCTCCGCATCAACGGTATTTAGCCGCGTACGTACGTACGTACGGCGTACGTACCCGTTGTGGCGTACGTACGTACGTGCGTACGTACGTACCTACGTACGCATACATACGCACACAAGTGGGCCCATCATTTTCTTTTTCCTTTTTCTTTTTCTTTTAAACGGTTCTTTTTTTTTTAAATTCAAAGATTTTTGTTTCATTTTAATATTTAATAATACAAATAAAATATAAATAAATTTCAAAAAAATCTGAAAAAAAATTCTAAAATTCATAATTAATTAAAACATTAATTTTAGTATTTTTTTTTTAAATAACGGCTAATTTTTTTTTTGTCTTATTATAACGGCTAGTTTTTTAATATAAAATATTAATAACGGCTAGTTTTTTTGTATTTTTCCTAACGGCTAGTTTTTCATCACTGCTATAAATACACTCAGTATTCTCATTTCATTTCACACATCTCTCACAAAACCCTCTCAATATCAAATCTCTCTCAAACTCAAAACTCTAAAAAATGAATCCTGGTTTCTCTGGTATCCCTGATCTCAACATTCCCGACCACCTTCCCGAGCACATCAAAATAGCACTAGACATGAGTGATCTTGTCCAACTGGCGGAAGAGTACGAAGCGATGGAAGCTTCAATTGCTGCCAGCGAAAGATACGTCGGTAAGTTTTTTTTTAAAATTAAAATAATATACGTTTTAAATAAAAGAATTAATTTGTTAACTAGTTTTTAAAATAAAGATTAAATAAAATGGTGATGTGGAAATAAAAGGTGGTATGTGGGGAAGTACTTGATGTGGAAAAAAAGTGGGTTTTGTGGTATGTGGTAAGTACGTGACGTGGCATGCTGACTGGACCAAAAAGGTGGTATTTAGTGCGTATTTAGTGTGGTATTGATGTGGGTGGTCTAAGCTTTGACTAGCCGATAGAACGAAAAGATGGTCATATGCCAGCCTGCCAAACAGTTTGAGACATTAATTTATGTTTTCTTTAATGGCTATTGCATGCCCTTCGGTCAAATTTCGTTAAATAATCGATACATAAAACTTACGAATCTAGTCTTAAATTGTATATTAAAAAAATAACACCACTGCCATATCCATAATAAAACTATAATTTTAATCACATCTAAGGCAATAATTATATCTATAAACAAATTTCAAACTTTCTTGTATAAATCACGAAGCACAAACTACATCTTTACATCTTCAAAGCCTATTACATAAGCATTTACCCTTTTTTTAACGGCATATTACACCACCCACTCGATCATCTCCGTCATCCATCAGGAGGAAACTCACCGTAAGTGAGAAAACCCTCTGACCCAACCTATAAACCCCATTTTATCTATTTTTTATTACAAATGGGACTTAAACCCAAACCTTCCATTTATAATGTCTTTGGGTACCCCCTCCTAGCCAATTGGGCTAGAGATCATTGGTACATAAGCATTTACTATTGGATTTTATGTGTACGAGTCCAGTAAATTAACATGATTAACTATGGTTTGACCTATAAGAGTTATAGATTGAACAACGAACCTTAAATCCACTTAACGAGATTAACTGGTAATTAATAGAACAAATATTATTTATAACGGTTATAAATAATTAAAGGGAGTTAAGTAAAAATTTATTTATTTAATTCAAATCGTGGGCTTGTGTTAAAAATATATGTGGTTATTTTAGTTCAAAGTTTACTTTATCAATGTTACATTTTATGTTTTATGTTTTTGTGCGTATAGGCTACTATCAAGTGGGCTTGAGCTAAAAGCCCAGCTGTTGTGTTCGGGTTGAAGTTAAGTCATGGGTCGTGGTGCGGGTTGTAGATTAGAAGCTGGATACTATTTAATGTTCGTTTTCTTAGGGTTGAATTAATCGAGATATTTTCCTCAGTTGTTTCTCTCATAAAATACGTTCTAATAGGGTTTGAGAATTCTTGTAGAGTTCTTCTCGATTCTTCGTTGTTTTTGTTTCTTAGATCATCACAATGATGATCTAGTGTGTTTTCATTCTTTGTTATCTTTGGTCTGTATTCAGGATTTACAAGTTCGTCTCTATAAAATGTTTTTAGCTTTGTTCATCGATTCTACACTTCTGTTTGTATGTGATCCATGTTTAGTTGTTAAACTTTACATGGTATCAGAGCTGGGGCTTTGATTTGGTGTCGTTCCGACTTCTGGATGTTTAAATTTGTCTTCCTGCTCGTGTTTTAGAATTTTCTCATCGCAAACCCTAATTGTTCATGTCACTGTGTTTGTCGAGATCTTGCCTTGGTGTGCTTGTTCATGTGTTAGGGTTTCTCTCATCTAGAATCCTATCGGTTTTGGTGTTTCCATAGTCATACATATCAGATCTAGGTTTTTCTCACTTTGAAACCCTAGGTTGTGTTCGCTGTTATTATTCGGAGCTGTTGGTGCCGATTTAACTCCTAAAGCAGTAGTTGTTGATTCAAGATCTACTGCTGTTCAGAAGGTTTGGAAGGCCTCAATCATCGTTGTTACATCTTTATTGACTCGCTGGTGTTCGCTTGCAAACCTGAGTCTGAGTAACCCTAACTGAAGGTTATTCAGACTCAGGCACCACTAGGTGAGATTGTTCCTCTGTCTTCTTCTTTTTTTTTTTTGCTTTCATATATATCTGATTGGTGGAGGGACTGGCGAAGCCGTTGGAGGGTAGACAATCCTCTGTATAGGGTCATTGTATACGTGATTGTTGTTTTTGTGCTATTTCTGCTATTGATAGATGTAAGATCCTCAGTTAACCCTTGATCTGCCACTTCAGTGGTGTGAATACCTGGATAGGACTGGGGTTATATGGCCTGTATGTTACCTGTTTTTGTTCTATGCTTATGTGTTTCTATTTTCTGTGATTGTTTATTATGCCTGCTGTAAAAGTGATGCTAGCACCTCAGCCACCTTAGTTAGTAAAATCAAGGCTAGTTATCCTTTATACTTGCATGCTAATGATTCTAGTACTCTCATATTAATTGGTTTTAAACTCAAAGGTATTGAAAACTATACAATATGGGTTGCTTTAGAAACTACCTATAAAATTTAAATACAAGATTGGCTTTCTTAATGGTAGTTGTAAAAACCCGACTGGAGATGATGTGTTAGCTAATCAATGAGAGAGGTGTAATTCTTTGGTTTTATCTTGGATACTTAATTTTGTTAGTGAAGAGTTATATGTGGGGCAGGTTTATTCTAAGCTTGCCTCTACTGTGTGGGCTGACCTAAAAGAAACTTATGATAAAATAGATGGATCTATCAATTTCAATTTGTAACAAAAATTAATTATATCCCCCCCCCCCCGGGGGGGGGGGGGGTCTTCTGTGGCTGACTATTACCATAAGCTAAACACAGCGTGGAAACAATTTGATAATATGGTGCAACTACCTTCTTGTTCTTGTGATGCTTCCAAACAATACAAGGAGTTTAGTGCTTCTATCAAACTCATGTAGTTCCTTATGGGGCTGGATGAAGTCTATCAGCCAGTTAGAACTAGTTTATTAACTCGTGATTCCCTTCCTACTTTAAAGACTGTTTTTCAACTGTATCTAGAGAGGAATCACATAGACTTAGTAACTCTGGTTCTAAAGGGCAGAATACTGTATTTGCATCTAAGACTAGTCCTTTTTCTGACCCTACTAGGAGACCAAACAGGGCACCTAATACTAATTTGAAATGTGTACATTGTATGGTCACTTAGTGGAGAAATGCTTTGAACTCATAGGATACCCACCTGGTTATAGACAAAGAAATGGGATGTGGAATAACCAGAGGTCTAGGCAAGGGGTTACTAGCAATTCTTATTCTGAACATACCCTTGGTTCTTCTTCTAATATTACCTTTTTAAGTCTTGGTCAATTTTCAAGATTGTTGAAGTTATTGGATGATAAGTCTGGGAATACACCATAGAGTAGTAATGTTGGAGGTAAAATGTGTTCTAATATAATTTCAATGTGTTCAATAATTGTGTATATGTCTTTGCTTTTAGACCTGATAATGCTGGTTGGGTAATTGATTCTGGTGCTAATCAACATATGGTCAATTCTGATAAAGGTTTATTCAATCTTGTAAATGTTTTTGAGTTTGATATTAAAATCAACCATCCAAATGGAACTGCTGCCATAGTTAAACAGATTTGGTAATCTTAAAATTGCTGAAATGTGATCTTACAAGATATCTTTGTTGTACCAGAATACTTTGTCAACCTAATTTCTATTCATAAATTGGCTAAAGACAATAAGTTGATGATTGTTTATTATGAACATAATTGTTACCATCAGGATCTGTATACCAAGAAAATTGTTGTTACTCATAAACAAGTTAATGGATTGTATCTATATGGTGATGTGCCTATGTGCTCTAAGGTGTGCTTTGATTCTAATGATATGTTAAATATATTGTATATGAGACTTGGACATCCAGCGAGACCTGTTATCAAAATTTTACATAATGATCTTAAACTTAAAAACTTTGATAAAATTGGTTTGTGTGAGGTTTGTCATAAAGCTAAACAACATAGGGAACACTTTCCTTTGAGTGAGCATATGTCTACTATCATAGGCGATCCTGTTCACTTGGATGCGTGGGGACCCTACAGGGTCACCAGAAGGGAAGGGTACAAATACATTTTTAACTATTGTTGATGACTATAATTGGGGTTTTTTGGGTTATTTGTTACAAAATAAAAGTGAAGTGTTTTCTACTATTCAGAGTTATGTGAGTCTCATCAAAATGTATTTGGTAAAACAGTAAAGGTTTTTCGTAGTGATAATGGGACTGTGCTTGTAAGCAAACAAATGAGTCAACTTCTAACCAAAAATGGAATTATGCATCAAACTACTTGTGTTCATACCCCTCAACAAAATGAAATTGTTGAGAGGAAATACTGACATCTGTTGAATGTTGCTAGAACTCTGTTATTCAATCTCTTGACCCTCTAATTTTTTGGCCTGAGTGTGTATTAACTACTACCTATTTAATCAATAGGCTCCCCTCCTCTGTTCTTAATGGCAAGTATCCTTTTGAAATGATGTTCCGTAATAGACACCCTTGTAACACCTATGGAAAAACTTTCGTGATCGGAATGGAAAATGGACAAGAAAAATAAAAGAAAAAGATAAATTTTTACCTCATGCGGATCACATGAGGCCTTGGATCAACCCCTGCGGTCCGCATACCCGATAGATACACGGTTCGGGTGAGCGACCTGCGGGGTCAAGCTCTGCTCGTCACTCGCGCTCCATACGAAGCGATGGCCCATTTGTGCACTTTATGCGGTACACATCAGGACCAGTAGTATAAAATTATGAATTTCTTCATAATCTGCTCATTTGACACACTTCAACCTGGAGAACACTCTCCTCTCGTTTAGTAATCCACCGTTAAGCTGAGTTCCGGCCAAGTAGAGCTTCTAGTGTCAAAATACAAGCACATTGGGGTCTTGTGAAGCACATGTAAGCTTCTAATCATCTCATTCCTTCATTTTGAGCCAAGTTTTGCTATGAACCATCACTGATCAATGAATGATCATCCTTGTTTAGCCTTTTCATGTACAATCAAGAAGGGATCTAAAGGCATTAGGAGCAAGATAGAGTTTATTTGAGGTTAGTATGTGTTCGGTTTGCTTTAGATCACATTTTTGAGGAATTCACCATCTAAATCTGAGTTGTGATGATGCATGCAAGGGTTGATTGTGTCTCTGGAGATTTCCAGAGGGTTGGAAAAGTGAAAACTCGCTTGAAGAGCGTTGATACAAGTTTTGGTACACAGCCTTTAATGAATGCATGTTGTTATTTTGGATTTTGATTGAGAATCTGAGTTTGGTTCTAGGATACCTGACCACCCTAGTAGCAAATGGCTACAATATGAGTTTAGGTCATAAAGGTGGAGACGTTGGTTAGTGCATTTGATGTTAAAACCCGAAAACCGAGTATTTTGGAATTATTGATAAATGGTTAAAGTCACCAGGGAATCTCAGTGGTCTTTGGCCTTAAAATCAGAATTGTTGTTAGTCCTAGAGTGGAAATCAATGGGTTGGAAGTATTGGATTTGGTTAGAACTCATTGTAGTTTGATTTCGAATAAAATTGAGTTAAACCGGGACTTGTAACTCTTAATTGGTATGGCCTCCGGGCCTGAATTTTTTATATGTTGCTACTGGAAGTGTTTGGAACAAAAACCCATTGTCGAAACGGGTTAAATTTGAAAATTGGTGAAATTGCACTACATGACAAAATAGTTGATGCGGATTGCATTACTATTTTGGAACTTCCTACGATCCGCATCGCATGGGGAGTCAGAAACCCTCGTTGACCATCCATGCGGATCGCATGGACCGTTTTTGGCTTCTTCTGTGATCAGCATGTGCTCCTTGGCAGTTTTGCTGATTATATTTGATTTGTGATTTGGGAAATATAGAGCAACCCAATTTGTTTTTATTTAAGGTAGTGATATTTCACTACTCGGTTAGGCCCGATGATCTCGTACGGGTGTTTGTTGTCCGCGCTTATGTTCCCGGGAATGTTGTTTAACTTCCCGTTTGTTTGTTGATCGTTGCTGCCAATTACTTGTTGCGTTCATACTTTGGATTAGAATCTGATATAAGTATATATATATGAAGAGGATCATTTGAGAACTAATAGGTTTGAGAACTTTTAAGGACCATTCTAAGCTACTAGTTTATATATATGGAACACCCCCCCCCCCCATGAATTGTAGTGGTCCCCACCTGAAATTAGTAGTTGAGTTTTGGTTCTCAAAAGTTTTCAAAATAAAAAGTTTTCATTTGGACTAGCCAAATATATATATATATATATATATATATATATATATATATATATATATATATATATATACAGAGAGAGACAGAGAGAGAGGTTTAAATGCGAACATGTGTTTTGCCTAAGATTGATGCGAACACACATAAAAATACATTTTTTGGTCATACGATGTAATTTAATGCTGGTATATGATCAGGAATGTGTGCTGGTACATATATATGATTAGAAATGGTGCTCGTGTATGATCAAAAGTGGTGTTGGCTCAAGCACAAAAATTTTTGTGCTGGTATAATTTTCTGTGCTGGTATATGTATAAATTCAAAAAACATCAAGGAATAGATTAAGAAACTGCATTGGTACATGTATACATTTACCTAGCACCATTTCTGGTAATATATTAGCACTAAAACTACATCATAGGACCAAAAAACAGATTTTTATGCATGTTCGCACCGTTTGTAGGCAAAATGCCTATCCGCACCGGAACCGCTATATATTGGGTTATGATCAAATGAGAACAATTGGTTTTGAGAACTTTTGAGAATCATTCTGGGCCACTAATTTTTAGGGTGGGGGGAGGGGGGACCACCAAAATTCATGGGGGGATTTCCTTATATATAACTAGTGGTTCAAGATGGTTCTCAAAAGTTATCAAAACTCTTTGGTTCTCAAATGATCCTCTCCCTATATCTATAACTAGTGATTCATTCTAGACACTTTCGCATGTGAAGTAGCTCTTTTTCACATTTGAAATTTTTTGATTAATGAGAAAAAAGAAAAAAAGGAAAAAGGAAATTAATCACAACCATTAGATCAAGGATCTAATTGTAAAAAATGTGTCTACATGTCTACACCTATGGGGGTGTCTACATCCTCTACATCCACCAAATTCCCTACATCCTCTACATCCACCCCTTTTTTCAAAAAAAAACACCAAAAAAACACTTTCTTTTAAAAAAAACTTAAAAACATCATATGTCAAATCGCTATATATTCTTTTTAGAACACCTTTTTATTTTAACTTTTATGGCGTTATTATTATTTTTCCAAAAAAAAACACCAAAAAATACAAAAAAAATTCAAAAAATGTGTGTTTTGGTGCGTCTAGAAGAATGGTGTTTTTAGAAAAAATAATTAGTTAAAAAGTGTTTTTTTGGTGTTTTTTTTAAAAACACCACAAAAGTTTAAAAAAAAGTGTCCTAGATAGCTAACATAGCGATTAGAGGTATAGTGTTTTAATTTTTTTTTGTTAAAAAGTGTTTTTTGTTGTTTTTTGTGAAAAAGAAGGTGGATGTAGAGAATGTAGGGAATTCGGTAGATGTAGAATAACTCAACTATATATATATATATATATATATATATATATATATATATATATATATATATGGGAAGGGTTCCGTGTAGACCCCTTAAATTTTGTAGACCCCGTAGACCCTTATAAAACTCAATAAAAATAAAACTCAGTGTTGTAAATTTGGTTTTTTTTTATTACGATAAGCTTTTAAGAACCAAAAAAATAAATAAATAAATTAAAAAAAAAACAAAAAACATTAAAAATCGAACATTTTAAGACAATGAGTTTTAAAATACTGAGTTATAAACGCAACACTGAGTTTTATTGAGTTTATTGAGTTTTAAACTCATTGATTTTTAAAACTCATTGTCTTAAAATGTTCAATTTTTAATGTTTTTCGTTTTTTTTTTTTAATTGTCTTTTTTTTTGTTCTTAAAAGCTTATCGCAAATAAAAAAAACTAAATTAACAAAACTGAGTTTTATTTTTAGTGAGTTTTAATGAGTTTTATTGAGTTTTATAAGGGGTCTACGGGGTCTACAAAAAATAAGGGGTCTACACGGATCTTTTACCTATATATATATATATATATATTATATATATATATATATATATATATATATATATAGAGTCGAGTTATCCTACATCCAGCAAAAACGCTACATCCATTGCGGATTCATCTGGGCGTCCATCAAGATCATCCAACAGCCAGGATCTATGGTGTTTCCGCCTATGGTGTTTTCGGTGGGGAAAAAAATACCATAGGCGGAAACACCATAGATCCTGGCTGTTGGATGATCTTGATGGACGCCCCAGATGAATCCGTAATGGATGTAGCGTTTTTGCTGGATGTATTTTACCCTAAACCTATATATATATATATTATATATTATATTTATATATATATATATATCATATTATAGACTTGCATCTGTGATACATATGGACTATGGATCTCTCGCGCCCTGTGACATTTGTTGTTTTCACAGTTTGAGAACCTGTGAGTTAACTTTTCCCTACTTTATATTAACTGTTTTTGGGTGTGCATGAACCATATCAAAATTGTTACGTGTTGTTTGTTACCGTGCTTAGGTATTTCTTACCGTGTTATAAATTTAAACTCGCATTTTACGAGAGGTTCATGTTGATTAGTATGGTTAATTTGGGCTTGAGTGTTGGCCACAAAGACATATATTGCACCTATACAACTGTAAATGGTAGATCATGGTGTCTCATGCCCGTTTATTGGACCCATTAGGGGTCGGGTGTACATGCCTAGTCCATGAATGGAGGCGTGTGTGTTAAAGCATAATCTGGTACGTCTTGTGAAGTATCCGAACAAGACGAAGATGCAAGTATACTCTCCGCGAAGTCAGTCACAAACTGTAGTTCGTGACCAAAGAATTGTGGGTTCGTAGGACCTCCGATTCGTGACCAGCAGCATAGTATAAATACATATTGCTTTGTATTTGTAACTAGACTTTGAGCGAATTTTGTGAGAGAGTGTGTGTTTTCCAGAGTGTGTTTCTTTTGTTCTTCATTGAGTGTTTGTAATTGAGTCTTTGCGATTTCAATAAACAAACTGTCATTTAGATACCGTCTCTCATTATACGATCAAGCAAACTTGTAGTAAGATCCGTTCCAGGACTTTTCAAGTGGGATCAGAGCAAATCCAGGTTGCTCTACTGTGTTTGACTTGATCGTGTTCGTTTTCGTGTAAAAAACATGTGTGTTTCATTAAAAAAAACAAGTCAATTTTTAAGCTTTTCGAGTCCAATTTGTTTTCAAAACATTCCAGTTGCTAATACCTCCTTGACTGCTGCAAATCTCAATATAAAGTTACAAAATCACGAAATTTGATCAAAAATGGTTTTGGTTCGTGAGTTTTCTGTCCTGTTCGTTCATAATCGTCACGAAGTGAACAACAAAGTGCCACTTCATTAGGAACGAACTGAGAGTTCATGAGCTAGTTTTTTACATCAGTTTGTGTTTCAGGTCGTAATCCATTTCGCAAGTCAGTTTGTGATTCAGTTCATTGTTAGGTTTGTGAGTTAACGAACTGAGACTTCACGAGTGAGTTCGTGATTGAGTTTGTAGTCAGGTTTCAATTTACTTCTCAATGCAGTTCATAAGCCAGTTCCCAACTCCGTTCGTGAGCCAGTTCGTGTATCACTTTGTTACTCACTTCACTTCATTACCGAGACTTTCACTTCACATGTTTATATTCACTTCGTTAGTCAACATCTCACTTCGTTGGTCAACATCCCACTTCGTCGGATCAGCTTTCAAGAAAGTCAAAATGAATGAATTGCAGGCTTTTGCTTCAATGCAAGCAATGTTAAACTATGACAATAAAATTTAAACAAATCCGAAAGTTCCTAAATTGTTGCAACTTGAAGATTACAATAATTGGAAATCAAGATTTTTTGCGTATATTAATGCTAATGATGTTGATCTTTGGATTTTAATTGAATATGGTTATAAGAAACCAGTTGATTCTGAGGGAGAATCCAAAGAACGAAAATATTATAATGCTGCAGAAAAGAAAAGCTTGAACTTGAAAAGAAAGCTCATAGTTATCTCACTATGGCTCTACCGAAAGAATTAATGCATCAATTCAATACATGTACAAAATCCAAATCATTATGTGATGCTTTAGCTCTAAGATGTGAAGGCAATGATCAGTACAAGAAGAGTAGACGAAAGGTTCTTAACATGGAATTTGACAAAATGAAAATATTACTGCTATCGTTTCAAGGTTTTCACATCTGATAAGTGAAATGAAAGTGGTTGATATCACAAAAGAAGAAAAGGAATTGAAAGAAAAGTTGCTGGAAGCATTATCAAAAGATTGGGAAAATTATGTCTTACTATTGACTCATGATAAAGAATTCTCAACATTATCATTTCATGCTTTCATAAGTAAACTACAAGCAAGAGAAATGAAAATGTTAAATGCTCGTAAATCAACTGCAAAATTGCAAAATCCATAGTTATATCATGGTCAGAATGCTAAAATTATAAATGCAAATGCTAAACCAAGTGGTCTTAGTCCACCACCCAGTACAACTTTTATTGGAAATGTTTCCGAAATTTCTGCCACTTCCCGCCCGACTTACATGTGTTAAGCATGCCGCCAACGTTCATCCTGAGCCAGGATCGAAACTTCTAATTCCTCAATGTGTTGTAGCTTTACAATTATGGGTCAAACAAATCAGAATGCATTTTCCATCAAAATAAATAACGATTGTGCTGCTTTAATCTCATCTTCTTTCGGAATGATTATCAACAATGTTGGTGATGGTAAGTTGGTTAAAGAAGATTTTGGTGAGATTGATGATGATGATCTGGATGAAATGGATATGGCTTGACAATTGGCCATGTTAACTCAAAGAGCAAAAAATTTTTTCAAGAAAACTGGAAAAAGATATATTAATCCAAATAGAAAGCTGGGATTAGATTAATCAAAGGTGAAATGCTACAAATGTTTAATCTTGTACATTTTGCAAGGGAATGGCAGCAATCTCAAGCCAATAAATCTGATTAAAAAACTACTACACATGGTTCGTGATCTTCATCAAACAATTCAAATACAAGAGCTTTGACTGTTCAGACTGGTGAGGGCTATGATTGGGGTAAAGTTTTTTATGAATCAGCATTGATTGTCACATCTGCACAAGTTGATTATGAATCAAATACAAGTTCTTCTGAAACAATTGAGAATGACATTTATGAATCTAGGGTTGATAGTTTGCTGAGGGAGAATGCTTCTTTATTGACAAAAATTAGTCTTCTTACTGACAAACTCAACTTGGTGAAAGAAACATTAGAGGTTTCCAAGAAAGAATGTAAGGAATTTGGTAAACAAAAAGCTGAATTTGCTGAGAAATAGTTGAAATTTCAAAATGATGGAAAAGAATTTGAACAGAAAATTGCAAAGTTATCTGAAGTAAATGCTGAGTTAGCTAAAGAAGCTGAGAAATGGAAAACTGAAACAAAAGAAATTAAAGCTAATTTCAATGATTTGTTTGAAAATTAAAAAGTTAAACTTGATGTTCTCAACAAGAATTCTGATGAGCTCGCTGCTAAAGCAGTTAGTTATCAGGATGATAATAAAAAACTTTTGGAAGATAAAAAAGGAGTTAGCTCAAGAGAATAATTTTTGAACGCAAATATTGAGATTCTAGAAAAGAAACGAGGATAAGTTGAAGAAAGAATTATTTGATGAAATGGATAATATGAGGTTGCAGAAGTCATAGACTAATCGTGTTGCCAAGAAGTTAATCACAACTGAGAAGGAATTATCTGAAGCACAACTAAAAATATCAGATCTAAAGATCTAGGTGATTTATGCAAATCGTTTGCTAAATAATGTCACAAATTCACAATCTTTTACAAGTTTCTTAACAAATGATGAGAATTTTGAAAGAATGTTTGACAAGACAGTTCCACCCTCAACTATTATCAAGGAATTTGACTACCCAAAATTTTCTAATTCTAAATCGGAAGATAATATTCAAAAGAAATAGACGAACAAAACGAGTGGGAAGAAAGCTGAAATGAGATTTGATATCCCAGTTGGTGCAAAGTTTTTGTCTGGTTCTTCATCTGCTAAAGAAGAGAAAACAACTATTCCATTTCAGAAGATTATTTCACATATTGATATTGATGAAACGCTTTTATATGCTCAGAAGGGTGTTGATCAAATGAAAGTTGAATTTTCTCGTCTCACGAAGAATGGGCATAAATCATTTGGTTCGGAAGAAAAGACTTCTGGAAAACAAGCAGGTTTAGGATTTTCAAAGGAAGAAATTGCTGAACAAAGGCGTGTACAACAACTAGAAAATGAAGAAAGTTGATGTTAAACAAGTGAAAAAGGATGTTTTCAGAGCTGAAAAGGTTCTAACCGCGAGATTCTACAAGTTTATGGGTTCAGAACAAATATTTTCTAACAAAGAATTTCCACTTCATTGTGTTGATTCTCAGAAAATAACTGAAGTGTTTGTGAAGAATGATGATCCAAAGCTCAGGAACAAGCAATCTGTTAAATTTTATTCATAAGGATGTAATTCTACTAAAAAAGCCTACATCAAAATGGGTTCATGATCATCGACATCAGGTATTTGATTCTTTTTTATGAAGCTGTGCAGGTTCCTAAACAATGGAACATAAACAACCGTTTGTGTTACAACTATCGCCAAAAGGGGCATATGGCATAAGATTGTCCAGTTCCTGCTGCTCTTGCTCAAAGAAGAGATAAGATTCCATTTGTTGGTAAATCTGCCAAACCAAGGTTCATTGATGAACATGGAAAAGTGTTTGATGAATTTCACCCTACGTTCTTCAAAAAACAAGGAAGATTTGTTCCTAACTTTTCAAATGTTCAAATTGTAGGTTGTTCGTCACATTCAACTGTGATTGATTAATCAAATACTGATTTATCAAAACAGCAACAATGGAAACCTAAGGTGGTTCCAAAAGGAAATCAGGACACTGGTCGACCAGAAGCAATTCGCTTCGGGTCATTTATAAACTGATGTGTTTGACCAGTGTGCATGTACTTCGAGAAGACCTACCGGTGATTGCGAAGTTGCTGATGGAGGAGTATTCTGCTTATCTTAATTTAAATTTCATAATTCAAATTTCAATCCTGAATTTCTTTCTGATAGCTAAAACTGACAGGTATCTGTGTCAATTGATCAATTTTCTTATATTTGCATTTTGTTTATAGTTTAGGGGGAGAAAGTTGAAAAAGCCAAAGATAGTGTCTTTTGCATTTGAAAAATAAAAAATTCAAAAATAAAGTTTTTCGTTTTAGGGGGAGAAATGCATGTCATGGTGAAGGTGAATACATGTAAAATATATATACCATGGTGAATACATGCAAAATATATAGAAATTTTGAGAAATTGATCATTAGAAAATGATGGTACATTGGCTTTCGTATCTTACTCATGGATAAAGTAGATGAAAAAGCCATAAGACCATTGTTTGATGTGTTTGGTAGGCTCGGCAAATTAGAAAGTGGTCAGATGTGGTATACACTAAATGCTATGCTTGACCTAGTGGACAACATCTTGAAGTGTATTTCATGACAAAAATGAAAAATATGTGAAAAAGAAAATGTGAAGTCACTGTGAATACATGTGTTCATTATGCGAAGATTTAAACTTGTTTGATTTTCTTTATATTCTCAAACGACCGGACTTTATCTGTATATCGAAAGATCGACCTGATTGTTGTTCGTTTGAGGTTCTGCTTTATTTCTTTGGTGTTTCGTATAATTCATCGGACTTTCTCTGCTGATCGTTGTTGAATTATACAATTTCAACTTGTTTTATTTTTCTTATTTTGTTAATTCTGAGGCTTATCTGCGTATAGAAAGATCGACCTTAAGGTAGACGATTAACGTTCTTATTTCTTTTTGCATGGAACACAGTTGACAATATCATGAATACAAAACATTATGTGATAATAACAAGTGTACTCACACGGGAATACGAAAAATGTCTGAATATGTTTGATAGTGTGGGGTCCACTTGTCAAAGCAAATAAATAATACCTTAACATATCCAGATGTTATGAGTATGATTCTGCCTGAGTTTAAGTTGAACAAGTTATACCAGCAATCAACATGGCTTATGTGCTTTAATTAGTTGAAATTGAAGTGTAGTTCAGTGCGTTATGACCAATATGATCCTAGGTAGTGATCTTTCGCAAACCAAAAATAGAGTATGATTCTGTATTGCAATTTCATTTCATTTCAAAAAATCCAAAAAGATTTTCAGTGTGTTTTAGCATAATCTTAGAAAAATCAAAAAGATTTTCGGTGAGTTTTGATTTAAAGTTTCGAAAAGCCAAAAATATTTTGTTTCTTATTTGTTTTCGATCAATCGGCATGTGATACGAAATCATTTTCAAAATATATATGTTGGAGTCTCAAAATACTATATATGTTGGCCAGGTACTAAAGTGAAAGAGAATGTCACAACTTCAAGTCTTCTGAAGCCGTTGATAAGGATAAAACACACTGTGTATCGTCAAGTATTCAAGATCAGACTAACCATCAAGTTGAGGGAGAGTTTGATTGAAGACACGATATTATGAGATGAACCATATACTGCACACGTCGAGGGGGAGTTTGTTAGAGCATAATCTGGTGCATCTTGTGAAGTATCTGAACTAGATGAACATGCGAGTATACTGTCCACGAACTCACTCACGAACTGGTAGTTCGCGACCATTGAACTGTGGGTTCATGGGACCTCCAGTTCATGACCAACAACATAGTATAAATACATATTGCTTTGTATTTGTACCTAGACTTTGAGCTAATTTTGTGAGAGAGTGTGTGTTTTCCAGAGTGTGTTTCTGCTATTCTTCATTGAGTGTTTGTAATTGAGTCTTTGTGATTTAAATAAACAAATCGTTATTTAGATCTCATCTCTCATTCATACGATCAAGCATACTTGTAGTAAGATCTGTTCCAGGACTTTTCAGTCTGTCCGTAGGATCGTACCCCCGGAGTGCTGGTTTAACCATAGGAATTTATAACAGGCACAATATTAGTACTTGTTTTGTGAACTTGTGTTGGAGTCAAATGCGCTACGACTCACCAACAACTTTTGTTGTTGACGGCTTTTTGGTTCATGTGAAGGTAGGTAAAGCTATGGTGGAAGTCACGTTTGGGATTGTTAGGGACGCGTTTGTTTTGTATTTGTTAGGGGTTGTCTTGTTGTTTTGTGGCACTTGTTCCCATCATGATTATCTTTTGCTCTTTGTATGTTCGTTGACCGTGTTTGTAGCCTTAGGTTCTTCCTGGGCGTAGATATGTGTTTTTAACATTTAAGACTTAATGATATAAGTCCTATGGTTTGTATTTGCATTTGTATTGGACGGGTCGTCCGTTTGTGTGTGTTGACCTTGTGATCTTACATCTATCTGTATGCTTCTGCATGTTCTGATACGGACGTCAATCCCACGCCCTCTCCCACGTGCCTGGCAGTGATGGAATGGCTGGCTCTCAGCAATCTCCTGAGTCTAGTGGTATCACTGGAAATGTTGATGTCGGAAATGTTGATCCTCAAGACCAACTCATATTCCCACCAAACTCCATGACTTTATTATGGGGGGCAGTGCAAGGATATATGGTCGTGAGAAGATTGTAAGATATTCATAATTGACCAAACAAAATTATTGTTTTGTGGCTAATCGGATAATAGTATTTAACCTAATTCTTTTAAAGAGGCTAGACTTTATATAAATTGGACTATTCCATGAACGAGAAGATGGAGGCTTTGAATATGAATAACACTTGGACTCATGTGACTTACCAAAAGGTAGGAAAGCAATTGGTTGTTTAAAATAAAGTATAGGTCATCAGGTGATATAGAGAGGTACAAGGCTAGGTTAGTTGCCAGAAGGTACAGCCAGAAATAAGGTGTTGATTTCGATGAAACTTTCTCACTTGTTGTTTTAGATGTGTTTTGAACCTTCCTATTAAACATGACTGGCCTTTGTTTCAATTGGACATTAACAATGCATTTCTTTATGTTAATTTAAATGAAGATGTCTATATGTCCTTACCTGAGGGATACTTTTATGAACATGAAACTAAGGGGTGTAAATTGAATAGGTCTTTGTATGGGCTAAAATAGGCCCCTAGGATGTGGAATGAAAAACGGGTAGGTGTACAATATGATATAGGTTTTGTTCAGAGTAAAAGTGATTACTCTTTGTTCTCAAAAAAATGAAAACAATAACACTATTATTTTGTTAGTATATGTGGAAAATATTATCATAACAGGAAGTTCTTTAAAGTTGATAGATATAGTTAAACATATTTTAAAATCAAAATATAGAATAAAGGATTTAGGGGAGTTAAATATATTCTGGGTTTTGAAGTTTTTAAGACCTATAAGGGGTTGTGTTTATCTCAGAGAAAATATTGTTTAGAGTTATTGTCTGAATTCGGGCTAACTAGTGCTAAACCTGTATCTATACCTGTTGAACAAAACTATGTTATCTCAACTTTGTGTAAGGATAATGAAACTCATGTTAGAGATGTCACAAAATTTCAAAAATTGGAAAGCTTATATATCTTTCACATACTCATCCTGATATGTCATATTCTATACAGTTTTTTAGTTAATTCATGCATAAACCCACAAAAGCTCGTTTAGATATTGCTTTGAGACTTTTAAGATATCTTAAACATGATCGTTGTAAAGGAATTTTAATTGAGAAAAATGAGTTATTTGAGTTGTCTGTGTACTCTGATTCAGATTGGGCAAAATGTTTAGTATCTAGAAAGTCAGTTACATGTTTTGCATCTTTGTAGGAAATTCTTTGTTATCCTGGAAATTAAAGAAACACAGTTAGTATATCCATGTCATCTGCTGAGGCAAAATACAGAGCTATGTGCTCAACCACATGTGATCTTATGTGGATTATAAATGTTTTTAAAGAACTAGATGTGTGTATAAATTTACATGTTAAAATATTCTGTGACAACAATGCTGCAATTTCTATCTCTGCAAATGCTATGTTCCACGATCGAACTAAACACTTTGAAATTGATCTTATTAGAATATGTGATATTCAGTCTAAAGAACAATGTGCCGACATTTTTATAAAAGGCTTACTTGTCTCTCAACATCAATTTTTGTGCAAAAAACTGAACATGTTTGATATGTTTAGTGTTTGAACCAAGGGGGATGTTAAAAATATGTGGTTATTTTAGTTCAAGCTTATTTTATCAATGTTACATTTTATGTTTTATGTTTTTGTGCATATAGGCTGTTATCAAGTGGGCTTGAGCTAAAAGCCCAGCTATTGTGTTCGGGTTGAAGTTAAGTCACGGGTGGGGGAGCAGGTTGCAGACTAGAAGTTGAATACTATTTAATGTTCGCTTTCTTAGTGTTGAATTAATCGAGATATTTTCCTCTGCTGTTTCTCTCTTAAATTACACTCTGCTAGGGTTTGAGAATTCTTGTAGAATTCTTCTGTATTCTTCGTTGTTTTGGTTTCTCAGATCATCACAATGATGGTCTGATGTATTTTCATTCTTTGTTATCCTTGGTCTGTATTGAGGATTTACAAGTTTGTCTCTGTCCACTGTTTTTAGCTTTGTTCATCGACTCTACACTTATGTTTGTATGTGACCCATATTTAAGTTGTTAAACTTTACAACTCGGGATATACATGGATCGAGATAGGGACTAAATAAGAGATAGGGTTTTTTATATTTGGATTAAAGAGTTGAGATTATAAATCTATCTTAATTTGTCATTAGTTGGTTAACACAAGAAAAACACAAAACCTGTTAGCAGCATAATCGGTTCGTCGTGTGAAGTATCTGAACAAGACGAAGATGTCAAAGTTGTTGTTGCACGAAGTCACCCGAAATGACACGAACTAGGACCCGAATTCATAGTTCGTGACTTCCCGAAGTGACACGAAGTGCCACTTCGGGTGAGCTCAGTTCGTGTAAAGTGTGACAAGTATAAATAGATTTATTCTTTGTATTTGAGCGTGACTTTTGAGTGAGCTGAGAGAGACCAGATCTTAAATGTGTGTTTCTGAATGTATTTCAGTTGAGAGATTCTTTGAGAGTTTGTAGTTGAGTCAAAGTGATTTCAATAAATCAAACTTGATATTTACATCTTGTTCTCTCTTATACGATCAAGCAAATCAGTAGTAAGATCCGTATCACGGTTTTACAATTAGTATCAGAGCAAATACAGGTTGCTCTATTGCGTTTTCTTTGATCGTTTTTGTTTTCGTGATAATACCGAGTGTTTTTCTACAAACAAAAAAGGAGTCAATTTTTGAGCTTTTTGAGTGCAATTTGTTTTCGAAACATTCATGTTGCTAAAACCTCGTTGAGTGCTGCAAATCTTTTTCCATATCTTCGAAAATCGCAAAATTTGGTCAAAAAATGTTCCAGTTCGGGTCGAGAACAATCTGTTTGGAAAATAACCGCTCCGAAGTGCGAGTTCGAACCAGTTAGCATCAGTTCGCTCAACCGAAGATCAGTTTAGACCAGTTCGGATCACAGTTTGGTTGTGACTTCGCATATCAGTTCGGATTCAAGTTCGGATCAGTTCGTGTAACCGAAGTCACAGTTCGGACCGGTTCATATCACATCGGTGAAACTCATTTCTAGCCATATCGTACTAGTTCGCATCAGTTTGCAACTCAAAATTCTTAGATCGTGAATTTTTTGTCGTTTCACTAAAACTGACGTAACTTGAGTTCCGTTAAGAGTTACGTGAGCTAATACCAGCAAAATCGACCGTCTCGGAGAAATCTACACTTTTACTGCCTTATGGCTAGTACCATCAGTTTCGACCCTCAAAATCCACTTTTAAGACCTTCGTTTTTTAGTTTGAAGTTTTCAATATGGACGAGATCAAAAGTTTTGTTGCTAGTCATGGACAAGAAGTGCCAAAATTGTTAAGATTTGAAGATTATTCTCATTGGACACCAAGGTTTAAAGCATATATTGATGGTGTGGATAAAGATTTGTGGATTCTGATTAAGGATTTATATGTCTATCCAACTGATTCTTATTGTGACGTCCACTCCCAGTCTTGGCTCCAAGAGGGGTCACGTGTCGGATTTACTCATGAACACATAGTACATCAGAGATAACTAAGCAGCGGAAATTTAAAAACATTTCATTTATATATAAGCCAAGTACAATAGTAAGGAAGATAACAACATAATCTAACAACTAGTTCTTATCTATGTCTATGCGAGTACTACTACTGATTCCGTCCTGATAGCTTGCCCATCTATTCAGTTCTCGCTAGAGCCCTTCCCTTGCTACTTTAAACATCACCACAACCTGACATACATAAATACATTTATGGAAAGGTCAGCTTACGCTGGTGAGTCTAAGTATTTAAAACTTTTATCTTTACCATGAAAGGTTACTTCAACATTTGGGCCTAACAGACCTTTTCTTTATAAACATTTAATAGGTATAATACATAACATGATTATACCGAAATGTTTAACTCATCAGTATTAAAAATCATTTAATACTCTAAAATACCTTGGGCCTCCGGGACCCATCCTCTGCAAATAATCATTACGTATAAAAGAGTCATACGAAACATTATATGCAAAACCTCTTTTTACTATAGCATTGTCTATCTTGGGACTACTTTAGTCCCTTTCGGTCGGCCGTTTCTTTTTCCCGACCTCTTGAGCAACCGTTGTTGCTCCAGTGGCTTTATATCCACTGCTTGGATTGTACAACCCCCCTCTTACCCTCGTCTTAGACAATCTTTGCTTAGATTAAAACCTCTTCAAAACATCCTCAAAAGTCCATTCAAATAACCTTTGTATTTTGGACTCAAAACATTTTCTTTATTCAAAACCTTTAAAAAGATTTATCTTATAATAACCATTTATTATAACCTTTCTGAAAACAGTTCAATTCTTCAAAACTCATTTTCCTCCTTTTTAAACTTTACTTCAAAAGTTTAACTTCTTTATTACCCATTTATATATCCTTCCGGAAAAGAGATTATAACAGGTAATAACACTTTCAAACAGTTATAGGCATTAAAACATTTCACGTATGTGTATTAACACAAAACACGTAAAAGCATTTAACTCAAATACTTTTCAAGTAAACAGTTGAATATCTATGATTACATTTATATCAGCCCGAAAACATTAAAACATTTAAAACATTTAAAACATTTAAAGAGTGGGCTTATAGAACTCACCTTATACTCTTAAGCAGTTAATTCAGGTAAAACCTCCGCTATGCCTTCTAATTAAACCTAATCGCATATTGTATGGCGTTAACGCAAGGTTTAATATAATAAACATTCCTATGTTTATTTTAACATCTTATTATCTTAATAATATTCAATTATTAAGTTCATTCCTTTTTAAAGGTCGAAATGACCAAAATGCCATTTAGGCAGTAATCCTTTTCTTTTAACGATAATACGAAGACGTGCATTCCTATAAGTAAACGCTCACTCCGGGATCGCCCAATAAGGTATGCTAGTTCCCAGTTGGGATTTATGCGACGCCCCCGCTTTGCCAGAAACCCCAGTGTACAGGCGCTTACCTTTCCTGTCCGCACGAACTTCTAAATATCCGATTAACTCGGTATATTCAGTACTTTAATGTTTATCCATTTTAACTTCATATATACTTATTATATATGTAAACATGGTATTATACCAAAAATCAAGTCCCCATACCTGCCGGATTATTTTATATTAAATAATCATGTTTCAAAACCCTAATTTCCCATTTTTCTCATTTCTTGACCAAAACTCATTTTTATTCAAAACCAACTTAGGATATTATCCATTATAACATTTTATAACATCCTTTTAAAATATCAAAGCTTAATTCAATACCGTTTACACAATTTGGGTAGAATAACGTTACGAAAACCCTAATTTTGACCCGTTAACAAAACCTTTACCAAACCTTTTCCAATTGTGAAATAAAGTTAGGGATTTCTTAAAAAAACATTATTTTAGGATTACCTACAAAAATTCAGACACTAATTCCCACCCGATCACCCGATTTTGGCAAAACAAGCTCAAGAACCCTAAGTTTTATGCATTTTTAGAAAACATACTTAGAGGCAATATTAGAAAAAACTGGGATAGGTTATTGTTAAGCATACCTAATGAAGCATGACTGCAGAATTTGAGCTTCTAACTCCTCATCGTTTGGTCGAATTTCGAAGAAGAAGGGGCTGGCTCGTTTTAGGGTTTTTAGAGGAAAGAATCAAGAAATTGGTGATTGATTTCAATGATTTGATCATGTATTTATACTGGTTGGATGCGCAGGGAGGTCTAGACACGTTTATGGGTGATTAACCGAGCTAATTTGACGCGAATACAAGGAAAATTGGGCTGCAAGTCTGAGTTACGTGGCCAAAAACGCGACCAAGAACACCACCTGCCGTCTGAGGTCCGTCACGTATTCGCGCCGAGAGGGGGATGGGCTACGCGATACACGAGCCATCCCTTTTCCGGCCAGCTTTTGATTTTTGTCATTTTTGGTCCCTTAACTTCATTTAATTGCACTTTTAGCCCCTGAACTTTTACCCTTTGATTATTTTATGTACCAAAACATTATGGGACATAATTCTAATGGTTTTAGGGCTCGGGATAAGTTTGATAAGGTTAATATACATTCGTATATTTTATATATATATTTTCTATCAATTTACATTTTAGCCTTTCTACTTCCCATACTTATCATTTAATGTTACGATTCACTTTAGGATATATTTATACTAACTCCTAAGCCTCGGGTTCATATAAATACGTATAAATGCGTATAATACTCGTATATGTTATGTATTTATTTATTTTTAACCATCATTTCAACGTAAGGATACGTTTTTATTTATTTATCACATGTTTAACTATTCTAATATGTATTCCTACGTATGTATTCATCAAATGAATATTTCACATGCATTTAAGCTACTAGAATATATATATGTATATAATCACATATATATCTAATATAATACAATCGTGTAAATGTATTTTCTTCGGGTTACCATCTATTTCTATCATATCAACTTCAAAACATGTATTTTATGCTAACACCATATATATCACTTATTATGGTTATAAAGTACGTATCTATCACATTTCCTTATCCCATTATGTATAACATACGTATAATGTTGTTCATTATCAATTCGTTACCCGCTAAAGGGTAAACATGCATTTTTCATTCGTTATATCACATTTTGCTATCTAACACATATATCATATGTATCTACAAAACAAACACGTATAGCATTTTGCAAATCATTACCCTTTACCTATTTATCATTCCATAAGCCATATCAATATGCGTTTTAGCTACTTAACACGTATATATTTCAAGTTATGAAATTTTGGGGTGTTACAACTCTACCCCCCTTAAATAGGGTTTCGTCATCGAAACCGGCTCAAACTGTGATTCAACTCACAATGAGATCCTCACCTCTTACCTTCCTTTCCGGGATTAATCCGGAACATTTTCTCATGCATTTAATGTATCTTACGAACCATCTGGTTCCCAGGCTACGATTTTAAAATCACAACAAACTCTCTATGACAATCTATCATTTATCTCTATTACCTATATACGGTAATACGTCAACTATTCTACCCACGGAATCTTGTTTATAATTAGAATATGAACCGCATTTTTATAACAGATGTTAACACTTTTAAGCAAGAATTTCTAACGAATAATCTAGCT
>JBCNJP010000027.1:46185942-46226518 GCA_039602395.1 Deinandra increscens subsp. villosa | reverse complement strand
ATAACAAAATTGGCATTCAGCCGGAAATCTTCCAAGCGCAATATTCCTTACACACATGGTGTTGATACCTGATATGTGCGTCGTGTGAAGTATCAAACAAGATCAAGATCATGTCAATCTAGGTCTGGCCGAACTAGGTCCGAACCTGAAGTTCGGACTGGGCGAACCTGAAGTTCGGACTGGGCGAACCTGAGGTTCGGCCGAAGCTCGGACCAGAGGGTATATATAGATGTATGGTCTTTGTATTTGATAGTTCTGAGCGTGTAAGATTTCTTAAGTGTGTGTTTTCAAGGTGTTTCTCTGTGTTGTGTTTCTGAGTGTTTCACTGATTGTAATTGTTCATTTTGATCAATAAAACAATCGGTTAATTACGTTTAGATGTCCGATTAGCTAGATCGACAATTTTCTTTGCTTACATGTTTTTTTTTCTTTCTTTTTTTTTTCTTAAAAACCCAAAAATAGAGTCTCGTTTTTGTGTAAAATGAAAATCCAAAAATAGAGTTTTCATTTTAAGGGGGAGAATTGTAAGTAAGGGGAGTAATTGAGAAAATGCATGTTATGGGGAGAAAGTGAATACATGCCAAATATATAATGAAGGATGGTGAATACATGCCAAATATATAAAATTGTGGGAAATTGATCATTGGGAAATGATGGTACATTGGCTTACGTATCTGACTCATGGATAGAGTAGATGAAAGAGCCATAAGATCGTTGTTTGATATGCTTGGTAGGCTCGGCAAATCAGAAAGTTTTCAGATGTGATATTCATTAAATACTAATGCTTGACCATGTGGATAACATCTTGATGCATACTTCATGACACAAAAAGAAGAATAAGTGTGAAATTCAAAATGAGAAGTCACTGTGTGTACATGTGTTCATTTTGCAAAGATTTAAACTTGTTTGATTTTCTTTATTTTGTCAAACGATCGGACTTTCTCTGCGTATCGAAAGATCGACCTGATCGTTGTTCGTTTGACATTCTGCTTTATTTTCTTTGGTGTTTCGTATAACTCATCGGACTTTCTCTGCGTGTACGGAAGTACCGACCTGATTGTTGTTGGGTTATACAATTTCAACTTGTCTTATTTTCTTATTTTGTTAAATCCGAGGCCTTATTTGCGTATCGAAAGATCGACCTTAAGGTAGACGATTTAACGTTCTTATTTCTTTTTGCATGGAACACAGTTGACTATATCATGAAAATATTATGCATTGTGAAAAATCACAAGTGCTGTCACACAAAAAGGAAAAAGAAAAGAAACACTGAAAATGTCTGATTATGTCTGATAGTGTGGGATACACTGGTCAAAGCAAATAAAATCAATACGTTAACATATCCAGATGTTATGAGTATGATTCTGCCTGAGTTTAAGTTGGACAAATTATATCAGCAATCAGCATGACTTATGTGCTTCGATTAATTGAAATTGAAGTGCAGTTCAGTGCGTTATATTCAATATGATCCCGTATAGTGATCTTGCTCATACCAAAATAGTGTTTGATTCTGTATTGTAATTTCATTTCATATCAAGAAAAGCACAAAAAGATTTTCGGTGTGTTTTAGCATAAACTTTGGAAAATCAAAAAGATGTTAGGCTTGTTTTGATATAAACTTTCAAAAAGACAAAAAGATTTTGTTTTCTGCTTTATTTTCGATTTGATCAACTCGTGATACAATTTCAATTTTCAAAATCATATCTTGGAGTCTCGAAGAGACGTTTTGCGCCAAGATTATTTAAAATGTTTGAGCAGGTTGCTATATGCTAGATATCACGACTTCAAGTCTTCTGAAGTTGTTGTTGATGAAAGACCAGAGATACACTCAAATGTCGTCAAGTATTCAAGATTAAGCTACGATCAAGTTGAGGAGGAGTTTGTTCGAAGATTCATCTAATTGGACAAACGAGTTCTACACTTGAGGGGGAGCTTGATTGAAGATACAAATTTGATGATGTTGAAAAGATAGAAGAGATACTGCACACGACGAGGGGGAGTTTGTTTATACCTGATATGTGCGTCGTGTGAAGTATCAAACAAGATCAAGATCATGTCAATCTAGGTCTGGCCGAACTAGGTCCGAACCTGAAGTTCGGACTGGCCGAACCTGAGGTTCGGCCGAAGCTCGAACCAGAGGGTATATATAGATGTATGGTCTTTGTATTTGATAGTTCTGAGCGTGTAAGATTTCTTAAGTGTGTGTTTTCAAGGTGTTTCTCTGTGTTGTGTTTCTGAGTGTTTCACTGACTGTAATTGTTCATTTTGATCAATAAAACAATCGGTTAATTACGTTTAGATGTCCGATTAGCTAGATCGAGTAGACGATCCAATGCTCACGCATTTTCACATGGCATATCCACAAAATGCAAATACAAATACAAATCTGATGAAACTCGATTTCGAATATAAATCTGATGAAAATCATTGGCATTTTTTTCCCATGGCTACGAACTCGCAATTCAAATACATGACAAAGTTCGACAATTTTCTGAATCTGGATCGAAATTCTGGTTCAATTTGATTGATTTCTTCATGTTTGACTTTTTGGAGTCAAACTGTTCTTCTTTTGTTCCTGAAATTGAACCTCAAAATTGAGTCGATTAAATGTTGTTGTTGATTTCAGAAGAATCGGTGTTTCAACATGAGTCTACTCATAGTTTCAAAATCGAATTTGGTATAGATTTGATCAAATCGTAAATATCACAGTTCGTGTTCTTCACGAGTTCATCCATGGCAGATTCTATAAAGCTCGATAATACACGTTAATTTCGGTTATATTTCACTCTGTTTGTTCATACAATTGCATTGATGCAATCAGAGTTGAATTTCATTCGTATTTTTAATCAAAATCGCAAATCACAGAACGTCGTGTTTTTCATGGCTTCATTCATGGCGATTTTGATATAACTCAATCTTTTGGTTCAAAGTTTATTTCATTAGTTTCGGATCTTGATTACGATTTCAGTACAACAATCAGATTTGAGAATTACGAAATATTATTTTGAAATCGATTAACAGTTCATTGTTCATTCCGTGTGTTCGAAGTCGGGTTTTCGAGTCATTACAAAAACACATCACTATGCATCTTGTTATGAACGTAATTCAATTTCGAGCAAGATGATATGTTTAATTTCGTGTTTTAATCAAAATTGAAGAAGGTGTAATCGATTGAAGGTTCTGGTTTGTATCCATATTCATGCGTACATATGATCTTCGATTTCTCTCCTACTTTGATCCACATCAGATGCCATGTCATCGAAAAGTTAACGGTGTTAACTTTTTTAACGTTGGATCCAATGTAAATAAATAGAGTGAAACTTGGGACCGATGGAGAGAATTTTGAAAGATGAGATTAATATTTGTCAACCCTCAAAAGTTGAGATTATTTAAATCTAATTTTCTAAAAAAATAAAGCTAGTTGCTTAACTTATCATTCATGTTTAGTAAATTAATTAGTTTAAATAAATTTGTATTGGTAAAAAGAAATATAGAAATATATTTAGAAATTCACAATAATAAGTATAATTGAATTAAATATAACTAAAGCTACATTTACATTTGGGATGTAAATGTTTTTATAATTATGGAGTGTTCTAAAATAAAGAAAAATAACATAATTTAACATAACGAAAAATAGGCAAATTTAGAAAGAAAAAAAAACATTTTAACAGCATTTGTAAACGCTATACTTCTACTTTTTTAAATCATCATTGTTTTTAAAATAATTTTCAAAGCACTTTTTTTAGTATATAAAGTACTAGTAATATCTATGTTTTACATGGGATGTTATAAAAATTATATAATTAATAATTCTATATATAACTATTTATAAATTTAAACGTAAACGCATCACAAATAAAAAAGCTTTTATTATAGAAATATATTTTCAGTTAATGTATAATTAAAATCTTATCATAATTCATTAAGTTTAGAGGAAAAATATATTTATGATGTTTAATTGTTTAATATTTTTAGTATTTAATTGGAGATAGGGTTGGTATTTAATAGGAGAGAGATGAAGAAATTTTTTGATGAAAGTGAATATGAGGATTACACATGACATTGAGGATTTTGTTTATTAAATTTCTTCATCTCTTTCCTAATGGGAGGGATTGGGTTCAAGTCCTACATGTGGCAAAAAATAGGGGTGCCAAGTTGGGCCATATGATTATCTCACCTATGATGGATTTCCTCTTTAGGGTGGCATTCGGGTCCTGTATTTGGGGAATAAAGATGATCGGGTGTGTCAGTGGCTCCTCGTCAGTGAATCAGTGATCAAATTTGTCGTTCAAAAAATGTGACATGCTTTGTTTTCTATTATTTCTATTATTTTTTTTGTTATAATTCTTTTGAAGCTTTTTTATTGGTATTAATTTTAGTTTTATACCGTTATTTTTAAGAGTTTGTCTTTTTTGTAGTTCGTTTGGCGGTCTTAATTATTGCTTTTTATATCATTTTAATTGTCTTTTAAAGCATTTTAAGGCATTCTATTAGTTTTAATTCTAGTTTTACATCGTTTCCTTTAGTTATCTAATTTATTTTTGTATTATATTTGACTATGCTTCTAATTTTAAAGTCATCGTGTTGTCTTTTGTATTTTAGTTTTTTTGAACAATGTGTTTTAGCAACGAATTTAGCACATGAGTTGGTTGTGTAATGGCTACAGTCGTGTAACATAATCTATAGATCCTTGGTTCAATACTTTGAGCATTTGGCGTCTAATTTTAACATGGTTACGCTTCTTTTTGTGATTCCGTTTTCGTCACTTTGTGATATAGCAATGCAAATGTTTTGTGTAAATGTGTTTTATCCTCGCACGTATAGTAAGTTTAGTTGTATGTAAATGGGTAATAACTACAGAGAATCGAAAGCGGCAAAGAAGGCAATTCACAATCAATTGAATCAGATGATGAAACAATGAGACGAGTTAGTGAGTTAGTGCTTGCTTGGGGATATTTGAACTATTTTTACATAATACAATTAACTAGACTTTACTACTCATGCGTTGTCACGAGGATAACGAGAGTATACAAAACAATTGTATTTGTAAAGTGCAATACAAAGAAAAGGAAAAAAGAAATCGTGACAATGTTAAAATTAGAAGTCTGGTTAAATATAACACTATAAACAATTAGATAGTTAAAGACAACGACGTGAAATTAAAATTAAAACCAATGAAACGCTTAAAAATGATTAAAAAGAATGAAAAAAATACTGATAAAAGTGCTGCTGCCGGGATAACGCGGACCTACAAAATAGTTGCATTATTATAACGCTACATAAAGTAAACGAAAATAAAAAAATCGTAATAACCAAAACGCTTAAGCTATTGAGTCTAGACTCATGTGCAAAATTCATTGATTGAAAATAACAAAATAAAAAAATTTACGTTACATGACTTTATCTTTTACACCACTAACTTTTTTGCTAAACTTGTTAGTGCTCGGATAAAAAAAAACAGAAAGTATAGTGAAGACCCAAAAAAACTTAAAACAAAGATAAAAAACACAAAAGAAAAAAACCACTAGAAAACAAAAAAAAAGTTGTATTTTGTATATATAGACTAAATATTTATACCAACTATACCAACTCGTGTATCAAACGAGATCTTTTAAAAATAATATAATTAATAACTTCATATATAATATTTATACTTTTTTAAGTGTACTTTTGTGAAATAAAAAATAATAAATATTTAAATTTATAAATAACAAACAATAAAAGATTAAGAATTATAAAATTATAAAAGTTAATTAAAATCTTATTAGAATCTAATAAAGAGTTAAGGTGAACACCCTTAGATACCCTCATATACAAACATAACAGAGAACTCAAATAGTGTTTCAATTCGTTTGCTCAGATCTCAACGGCGGCTGCGATAAACGTCACCCGCCACCAAAAGCAACACAATAAGAAGAAACACCAACAAAACACAAAAGATAACAAAAATGTAGCGCTCAGAATGATAATGACGACGTAATGCTTAGATCTTGGTGGCAGCTGTGAACTGTGATAAACGTCACGCCTCCACCTAAAGCGTCACAACAACAAAAAACCACAAACGAACCACAAACCATAACGACGCCTAGCCACTCACCGACGAGACCAAATCAAAAAACAAATCCAAACCCTAGTGCATGAGAGAGAGAGATATATAAAGTCGTGTATATTAGAGGAAGAGAGAGCCCTTTGATATCAAATGAAGAGAAGGGTTCACAAACACTAACACGCATACACTATAAATCCATCTAATAAAGGAGAAAATGACATCGCACAACTCTAATTATGTTGTAAATGTTGGGTTTGCAATGGTATCTTATTGGTCGTTTCTGATTTTGAGATTTATCAAAAGTAGGGTTGTTGACAAAACACAATAGTTAGATTTCAGATCTAAAACGTAGCGGATATAATAATTAAAAACTGATAGCACTGAAAAACCCGACAGGATCTTGTACACTACTAGAAACAGGTCCTTCCTTGACGCTCGAACAATGACACACGATCCTTTCTTGAAGAGCAAAAAAGCGTGTCATAAAAAAATGTTAAGAATTGTAATATATCCTAAGGCTAGATGACGCGCATTTTTGAACGTCATAAATTACTGTCATAATTTAAAAAAAAAACACGGAGGACACTTCAGAATTGCGCGTCAAGAATCTTCTGTCGTTTTAAAATCCACCCCCCCCCCCCAAATTTACTCTAAAATTTACCCCAAAATATTTCTGACTTTTGCCCTAATACCCGCCTCAAAATTTCCTTCAATTCCAATCTCCCTCCTGCGCCGCTCACCTTGAGCTAATTCCATCTCCCACCTCCCACCTCCCACCTCGAACCTCCGCTGCAAATCTGCATCTCCCACCTTCGAGATCAAACGAAAGTAAAAACATATCCATTCAGACCTAAATCGTCGGAAGAAACAATCTTGTCGGAGTATGACGATTGGGGAGCCAGAAACTCAATCTCGAGCCCTAAATCATGACCTAACTCCATCCTCTCTCCGCCTCTTTAAAAACAAATGACATCTCTAATTATTATAGGGTTAGACGCTGCTATATAATGGCGGAGACATTCGAGATTGCTAGGGTTTGTTTTCCGTCAATCATAGCAGCTATCGAGCTAGCCGTCTTCGTTATGGTTCTCAAGTATGCTAACCTTTGCTCTTATATTTGTTCACATATTGCTTATGTGAATCTTAATCTTACGTTTGCCGATTAGAAAGTGCAACGAAATTGCTAATCTGTTGGATATATATGGTTTACTCGTCATTTTCCCCAAATTGTTCAATTCAAATCGTTTAGTTAACGAGGTTAATAGGTATAATCCCTATTTCACATTAAGGTTTTGAGATCTTACTTGAAGAGGCGAGATTGCATTATTAGGGTTTTAATTGAACCAGTTTCCTCCTTCAGGGCCAATTTAGGTTTCAATTGCATTGATTTTGTACTCACCTATAGACAAATATTCCTGTTTCAAATGATTACATATGATTGTAACTGCCATCTCTATTTGTGAAATCATCCACTCAATTAACCAGGGTTTTTAGGTCTTGATTATTTCTGTTAGTATGTTAACGTTTTTTTGGGTGTTTATAGGACCGAGCTCTGCCATTTTAGTGGCCACTGGCCAGAAGATATATCCTGGAAGGGGTATTAGATTCATTAGATCAGACTCGCAGGTACATAATCTGATTACATAGTTTATGTTATCTATCTAGGTTATTGTTTCTGTCAGTTTTCAAATAGAAAGATTCATTTGTTTCAATGTAGGTTTTCTTATTTGCGAATTCCAAATGCAAAAGGTACTTCCATAATAAGCTGAAGCCTTCAAAGCTCACATGGACAACCATGTTCCAGAAGCAGCATAAGAAGGTCAGTTAGATCAATTAACTTGTTCATTTTATTGGGTTGAAGATTCTTTGAATTGTTTACCACGGTTGTTTTGCTAAATTTGGTTGGTAGTTTTAAAAAAATATCTATGGGTCCTAAGCTGAATAAATTAACTAAAAAGGAGATGCGTCTAGTTAAGGCATCTAAAGACTATTCAGCTATCAAACCGCTCTACTAAATAAATATTTATAGTACTATGTGAGGTATATGTTTGTATAAAGGTGGGATGATAGGCTGGTCAGACTTGTTAGGTGACGGGTCAGAACAAGTTTGGGTTGGAAGGGTCCGTTTTTAGTACAGGTCAAAACTCAAAACAGAGTTGGGGTTCAGTTTGTTGACCCGCTAGCACTTTCTGCCAATTTCTTATTTTTAAATAGTGCAAAGCGCTCCAAGTCATTTAGGTCCCAAAAGCCGAGATGTGAAGCGAGAGCTTCACATAGGCGAGGCGCTATTCTAAGTACAACTAAAAGTTGCATCTTTGTTATCTCTTTCACATGTTAACCTTTTTATCAAGTAAACAATAATCTCTTCATCCCTTTGGCCGTTTTTATATGCCGGTTTATATGCCAGTCTCCTACAGACCCTAATTTTGACCCAGATGAGCATGATGCGCCGCGTCAAGGCATTGATGGTTTTTCTTATTGCCTTAAGCGCCACATGCCCCTGACGTGCTTTTGTAAAACCATGGTTCATTTTTCTTGTAGATTCTGAGTTCTGAATGTGAAAACAATTCTATTTCAATATTAACTTTACCTATTTAAATTAAATGATTTAGAAGGGCTTATGTGTTTTTTGCAACTTTCAACTCTTCGACCCATTAGACTGGTTCCTTTTTAGCCATTTTTATTTGATCCGTTTGAGATATAATGCATATATTCATAAGTAATGTGTCTAAATTAGTAAATTACCACCTCTGTCCTGTAAATCTACTAGCATTAGAGCTTAGAGTTTGAATTGTAATTTCAGGAGCTGATAAGAGAAGTATAAATCCCAGCCATTTTTTCTGATTATTGTGAAGAAGCATGACATCTTGCAGCTACATGTATAAGCTCTGTGACTGGTACTCCACCCTTCATTCCTGTTAGTTCACTCATCCGATTAATACAATTATTTGTTAACGTTGAAATATTTTAGTACTTGTATGAAATATTCTAGTTATTTTCTATATATGAAATGTACTATTTTGCTGTAACTGTATTTTTATATTCTAATTAGGTGAATTGTCATTATTTATAGAAATTAGTAATTCTATTTAAAATATATATATTTTTAACTTCTTTTACATTCTTGACGCGCAAAAATGCGTGTCATCTTCATTTATGACAGGGGCTTCCTTGACTCGAATTTTATGACGCGCATTGCACGTCATAAAATGCGCGTCATCGTTCGCGCGTCAAGAATGGGATGACACGCATTTTGCGCGTCAAGAAGCTTCTTGACCCCGGCTTCCTTGATGCGCATTTGCGTGTCAAGAAGACCCTTTCTTGACACGCATTGCACGTCAAAAAAGGCCTTCTTTGTAGTAGTGGTAGTTACTAACATGCAAACACGATAGATAAATAATCTAATTTACTAATAAAATGATTATAAACCTTATCGGTTAAGATAAACCATTTGAATCATCGAGGAACAACAAGCTAGTGCTAGTTGGAACCGAAACAAAATACCGAACGACTATGATGCATGAGAGCAGCGGCAGAGATCAGATGGTGGTGACCTGAAAAAACAGTAGCAGTAGTGGCTAGAGGCGTCGACGACGGTGGGTGGCTTGCGGCTGGCCGTAATTCCCAAGGAGAGATAACAAGATGTAAATTTAAAGTTTGTTTTATTGAAATCACTTAGACTCAATTACAAACTCTCAAAGAAGCTCTCAACTGAAATACATTCAGAAACACACACTTAAGATCCGGTCTCTCTCAGCTCACTCAAAAGTCACGCTAAAATACATAGAAGAAATCTATTTATACTTGTCACACTTTACACGAACTGGAGCTCACCCGAAGTGGCACTTCGTGTCACTTCGGGAAATCACGAACTGTGACTCCGGGTCCCAGTTCGTGTCACTTCGGGTGACTTCGTGAACAACAACTTTGGCATCTTCGTCTTGTTTAGATACTTCACACGACGAACCGATTATGCTCTAGCAAACTCCCCCTTGACGTGTGCAGTATCTGGTTCATCCCATAAACTTGTATCTTCAATCAAACTCCCCCTCAACTTGATGGTAAGTCCTGATCTTGAATACTTGACGATTCACAGTTTGTTTCATCCTTATCAACAACTATAGAAGACTTGAGTTATGATGATCTTTTTTCTTTCAACCTGGCCAACATAAATAATCTTGGTGCAAAATGTCTCTTCGAGACTCCAAGATATAGATTTTGAAAATTTCATTTCTATCCTGTGTCGATCAGATCGAAAACAAATCAGAAATAAAATTTGTTTGGTTTTTAGAAAGATAATATCAAAACAAACTTAAAATCTTTTTGATTTTTCAAACTTATGCTAAAACACTCAGAATTTTTTTTTGATTTTTCTGAAACGAAGAATAAAATGCAATACAGAATAACACTCTATTTTTATTTTGCGAGAAACATCAGGACGCGAATTCGTATCAGACATAATACATCTAGCACATTTCAATTTCGGTCTTAATCAGCATGCAAGTCAAGATAATCGCAAATACAAACTTTATGTTTATTTCAGCACGAACCAATCATATTTATCGTTTTTAGATATGCTTAAGGTAATATTATCATGCACAGATAACTCGGCCTCTAGTCTATTAAAAATACCGGAAAATCATCATGTTTTCTTATATAGAATAAACTTTTATAAAATATTTAAGTATCCTTGATGAGTCATGCAAAAATAAAGCAGAACCTCAAATACCTAGCAATCAGGTCGGTATTGTGGACACGCAGAGAAAGCGCAAGTATTGGAGAAAATAAGAAAGTAAAATAAGTTGAAGTTGTATAATTCAACAACGATCAGGTCGATACTTCCGTATACGCAGAGAAAGTCCGATGAATTATACGAAACACCAAGAAAAATAAAGCAGAACCTGAAACGAACAACAATCAGGTCGATCTTTCGATACGTAGAGAATGTCCGATCGTTTGAGAAAATAAAGAAAATCAAACAAATTTAAATCTTTCAAAATGAAAACATGCATTCATCAGGATATCTGTTATTCTATTTTTGTCAGAATCATTACACAACACTCATCAAGAAGCAAATAACTAAAGATCGTCAGGCAAGCTTTATGTTTATATCTTACTTGCAGATATCAGATTAGTCATGCACATTCACAGATTATGCAAGTACCTACAGCCTTTAGACTTAATCAATCCATGGCAGATAACGTATATGCTGATATTTCTCGCTTTTTTCGGATATCATTTCTCGCTTTTTTCGGATCAATTTCTCAATTTTTCAGTTTTTATATTTTCTATAATTTATCTCCCTAAAATTCAACAAACTATATTTTTTGTATTTTTAAATCTTTTTACCCCTAAAAATATAAGAACGAAAGAAAAATGAATAACAAAAATGAAAATGATCGATCAACACTTGACACAATTTTTTATAATGATGTTTTTAAAAATCAGTGTTTTAAAGATAGGAACGATGCGATTTAACTTAAATCAACCACAAGTATTCCACTATCAGCAATCTTTCAATTACGAACACATCTTCTTGAAATACCCGCATACACTGAAAAATAACAAGTCCTTAAAACCCTGACCCTCATCAGTTGTGATTTGTCGTCTAGTGTCTTCAACAAAATCTGTGTTGGCCATAGAGACAATTTTTGGTCTCCATTCTTGTTTTGGTTTTGAAATTTCTAGTGAACCATTGTCAACTGATCGAGTGAAAATCATAACTACTATCCAACTTTTACGAATTAAGCTTTTTTTTCCAGAAAAATTTAGTATTGGGCATTGGTTCGCTAAAATTAATGCCATCAAAATTAACATATTTTGTATTTTTGGCATTTGATGATGAATTGTTATTAGACGCAGGGAAATTTTTAGCACAATGACCTTTCTTACGACAAACATAACACATTCAATGATTAGTTTGAGTGATTGAAACTGGTTTTCCAAACTGATCAGTCGAACATTCATCATGAACTTTTGAAATCACAGGTTTAGGTTTCTTTGGTTTCTGAGATTTTTTAAAACATTTTGGAGAATCATAAAAACCAGAATCATCTCCATAACCAAAGAATTTATCTTGACGATAAAACCTGTTAGATTTAACGGAATAAAATGAATCCGAATTTTTACCGCCTAATGGTGTAGCATCAGATATGCAAGAAGACTCTTCAGAAGAAATATTTTCATCTACAGATGAAGGAGACACTTTCTTCTTCCAAAATTGAGGCTTTTTATCTGAGAACACCTTTTGTTTCTTTTTCTGCTCAGCTTTGAACTCCTTTTTGTTGTTATTTCTCATTGAAACTCCTTTTCCTTCATATCCCAATCCACCATTCTTCTGCATAGGATATTCTTTCACATAATGACCTTGATATGCAAGACGAGAAAATTCATCTTTGATAGCTTTAACACCAACGTCCTTATTCAGTAAAGATTCATCAATCACAATATCAAAAAAATCTGGAATCTTCACATGTTCAGGTTTGCCTTCAAAAATTTTCTCAACATCAAGAAAAACAGATTTTGAATTAAACTTTGGAACCTTGTTTGAAACAAATATTCTTTCATCCTTTTTCTTTTTCTGAGACTTTGATTTCTTTGATTTTTCCGACTTAACACCATCTCCTGCTGGATAATCATGCAACTTCTGATTTGAATTATCATTAGATATCTTTTTCAAACTAACCACTAGAGCAGGAACTGCATGATTATCAATATCTTTACTTGGTTTGCCATCTCGTTCCAGATGATACAAGTAATTCTGAAACACACTTGATGTTTTGCAATTCTCAATTTTTCGTTGCAAATCAAGCATTTCAATATTTATCTCAGACATCTTTGTATTAACTTCCAGTAACTCCTTTTGAGAAGCGATAAATTTCTCAGACAATTTGTTATACTTATATTTTTTTAACATACATTTTCTCACATTCATCAAGCACTTCTTTTGTAACCTTTTACACTTTTGTTTGAAGATCGGCAACATCTGGTTTCAAGACTTTATTCTCTCTAACTAATTCAGTCTTCTCAGAAACTAAAGCTTCATTTTCAATTGAAAATCTTTTAGCTTTTGCAACAAGTTCATCACTTTGTACTTTAAGATAATCAAGCTTCTCCTTTGACTTAACAAATAAAGCATCAAAATCTTTATTAACTTCTTTTTCTTTAGCTTTAGCTTTATCACATTCTTCAATCAACACTTTCTTCTCTTTCAACCAATCTTCCTTAATTCCAACAAATTCAGAATATTTTGAACATTGCCCAGACACATTCTTTTGAATATCTGCTACCAAACTATCACTGACTTTATTTTTCCATTTGTCCACTTCTTTTGTCAAAATAATATTTTCTTTCATCAACCTTCCCATCTTCTTTACTAACCCCTCAATCTCATCTTTGTTATCATTTGCTGACCTTGAATTTCGAGAAAAATGCATATTGTGATACTCACAGATTGTTTTTAGATTGTCCCACAATACTTTTGATTTCCGACAATCCTTGAAATACACAAGTAATTCAGTTGATAATGCCAACTTAACATAGTCATATGCCTTCTTTTCATTTTCAAACTGCTTCTTTTCCGTATTTGTAAGATCCCTTCTCCATTTTATTTCTCCATAAGTGTAACACCCCAAAAGTTCATAACTTGAAATATATACGTGTTAAGTAGCTAAAACGCATTGGCTTATGGATTGATAAATAGGTAAAGGGTAATGATTTGCAAAATTCTATACGTGTTTGTGTTGTAGATACATATGATATATGTGTTAGATAGCAAAACGTGATAGAACGAATGAAAAATGCATGTTTACCCTTTAGCGGGTAATGAATTGATAAAGAACAACATTATACGTCTGTTATACATAATGGGATAAGGAAATGTGATAGATACGTATTTTATTTAATAAGTGATTATATGGTGTTAGCATAAAATACATGTTTTGAAGTTGATATGATAGAAATAGATGGTAACCGTAAGAAAATACATTTACACGATTGTATTATATTATATATATGTGTGATTATATACATATATATATATATATATATATTCTAATGGCTTAAATGCATGTGAAATATTCATTTGATGAATACATACGTAGGAATACATATTAGAATAGTTAAACGTGTGAAAAATTAATAAGAACGTATCCTTACGTTGAAATGATGGTTAAAAATGAATAAATACATAACGTATACGATTATTATACGTATCTATATGAACCCGAGGCTTAGGACTTAGTATAAATGTATCTTAAAGTGAATCGGAACATGAAATGATAAGTATGGGAAGTAGAAGGGCTAAAATGTAAATTGATGGAAAATATATATACAAATATTATATATATATATATATATGTATATATATATATATAATATACGAATGTATATAAACCTTTTCAAATGTATCCCGAGACCTAAAACCATTAGAATTATGTCCCATAATGTTTCGGTACATAAAATAATAAAAGGGTAAAAAAGTTCAGGGGCTAAAAGTGCAATTAAATGAAGTTAAGGGACTAAAAATGACAAAAATCAAAAGCTGGCCGGAAAAGGGATGCCTCGCGTATCGCGTAGCCCGTCCCCCTCTCGGCGCCATACGCGACGGACCTCAGACGGCAGGTGGTGTTCTTGGTCGCGTTTTTAGCCACATAACTCAGACTTGCAGCCCAATTTTCCTTATATACGCGTCAAATTAGCTCGTCTAATCACCCATAAACGTGTCTTGACCTCCCTGCGCATCCAACCAATATAAATACATGATCAAATCGTTGAAATCAATCACCAATTTCTTGATTCTTTCCTCTAAAAACCCTAAAACGAACCAGCCCCTTCTTCTGCGAAATTCGACCAAACGATGAGGAGTTAGAAGCTCAAATTTTGCAGTCATGCTTCATTAGGTATGCTTAACAATAACCTATCTTAGTTTTTGCTAATATTTCCTCTAAGTATGTTTTCTAAAAATGCATAAAAATTAGGGTTCTTGAGCTTGTTTTGCCAAAATCGGGTGATCGGGTGGAAATTAGAGTCTGAATTTTTGTAGGTAATCCTAAAATAATGTTTTTTTAATAAAGCCCTAACTTTATTTCACAATTGAAAAAGGTTTGGTAAAGGTTTTGTTAATGGGTCAAAATTAGGGTTTTCGTAACGTTGTTCTACCCAAATTGAGTAAACGGTATTGAATTAAGCTTTGATATTTTAATGCATGTTATAAAATGATATAATGGAAAATATCCTAAGTTTTTTTTGAATAAAAATAAGTTTTGGTCAAGAAATGAGAAAATTGGGAAATTAGGGTTTTGAAACATGATTATTTAATATAAAATAATCCAGAGGATATGGGGACTTTATTTTTGGTATAATACCATGTTTACATATATAATAAGTATATATGAAGTTAAAATGGATAAATATTAAAGTATTGAATATACCGAGTTAATCGGATATTTAGAAGTTTGTGCGGACCGGAAGGGTAAGCGCCTGTACACTGGGGTTTCTGACAAAACGGGGGTGTCGCATAAATCCCAACTGGGAACTGGCATACCTCACTGGGCGATCCCGGGGTGAGCGTTTACTTATAGGAATGCGCGTCTTCGTATTATCGTTAAAAGAAAAGGATTACTGCCTAAAGGGCATTTTGGTCATTTTAACATTTAAGAAGGAATGAACTTAATAATTGAATATTATTAAAATAATAAGATGTTAAAATAAACATAGGAATGTTTCTTATAATTAAACCTATTGCGTTAACGCCATACAATACACGATTAGGTTTAATTGGAAGTCATAGCGGAGGTTTTACCTGAATTAACCGCTTAAGAGTATAAGGTGAGTTCTATGAGCCCACTCTTTAAATATTTTTTTGTTTTAATGTTTTCAGGCTGATATACATGCAATGATAGATATTCAACTGTTTACTTGAAAAGTATTTGACTTAAATGCTTTTACGTGTTTTGTGTTAATACACATACATGAAATGTTTTAATGCCTATAACTGTTTTAAAGTGTTATTACCTGTTATAAACTCTTTTCGGGAAGGATATAATAAATGGGTAATAAAGAAGTTAAACTTTTGAAGTAAAGATTAAAAAGGAGGAAAATGAGTTTTGAAGAATTGAACTGTTTTCAGAAAGGTTATAATAAATGGTTATTATAAAGAAAAATCTTTTTAAAGGTTTTGAATAAAGAAAATGTTTTGAGTCCAAAATACAAAGGTTATTTAAATGGACTTTTGAGGATGTTTTAAAGAGTTTTTAATCTAAGCAAAGATTGTCTAAGACGAGGGTAAGAGGGGGTTGTACAATCCAAGCAGTGGATATAAAGCCACTAGAGCAACAACGATTGCTCAAGAGGTCGGGAAAAAGAAACGGCCGACCGAAAGGGACTAAAGTAGTCCCAAGATAGACAATGCTTAGTAAAAAGAGTTTTTGTTTATAATGTTTCGTATGACTCTTTTATACGTAATGATTATTTGCACAGAGGATGGTCCCGAAGGCCCAAGGTATTTGAGAGTATTAAATGATTTTTAATACTGATGAGTTAAACGTTTTGGTATAATCATGTTATGTATTATACCTATTAAATGTTATAAAGAAAAGGGCCATTAGGCCCAAATGTTGAAGTAACCTTTCACGGTAAAGGTAAAAGTTTTAAATACTTAGAACTCACCAGCGTAAGCTGACCTTTCCATAAATGTATGTATGTATGTCAGGTTGTGGTGATGTTTAAAGTAGCAAGGAAAGGGCTCTAGCGAGAACTGATTAGATGGGCAAGCTATCAGAACGGACTCAGTAGTAGTACTGGCATAGACATAGATAAGAACAAGTTGTTAGATTATGTTGTTATCTTCCTTACTATTGTACTTGGCTTATATATAAATGAAAAGTTTTAAATTTCCGCTGCTTAGTTATCTCTGATGTAATATGTGTTCATGAGTAAATCTGACACGTGACCCCTCCTGGAGCCAAGATTGGGAGTCGGCGTCACAAGTTGGTATCAAATCCTTTTTATAAGGGATTCAGATACTAGCACGGTATCTAGACTTAAACTAAGACTCTTGGTAGACAAAGTAAGGTAAGATAGGGAATGTAAATGCCAGTTAGGATAGTTATGCCCATAGGAAAGAGGTTGCACGAGGAGCATAGGAGGTAGAACTTAGGGTATGCAAGTGCGGGGGAATACCCGATTGCAATTAGCTACTGCAATTTGGTATTTTACCCAAATAAACATATCATAGGTTCTAACTTTTATGTGGCCAAGTGCGGGGTAGGATAATTGACTGTAAGATACATGGTCAGTAACTTGTGAGAATATCTAGATGGAGGCAGTTTTAAAGGACCGGTTTTAGAGTTACTGGTAAGGAAGAAAAAGGTATGGACACTAGGAATAACTGTGATGAGAGTAACTAGGTTTTGAAAGCATCATAATTATATAATTGTATAAGCGCGCGTACACTTATCTAATTATTATGAATTTAAAATTTGGAGACTTCACGTCACATGAGTTCTGAAATGTCCGGCTATTTTGATTATAGGATTAGAAGATGAATAGAGATAATGATAATCATAGTCACGATAGGAATGCAAATAGGACGTCCGATGCCAATTCAAATGTTAGAGATAATGAAGGAACGAATACCTTCAGCGAAGGAGAGAAGATCGCCACGATGGTAGAAACATCAAGGAATACGTTATTATCGATTGCTAACCAACTCCTGGAGGCGCTGAGAAGAAAGGTGCCCAATGAAGCCGCCGCAAGTGGAGTTTGTTCCGAAGTAATGTCTAGCAGAAATAGGTTCCCGACGGAAGGCAAATGGAAACGATCCGAGGTTGAAGAAAGTCTTGATGACAATGAAGGTATGTGCCACAAGAAGGCTAATGAAGCTAATGAAGAAGAAAAGCCAGCATGTCAGGTGTACAAGAGACGTCATCATAGGGATTCCATGTGGAGATCAAAAAGTTATCACAATTGTGACCAGGATGATCACATCTTCTGTATGTGCCAGGAGTTGAAGAAATGTTCTGAATGTAGGAGTTTAGGACACAACAGAACAGACTGTCCTAAAAGATTGAAAGCTCAGGAATCGTTGAAGATGAAAAGAGGCAAGCCTAAATGTTGCGTATGTCATAAAAACCATTTTGGAATTTGTCGAGCAGGACTCTCTAGCTATTATACGTGTGGAAAGGATGGTCACTTCTCTGCTAGCTATCCAGAATGAAAGAAGTGCCATTAATGTGGAGAAACGGGACACCTGAAAGCAAATTGCCCTAAGTTGGCAAAGAATGCCGAATGTTGATACATAGTTTATGCGTCATGTGAAGTATCCAATCAGACAATGTCGTGTGAGAATCCAAGAGTTCTAGTCCAAGGTTCAAGGCTAGGTTCACTACCTGCTGAACCTGGTCCGAAACCTGGAGTTAGGACCTGCCGAACCTGGAGTTCGGACAAGGTTCGGCCAGCAGCTATAAATAGCTGGTTGGTCTTTGTAATCGGTATGAGTGACAGTCTGAGCTGATCTTAAGTGTGTGTTATGTATGATGTTTTCTCTGTATCAGTTTCTGAGTGTTTACTGGTTGTAACTGTTCATCTTTGATCAATAAAACAATCGGTTAATTACGTTTTGATCTCCGAATAGCTAGATTGAGTAGACGATCCAATGTTCTCGCATTTTCAAGTGGTATCAGAGCTTTCTGGTTCACTCTACTGATCTGTGGTTGCTATTTTTGGAGTCTTTGAAACGTTTTGGTGTTTCTTGAGTTTGTTCACGTTTTTTCAATCTAATCTAGTGAGTTTTCTGTGTCAAAACTGCTTCTAAATCATTCCTTATCAGTTTTTCTGTTCTACTGCTGCAAATTTCGACAAAATCCATCAAAAAACGAGAGTTTTGAGAAAATTATGTTGAGGTTTGGAACTTCCTGGTCAGGTTCGGAGTAACTGCTCCGAAGTTCAAGTTCGGACATGTTTCGGTCAGAGTTTGGAGTGAGTTCGGCAGGAGTTCGGTCGTTGTTCGGAAGTTTTTCTCGTTCGGTAGGGTTTCGGTCGAGGTTTGGAGTAGTTTGTAGTTCGGAAGTGGTTTGGGATAAGTTCGGACAGAGTTCGGTGTAAGTTCGGTTGAAGTTCGTAGTTGTGTTTGAGGTTCAGATAGAGTTCGGAGGAGGTTCAGACATAGTGTTTAAGTTCGGATAAATTTCGGACGATCAGAATCTTAAATTCTTCAACCATGTCGGAATATCAAGCTTTTTCCGCAATGCAGAGTGCAATGCAGACTATGATAAACTTTGACAAGCAAATTGGAACGAGTCAGAAAGTTCCCAAGTTGTTGAAATTGGAAGATTATCAGAATTGGAAGCAACGATTTTCGGCTTATATAAGTACGAATGATATCGATTTGTGGATTCCAATCAAGAAACTTTATCAACACCCGACTGATCAAGGAGATTTCAAGGAAGTTCATACCTTCAATATTGCTTAAAGGAAATCGTACGAGCTTGAACAAAAAGGTTTTGGTTATCTTACGATGGCATTACCCCCTGAATTGCTACATCATTTAGTATGTGCAAGAAGTCTAAGCAATTGTGGGATGCTTTATCAGCAATATGTGAGGGTAATGATGATTACAAGAAGAGTCGGAAGAAAGTGTTGAATAAAGAATTTGATAATTTTCAACATTATGACAATGAGAACATTACTGCTCTTGTTTCAAGATTTTCACATTTGATTAGTGAATTGAAGGTTGTTGGAATTGAGAAAACTGATGTTGATTTAAAGGAGAAGATTATGGAAGCGTTGCCTGAAAAGTCGGAGAACTATGTTTTGCTGCTCACTCATGATAAAGAATATTCTACGTTAACATTTCACGAGCTTACTGGAAAACTTCATGCTCGGGAAATGGAAATGTTAAACTCTAAGAAGTCAACTACTACATTACAAAATCTTGAGTTGTATCATGGTGAGAATACTACAAGCATGAATGCTAAAGCTAAGCCAAATCTGAGTTCTGCACCGAGTGTTGCTTTAATGGCTGGAGTTTTTAGAAATTCTGATAACAATTCATCACGGGGTTGTAGCTTTACAATTCCAAATTCATCAAGTCAGAATGCTTTTTCTGCTGAATCCACAGATGACTATGCCAAAATGATTGCTGCTTTGATTTCATCATTGTTTAGCTTGGTTATCAAGAATGTTGCTGATGCAAAAATAACTCGAGATGATCTTGATGCACTTGATGAAGATCAATTAAATGAATTGTATTTATCTTGGCAATTTGCTATGATAAGTCAAAGATCGAAAAGCTTTTTCAAGAAAAATGGAAGAAATATTTCTGATTTTAATGAAAAATTGGGATTTGATAAGTCAAAGTTGAAATGCTATAAATGTTCAAAGCTTGGACATTTTGCTCGGGAATGTCAACAAACATATCCTAGCAAGCCCGGTATCTCTCAACCATCTTCAAGTAATACAAACAAGGCAGCCCTAACAGTTCAAGATGATGGTGTTTATGATTGGGGAAAACATTTTGATTCACCTGCTTTGATAGTTACTCATGATCAACAAGAAGATTATTGTTCAGAGGGAAGTTCAGATACAAGTTCCACACCAAGTTCTTATGAATCTGCTGAAAACTTGGAGAGTTTGTTGAAAGAAAATGCTTCGTTGTTGAATAAAATTCAAAAGCTTTCTGATGAATTCAATTTGGTTAATTCAGATTTGAAGATTTCTAAAGCACATAAGAAGGAATTGGTTTTGAAGAATGAATGTTTAACAACAGAGATCAAATTGTTGAATGAAGTTTTAGAGATTTCTAACAAGATAAAAAGGAGGTTGAAGCTGCAAAAGCAAAGGTTTGTGACGAGAGGGATGAGTTGGTAAACGAAGTTAAGAAATGGAAGGATGAAGCAGAGGATGTTGCTACTGATTTTCAGAATTTGTTTGAAAAGTCCGAAATTAAGCTTGATCTGCTGACAAGGATGCTGAAGAATCTGCTGCTAAGATTGCAAGTTATCAAGCTGTAATGGAAAAGTATTTGGATGAAAAGCGGGAATTAGTTAGTGTGAATAAAGTGCAAACAGCAAATCTGGAAAATCAAAAACGAAATGAAAATAAATTGAAGAAAGAATTGTTTGAAGGCATGGAAAATCTTCGCATGCAAAAATTTGAAACTCACAAGGTTGCAAAGCGTCTGATTGCTACTGAGAAAGAGTTGGCTAATGCTCAAAAGTTAATTTCAGATTTAAAGATTCAAGTGATTGATGCTAATCGATTGCTGAATAATGTTTCTAATTCTCAAGTATTCATGAGTTTTCTAGCTAAAGATGAAAATTTTGAAAAGATGTTTGATAAGACAGCTTCACCCCCTGCTCAAATCAAAGAAGCTTTCAAAGATGTGGAAGAAAAGGTTGAAGAGGTTGATTACTCCAAGTTCTCATCATCTAATTCTAAGGAAGAAAAGGTTGTGAAGAAAAAGTAAACCAAGAAGCATAAGAAGAAGAAAAACAAGAAATCTAAGATTCCTCTAGGTCCAATATTTGTTTCTGGTTCATCGTCTGCTAACAATGAGAAATCTGCTACTTCTAGTGCCAAGATTCATTCTCAACCTGATTTTGATGAGATGATCTTCTATGAGCAAAAGAATATAAATGAAGTCAAAGCTGAATTTACAAGGTTGGCAAAGGATAGACACCAGAATTCTAATTCTAAGGAAAAAGTTATTGGAAGAACAGTTGGTTTGGGCTTTAAAGCAAGGAATGTCAAAGCTGAGGAGGTTCCAGCATCATCATCCCAAGATTTGAAGAAACTTAAGATGAAACAGGTAAAGAAGGAAGTCTTTAAAGCTAAGAAGGTTCAACCTGAGCGTTTTTACAAGCTCAAAGGTTCCGACCAGATTTTCTTTGACAAATAGTTTCCTCTTCATTGTGTTGATGCTAGGAAAATTTCTGAAGTTTTTGAGAAGAAAGCTGATTCAAGAACCTTGAAGAATCAAAATGCAAGATGTTCTTCTGATGGTTCTTATTCTTGAAGCCCAACATCAAAATGGGTTCATGATCACAGGCATCAGGTATATGATTCTAATTTTGATTATGTTCGAGATATTCATATATGTGATTCTGTTCAGGCACCTAGACGGTGGGACAAATCTGAACGTATATGTTATGTTTTCCGCCAAAAAGGGCATATGGCAAAAGATTGTCCACTTCTTGCTGAATCAAACAAAAGGCTTCAACAGAAACCAGTTTTTGGTAAACCTGCCAAACCAATGTTTTTTTATTTACATGGAAGAGTTTTTGATGAATGTGAACCTACATTTTTCTTAAAAGAACAACGTTTTGTTCCTAAGCTTCAAAAGGTTCAAAATGTTGGTTCATCATCACAGTCACCTGTGTTTGATTCATCAAAAATTGAATTACCAAAAACACAACAATGGAAACTCAAGGTGGTTTCTAAGCAAAATCAGGAAACTGGTCGACCGGAAGCAGTCGCTTCGGGTCAAGTTAAAAACTGATGCGTTTGACTAGTGTGCAGGTACTTCTAGAAGACCTATCGACGATTGCAAAGTTGTTGATGGAGAAGTATTTTGCTTAAGTTTAATTTTATGATATATCTTTTAAGCCTGCAAAGTTTCTAAGATTCTAAAACTGCAAAATATCCGTGTTGATTGATCAATTTTTCTTTCTTTATGCATTTTCCTTTGATAAAAATAAAAATAATAGAGTCATGTTTTTGTAAAATGAAAATTCAAAAATAGAGTTTTCATTTTAAGGGGGAGAAATGCATGTAAGGGGGAGAAATTGTGAAAATGCATGTTATGAAAAGAAGGTGAATACATGCCAAATATATAAAGAAGGTGAATACATGCAAAATATATAAGGAAAGTGAATACATGCACAATATATAATTGTGAGAAATTGATCATTGGGAAATGATGGTACATTGGCTTATGTATCTGACTTATGGATATAGTAGATGAAAGAGCGATAAGATCATTGTTTGATATGTTTGGTAGGCTCGGCAAATCAGAAAGTATTCAGATGTGATATACACTAAATACTATTGCTTGACCATGTGGATAACATCTTGATGCGTATCTCATGACAAGAAGAAATATAGGTGTGAAAATAGAAATGAAAAGTCACTGTGTATACATGTGTTCATTTTGCAAAGATTTATACTTGTTTGATTCTCTTTATTTTGTCAAACGATCGGAATTTCTCTGCGTGTCCACAAGACCGACCTGATTGTTGTTCGTTTGACATTCTGCTTTATTTTCATTGGTGTTTCGTATAACTCATCGGACTTTCTCTGCATGTACTGGAGTACCGACCTGATTGTTGTTGGGTTATACAATTTCAACTTGTTTTATTTTCTTTATTTTGTTAAATCCGAGGCTTTATCTGCGTATCGAAAGTATCGACCTTAAGGTAGACGATTTAACGTTCTTATTTCTTTTTGCATAAAACACAGTTCACGATATCATGAATATATTATACTTTGTGACAATTCACAAGTGTAATCACACAAAAAGAAAAAGCAAAAGAAAATGTATGAATATGTATGATAGAATGGGATACACTGGTCAAAACAAATTTAATCAATACCTTAACACATCCAGATGTTATGAGTATGATTCTGCCTGAGTTTAAGATGGACAAATTATACCGGCAATCAACATGACTTATGTGCTTCAATTAGTTAAAATTGAAGTGTAGTTCAGTGTGTCATGTCCAATATGATCCCATATAGTGATCATTCTCATACCAAAAATAGAGTTTGATTCTGTATTGCATTTCATTTTAGTTCAAGAAAAGTACAAAAAGAGTTTTGGTGTGTTTTAGCATAACTTTTGAAAAGTCAAAAAAATTTTAGGTTTGTTTTGATATAAACTTTCTAAAAGCCAAAAAGATTGTGTTTCTGCTTTATTTTTGATCTGATCAACACGTGATACAAAATCAAATTTTCAAAATCATATCTTGAAGTCTCGAAAAGACGTTTTGCGACAAGATTATTCTAAATGATTGAGCAGGTTGCTAGAGTGCAAAATATCACAACTTCAAGTCTTCTGAAGCTGTTGATAAAGACCAGAGATACACTAAACATCGTCAAGTATTCAAGATCAAGTTACGATCAAGTTGAGGGAGAGTTTGTTCGAAGCTTCATTTCATTGGACAAACGAATTCTACACTTGAGGGGGAGCTTGATTGAAGATACAGATTTGAAGATGTTAAAGTGATACTGCACACGAGAGGGGGAGTTTGTTGATACATAGTTTATGCGTCGTGTGAAGTATCCAATCAGACAATGTAGTGTGAAGAATCCAAGAGTTCAAGTCCAAGGTTCAAGGCTAGGTTCACTGCCTGCCGAACCTGGTCCGAACCTGAAGTTCGGATCTGTGGAACCAGCTCCGAACCTGAGTTCGGACCTGTCGAACCTGGTCCAAAACTGGAGTTCGGACCTGACGAACCTGGAGTTCAGACAAGGTTCGGCCAGTAGCTATAAATAGATAGTTGGTCATTGTAATCGGTACGAGTGACAGTCTGAGCTGATCTTAAGTGTGTGTTTTGTACGGTGTTTTCTCTGTGTCAGTTTCTGAGTGTTTACTCATCGTAATTGTTCATCTTTGATTAATAAAACAATCGGTTAATTACGTTTTGATCTCCGAATAGCTACATTGAGTAGACGATCCAATGCTCTCGCATTTTCACCGAACCCAAAGGAGCATTCGAAGCTCTGGAGAATGGAGTCAGGACTCCCAGTATTGTAGGCACGGAACCTGAGATTACATCCAATGTAGTTTCAGGTAAGCTTACATCGATAATATGTCTTCTTATGTAATATATTATGTAAATTATACGTATTCACTTACGTTAGGACGAGGAGATTTCTTCTTAGACTAAAATGGCCTTAGGGAGAAATGTTGTGATTACGTAAATTACCTGATAGGTTATTCCCGATAACGGTAGATAATTTTAGAACGTTGGGATGAGAATGAATTAACTTACGAAACGATACGCACAAATCGTCTGCAACCGGAGGAAGGCTCGACTTCATATACAAGGATCACGATGGCTCAGTAGTAGGGATTACTTATGTAATCAAAAGGTTTATGGGTCAAGAGGTAAGTCATACTCGACGTATGCCATTGACTTGGAGGCAAAACCAAGAAGCCGAAGAACGTACCGATAAATCCAATGAGTAACTCGTCAGATCAAGAAATGGGGTCCCAAAATCAACTCGACGCCGAAAGCAACGTTAGGACTAACACCAACAATGCCAGAAGCAACAAAGCCAGAAGCAACAACGCCAGAAGAAAAGCATTGTACCAGTTATCTCCATTAGAAGTAGGGAAATTTCTTTAGGATAAGTACCTCGCCTTAGGATGCTCCAGCATTTTCAGAAAGAAGGACGGAAGCCAAGGATATGCGTAGACTGCGAGAAGATAAGAAGTTGTCGGTGAGAAGCGGATATCCTGTGCCAGGGATCATCAAACCATTTAACCAGCTACAAAGACGATTCTCCAAGATCAATCTGAAGTTAGATTAGCACCAGCTAAAGGATTAAAAGTGATCCTATAAAGAGAATGGCTTTTCGGAAGCAAAATGATCATTACAAGTAGTAATGTAGACTAGACTGACGATTACCCCTACAATCCCAAAGATCTCGTGGCTAAGCATGCAGACAAATGACGTTCTAAAGTTCTAGAGGAATGGGGAAGAATGCACGAGGCATTGGAAGGAAGTGCTAAAGATCAGGAAAAGAAGAGGGCTATATAAATGTACATATCGGCAAAAAGGAAGTTCATACGATCAACGTGAGAAACACCATAGTAGACCCCTTAGAATTAGAAGCAGTAGTACGTCAGAAGTCACTAATACGTCGGAAGTCGCTGAAGACACTCTAATAGATCTTAGCTTCCTAAAGTTTAGCAAAACGATTAGCGTCGAAGTATCCAAGATCTTTCCAAAAAATCGTAATGCCATTAGGTTGACTAAGAAGAAGTCAAAAACCTTTTTGGAATCATCAGAAGCAAGCATGAAATGAAGTAATGAACGGATTAACTCAGGCATCGGTATAATCTTTACCGATTAGACCTGAATGGAAGTTGCAGCAAAAGCATTTTTCACTCAAGAGATGGAGATATTATATCAGACGGTCTAAACTGGTGTACCAGGATTAAAGGTAGATATACATAAATTATATAGGTTTTGTTGTGGTCAGAATAATGGAGTCATGCTGCATCGAACTAGTAGTAGTGCACCTCTGGTTATATCAAAGATGTGGTAAATATGCCGTTGTTACATCTTATATACACCTGAGATACAATAAGAAGTGGCACGAGAATTAGTCCCGTGCAATTAGATATTACAAATCACTGTGAAAACATATCTGCTGCATTCATGAATATGTATCACTTACTAATGAACGAGTAAGGGACTATTGGTGTCCAGAAGTGAAAGTTCAAGTCCTTCAACGCGTAAATAAACATTTAACGTACGTAGAAGATTAAAGACGATTAGCAGAATCTTCATGGTGAATTTTAACCTTGAAGAATTTTGAAGCATATCCAGTCGAGATTCATAATCAAGCTACCCTATATAGCTAAGATTTATGACACCACCTATATAATATGAGGTTGGTTAAAGGGGAGTTCCTTTATTTGAGAGACGTATTCTCCCAAAACGTTAGCTAGATTATTCGTTAGAAATTCTTGCTTAAAAGTGTTAACATCTGTTATAAAAATGCGGTTCATATTCTAATTATAAACAAGATTCCGTGGGTAGAATAGTTGACGTATTACCGTATATAGGTAATAGAGATAAATGATAGATTGTCATAGAGAGTTTGTTGTGATTTTAAAATCGTAGCCTGGGAACCAGATGGTTCGTAAGATACATTAAATGCATGAGAAAATGTTCCGGATTAATCCCGGAAAGGAAGGTAAGAGGTGAGGATCTCATTGTGAGTTGAATCACAGTTTGAGCCGGTTTCGATGACGAAACCCTATTTAAGGGGGGTAGAGTTGTAACACCCCAAAATTTCATAACTTGAAATATATACGTGTTAAGTAGCTAAAACGCATATTGATATGGCTTATGGAATGATAAATAGGTAAAGGGTAATGATTTGCAAAATGCTATACGTGTTTGTTTTGTAGATACATATGATATATGTGTTAGATAGCAAAATGTGATATAACGAATGAAAAATGCATGTTTACCCTTTAGCGGGTAACGAATTGATAATGAACAACATTATACGTATGTTATACATAATGGGATAAGGAAATGTGATAGATACGTACTTTATAACCATAATAAGTGATATATATGGTGTTAGCATAAAATACATGTTTTGAAGTTGATATGATAGAAATAGATGGTAACCCGAAGAAAATACATTTACACGATTGTATTATATTAGATATATATGTGATTATATACATATATATATTCTAGTAGCTTAAATGCATGTGAAATATTCATTTGATGAATACATACGTAGGAATACATATTAGAATAGTTAAACATGTGATAAATAAATAAAAACGTATCCTTACGTTGAAATGATGGTTAAAAATAAATAAATACATAACATATACGAGTATTATACGCATTTATACGTATTTATATGAACCCGAGGCTTAGGAGTTAGTATAAATATATCCTAAAGTGAATCGTAACATTAAATGATAAGTATGGGAAGTAGAAAGGCTAAAATGTAAATTGATAGAAAATATATATATAAAAATACGAATGTATATTAACCTTATCAAACTTATCCCGAGCCCTAAAACCATTAGAATTATGTCCCATAATGTTTTGGTACATAAAATAATCAAAGGGTAAAAGTTCAGGGGCTAAAAGTGCAATTAAATGAAGTTAAGGGACCAAAAATGACAAAAATCAAAAGCTGGCCGGAAAAGGGATGGCTCGTGTATCGCGTAGCCCATCCCCCTCTCGGCGCGAATACGTGACGGACCTCAGACGGCAGGTGGTGTTCTTGGTCGCGTTTTTGGCCACGTAACTCAGACTTGCAGCCCAATTTTCCTTGTATTCGCGTCAAATTAGCTCGGTTAATCACCCATAAACGTGTCTAGACCTCCCTGCGCATCCAACCAGTATAAATACATGATCAAATCATTGAAATCAATCACCAATTTCTTGATTCTTTCCTCTAAAAACCCTAAAACGAGCCAGCCCCTTCTTCTTCGAAATTCGACCAAACGATGAGGAGTTAGAAGCTCAAATTCTGCAGTCATGCTTCATTAGGTATGCTTAACAATAACCTATCCCAGTTTTTTCTAATATTGCCTCTAAGTATGTTTTCTAAAAATGCATAAAACTTAGGGTTCTTGAGCTTGTTTTGCCAAAATCGGGTGATCGGGTGGGAATTAGTGTCTGAATTTTTGTAGGTAATCCTAAAATAATGTTTTTTTAAGAAATCCCTAACTTTATTTCACAATTGGAAAAGGTTTGGTAAAGGTTTTGTTAACGGGTCAAAATTAGGGTTTTCGTAACGTTATTCTACCCAAATTGTGTAAACGGTATTGAATTAAGCTTTGATATTTTAAAAGGATGTTATAAAATGTTATAATGGATAATATCCTAAGTTGGTTTTGAATAAAAATGAGTTTTGGTCAAGAAATGAGAAAAATGGGAAATTAGGGTTTTGAAACATGATTATTTAATATAAAATAATCCGGCAGGTATGGGGACTTGATTTTTGGTATAATACCATGTTTACATATATAATAAGTATATATGAAGTTAAAATGGATAAACATTAAAGTACTGAATATACCGAGTTAATCGGATATTTAGAAGTTCGTGCGGACAGGAAAGGTAAGCGCCTGTACACTGGGGTTTCTGGCAAAGCGGGGGCGTCGCATAAATCCCAACTGGGAACTAGCATACCTTATTGGGCGATCCCGGAGTGAGCGTTTACTTATAGGAATGCACGTCTTCGTATTATCGTTAAAAGAAAAGGATTACTGCCTAAATGGCATTTTGGTCATTTCGACCTTTAAGAAGGAATGAACTTAATAATTGAATATTATTAAGATAATAAGATGTTAAAATAAACATAGGAATGTTTATTATATTAAACCTTGCGTTAACGCCATACAATATGCGATTAGGTTTAATTAGAAGGCATAGCGGAGGTTTTACCTGAATTAACTGCTTAAGAGTATAAGGTGAGTTCTATAAGCCCACTCTTTAAATGTTTTAAATGTTTTAAATGTTTTAATGTTTTCGGGCTGATATAAATGTAATCATAGATATTCAACTGTTTACTTGAAAAGTATTTGAGTTAAATGCTTTTACGTGTTTTGTGTTAATACACATACGTGAAATGTTTTAATGCCTATAAATGTTTAAAAGTGTTATTACCTGTTATAATCTCTTTTCCGGAAGGATATATAAATGGGTAATAAAGAAGTTAAACTTTTGAAGTAAAGTTTAAAAAGGAGGAAAATGAGTTTTGAAGAATTGAACTGTTTTCAGAAAGGTTATAATAAATGGTTATTATAAGATAAATCTTTTTAAAGGTTTTGAATAAAGAAAATGTTTTGAGTCCAAAATACAAAGGTTATTTGAATGGACTTTTGAGGATGTTTTGAAGAGGTTTTAATCTAAGCAAAGATTGTCTAAGACGAGGGTAAGAGGGGGGTTGTACAATCCAAGCAGTGGATATAAAGCCACTGGAGCAACAACGGTTGCTCAAGAGGTCGGGAAAAAGAAACGGCCGACCGAAAGGGACTAAAGTAGTCCCAAGATAGACAATGCTATAGTAAAAAGAGGTTTTGCATATAATGTTTCGTATGACTCTTTTATACGTAATGATTATTTGCAGAGGATGGGTCCCGGAGGCCCAAGGTATTTTAGAGTATTAAATGATTTTTAATACTGATGAGTTAAACATTTCGGTATAATCATGTTATGTATTATACCTATTAAATGTTTATAAAGAAAAGGTCTGTTAGGCCCAAATGTTGAAGTAACCTTTCATGGTAAAGATAAAAGTTTTAAATACTTAGACTCACCAGCGTAAGCTGACCTTTCCATAAATGTATTTATGTATGTCAGGTTGTGGTGATGTTTAAAGTAGCAAGGGAAGGGCTCTAGCGAGAACTGAATAGATGGGCAAGCTATCAGGACGGAATCAGTAGTAGTACTCGCATAGACATAGATAAGAACTAGTTGTTAGATTATGTTGTTATCTTCCTTACTATTGTACTTGGCTTATATATAAATGAAATGTTTTTAAATTTCCGCTGCTTAGTTATCTCTGATGTACTATGTGTTCATGAGTAAATCCGACACGTGACCCCTCTTGGAGCCAAGACTGGGAGTGGACGTCACAATAAGAATCAGTTGGATAGACATATAAATCCTTAATCAGAATCCACAAATCTTTATCCACACCATCAATATATGCTTTAAACCTTGGTGTCCAATGAGAATAATCTTCAAATCTTAACAATTTTGGCACTTCTTGTCCATGACTAGCAACAAAACTTTTGATCTCGTCCATATTGAAAACTTCAAACTAAAAAACGAAGGTCTTAAAAGTGGATTTTGAGGGTCGAAACTGATGGTACTAGCCATAAGGCAGTAAAAGTGTAGATTTCTCCGAGACGGTCGATTTTGCTGGTATTAGCTCACGTAACTCTTAACGGAACTCAAGTTACGTCAGTTTTAGTGAAACGACAAAAAATTCACGATCTAAGAATTTTGAGTTGCAAACTGATGCGAACTAGTACGATATGGCTAGAAATGAGTTTCACCGATGTGATATGAACCGGTCCGAACTGTGACTTCGGTTACACGAACTGATCCGAACTTGAATCCGAACTGATATGCGAAGTCACAACCAAACTGTGATCCGAACTGGTCTAAACTGATCTTCGGTTGAGCGAACTGATGCTAACTGGTTCGAACTCGCACTTCGGAGCGGTTATTTTCCAAACAGATTGTTCTCGACCCGAACTGGAACATTTTTTGACCAAATTTTGCGATTTTCGAAGATATGGAAAAAGATTTGCAGCACTCAACGAGGTTTTAGCAACATGAATGTTTCGAAAACAAATTGCACTCAAAAAGCTCAAAAATTGACTCCTTTTTTGTTTGTAGAAAAACACTCGGTATTATCACGAAAACAAAAACGATCAAAGAAAACGCAATAGAGCAACCTGTATTTGCTCTGATACTAATTGTAAAACCGTGATACGGATCTTACTACTGATTTGCTTGATCGTATAAGAGAGAACAAGATGTAAATATCAAGTTTGATTTATTGAAATCACTTTGACTCAACTACAAACTCTCAAAGAATCTCTCAACTGAAATACATTCAGAAACACACATTTAAGATCTGGTCTCTCTCAGCTCACTCAAAAGTCACGCTCAAATACAAAGAATAAATCTATTTATACTTGTCACACTTTACACGAACTGAGCTCACCCGAAGTGGCACTTCGTGTCACTTCGGGAAGTCACGAACTATGAATTCGGGTCCTAGTTCGTGTCATTTCGGGTGACTTCGTGCAACAACAGCTTTGACATCTTCGTCTTGTTCAGATACTTCACACGATGAACCGATTATGCTGCTAACAGGTTTTGTGTTTTTCTTGTGTTAACCAACTAATGACAAATTAAGATAGATTTATAATCTCAACTCTTTAATCCAAATATAAAAAACCCTATCTCTTATTTAGTCCCTATCTCGATCCATGTATATCCCGAGTTGTAAAGTTTAACAACTTAAATATGGGTCACATACAAACATAAGTGTAGAGTCGATGAACAAATTAAGCTAAAAACAGTGGACAGAGACAAACTTGTAAATCCTGAATACAGACCAAGGATAACAAAGAATGAAAATACATCAGACCATCATTGTGATGATCTGAGAAACCAAAACAACGAAGAATACAGAAGAATTCTACAAGAATTCTCAAACCCTAGCAGAGTGTAATTTAAGAGAGAAACAGCAGAGGAAAATATCTCGATTAATTCAACACTAAGAAAGCGAACATTAAATAGTATTCAACTTCTAGTCTGCAACCTGCTCCCCCACCCGTGACTTAACTTCAACCCGAACACAATAGCTGGGCTTTTAGCTCAAGCCCACTTGATAACAGCCTATATGCACAAAAACATAAAACATAAAATGTAACATTGATAAAATAAGCTTGAACTAAAATAACCACATATTTTTAACATCCCCCTTGGTTCAAACACTAAACATATCAAACATGTTCAGTTTTTTGCACAAAAATTGATGTTGAGAGACAAGTAAGCCTTTTATAAAAATGTCGGCACATTGTTCTTTAGACTGAATATCACATATTCTAATAAGATCAATTTCAAAGTGTTTAGTTCGATCGTGGAACATAGCATTTGCAGAGATAGAAATTGCAGCATTGTTGTCACAGAATATTTTAACATGTAAATTTATACACACATCTAGTTCTTTAAAAACATTTATAATCCACATAAGATCACATGTGGTTGAGCACATAGCTCTGTATTTTGCCTCAGCAGATGACATGGATATACTACTGTGTTTCTTTAATTTCCAGGATAACAAAGAATTTCCTACAAAGATGCAAAACATGTAACTGACTTTCTAGATACTAAACATTTTGCCCAATCTGAATCAGAGTACACAGACAACTCAAATAACTCATTTTTCTCAATTAAAATTCCTTTACAACGATCATGTTTAAGATATCTTAAAAGTCTCAAAGCAATATCTAAACGAGCTTTTGTGGGTTTATGCATGAATTAACTAAAAAACTGTATAGAATATGACATATCAGGATGAGTATGTGAAAGATATATAAGCTTTCCAATTTTTGAAATTTTGTGACATCTCTAACATGAGTTTCATTATCCTTACACAAAGTTGAGATAACATAGTTTTGTTCAACAGGTATAGATACAGGTTTAGCACTAGTTAGCCCGAATTCAGACAATAACTCTAAACAATATTTTCTCTGAGATAAACACAACCCCTTATAGGTCTTAAAAACTTCAAAACCCAGAATATATTTAACTCCCCTAAATCCTTTATTCTATATTTTGATTTTAAAATATGTTTAACTATATCTATCAACTTTAAAGAACTTCCTGTTATGATAATATTTTCCACATATACTAACAAAATAATAGTGTTATTGTTTTCATTTTTTTGAGAACAAAGAGTAATCACTTTTACTCTGAACAAAACCTATATCATATTGTACACCTACCCGTTTTTCATTCCACATCCTAGGGGCCTATTTTAGCCCATACAAAGACCTATTCAATTTACACCCCTTAGTTTCATGTTCATAAAAGCATCCCTCAGGTAAGGACATATAGACATCTTCATTTAAATTAACATAAAGAAATGCATTGTTAATGTCCAATTGAAACAAAGGCCAGTCATGTTTAATAGGAAGGTTCAAAACACATCTAAAACAACAAGTGAGAAAGTTTCATCGAAATCAACACCTTATTTCTGGCTGTACCTTCTGGCAACTAACCTAGCCTTGTACCTCTCTATATCACCTGATGACCTATACTTTATTTTAAACAACCAATTGCTTTCCTACCTTTTGGTAAGTCACATGAGTCCAAGTGTTATTCATATTCAAAGCCTCCATCTTCTCGTTCATGGCATAGTCCAATTTATATAAAGTCTAGCCTCTTTAAAAGAATTAGGTTAAATACTATTATCCGATTAGCCACAAAACAATAATTTTGTTTGGTCAATTATGAATATCTTACAATCTTCTCACGACCATATATCCTTGCACTGCCCCCCATAATAAAGTCATGGAGTTTGGTGGGAATATGAGTTGGTCTTGAGGATCAACATTTCCTACATCAACATTTCCAGTGATACCACTAGACTCAGGAGATTGCTGAGAGCCAGCCATTCCATCACTGCCAGGCACGTGGGAGAGGGCGTGGGATTGACGTCCGTATCAGAACATGCAGAAGCATACAGATAGATGTAAGATCACAAGGTCAACACACACAAACGGACGACCCGTCCAATACAAATGCAAATACAAACCATAGGACTTATATCATTAAGTCTTAAATGTTAAAAACACATATCTACGCCCAGGAAGAACCTAAGGCTACAAACACGGTCAACGAACATACAAAGAGCAAAAGATAATCATGATGGGAACAAGTGCCACAAAACAACAAGACAACCCCTAACAAATACAAAACAAATGCGTCCCTAACAATCCCAAACGTGACTTCCACCATAGCTTTACCTACCTTCACATGAACCAAAAAGCCGTCAACAACAAAAGTTGTTGGTGAGTCGTAGCGCATTTGACTCCAACATAAGTTAACAAAACAAGTACTAATATTGTGCCTGTTATAAATTCCTATGGTTAAACCAGCACTCCGGGGGTACGATCCTACGGACAGACTGAAAAGTCCTGGAACAGATCTTACTACAAGTATGCTTGATCGTATGAATGAGAGATGAGATCTAAATAACGATTTGTTTATTTAAATCACAAAGACTCAATTACAAACACTCAATGAAGAATAGCAGAAACACAATCTGGAAAACACACACTCTCTCACCAAATTAGCTCAAAGTCTAGGTACAAATACAAAGCAATATGTATTTATACTATGTTGTTGGTCATGAACTGGAGGTCCCATGAACCCACAGTTCAATGGTCGCGAACTACCAGTTCGTGAGTGAGTTCGTGGACAGTATACTCGCATGTTCATCTAGTTCAGATACTTCACAAGATGCACCAGATTATGCTCTAACAAACTCCCCCTCGACGTGTGCAGTATATGGTTCATCTCATAATATCGTGTCTTCAATCAAACTCTCCCTCAACTTGATGGTTAGTCTGATCTTGAATACTTGACGATACACAGTGTGTTTTATCCTTATCAACGGCTTCAGAAGACTTGAAGTTGTGACATTCTCTTTCACTTTAGTACCTGGCCAACATATATAGTATTTTGAGACTCCAACATATATATTTTGAAAATGATTTCGTATCACATGCCGATTGATCGAAAACAAATAAGAAACAAAATATTTTTGGCTTTTCGAAACTTTAAATCAAAACTCACCGAAAATCTTTTTGATTTTTCTAAGATTATGCTAAAACACACTGAAAATCTTTTTGGATTTTCTGAAATGAAATGAAATTGCAATACAGAATCATACTCTATTTTTGGTTTGCGAAAGATCACTACCTAGGATCATATTGGTCATAACGCACTGAACTACACTTCAATTTCAACTAATTAAAGCACATAAGCCATGTTGATTGCTGGTATAACTTGTTCAACTTAAACTCAGGCAGAATCATACTCATAACATCTGGATATGTTAAGGTATTATTTATTTGCTTTGACAAGTGGACCCCACACTATCAAACATATTCAGACATTTTTCATATTCCCGTGTGAGTACACTTGTTATTATCACATAATGTTTTGTATTCATGATATTGTCAACTGTGTTCCATGCAAAAAGAAATAAGAACGTTAATCGTCTACCTTAAGATCGATCTTTCTATACGCAGATAAGCCTCAGAATTAACAAAATAAGAAAAATAAAACAAGTTGAAATTGTATAATTCAACAACGATCAGCAGAGAAAGTCCAATTAATTATACGAAACACCAAAGAAATAAAGCAGAACCTCAAACGAACAACAATCAGGTCGATCTTTCGATATACAGATAAAGTCCGATCGTTTGAGAATATAAAGAAAATCAAACAAGTTTAAATCTTCGCATAATGAACACATATATTCACAGTGACTTCACATTTTCTTTTTCACATATTTTTCATTTTTGTCATGAAATACACTTCAAGATGTTGTCCACTAGGTCAAGCATAGCATTTAGTGTATATCACATCTGACCACTTTCTAATTTACCGAGCCTACCAAACACATCAAACAATGGTCTTATGGCTTTTTCATCTACTTTATCCATGAGTAAGATACGGAAGCCAATGTACCATCATTTTATAATGATCAATTTCTCAAAATTTCTATATATTTTGCATGTATTCACCATGGTATATATATTTTATATGTATTCACCTTCACCATGACATGCATTTCTCCCCTAAAACGAAAAACTTTATTTTTGAATTTTTTATTTTTCAAATGCAGAAGACACTATCTTTGGCTTTTTCAACTTTCTCCCCCTAAACTATAAACAAAATGCAAATAAAGAAAATTGATCAATTGACACAGATACCTGTCAGTTTTAGCTATCAGAAAGAAATTCAGGATTGAAATTTGAATTATGAAATTTAAATTAAGATAAGCAGAATACTCCTCCATCAGCAACTTCGCAATCACCGGTAGGTCTTCTCGAAGTACATGCACACTGGTCAAACACATCAGTTTATAAATGACCCGAAGCGAATTGCTTCTGGTCGACCAGTGTCCTGATTTCCTTTTGGAACCACCTTAGGTTTCCATTGTTGCGTTTTGATAAATCAGTATTTGATTAATCAATCACAGTTGAATGTGACGAACAACCTACAATTTGAACATTTGAAAAGTTAGGAACAAATCTTCCTTGTTTTTTGAAGAACGTAGGGTGAAATTCATCAAACACTTTTCCATGTTCATCAATGAACCTTGGTTTGGCAGATTTACCAACAAATGGAATCTTATCTCTTCTTTGAGCAAGAGCAGCAGGAACTGGACAATCTTATGCCATATGCCCCTTTTGGTGATAGTTGTAACACAAACGGTTGTTTATGGTCCATTGTTTAGGAACCTGCACAGCTTCATAAAAAAGAATCAAATACCTGATGTCGATGATCATGAACCCATTTTGATGTAGGCTTTTTTAGTAGAATTACATCCTTGTGAATAAAATTTAACAGATTGCTTGTTCCTGAGCTTTGGATCATCATTCTTCACAAACACTTCAGTTATTTTCTGAGAATCAACACAATGAAGTGGAAATTCTTTGTTAGAAAATATTTGTTCTGAACCCATAAACTTGTAGAATCTCGCGGTTAGAACCTTTTCAGCTCTGAAAACATCCTTTTTCACTTGTTTAACATCAACTTTCTTCATTTTCTGTTGTTGTACACGCCTTTGTTCAGCAATTTCTTCCTTTGAAAATCCTAAACCTGCTTGTTTTCCAGAAGTCTTTTCTTCCGAACCAAATGATTTATGCCCATTCTTCGCGAGACGAGAAAATTAAACTTTCATTTGATCAACACCCTTCTGAGCATATAAAAGCGTTTCATCAATATCAGTATGTGAAATAATCTTCTGAAATGGAATAGTTGTTTTCTCTTCTTTAGCAGATGAAGAACCAGACAAAAACTTTGCACCAACTGGGATATCAAATCTCATTTCAGCTTTCTTCCCACTCGTTTTGTTCGTCTATTTCTTTTGAATATTATCTTCCGATTTAGAATTAGAAAATTTTGGGTAGTCAAATTCATCAGCTTTTTCTTTCACAACATTGACAGCTTCCTTGATAATAGTTGAGGGTGGAACTGTCTTGTCAAACAGTCTTTCAAAATTCTCATCATTTGTTAAGAAACTTGTAAAAGATTGTGAATTTGTGACATTATTTAGCAAACGATTTGCATAAATCACCTAGATCTTTAGATCTGATATTTTTAGTTGTGCTTCAGATAATTCCTTCTCAGTTGTGATTAATTTCTTGGCAACACGATTAGTCTATGATTTCTGCAACCTCATATTATCCATTTCATCAAATAATTCTTTCTTCAACTTATCCTCGTTTCTTTTCTAGAATCTCAATATTTGCGTTCAAAAATTATTCTCTTGAGCTAACTCCTTTTTGATCTTCCAAAAGTTTTTTATTATCATCCTGATAACTAACTGCTTTAGCAGCGAGCTCATCAGAATTCTTGTTGAGAACATCAAGTTTAACTTTTTATTTTTCAAACAAATCATTGAAATTAGCTTTAATTTCTTTTGTTTCAGTTTTCCATTTCTCAGCTTCTTTAGCTAACTCAGCATTTACTTCAGATAACTTTGCAATTTTCTGTTCAAATTCTTTTCCATCATTTTGAAATTTCAACTATTTCTCAGCAAATTCAGCTTTTTGTTTACCAAATTCCTTACATTCTTTCTTGGAAACCTCTAATGTTTCTTTCACCAAGTTGAGTTTGTCAGTAAGAAGACTATTTTTTGTCAATAAAGAAGCATTCTCCCTCAGCAAACTATCAACCCTAGATTCATAAATGTCATTCTCAATTGTTTCAGAAGAACTTGTATTTGATTCATAATCAACTTGTGCAGATGTGACAATCAATGCTGATTCATAAAAAACTTTACCCCAATCATAGCCCTCACCAGTCTGAACAATCAAAGCTCTTGTATTTGAATTGTTTGATGAAGATCACGAACCATGTGTAGTAGTTTTTTAATCAGATTTATTGGCTTGAGATTGCTGCCATTCCCTTGCAAAATGTACAAGATTAAACATTTGTAGCATTTCACCTTTGATTAATCTAATCCCAGCTTTCTATTTGGATTAATATATCTTTTTCCAGTTTTCTTGAAAAAAAAAATTTTGCTCTTTGAGTTAACATGGCCAATTGTCAAGCCATATCCATTTCATCCAGATCATCATCATCAATCTCACCAAAATCTTCTTTGACCAACTTACCATCACCAACATTGTTGATAATCATTCCGAAAGAAGATGAGATTAAAGCAGCACAATCGTTATTTATTTTGATGGAAAATGCATTCTGATTTGTTTGACCCATAATTGTAAAGCTACAACACATTGAGGAATTAGAAGTTTCGATCCTGGCTCAGGATGAACGTTGGCGGCATGCTTAACACATGCAAGTCGGGCGGGAAGTGGCAGAAATTTCGGAAACATTTCCAATAAAAGTTGTACTGGGTGGTGGACTAAGACCACTTGGTTTAGCATTTGCATTTATAATTTTAGCATTCTGACCATGATATAACTATGGATTTTGCAATTTTGCAGTTGATTTACGAGCATTTAACATTTTCATTTCTCTTGATTGTAGTTTACTTATGAAAGCATGAAATGATAATGTTGAGAATTCTTTATCATGAGTCAATAGTAAGACATAATTTTCCCAATCTTTTGATAATGCTTCCAGCAACTTTTCTTTCAATTCCTTTTCTTCTTTTGTGATATCAACCACTTTCATTTCACTTATCAGATGTGAAAACCTTGAAACGATAGCAGTAATATTTTCATTTTGTCAAATTCCATGTTAAGAACCTTTCGTCTATTCTTCTTGTACTGATCATTGCCTTCACATCTTAGAGCTAAAGCATCACATAATGATTTGGATTTTGTACATGTATTGAATTTATGCATTAATTCTTTCGGTAGAGCCATAGTGAGATAACTATGAGCTTTCTTTTCAAGTTCAAGCTTTTCTTTTCTGCAGCATTATAATATTTTCGTTCTTTGGATTCTCCCTCAGAATCAGCTGGTTTCTTATAACCATCTTCAATTAAAATCCAAAGATCAACATCATTAGCATTAATATACGCAAAAAATCTTGATTTCCATTTATTGTAATCTTCAAGTTGCAACAATTTAGGAACTTTCGGATTTGTTCAAATTTTATTGTCATAGTTTAACATTGCTTGCATTGAAGCAAAAGCCTGCAATTCATTCATTTTGACTTTCTTGAAAGCTGATCCGACGAAGTGGGATGTTGACCAACGAAGTGAGATGTTGATTAACGAAGTGAATATAAACCTGTGAAGTGAAAGTCTCGGTAACGAAGTGAAGTGAGTAACAAAGTGATACACGAACTGGCTCACGAACGGAGTTGGGAACTGGCTTATGAACTGGATTGAGAAGTAAATTGAAACCTGACTACAAACTCAATCACGAACTCACTCGTGAAGTCTCAGTTCGTTAACTCACAAACCTAACAATGAACTGAATCACAAACTGACTTGCGAAATGGATTACGACCTGAAACACAAACTGATGTAAAAAACTAGCTCACGAACTCTCAGTTCGTTCCTAATGAAGTGGCACTTTGTTGTTCACTTCGTGACGATTATGAACGAACAGGACAGAAAACTCACGAACCAAAACCATTTTTGATCAAATTTCGTGATTTTGTAACTTTTTATTGAGATTTGCAGCAGTCAAGGAGGTATTAGCAACTGGAATGTTTTGAGAACAAATTGGACTCGAAAAGCTTAAAAATTGACTTGTTTTTTTTAATGAAACACACATGTTTTTTACACGAAAACGAACACGATCAAGTCAAACACAGTAGAGCAACCTGGATTTGCTCTGATCCCACTTGAAAAGTCCTGGAACGGATCTTACTACAAGTTTGCTTGATCGTATAATGAGAGACGGTATCTAAATGACAGTTTGTTTATTGAAAAACCGTAAGACGGATCTTACTAAAGGTTTGCTTGATCGTAGAGTGAAAACGAGACGTAAATAATAGTTTGTTTTATTGAAATCAACATAGACTCAATTACAAACTCTCTCTTAAGCTCTCAAGAGAAACA
>JBCNJP010000027.1:46099537-46185442 GCA_039602395.1 Deinandra increscens subsp. villosa | reverse complement strand
ATAATCATATCACATAGATCTGGTCCTAAACAACATGCATGAGGTAGATCGAGTCAATTTGAAGCATAAATATGCAATCTTGGGGAGAAAATCCCTAGATCTAACCCTAGATGACATGTTTTTCATAGATCAAGTTATTTGGTGTCATAAAAGTCCAACCTTTACCATAATCAAAACATCAACTTTCATGAAGATCCATACATCACATTGCATGGAAAACATAGATCTATAGAGATTTCAATATTAATTCAAGTGTCATGGGAAATTATGCAAAAAGGTGGAACCTTTTGTGACAACTCGTACATTTCAGGTATACATTAATATTATAATTACGTGTAATCAACTGTGATCCTATGTGCATTAGACTTAATTTGTTTAAATTAGGCGACTTTACGTGCAAACATAGACAACTTAGGTCCGACCAACTTTACCCGTAGTGGGAATCAACAAAAGTTCCGTGACTATTCATGATGGAACTTCAATAATAAGAAATTTCATAAATAATGTTTTGTGAAATTTAAATATAAAATGACTATTTTATATTTTTCAAAACTATTACGTTGTGTCAAACTTATTTCAAGCAAACGTTCATTCGAACAACAATTCATTTCAAACAATGATTAGTTTTATTTCTAAAACTATTTCCATGTCCGAACTATATTTTATTTTCATCAAAAAATAAACACTAAACATTGTCGCCAAAATTTCCAAACAATAAACGTCACGTCGAGTGGAACTTTTAATTCTAAACTTTAGTACCTCATTAGTGCATAATCAAACAACAAACAATCAAGATTTTGACATTCCCGTTCATTCAAAAATTAAATGCGACGCTTATTCATTTTATTGATTTATATATATATAATATATATATATATATATATATATATATATATATATATAAATCATTCGTTCTCGAGCCAAAAACCGACTTTTCACCCGTATATCATTTTGACTCAAACGAAGTGTCGTTGGACTCGTTGGATCGACCCGGACTCAACCCGACCCGACCCGACAAGCCCAGGGGGCCTACCGGCCCAACTCTTTCCTTTTTCCCTTTTCCTTTTCTTTCTTTCTCTTCGGCCCATCTCCCAACCCATTCTTGGCCCGTTTTCTTTTCCTCTCGGCCCACGAGCCCGGCCCGACCCACTTTCCTTTTTCTTTCTCTTTTCCGGTTTGGGCCACCGAGCCCGGTTACCTTTTCTTTCTTCTTGGGCCATCAAACCGGTCCCTCTCCTTATTTTCTTGGGCTCGAACCCGAGACCACCTCCTTTCTCTTCCTCTTTCTCTCCACTGGTCCCGAGTTCGAATCTCTTCATCATCATATTTTATATTTTTCTTTTCTTCCTCTTGTTCCAACCGGCCCATTTACCCACCTTAACTAAGCCCTTAACTAGACTTCCCTTGTAACCAAATTCCTTGAAGAATTGTTAGTTCCATTTTCCTATACACACGTGTCTAATTATTTTGGTTGGCTAGATGCCAAACATTAACCAAAGGATTATGTTAATAACCACTTCATTGTTATCTTGATATGCAACATTCTTGTCCCCATTAGTACCTAGGTATTTAGTTAACCTTTGGGTAATAGCTTTAACCAACACACATGGGACAAAAATTGTCTCCTCTTCTCCCTCTCTTTGAGCCGGTTTCTACACACCCACACATACCCATTTGATTCAAATCTTTAACCAATATCAAGCTCAAATACAAGAAAGCTCAAGCCTTGGTTCACTTCTCCTCTTCTTATCTTCTTGTTCTCGGCTAGGAGACCAAAACCGAGCCCCCCTTCGGTTCACTTAAAAACCGAACCACCAAGTCCACCTAGCCACCATCTCTTATACACAGTTAACCTATTCATTTCTCACTTAACCCTCTCAAGATCAAACACACACTTTTCTCTGTTTCTCTCTTGCTCTCGGCTACATCCAAACCGCCACCATCACCATATTTTCTCAACATTCTAACACTTGAATAAAGTTTCTAATACCTTCTTTGATCAAGGTAAATTATTCCTCCTTCTTGTTTCATCATTTTTCCTTCATATTCTTCTTGATTTCTTTCATAAACAACGATTCTAATCTCTTGTTTCTTGTCAAAATCCATGATCTCACTTTCATTCTTCATCATCGTCGTCCTAATCAAAGATCAAGGGTGGGTTAGGAGCTAAATCGGAAGCTTAATCAACAACCCATTAAGTCATTACCGATCCGGTTTAAGTTTAAGTGAGAAAACTCTTTCCTTAACTTTTTCCATGATTCTTACCATAATTTGTCACATATCATGTTCATGATCTAAGTCTTGATTGTATTGTTGGATGATTTAATAGAAAACTTGTATGTTAGTAGCATTATGTGTCTTTGATGGAACTAGAATATGGTTTGAACAAATTACATGGAAAATATAAACATATAATGTATGTTTATGTTAAAAAGCTTCATATTTGGTGATAAAGTTTATAAATCATAACATATTATAAGTTTTAATGGAATTAGTATATTTGATTCGGTGAAAAACACATAAACACAATGTTTGGAAATCAAGTTTTAAAGAAATATATATATAGCTAAAAGTGACAAAAGATGACACTCATTTTGTGTGTCATAAGAGTTAGTCACCATAAAACATATATATATTTTGCAATCTTAGAAAAACCTTAGATTTTGACTTTAAATCTGGAACTCAACTTGTTATAAGATGATTTTGAGTCACTAAAAGTGTTGTTTGGGGGATTTATCCATGAAATTTCAAAGAGATGCAAAAATGGAATTTTTATGATAAAATATAATTTAGTTTCATGAAAAATTGAGTAAAACTCCCTATGACCAACATATGATCACTTAGGACTTGTAAAGTATGATATAGGCTGCCAAGATTATTTTCCAAATTTACGAAGTGATTCGGGAAATTAAACACTTGAAAACAGAACAATCGTATACCGTAATATGATTTTTCGACGAAAAATATTACTTATTTTTTAATAAGAATTGGATCTGGTCCAGAATATAAAACATGCTCATTTTGACATATAAAAATGTTTCCCAAAGTTCCAAAGTGGAAAAATATGTTTTAGAAGTAAACCGGACCAAAACGGTAACTTTCGGTAACTAGAAAACGTCAATTTTTACAAGTTAAACTTCCACCGGCACCCTTGGCAACTTAAGACCCTAAATCACAATAAAAAAAGTCTACTAACAAATCCTAAGTGTTAAGGAAACTTAAAAAGTCATAAAACGAGTCAAATCGGTCAAACCGGTGAAATCGGCTAACTACCGAACGAGCCGACACTTAATTTTACCAAAATATAACTTCACATATTTTTGGAAACATTTCTTCATACAAATATACATATTTACAAATGTCGAAATTCATTTCGTAAAACGCGACATATACCGTGTATTGACGCGCGGAATAACACGCGTGTTCGAACCTTAAAAAGTGAGAAACTTTATTTATTAGTTTAAAGGGTTTAAAACCTTACAAATATTTAATGATTTAAATATTTATAACTTTTGTAGCGTTTCATGAAAAATAATGTATATTATTAAATATATATTTTCAAACGCGAAAATTTAATTAATATTTATTTACTCAAATAAATAATAAATTCCATCAAATTCAATATTATTTATTAGCCAATAAATAATATCATGGGATTTCCATCACTATCATGGGGTAATAACAGTCGAGACTTAACCTTGAATAGTTGGTGACGTATTCTCTAACCCAAATAGCCAGACCCTAATACGTCATAACATTATCTTGTAGACGTTTGCTAGGCTAAATTCAACAATTCATATCTGTCAGTCCATCTTCAAACAAGTGAGTCTTCACGGCCCCTTTTACATTTCTGTTTTCTAACTTGGGGGAGAATTCAATAAATGCCATTTTCTAAATTCATTTTTGTCTGATATTATGATAACTATAAGACGTACCGATTACATGTTCTTTTCATTTCCCCAATGTATTCATAATGATTTATGTTATATGCCCAAATTCCCGCCATTAATTGGATTCAATTAGTTCATTCGAAACGATATCTTGTGAGTATATCTATTTGGGTTGACGAACCTGCCCTGACTTTGTCGCTCCAGTCATGACTCCACGGTTATAGTCAAGGGGTACATCAGTTATTCTGGTTATTCGGTGTTCTTGGGGAAGAACATCAGGAGTGGGTAAACAGTTAGTTTTGAATTCAAGGTTCATGCTTGATCTTTACAACAACAGTGTCAAACAAACTAATATCATGACAAGCCACACATTCTCAAACATAATTTCAAACAGTTCAAGTGTCATTAAACCTGTGAACTCACCAGCAATTCTGTTGACTTTTTAAATTCTTGAATTCTCAGATGATTAAAGACTGCAACTCCATGTTTTTCTGTTTCGATCCTGCTTGTCATATCATGGTCTGCCTGTTGTGTGTTCTTGCATTTCATTTTGGAGATTTAAACGCATTACGCCTTAGGGTAGTTATGTTTATAAATCTCATGACATTATCTTTTGAAAACTCTATCATGTAACCACTATTACTTATCCGCTGCCATGGTTTTAAATATTAAATAAATGTTTGAGACGAGACTAATATTTTCTAAAAGATAATTGGTTAAATAACTATACTTAGACGTCAATCATTCGTAACCATGACCATGATACCAAATCAGTCACATGCCCACATTCAGCCATTTTCGGGGTGTGACACCTTTGAACTCAAAAACCCTAGATCAATAAAATTAACATAGATCCATGCTAATTATCACATAAAGTTCAGATCTTGATTGGGGTAGAAAAGAAGATTCAACGTGCTAACTTCATGGTTTTGAGATTACATACTGAAAAGGATGAATTTAGCTTGATCCTAAGCAAGAAAGCTTTGATCTTCGACCTCCAATCTTCAAAGATTTTCAACTTTAGGGTTTCCAGCCATTTTTGGGTGTTTAAGTGTGATTTGGGGCTGAATGGGAGGAGCATGGAGGCTTAATGTGCTTAAATAGCTGAAATTTAGGGTTTTGCTGGAATTTCCCTCCCAAGCGTATCACCTAGGGAACCTGGGTGTGCCAGGTGATACGCCTACAAGTCTCCCGAACCAGAATTTTGCCGATTCATCGTTTTACGCGCTTGGTTCATCGTTATTCCAGGTTTTCAAGTCCTGTTTTCTCCCAAATCACCCAATTAACCATCCCATCATGTTCATTACATTAAATCCACTCAAAATGATAACAAATACGTCACGTAACTCAAATGTAAGCACAAATTAAGTTAAAATATGCAATTTTGGTCGGTTTTGGGGTATGTACGTATCGATTTTGGGCAATTCACCAACGATTCGCATCGATCAAGTGTGTGATGAATCATGACATGCTAGTTAAGTATTTGACTCATAAAATCATTAAATTTGATATACGATGACCAAACCCGAGATTCCCGGTAAACAACGAATCGTGTACCGAAATTGAGTAAAAACTCGAAATTGCTTTATTTTCAATTCGAGACATCCAATTTGATTCCAACTGGTTGTAATTAAGTATTCGGTTTTAAAAATCGATTATAAATCATTTAGATCCATTAATTATGGTATAAACACCCGAAAATTCTTTCGCTTCTCAATAGTTTGCAAATCGTTAATTCGTGAAAGTTCAAAATGGGTTGGATTTCTCAATCAAGTATTTTGCAAATGTTACACGAGCACACAAAACCGTTACATTACTAAAGCTATACAAAGAAAACGAAAATAAAGAAAACATGTAACGACCAAAACGCTTAACAAAATACTATGTTACACGACTGTATCCTAAAAAATCTATGTGTATCTATTACACCACCAACAAAACATAAACTCATTTGCTAAACTCAAGCGACCATACCAATTATAGAACCAAATCATCTATTAAATTAGTTCTGCTTAAATAAAAAATAAACAAAACTTTAGTGTCAATAAAAAAAAACACTTTAGTGATCGCCACGTGGCGTTACCGGATGATGCCACGTGGCATGAGATAATGCAAGATGTTAATTCCATATGCTATACGGGTTGTACCATGTGGTATAGAAGTTTAATTTCATGTGTTATATAGGGTTGTACCTTCTGCTAGAGAGATTGTAATTTGTATATTGTATAATAATAATAATAATAATAATAATAATAATAATAATAATAATAATAATAATAATAATAATAATTAATTGCGCTATAGGTTGTTGTACTATAAACTTTAATAAATAAAATCAGTTTAACTCATCATATATTGTATGATAATATTAATTAATTACATATGATATGGGGTTTTAAACTATAAGTTTGAAGAATATAAAATCAATTTAATTAACCAACAATGTTGTACTTTGTATATTATAGAATTAAACATTTAACCTTAGAACTCATTAGTAGTTAACCATGATGGAGTATCCCAGCCCCAACATAACTATAAAGGGCTTTATTGTCAAGGAACGTTCTAAATGAATGAATCAAATTGATGAAAAGGCCCTTCAAGGGTAAACAACCAACTAGAAGGCCCTCCAAGTTAGAGAGACTTAGTGACAAAATAAAGGGTTTAATTAACGCATCCTAATTTCTCCTATAAATACCACACCTCCTCCACCCTTTTTATTCACACTTTTCAATCAAATTCCTCTCAAAGTACCATCCAAATTTCGTGTACCCTCCATCCAAAATATTTCCCCCAATTCAAGCAAGAAATCAAGAACACCCAATTTAGAGATTGGAACTTTCGTTGTCGATTCCGGGCTTAATTCTTCGACTTTTCAGATGATTCTTTGTTTTCAAAGTTATAAGATTTTCATGCTCTAAAAAAATCCCTCAATCAATTTTTGATTTGATGACTATTTTAAAAGTCGGGTTTAGATCAATTTGGGATTTTTAGGGTTTTTGTTAGAACAATTCTAAATGTAATAGAAAACAACTAAGTATTAGAAGAAAAGATCAGAAACATCATTAAAAGAGAAAAGACAAAAGAATCTGTACATTCGGAATTTCCGAAGTAGATCTGTAAAACTCAACTTTTACAAAAATACTCATTTCTTTAAAAGGCTTCTAATGGGAAACATTCCTAGTCTTCAAAGAAGAGTTCTAAAGGAGTTCAAGACTACCAGAAGATAAAGATTACGAGAAGTACAAAATGCCTAAGTGTGAAGAAAACGTAAAGAAGAATATGAACTTGATATTTAATGCAAAGGTAGTTGAAGACGGTTGAAAAGAGATAAATTGAATACCTTCAATTTATCTCAATATACTCTGACACACTCCAAATTCAACCGCCCTCAACCACATTATTCCTTTACAACTTGCTACAACTTCCTATAAATAGCAAGTGCACTTCACTAACAAAGGCAAGACATTGATACATGTCACACCCCCAATTTCCACTAACGGAGTTTTACCGTGTGGGGTGTGAATCAGACCAGGACCCGAGTCATTAGTTACATCAAACATAAGTTAAGGGTTCAAAATGTAAATATATTTCCAAATGGGAAATATCAAAAAGAGTTTAAAGTTTAGCGGAAGCACGTAAAAGTCAAGTTGCGCTAACAAGAGCCTGATAAGTAAATACTAGTTCAAGTTGAAAAGATTTAAAAAGAAGTTCCCAGAAATAGAGGTTTTAACCAACGTACGTGCCAAAAAATCCGATACTCCTAGCGTCCTGCGAAGCATGCACAAGAAGCATGTGTCAACTAATGTTGGTGAGTTCACATAAGCACATAAGTATAACTAGTATAAATATGCAGTACGAATAAAACAGTCTTTATTCGTATATAAGTATGTATATTACAAGTACAATCCATATCGTAGGTAGCGAGCCTAAGTTCATGTCACTAAAACGTTCGCAACCGAAGCTGACCAATTAGTTGTAGGAATAATTCCTTACGTGTTTTGCCTTCCCCGTGTCTACTCGATCACGGTAAGTTAGGCTGACATTGTCCTCAGTCCGACCGCCAGTCGGTTGGTGCATCTCGTGCCCGCTGAGTGGGGCTTGTCAGACCCCAGTAGTACTACCCAATATCCTCTCGCTATTTGCTATGAACGGTTCGATAAAGTAAGGACTTGAAAGATAAAGCATTTTACGTGAACATGTGATGTATAATGGATTTCTACTTTTATCATACATAAAATTTGTTGTGTTATCACCCTAACCCGAGTGTAACGTGTTTGCGTGTGTTATCGTCCAAACCCGGACGTAACATAAAAGGTTGTGTAACTCACCTTAGGGTGTGCTGCTACAAATTGGTAAGACTTCGAGTCTTATGTAACTACCGAGCACCTATCGATTTTTCATACGTAAGTGTGTGTCCGCACATGGGTAACATAGACTAGACGACTGTATTGATATCAAGTAATTCCAAATATGACATAGGTGACAAATTCAATATGTGATAAAAATCGTTTATTATGAAATGAATCGGAGACGACATTTAGACAAAAATCATGAGAATTTACAAAAGCCGATGCGAGTATATTATTACCAATAACACATGTAAGGAAGATCAGAAAAACATATATGTTTATAATTATAAATATCTGGATGTAATCACAAGTGTGAAAAATAAAACGTCCAATACATTTATTTATATACCGTGTCAACAATTTTAAAAAGCTTAAACAATAATCTTTAAAATCTTCGCATGTATATAAGTACATGGCAATAAAACAAATATATATATTTCTATGTTTAAAACTAATTTATATTAATAACTACAAGACCATTGAGTTTTTTAATCCATTTAAATCATAACGTTTTCATAGTATAAACGTTCCCCGAGAACCCTAACAGGGTCTATGAAAACTTCACGGGTCGAGATTTACTAGACATGAAATAGTTGTTTTAGGTTCTAAACCAAGAAAAACTTGAAATTTCTAAAAAAAAAATCAACAACATCAGAAATGGTGGTCACGGGACTCGAACCCGTGACCTTTGGTTTAGTATTCAAAGTCTTGCCCATTGGGATAGGCCGCTGCCTCGTTAACAGATTTGAATCACAATGGTTTTATGCGTACAACAAGTCGTAGGCTGGATGGCTTATCGAATAAAATCGAAAAAAAAGAAGAGGGGTTGCATGGGTTCGAACCCGAGACCTCTCGGTCTACAGATGGTGTGCAAACCAACTGCGGTAAAGGCCCGTTCATGTAGTGAACCAGTTAGTGAAATATATAACACGTCCAGAACCGTCATCATCTTCTTTATCATAACTCTGGTGACCGGAGTTTTATTCCGGTCACCGGAAAATCGCGAAATCATAAATAAACTGAATATAAATGAGCGATTAACATAGGGAAATGGTTACCTTGAATCAAAGATGAATTTTGATGCGTTTTAGATGCCGAAACGAAACCGAAAAATCTCGACTCCGACGCTTGACGTTACTCCGTTTCCGAATCCAATGCTTCTGTGTTAACCAACAGGGGACGACAACCTCAATGATGTACAAAACGGGTGATGTAGCAGCAGTGGTTGGCCGGAATTCGAGTTCGCCGGAGAACTCAAAGAAAAGAAAAAAAATGAGAGCAAGGTGGGAGAGAGTTCGAAGGGTGTTGGAGGTGATCAAATGAACTCTCACAAGCAAATGATTGAGTTATGGTGGTTGATTGGATGGGCAGAACGTAATAGATATCTTGAATTCGATCTTTAAGGGATTTGTGTGTTAAGGTATACGAAAGAAAGAAAGAAAAAACGTCTCGACTGTTTTAGAGTTTGGAAGCCTCAAATTAGCTTTCCATGATTGACAGAAATGGCCCCTCAACAAGTTACAAATTTGGATACAAGTTTGGATAACAACAACCTAGATCCCTACAGGTTTTATTTACTTAAAAATAGTTTGGAAAATGGCAAGATTAACCCCTCGAGATAGAAAGTCGTTAACTATTTTTAACGGAGACGCATTAAACCAAACGTACACGTGTGTTTGTCACAAATATAATTGACGTGTAACGTTTATAATATATAAACTTAAACGACCATATGAAATCATAGATAACAATCTCTAATTGTCCGCTTAAATTCACATAAAATCATAGAAACGTCTCGTACGATTACGCGACACATCGTCACATAAAATCATAAAACGACGTGCGTATATATACATACATATATACCACGTAAAAATAATAAATATAATTGTCCCATAAAATGACAGAACGTTTTCGTGAAATCATAAAATATAATTTATATAAAATTATAAATTATATGCATTCAAGTTGGTTAACCGACGTCTAGACTCATGTGTAATGCTCGTGTAACTATTCTAGTTAACTGAAGTAACGGACGTTATCAAAATATAACACAAGTTGTAGGGCTATATTTATGTAAGGCATGAACATTAGTGTTGGGCTTAGTTTATATTAGTTTTGGGCTTATAATTTACTAGTTTAGTGGGCTTGTTTAGTGTTTATGATTGGGCCATGTGGGCTTCCATATAGTTTACGATTTGTATAGTGGGTAGTATATAAACCCACTTGATTATGATTGTAACTAAGCTTTTCAATACACAATTTCAGTTTACGATTTCTGTCTCCATAGTGTGTTTACGATCAGCTTCAATAGTAGTTGTTCTTCATTCAAGACTTCATCTTTCTCCTAGATCTAGTCTATTCTTCTACTATTCTTCTTGAATCAATCGTGTTTGAGGATTCCGCACTCATTCACGATCAAATATCGTGTAGGTTGTTTGATCTCGGACCTACAATTGGTATCAGAGCCAAGAATCTTCGATTCGAGGCTCACACGATATAGATTCAAGCAGTTTTCTGGGTTTTTGGGCTGTTTTTGAAGATTTGAAGGTGTGTTTGGCGTTTACGATTGTACCTGCTGCTGTTCTTTGTGTTTGCGATCACTTTTCTGGGTTTGTTGGGAGTTTACGACATCAAGATTGAATTTTTAACCGTTTACGATTGTACTTTTTGGTGTTTACGACTTTTCTTGATCGTAATAGGCGTTTACGATTTTGCATCATCGTAATCACAGGATCGGAATTGAAGTTTACGATCAATTTGATCGTATTTGGTGTTTACGATCATCGCTAATCGGAATCAGGGTTTACGACATCCGGAGTCGTAATCGTTGATCGTAATCTGGTTTACGACATTTTGGATCGGAATCGGTGTTTACGATTTGTCTCAATCGGAATCAACATTTACGATCGTGGTTTACGATTACAGTTATCGTAATCGGGTGTGTGGATCGTAATCGGACATTTACGATCGTAATCAAGGGTTAGTTATCGTAATCTCAGTTTTTTGGACATTTAGACTTTAGTTTTAGGTTTCCTAAGCTATTGAAATGGATTTTGAGCCAAGCATGTATCAGAAATTGGACTTCGAGATCGGATCTATAACTCGTCCGCCAAGACTAACTTCAGCGGATAATTTCTTAGAGTGGAAATACAGATTCGAAAATCATTTGAAGAGTGTGGATCTGAGGTTATGGAGGGCTGTTGTGAATGGACCGTTTACACCTACTCACGCAACAGGAACAAATGCAGGGAAAGAGAAGAAAGAAGACGAGTATGATGATGATGACTGGGAGAGGTGCAACAAGGCTGAGAGGGCATTTGCGATAATGACTATGGCCCTAACTCCAGATATTGCTCAGGGATTCAAACACTGCAAAACAGCGAAGCAACTGTGGAATGCTTTGGTTGTTGCTTATGAAGGGAACCCTGATATTAAGGCTAGTCGGAAGCAGATGTTGAAGCAGAAGTTTAACTTGTTCAATCATATTCAGGGTGAATCGTTTGAAGCTCAAGTTCAGAGGTATGTGTCACTGATGGCAGAGATGTCAAGTTATGGAGTAGAGCCAGACACTGAAGACAAGAATTTGAAGTTGCTGAACAGTCTGCCTAAATCTTGGAACACCAATATATCAATCATCAAAGACAACAATAGGCTGAGTGAAGTGACTTTGGATGAATTAATCAACAAGCTGAAATCCAAGATGATCGATGATAAGCAGAGAGAGCTGAACCACATAAGTTCTCTAAGTTTGGCTGGAAAGTTGAATCAGGCTTTGCTATCAGAAGAAGTCAAGGGTAAGCATGAAGAAAAGTTTACAGGGAGTGGATCAAGCTCAGCTCCTATGTCTAGTGCTTTTGTTGCACAGCCTCAAGGTAGTTCAAGCGGAGGTGTCAACTCTGAAGATGTCAATGATCCTAACTTTGCCCTTGGTATGGGTTTCATGAACAACTATCATGCCCTTGTGGCCGGGAATCTTGTACCTTCTGATATGGTGGCTGGTGATCTTAATCAGATAAATCCTGAGGACATGGAGATGCTAGATGTCTCTTGGCAAATGGCCATGGCTGTCTTCAGATCCAAGAAATTTATGGCCAAAACTGGAAGGAACGTCTGGAAGGATCAGTATAAAATCAGAATGGGGTTTGACAAGTCGAAGCTAAGGTGTTATAATTGTGATGAGTATTGTCACTTTGCCAGGGAATGCACGAAGCCCAAGAAGGAAAGAGCTGAAGAAAAGAAGGTTGCTGAAGTGAAAGGAAAGGGTGATGCCAAGGCATTGGTGGTTCAGGAAGGTGGTGGTTATGACTGGAGTTCTCAGATGAAGGATCTTAGTTTGTCACATGCTTTGATTGCTACTGCAGAAGAGGATATTGAAGAAAATCATGCCTTTGTGGTCACTGATGAAGGAAAGCCTGAGGAGAGTCAGATAGAAGACAAGGAAGCGTTTGTTGCTGATGCTGAAAACCTAAAGGGACAGCCGAGAAGATCTGTCAACAATCTCTGGTATGTTGATAGTGGTTGTATCCGTCATATGACCGGAGATCTGTCATTGTTAGATGAGGTTGAAGATTTCAATGGAGGAAGTGTTTCTTTTGCTGGAGGTGTGGGAGGAAGAATTTCAAAGAAAGGAGTTGTGAAGAGTGGAAGTCTGACTTTTTCAGATGTGCATTATGTAGAGGAGCTGTCCCACAGCCTGCTAAGTGTGTCACAGATATGTGATCGGGATTTCTATGTGATGTTCAACAAAAAGGAATGCATCATTCTTAAGCCTGGTGTAAAAATTCCTGAAGAATGTATTTTAATGCGTACACCAAGGCACGGAAATTCTTATCTATTGAACATGGGAAAGCCTCCATCATCTGAAGCAGCTTGTCTAATTTCAAAACAGACTGAGAATCTTGCATTGTTGTGGCATCGTCGTCTGGGACATGCAAACATGAAGAATCTATCCAAGCTGGCTAAAGGAGAGCATGTCAGAAATCTTCCGATCAAAGACTTCTCTTCAATAGAGAAGTGTGTGGCTTGTGCTAAGGGGAAGCAGCACAAACTGCCACATCGTCCAAAGGTTGCAAATTCTGTCTCTTCTGTGCTTCAACTCTTACATATGGATTTGTTTGGTCCCATGCAGGTACAAAGTGTCAGCAAGTTTTCATACTGCCTCGTGATAGTGGACGACTACTCGCGGTTTACTTGGGTCTTTTTCTTGTCTAACAAGTACGAAACTCCAGCCCTAGTAAAGCAGTTTGTGACTCTTATTGAAAACCAGCTGGATAAAAGAGTGAAGGCAATCAGATCTGACAATGGGACGGAATTCAAAAATGCTGAGCTGAATATGTTTTGTGGTGAAAAGGGGATTGAAAGGCAGTTCAGTGCTCCTTACACTCATCAGCAGAATGGAGTTGCCGAAAGAAGAAATAGGACACTCATTGAAGCGGCTAGAACAATGATGTGTGAAGCAAAACTACCGATCTTCTTTTGGGCAGAAGCTGTGAATACTGCTTGTTATGTACAAAACAGAGTTCTTCTGAACAAGCGTCACGAGCAAACTCCATATCAGATCATTTATGGAGAGAAACCGAAGGTGGGTTACTTCAAGACGTTCGGGTGTCCGTGCACGGTGCTGATTCAGTCCGATGTAGGGAAATTCGAAGCGAAGGCCGATGAATGCTACTTTGTGGGTTACTCTGCAAATAGTGCTTATCGTATCTATAACAAGACCACTGGGTTGATCATTGAGGCATTCAATGTAGATTGGATGGAGGACAATCCTACTGATGCGGGAACTGGACCTAATTGGATCTTCGACTATGGATCACTGTTTGAGGGATTTAATTTCTTGAATGTTTTCCACAATTTGGGCGAAGAAGAAGACATTGTAGCTCCCAGTGCAGATGTAAGACCTCATGTGGATAGAGCATCAGCTGAATCTTCTCAGAATGCAACTGCTGATATTCCAGAATGTTCAGGAACACGTGATGCTCCAGTGGATTCTCAAGGCTCAGGTATGTCTGAAAATGTTGTTAATACTAATCTGCCTGTTAATGTTTCAGTGCCTGAAGTCCAAGAGAGCAGAATCAACAAGGATCATCCACTGAGTAATGTTGTTGGGCCAGTGACAGCGGGTGTCACCACAAGAAGCCGCACAGGACACATCAACTTTTGCATGTTTTCCTGCTTCATCTCCCAGATTGAACCTCCTAATGTGATGGTTGCTCTTAAAGATCCAAACTGGATGGAGGCCATGCACAATGAACTCAATCAGTTTTCAAAGCTGGGAGTGTGGCGTCTTGTGAAGCGGCCAGAAGACAAGAAGGTGATTCCCACGAGATGGTTGTACAAGAACAAAAAGGATGACTCGGGGATCATTGTAAGAAACAAAGCAAGGCTGATAGTACAAGGGCACAGGCAAGTCCACGGTATCGACTATGATGAGGTTTACGCTCCGGTGGCAAGATTGGAAGCAATTCGGATCTTTCTAGCTATAGCTTCGTATCTCAATTTTACCGTACATCAGATGGATGTGAAGACTGCCTTCCTGTATGCAGAGATGAACGAGGAAGTCTATGTTGCTCAACCACCAGGGTTCATAGATGAAGAAAATCCAGATCACGTTTATCTGCTGGATAAGGCTTTGTACGGTTTGCATCAAGCTCCTAGAACCTGGTATGAAACGTTGTCCAATCACCTGGTGGAGAATGGATATACAAGAGGAGTCGTTGATCAAACTTTGTTTAGAAAAAGGGTGGGAGAAGACATTATCATGGTGCAAGTGTATGTAGATGATATTATCTACGGATCGACAAACGAAGAATTGTGCACCGAATTTGAGGAGATTATGAAGAAGAAGTTTGAGATGAGTGACCAAGGCGAAATGAGTTTCTTTCTTGCACTTCAAGTCAAGCAGAATGATTCTGGGATTCTTATTCATCAGGAGAAGTATGTGAATGAGATTCTGGACAAGTTCAAGATGCAGGATTGCAAGCCCATCGCCACTCCCATGGCATCCAGACCACTCTTGTCAGCGGATCTTAACGGGGAGTCAGTGAGTGAATTCCATTATCGATCGATGATTGGATCACTAATGTACTTGACAGCAAGCAGGCCAGACATCATGTATGCAGTTTGCGTGTGTGCTCGATATCAGGCTAACCCTAAACTCTCTCATTTAGCTGCTGTTAAGCGTATCTTCAGGTATCTGAAGGGCAGGCCTAGGCTTGGTCTTTGGTACCCGAAGAACACTGATTTTCAATTATATGCTTTTACTGACAGTGATTATAGAGGTAGTGACCTTGACAGGAAATCTACTACTGGAGGATGTCAGTACCTGGGAGATAGGCTCATCTCTTGGCAGAGCAAGAAGCAGCATACCGTATCCAAATCAACTGCCGAAGCTGAGTACGTGGCCGCATCTGCCGGTACTTCACAGGTAGTGTGGATCCAAAACCAGCTCACGGATTACGGTATGGAATTCGTTAACACTCCCATATTCTGTGATAATGCTGCTGCTCTTGAGATTGTGAAAAACCCTGTCCAACATTCCAAAACCAAGCACATTGATATCAAGGTACATTTTATTCGTGATTGCTTTGATCGTGAGCTGATTCAGCTACAAAAGGTAAGCTCCGATCAGAATGTTTCGGACATCTTTACAAAACCCCTTCCTCGTCCTAATTTTGAATCTTGTGTTGAAGGCCTGAAGATGATTGCCTTCGAGGAATGATCTGATCATTTATGTATTTGTACAGAGTTTTTGGTTTTTTAAATTTTACTTAAAAAAAAATCTATTTAAAAAAAAAAAAAATTGAAAATGACTGAAAAATTGAGTCTTGTTTCAAAAGCCTCACAAAAACAGGGGAATAAATGGTGCTGGTTAAACTGAAAGGTTTTTATGATGTCTTTTGATAGGACTTAAATGCTTAATGACAGTTGGAGACTGACACGTGTAAGGCTGATGTGAAAGATTGCTCGAAGATGATATGTCGGTAAGCTCAACCAAAACAATGATCATCTATGTAAGTGCAGTAATCTTAAACTCTATACATGTTTAGTTTCCCATCCTAGTCTACATGGTTTAAAAAACTGAGTCCCGACAAAAACGGGTTGAGAGTGGTATTTACCTAGTATTCACTTACTCACACGCCATGCTTATACTGTATAAGACAACACCACAGAAAAGAAAAAGAAAAAGAATTCAAAAAATGAATATTCTGAAAAAGAAAAAGAAAAGAAAATAAAATTACTCAGTTGGTCTTCTCTGCGTGCTTATGCGGCCGACCTGATCATCAACTGATAATGTATGAAAACTAGAAATAAGTGGTAGTCAAAACAGTATTGCATGGTTCCTCAAGTTGGGGGTTTGTGAATCCTCAATAAACTCTGAGGTTGGGTAGGTTTTGCTATGGAAAATTGGGTGTGGGGACGGTTAAACATATCGGTAAATCTGTACTATAGTTAAGCACTTTACTGGATGTGAGTTTCTGTGTTTAAACCACCTGACAATTGTCTAGAGTGTCTAGTAACAGAAGCTGAAAAGGGTTCCTCAGTCAAAGACTTGTCTGAAATTATCTGTGAAATTTACCAGCACCAGGTATGTAATTATTTTAAATTTCTGAGGTAAGTTTGTAAATATTTAATTTTAGTTTTGTTTTTATCTGTTTTAACTTTTAAATTTTTCATGATCATGATCGGATACTCGGGTATGACTCTGAGGGGAAGTTTTGTGAAAATTCTCAAAGTGTTTAAAATCTTAAAATTTTGTGAGAATTAGCAAAGTTTGGGGTGAACTTAATGGTTTTTTGAGAGATTAGGGGGATGAATGAAAGTTTTTTTTAAATGTTCTTTGATTCTTGAGGGGGCAATGTGTAAATTGCTATATATAAAATCTTGTTTCCGATCGAGTTACCTCATTTACGATTACCACTCCGTCTCTCCTGTTTACGTTTTCTTCCGCCGAAACCCTAGCTCCGTCCGGTCGCCGGAAACCCTCACCCAGTCCGATTCCGCCCACCTTTTCACAATCAAACCACACCACCACTCTCGTCATCGATTTCCGACTAAGAACCCCAGCTTATTGACCGTTTTCGTTGTTGTTTCACGGATTTTAAGTTTCAAACCCTAAATCCACAATCGATCAAGTTCTTTCTGTTTTCGTGACGAGTTCGCGTATATTGAAGTCGATTTTATGTTAGAAATTGATTAAAGGTAGTTTTTGGTGCTCATTCTGCATATTTGAGGTGTTTAATCGAGTTTACGAGAAAACTTGCAGGTGTAAATATGGCTGAAACGGTGTTTACGACATTCTCGACGGAGAAGATGAAGTTTGGATCGTTTACGATCCGTGTTTACGATTCATTTGATTTCAATGATCGTTTACGATCCCGTATACGACAAACGTCGATTACGACTGGGCCTTGACGGTTTTACAGTGTTTACGATTGGATAACGGAGATTACGATTGGGCCATTTTTAGAATGATCGTAAACTCCCTGTTTGGATCGTAAACCCGTTTAATGAATCGTAAACCCTATTAAGAAGTCGTGAACTCTCATAAATTGATAATTAAAATGAGAATTAATAAGGATTTGAATTTTAAACACTTAATAATTTTGAGAATCTCATTAAGTTGGTCGTTTTTTAGATAAAATTTGTCCGTGTTGTAAGCATGTGCTTAATTCAATTATTTTCCCTAAAATGTTCAAATTGAAATTTTGTGAAGTTCAAAAGTAAAATGTGATCGTCAATTGAACAAGTAAAGGGTTAATAATCATATTTGCTTATTAAAGATTGTATATGTCTGATGCATATGTCTTGTATTTCTCAGATGGCTGAAGAGATGTTAATTGGAGATATAAAGTATGAACCAGATCATTGCATGCCGGCATACCTAGAAGACCCGCCTGAAAAACACATGGAGTTATTTTACTCTCTGGTGGCCGGAATGAACACATGCAAGATTAACCATGCCTTGAGGTCAAATGTACTCATAGACGAGATGCTGGTTAGAGAATTTTGGGGAACTGCCAGGGTAAATTCTGACAAGACTAGGATTACCGCAACGGTCAATAACAGGCAAATTGTCATTGAAGAAGAAGACATAAGGAAGGGCCTGAACATTACAGATGAAGCTTCTGATCCAATCTCATACACAAAGGAGGTAGTTCTTGCTGGTGCTCAATCGATGGGGTACGAGGGGAAGTTTCCGCCAATCTTCAAAAAGCTTCTGCCGCACTACTGGAGGTGCCTGGCACATTATATGCAGAAGTCTTTCCTAGGGAAGAGAACCAGTTTCGATCAATTGAATCAAATTCATGGAACTGCGTTTGTAGCCCTAGCATTAGATTGGAAGTTTAATTTTTCAAAGATGATGCTGCTAGACTGGGCAGTCAATGCCATGCTGAGCGCCAGAGAGCAGTTTTTGATGACACCTAGATTTGTGCAGATGGTGATAATGAAGAAGTATCCGATGATAGAGGAAAGAATTGAGAAGCTTGATGTCAAGGTTATGGATATTGGAGTCTTTGGTCTGCAAACCCAAGACAGACCAGGCAAGCAGACATTTGAAGGAAGACTGGAATGGGTTAAGAGAGGTGCATTCCCAGAAGTGGCACAGGAACAAGTGTTGGATGACTCTGAGCCAGAGGCAGATGTGCCTGAAGTTAATGCATCAATTGCCGAAGACCAAGACTTGACAGTAACTCAAGCTGTTAATGTTCAAGATGAAGATGTCATTCCCTCAGATGAAGAAAATATAATGGATGACATCCTTACTGGCCAGGACATAGCTGAAGATGATATTTATGGGGACTTGGAGCCACTAACCCATAAAAGGTCAAGAGAAGATATGATTGGGTCGTCTGGGAGTGATGATACACCTCCTGAGCTGAATATAAACGTTGATGAAGCTTTCGTAGAAGAACCCGTCCCTGCTCGTGAACCATCTCCGCGAAAGAAATCTGATCCTAGGAGCATACGGTTCAAATTCACCAAGACTAGCTCGAGCCTAATGATTGTAGAACCAACTGGACCCAGTTCTGAGGGTCCCAGTGGTCAAGAAGAATCTGTTAATGAAGCCCTTCAAGAGCAACCGTCTCTCACACAGACTGAAGATGGTGATGATCAACCTGCCCCTGTGCAGCAAGCTAGTCCGATTCTGAACGTGCAAAGCCCTGTACGTGAAGATAGTCAATTTATGGAGGTTGAGAGCACCTTCGTTGTTCCAAGTCCGGTTAGAGTGAGCCTCTCTACCGCGACCAGCCAACCACTCGTAGCTCCAGGTTTCCGCCCATTGATGGCTGCTGAGCTTCCAGTTGATTTGAGGATTAGTGCTGATCCTCAGATCAACTTCCTGATCTCTCAGAATAGGATCAGACAGAATGAGATCAAGGCTCTCATGGAAGAAAATCAGCGTTTGAGAGAGAAGGAGGAGGCAAGCAGCAAATATATGAGAGGGTATGAGGTGGCAGACAAGGAAAGAATGGAATATCTTTACAAGATGATAAAGGACCTGAGAAGGAAGGTTAATGCACTGACAGATGGTGCAGGGCCTAACAACACAGGTGCCCCTGGTCAGAGTTCATCTCAGGGAACTCAAGCTGCTGATGCAATGGAGACTGACGAAGGAGATGAGAATATAGTGATGCCAGATTACGCCCACTGTGGCAGGATCATCTCAAAGGCTCCAAGATTCCACGAAAACTGGTTCAAGGAGTTTTTCCAAGGACCAGCTCCCACACAGTACACCATTGACGTTGGTGAAAGCTCAATTGATAAGCGTGGGAGTCGTGAGGCAATCTTATGTTGGCACTACGATATGGAGAAGAAAATCTTTGCCGTGATCCGTGACGGCTATAGTCCAGTGGAGTACTACTCTACACGTGCTCAATTCCACTCCTGGACTGAGCCTGAGATCAGGAGCCTTCTGAGAGCTCCATTTATTAACAGGTGGAACGGACCAGAAGGTAATCAGATCAGAGATAATCTGCTAGGCCACATGGAGAATGATTTCAGAGATTTCGAGCTGAAGGAGGTCAGGTGGAGAGAGACCGGAACTGACCCTGTGACAGGGGAGTCTATTTGAGAAGCACGGAGGCCACCAACTAAGCGCACAAGGGTGATTAATATGTTGGATGAGATCGAGGATGAAACACTGGTAAGAAACTTTGATTGCTGGTATTACGATCCAACAACACATGAAGTGGTGGTTCTCTGCAAGCCGATGCGTCAATTCAGATTTTATGACCCGGTGGATTTGCTTAGATTTGGTGAGAAAGATATCAAGCTTCTGGCCACCCAACCCATACTTGGAGACGAGAATGATATGGCAAATGCTATAAGGGTTGGGATATTTGATGGAGCAGCTAAGAAGATTGTAGAGAAGGGATGGTGGTTTAACAACGTTCAAACCTCATTCAGATTTGACTTGCTGCTGCCGTGAAGTGGTCTAATGGTTCATGCCTAGGGGAAGATTGTAGGGCTATATTTATGTAAGGCATGAACATTAGTGTTGGGCTTAGTTTATATTAGTTTTGGGCTTATAATTTACTAGTTTAGTGGGCTTGTTTAGTGTTTATGATTGGGCCATGTGGGCTTCCATACAGTTTACGATTTGTATAGTGGGTAGTATATAAACCCACTTGATTATGATTGTAACTAAGCTTTTCAATACACAATTTCAGTTTACGATTTCTGTCTCCATAGTGTGTTTACGATCAGCTTCAATAGTAGTTGTTCTTCATTCAAGACTTCATCTTTCTCCTAGATCTAGTCTATTCTTCTACTATTCTTCTTGAATCAATCGTGTTTGAGGATTCCGCACTCATTCACGATCAAATATCGTGTAGGTTGTTTGATCTCGGACCTACACAAGTTATTAACGGGGTTAACCTGGGAAATTGCCGGTTGTCACAATACACAATTCACAAGCTTCTCAAAAAGCAATTACAACTTACTCTGTAGAAAAGTCTTTCTGTTGATAAACTGTCATACTGTAAACTTGTGTAAGCCATTATTTACATTTGAGATATACAGAATAGCCTTTTTATGAATTGTTGTCTTCCAATTTGATTTACATTCCGCAATTGTTTATCTTGTACAAATCAAATTGTATCCATATTGTTAAAGAGACCCTCACGAAAGAGGGACTGTGCAAATATGTTTCTACAAGAAACAGAGCAGGAACCTCAGATGAGTCTGATGAGCATAAGAGTATTAAGAGAAAAGATTCATCAGGAACCCTATGAAAGAAGATGGCTCCACTCAAATGCCAAAATCAAAGAGCTACTGGAGATCAAGGAAAGACAACAACAAGGTAAGTATGGGACAAACTACTTCAACTCCTATACAATAGCAACATCAGGAAACAATCGACAACCATACACCTTCACCGATGGGTAGCTAGATCAACTGAGTGAAATTCATATAATATCTCTAATCAAAGCATGCATCACAACAGCCTCAAAAAGCCTACGAAACAGAAGAGCAATTTACAGGCCGAGGGAGGCATGAATTAAAATATTCAGAAGATATGCAAAGATTGACTTTGAATCGGGAAGACACATGGGCTTATATAAACTCTTCATCCACACTGCAAAAGAAGATCTACTTGAAGAACTGAAATGAGACGACTCCAGACTGATTCCCAAAACATGAGAATTTAGAATACGCATGAGGAATCATGAAGGTAAAAAGAGCTTCTTCAGAATCAACCAATGCCATGCCTACTCTGACTGCTCTCTTGAGGTGATCAACTTTCTACATTAAACCAACACAGATGCAAACCCAGAAGTTTGAAAGAAGAAAACCCTTCATGATCAAAACGCTAGAAGAACTGAAAGAACATCGGGCACTTCAAAAGCAACTATACAGAACCTTTTCGGTGCAGCTTCTCAAGAAGTTCCAAGTCACCATTGATCCAGTAACAGAAGAACTCTCTCAGGACCATCTCTATAAATTACAATAGTTGTATTTTTTTCTTGATCAATGAAATGATCCTTTTTCTCTTTTTATTTACTTTCTTAAAATACTTAGTGGGGGGGGGGGGGGGGATTGTTAGAACAATTCTAAATGTAACAGAAAATAATCAAGTATTAGAAGAAAATATCAGAAACATCATCAAAATAGAAAGGACAAAAGAATCTGTATGATTTACATATTCTGTAGTATACAACACTACTTCGGAATTTCCAAAGTATATCTGTAAAACTCAACTTTTACAGAAACCCTCATTTCCGTAAAAGGCTTCTAAAGGGAAGCATTCCTAGTCTTCAAAGAAGAGTCCTGAAGGAGTTCAAGACTACCAGAATATAAAGATTACGAGAAGTACAAAATGCCTAAGTGTGAAGATTCAATTTATCTCTATATACTCTGACACACTCCAAATTTAACCGCCTTCAACCACATTATTCCTTTACAACTTGCTACAACTTCTTATAAATAGCAAGTGCACTTCACCAACAAAGGCAAGACATTGATACACAATTCACAAGCTTTTCAAAAATTAAACCTTGACTTGATTATTATGAACCTTGGAAGTTGAAATAATCATAGAATCTACTAATCTAGTAACTAAAATCATTCGGTTAATTTGATGATTTTCGTTAATTGTTGTAATATCTTCAATCCATACATGGAATCATGCAACTTATGTGATAGAGTTTTTATGATAAATTGTATACGGTTAAAACATAGTAATAGGCATAGGAATTCATCGTATAATTATTATTGTATATATATATACAATAGACAAAGCCAACTTATGGAATTGTGCCATTTTGTTATTTTCTAAACAAAACCAGATTAATAATATATACATACAGTTAGAAGAATTTGCCAAAAGTCATGGTAGCCCAATTGGTTTGGTCTTTGCCCCCTAAATCCAAGACACCCAAGTTCGATCCTTTGGAACTACCCTTTTTTTACTTCTTTCTTTTCCCTTTTCATTTATTAAATACTTCATCAGATATAAATTCTCTAATGCTTTCTATTTGCAGACTCTAGAAGTTGAACTGAAGAGGAATGTTGATGAGTCAATGCATATATACTAAATGTGATTGGAATGAAGCATGCCATAAATGACGGTTTACATGTTCTATTCAGAGTAAGGGCTCTGAAAGATTTTCAAATGATGAAAGGAAAAAGCTTATCCAACAATTTATGAATATCGAAGGTAAATCAACAAGATTGTTGCTTATCTATCCACATTCTTGATTACATAAATTATTTACAAGGTCTTTGGATCTGTGTTTTAAAAGTGATTACTGTGACCTAAATAAATATAACCAGATGATTAGTGAACTGTACGCCAGTAGCATTTGACGCCGTTGTATACTTTGGCGGTCAAGCCTTCCATTTTGGGGATCGGAGATAACGTTGGATGAGGGGAGGTTATAAGTTGTGAGACTGTATTTTTTTTATAATTAATGAGGCAGCTCAGAAAATAATAATAAAAATTGAATAAAGAAAGTTAATGGGGGAAGATGGCACACATAGGTACATAAGAAATGTATTGAATCGATTTTTTTTTAAGAATAGATCCGATCGCAACTTCGAATATGGAATTCAAAGAGATCAAATAAGAAATGATACTCTGAATCATAGAACTCTAATGAAATATACGATCAACCAACATTTATCGAATTGAAAAAGAGTTAGAAGAGATGGTTCGATAGTTTTATTTTTTTTCTCTCGAACCGAGAGATCCATTAATCAGGATCCTGATGCATATAGATACAAGTTATATATTTTATACTAAAAGTGCTTGGATACAGAGAGTTTATTTGAGACGACACGTTGACTTTAAATATGGGATGTAATACAGATATTAAGTGCATTAACATGAACAATTAAAGATTAAAGAAATGGAATATAACATCTTGAATTTATGAGAGATGTGTTTATACAAAAGTTATATAACCCTTATAAATCTATATTTTATCTATTTTATTCACTTTTTCAGATATTTTCCTAGATTACCGCAGCAACGCGCGGTCGATATCTAGTTCTCTTTTATTAAACTACATCGTATATGATACTATTCTCTTTTATTAAATTACATTATGTATGCTATTATGAATATAAATATCGCAAGATATTTAATATGAAATTCATTATAAGTATTTTGGGTAAAATAAATGACATAGGACTATTATTAGTAAAATATAATAATAGTAATAAACATTTTACGAATGATTATTTATTAATATTTTATGATAAATATTTAATTTCAAATATACGTTTTTTGATTTCATTTCACGATTATTTATTCATTAATTTATAATTACCGATAATACTTTATACATAACGGACATTATCAACTGGAAGAGTGAAAACACCAGTATCTAAGTCTTCTGTTTAGAAAGACATCGCGCATAAGTCCTAATCAACTGAGGGACCTGGGTGTCGATATGGGAAGGCTTGGTGAGTGTCATAACCTATTAGGACAAAGCATATTTTATCACATGTTTAAAGTGTTACCATTTTAGTCATTATTCTCGATTTCTCTTGTTTGATTTTATAGTCTAAAACAAGTCCCCAAACTGTATATGAGTCTAGAAAACATTAATCCTCGAGTTCATTTCATTCAATTATCCATTTCTATATTACACAATCTATTAGGGTAATCCTCGGGATTGTCCAAATCTTTCATCACTTGCGTTTTGTGGCTATCATCTTCAATCAAGTGAGTATTCATACACTTTTTAAGTTTTGGGACATAACATGTGTACCTATTTCAAATTCTAGATCTTTATTCATTTCTCAAACACGATTCATTCTATTTCTATGTGTGATTCTGTGTTTTGTGTGAAACTATGTGGTTGCTATACAAAGTCTATAATCAATTTTCTAGCATAATCATTAACAACACCAAGTCTATGGTAACGATGATAGATCTATCGGTATGATGACCCATTTGAATTCGATCGGTTTTGTCATTCGAGTGATCGGAGCCTATCCCAATCATTAGCGTAAACTGAACTTATTTTGGGTTATGGCACTCCAATCATTTAGTCACCAAGGTTTGATTGGGCACATTCATTAGCCTAACCTGGATTTAACTGTATAGACGACATTCGGGTTTGGCCATTCACATTTATTTTAGTTATGCATATTTTCACGAATCTACATTTAACATATGAATCGTTTTTACTATACTATTACACTATAGCAAACCCTACCGGGCAAAGCATCTTCATCAACCACACCTTCTACCATAGCCACAACAGACATCACCGTCAAAACTTCTTCACCTAATTTGTGGAAGTGGTTGGAATCCATCGCATTACAATGGATATACAGAACGATTTCAAATAATATTCTCTATACCATTCTTAAACCTGACGTTACCTCGATCACATGTGGAAATCGTTGGGGAATATTATTCTGGATAATCAAACTTCAAAAGCTTTGTACCTTGATAATAAATTATCCAACACTAAACTAGATTCTCACCCCTAACGTCGTTGCTTATGTCAAATTCTTAAGTACTGGTCGACGATTTGGCGAATGTTGGGGCCCTAGTTTCCAACATTTGCCCCATTCTTTAATTAATTACAGTATTTTCATTATAACACGCAAATAATTAGTTCCATTTAGCCACATGAATGAAAGGAAGAACATTTCTAGCTACCTATGGTTAATATCTTATAAAATGAACTTTGGTATTGTAAGTCATTCATCATCTAATATATGAAAGTTTTTGATGGTTTGATAACTTATAAAATGAACTTTGACCGCAGTTACAATTATAAAAACATCAGATCAAAAAATTTAATAATGGAATCCAAAGCATCACCACACGGTTATAATAATAGCACCAATCAAATATTTCCTGGCCTTCAACATACATATCAAATCTAGCCAAGCCGTGATTGATCTTGGATCCAATGAAGATGAAAAATCAATTTGCAACCATCTTTTGATCGCCATCCTAATTCGTCTAGCAATATCACACTCACTAAATAAAAGATCTACCGATTCAACATGGTTAGAATAAATTAGACACAAAATCGATGGAATATCAATGCCTTTGTTTCCCAGATTTTGTCTTGATGGAAGACGATCCATAAGAACCCTCCAAGAAAATATATTAACTTTCCTGGAAACATATTTGTTTCATCTGGTAGACGAGCCGCCTTCCGGGAGGATTAATCTTTCTATGTGACTTCTCACTTGTTTAACTATAAAGTAATCATTAAAGTCCATATCCCAAACCTACTTATCCACATGCTCAGAAGACTCCACCTCAGCCAACATACCCAGTAATAGAGACAATTGATGCTCCTCAGAGCCTCCTCTCACTAATCAGCGCCAATTCCAAATCCAAGCATCGTTGCATCTATGGTTACCAATAAAACAATCTTTTTCAACCTTTAAATTAAAAATCAATTCTAGGAAATCTATGCGCCAAAGAAGTGTTCCCAACCAACCAAAACATGTCATTTTATCATTACCAACCCTTTCCTTGAGCGTGGAATAAGGAGTACTAGCGTTCTCATTGAGCATCACACAAGACTTAGCAATTCTTGACCATACACCACCAATTTATGAAACGGAATCGTCCAAGACACCCCAATTTCCTCATTCATAGAGTTAATAATCCTCACCTGCAGAGCTAGCAAGTTATTCAGAAACCCCCACCTACATTTGTGAAGCAAAGCCAAGTTAATTAGAGAACTTTAATTTAAGAGTAAACTGTTGTTTTCGCCCTTGAGATTTGGTCCAAACCTTAGTTTTAGTCCAATAGTTTAAAAATTGCTATTTTAGTCAAATAATTTGAAGTTTTATCTCGGTTTCCGTCCATCTTACTAACTTCCATCTATCATTTGTGTTAATTTAATTAAATGACCAAAATACCCTTTTATTAAATAAAAATAAAATACAAATTCTAAAAAACATCTAACCCTTACACGCTAGACGTCACCACAAACGCATTAGGAAGGGAGGGAACAAGGTCCACGGTTGACCACCTCAAGCTACCACCGAAACAATACCTCCGACCAACACCTTCGCTTAGAACAACCTCCATCAAGTCCTCACCATAGAAATACAACACAAAAATCCCAAATGGGAAAATACATAGAAATCAAACATGGGAAATCACAAACTGTGACAGAAATCACATTGATTGCTATGAAGGATAGATGCCCGAAAGCTATCACATAACCGCTTATACAACTTGCAGTGTTGAAATCGATTTCTTTGAAGAACGAATGCCATGATAAGATATTGCAAGGCTAAACCACAACCACCCCTGTTGCCGGATAAATTGAGAAGAAATTGCTTCAGGGTTAAATCACTCCAGGCCAGATAAATTAAGAAGAAATGGATTTAAACTCAAATAAATTGCACAAATCGTCTATTCTACGGCATCCAAATCATTGATTTCATGTTCACTTCATTGATTTCATCCATGTAATGTAACCCTATAATCAAAATCAAAACAAAGTTTTTGATGACGTGTGTATGTTCAGCAAACAATACAACACACGAGGTTCGACCTGAATAAGGTCGACCACACATCACGGTCGAAGCTAACTTCGGCCACGCAGAGGTCGAACCCCCAATCACCATATGAGGGTCGACCATGCAGCAACAACATCCGTCCATGTCACCTGCCGAAGCGATACCACGAAGGTTATACTCCAGCAAGGACATGACACCCTGACTTATGTACAAGTACATGCCTTCGGCCAATGACAAATGCCGAAGTACTTGACAAAGGTTGCTTCACTTCGGCCAGTCGATACTCGACCTACCGAAGTTCGCACAACAAACCAACGCTCACAGGACAATGTCAGAAACATTCCTACAACGTTGTTACGGCCACTAACGACCTCCACTGAGGGGACACAAGGACGGCCACGTCAGCACGGATCGTACCTTTCAGTGGTAGGCGCATAATCCAGAGTAAGATAAGGATTGATGAGTATAAATACTCATCAATCACCAGGTAAATGGACAAGTTCACAAAACCCTAATCTTCTACATTCTTCTCTTACTCATACCGGAAACCATACTGATTCTCACGCCGGAGCTTGGTCGCAGGACACCCTGTCCTGCCCTCCAAGAACAATGGTTTGTTGTTTGTGCAGGTTCCAGTAAAGAAGACAGTCTCCATCATCATTCGTTCATCCTTGTAATCTATTATCTTCTTCAATCCGTCCTAGAGCTTCTATCCGATCGCTGAAGATATCCAGATTCTACATTGGCGCCATCACACGGTCCTTCATTCATCAGCCATGAATGAATCTGCAGAAAACACAAGAAATGGCGATGGTCCGGCGTTGGAGACGGAGGAGCAGCCGTTATCTCCCGGCGGACGACATGTCATCGAAGACGCCGCAGACGGCGGTGCTTCCGGTATCCTACAGCTGACGCCGGAGGTCGTCAGCCGTAATTTCTTACACCTCCGGCAGCTCATGCAAGATCACGTGGCCGCGGAGCGCTTGAAAGGCGTGTGCATTCGCTTGGACTACGACGACCCAACAGACGACCATATGCACACCCCGATTCCAACGCTAACTACAGGCTCCGGCGGAACCGCGTTGAAGGCCATAGCGACAAATAGCACCCGAGTGTCTATCGACGCAACACAGCGGTCAACGCCGCCGCCAACTTCGACCCAGACGTAAGACTCACAACGACCAATGCTCTTTCAGCAACAACCGCCATATTTCCCAATGTTCCAAGGCCAGCAATACTTTCCCCAACAGTTCATGGGCACCTACGAGCCACAGGGTTACCAAATGCCCTACTCCACACCATTTCCGGTGAGTTTGCCATTACCATCCTCCTTGCCACCTTCGGCTTCCGCTGCAGAAACCACCACAAACACAGGCCATGCGCCACAGTTGATTCTTGATAACCAAAACACTTCGGTCCCGACAACCGTCGCCGAAACCACCGCTGTAGACGATTACTCGAAGCCATACATACCTGATGAGGAGAGCAAATTCACGAACAGAGTGGAACACGCCCCATGCCCACCGAAGGCGAAATTGCCAACCGTCATAAAGACTTATAACGGTAGCACCGACCCAGACGATCATTTACACGCCTTTAAGTCGGCTTGTAGCATCTTACAGTGGTCAATGCCCACCTGGTGCAAAATGTTCGTCCAAACACTCACAGGACCAGCAAGGGTATGGTTCAATTCACTGCCCAATAAGTCTATCGATAGCTATGACCAGCTTCGGCAACTCTTTGCAGACCACTTCGGCCAACAGCGAAAATGCACCAAAGACCCAATTGAGTTACACAACATAAGGCAAGGTGATCAGGAGTCATTGCGTACCTTCCTGGAAAGATATAAGTCAGAGTCCTTGAACATCGGTCACACCGATGAGAGGCAACGAATTTCAGCCTTCATACATGGCATAAGAACAAGACAACTGCTCAAAGAAATTAGCGCCCGGGTACCCCTCACGATTCAGGAAGCCTTCGATCGTACCGAAGCTTTCATACGAGGGGAAGAAGCAGCCCAGGCCCGAGACCGGTCTTCGGCAAGCCAACCTAGACAAGGTGGCCGAAATCAGAATCAGCGAGACAGTCGTCGCCCTTGGCAACAAGGTGGCGACCGAAATCAAAGGGACGACAAGCGGCATTCAGGTTTCACACCCTACGACCGACCATCGGCGTCGGGCCCCAGAGGCAATGAAAGAAAAGACTACCCCAACCTAACAAAAACTCCTAAAGAAATCCTCCAAACGGAGGACGCTAGCCGACAGTTCAGCAAGCCCAGAAATATGGGCCCCAACACCACCAATCGGAACATGTCCAAATACTGCGACTTCCACCTGGACAGAGGTCATGATACGGACGACTGCCATCAGTTAAAGAAAGAAATCGCGCAAGCCGTAAAGACGGGGCAGCTAGCGCATCTGATGAAGGAAATCAAAGAGCAGAAACAGAAGAAAGACAAGAAGGCAGATCTCCCCGTAGTTCACATGACACAGAGTTCGAAGGCAAAGAAACCAAGATTGCGAAGAGAAGCGTGGGCAAATCAAGTCATTTCGTTTCCGGCTCTGAACACCGCTGCACCGACCCTCAGTCCGATGGTCATAAGAGCCGAGGTGGGAGGTCACCATATTCACCGAGTGTACATTGACGGCGGTAGTGCCTCGGATATCATGTACAAACATTGCTTCACGAAGCTCGCGTCCAGCATCCAACAGCAGCTTCGGCCTTCCAAAACTACATTAATGGGCTTCGGCGGCGAAGTCGTCATTCCAACAGGCGAGGTGGCACTCTCAGTCACGTTATCCGACAACGCCCATGAGCGAACCGAGCGTGTAAACTTCCTAGTAGTCGATCGACCGTCGAAGTATAATATCCTCTTCGGTCGACCAGCCATATACAAGTTCGGCTGTGTTGTCTCCATAGCCCACAGTTTAATGAAATTTCCAACAGAAACAGGAGTTGCCTCAATCCAGTCAATGCAGGTTGAATGTGACTTAACTGCCGATGTGTCTGATGAGTTATCACATAATCAGTGGAGAATCAATGAAGAATATCCCGACCAGTTGATCACCATCGGAGCAGATGTCTCAAACCACACAAGAGAAACATTATACAACCTAATGAGAAACAACACTGACATCTTTGCATGGACACCAGCCGACATGACTGGTGTACCACGAAAGATTTCCGAACATGTGCTCAAGGTCGATCCTAAGCAATTTCCAATCCGGCAAGGCAAAAGAGGTATGGCTCGGGACCGAAGTCAGGCAGTCTGTAACGAAGTAACTCAATTGGTGAAAGCAGGAATTCTGAAGCCCCTGCAGTGGGCAACCTGGGTGGCGAACCCAGTCATGGTAGCCAAAAAAGACGGGTCTTGGCGCATGTGCGTGGATTTCACAAGCCTAAACAACGCTTGCCCTAAGGATTTGCTACCCCTTTCCATCCATTGATGCTAAAGTGGATGCCCTATCGGGCTACACATTCAAATGCTTTCTCGATGCTTACAAAGGCTATCACCAATTAAAAATGGCTAAAGCTGACTAAGAGAAAACAGCCTTTCATACTGACAAAGGCATCTACTGTTACCGCAAAATGCCCTTCGGCCTGAAGAATGCCGGAGCCACTTATCAGCGACTCATCGATCAAGTTTTTGAACCCCAAATCGGTCGAAACATGGAAGCATATGTCGATGACTTGGTCATAAAGAGCCACACCGAAGCAGACATGCTCAGAGACATAGAAGAAACCTTCGGACGATTGAGGGAGGTCAACATGAAGCTTAACCCCGCAAATGCTCTTCGGCATGAAACAGGGAAAATTTTTGGGTCATATCGTCGTCGGCAAAGACATCATTGCTAACCCTGACAAGATACAGGCTATCAGGCAAATGAAACCTCCCCAATCGCTGGAGGAATTGCAAAGGTTAAACGGTCGGCTAGCAGCCTTACATAGGTTCATCTCCAAGTCCGCGGAAAAATCAATGCCATTCTTCAAAACACTGAAGCAATTCATCGAGACAAAACAATTCCTATGGAGCGAAGAAGCTGACCTAGCCTTCGAAGAACTAAAACAGGCCCTGTCTCGGCTAACCCCAGTAACGGCACCAGATGCAGGCGAAGATGTGATCCTCTACCTCTCGGTAGGCAACAACGCCATTAGCTCGGTACTCTGCGCCGAAAGAGGAGACACCCAAGTCCCAATCTACTTCATCAGCCGAGCTATGAAAGATGCTGAAACAAGGTATACAAAGTTAGAGAAACTCTTGCTAACGTTGTTACACACCGCGAGGAGACTATGCCGATACTTTCAGGCCTACAAGGTCACAGTTCTAACCAACTTTCCTCTAAAGGAAGTCATTCAGAGACCCGAACACTCCGGCCGTTTCATCAAATGGGCCATCGAGCTGGGTGAATACGATATTCACTTCAAGCCTCGAACAGCCATCAAAGGCCAAGTGTTAGCAGACTTTGTCTCTGAATTACAGGTTTCTACCTAGAACCTTGCATTCACACACGCCTTTCACAAATAAAGTCGACACTCGGCTAACTTTGTCTCTGAATTACAGGTCCTTGACAGTCCAGGGCAGCTAGCAGACAGCCAGCTCGGCACGGTGCGGGCTGAGCCTAAGGTACCTTTACCACACAGCTCGATCCGCCTTTCGGCAAACGATCATAACGAGCATATGACTAACACTGCGTTCCATTCACAGGTTCCGGGGCCGTTATCTAGTGCCGACGCATGGACCCTCTACACTGACGGCGCAAAAAATAGTGAAGGGTCAGGCGCTGGTCTCGTTCTAATCGATCCTCAAGGAGTCGAAGTCACATATGCTATCAGGCTGAACTTTCCAAACACCAACAATGAAGCCGAGTATGAAGCTCTCCTTGCAGGCCTCCGCCTAGCAAAGAAAATGGGCGTCAGAAAACTATCAGTCAAGGTCGATTCCCTGCTGGTATCCAACCAAACCACAGGAGAGTTCGAAGTGAAAGGTGAAACAATGCAAAGGTATGCGGACAAAGTCAAGGAATTAATCTCCCATTTCGATGAATTTCAGATCTGTCAGATACCAAGGAGCCAAAACAAGAAGGCAGATGCCTTGAGCAAACTGGCCTCCTTGGCATATGCCCACCTGACAAAGCAAGTGCCCGTCGAAGTCATACACAGTCGGACAGATCAAATAGAAGAAATCTTCACGGCCGAAACCGACATCAGCAACAGTTGGATGAAACCGATAATCGATTTCCTAAAGCACGGCACAGTGCCGGAGTCAACCTTCGAAGCCGCAAAGTTAAAAGCCCAAGCCGCTCAGTACACCATTCACAACGACAAACTTTACAAGAAGTCGTATCTCCAACCCCTGTTGCGCTGCTTGACGACTGAGGAAGGCATATATGTCATGAGTGAGTTGCACGAAGGTATCTGCGGCACACATTTAGGCCCTCGGTCGCTGGTTACCCGAATGATGAATATGGGCTATTACTGGCCGACCATGTATACTGACACCGAAAATGAAATACGCAAATGCCGAGGATGTCAGATGCATGCCAGTGTACAGCGGGTGCCGAAGCATAACATGATACCGGTAACATCACCGTGGCCCTTTTACAAATGGGGCATTGACATTGTCGGCCCGTTTCCTGAGGCTCCTGGCCGAATCAAGTTCCTCATTGTCGCAGTCGACTATTTCACAAAATGGATCGAAGTTAAAGCCGTAGCCACGATCACTGGAAAACAAGTGGTGAACTTCGTCTGGGAACAAATCGTCTGCCGATATGGTCTCCCAGGGAAGATCATCTCAGACAACGGCAAACAGTTCGCTGACAACCCATTCAAGTCATGGTGCCAGGAGTTACATATAACTCAAGTATTCACATCCGTAGCTCACCCACAAGCCAATGGCCAGGTCGAACGCACCAACCGCTCCATCGTCACAGGCATCAAGGCAAGGCTTGGTGAACATGGCAAAGGGTGGCTGAACGAACTGCCAAGCGTCATCTGGGTACTTCGGACAACCGAAAGAACAAGCCACGGCCATACCCCATACAGTCTCACCTTCGGATCCGAAGCTGTCATACCGGCCGAAATAGGGATGCCCACTTACCGAACCGAGAACGTATCAGAACACACCAATGACTCAGAGCTACTAGTCAACTTGGCCCTCACGCAGGAACACCGAGACCTGGCAGCTATCAGCGAAGCTCGATACAAGAAACAGATGGAAGGTTATTACAACCAACGAGTTCGAAGTGTCAACTATCGGCCAGGAGACTATGTCTTCCGAAACAACGAAGCCAGTCGGCAGGCGAACCAAGGCAAACTGGGACCTAACTGGGAAGGCCCATATCAGGATACTCGAGGCTCACGAAAATGGTTCATACAAGTTAGCTACTTTGGAAGGAAAACCTGTTCCCAGACACTGGAACGCTATGCAACTAAAGAAGTGCCACATGTAGGCACAAATTTCTATGGTTTTCAGTTGTAATCCTTCGGGCATTTGACAAGTCCCATTTTTAATGAAATGATAAACATATCATCTTCGTCATTTTATACTTTTTCTTTTAAGTCATTACAAATAGACAAAGAAGGCAGGGCCAACACAAACCCTGCCCTAGGCGCTTCGGCGCCGAAACTCGTAAGAAGGTTATCCGAACCGGGTTATACAGAAAAACATTAATTTGTTCATTTCTCACAACTCAATAAAGTGGTCGACCGGTGTGCTCACAACGGCCTCGATATACAGGCCTTCTGACCGAGCCGGACCACATAGACTATAAGTATCATGGTCGAACCTAGGTTATATTGCGCAAAATGAATATTCAAATACAAAGGCATGTATGCCGAAACAAGGACACGGTCCAAACAATTGAAACAATCATGTAAAATGCTAAAGCTGACGAGCATTAGTCATACACATATACACATTCGGAAGGCCGAAGGCCAACCCCAATATTTCTACCATAGGAGATTATACAACATTACAAGCACATGCAATAAATAAAGTACACAATGTATTTCAAAATTATTTCCATTAATACAAAGGGACCGAAGTCCATTACAATACATGCGTCTTCACGCCAAAGAAAAGATACATACGGCTACCTACAACGACATATTTCTACTAGTAATGCTTGTAGGCCCGCCTTCGGTTTGAGGCTCCGAGGTACCTTCGGCATCAGGGGGTAAATGTTGGTCTGGCATTACACGCCTTAGGTCCTCCAATGTCTTGTTGGTACACAAGGCCAGATCGTCGAAATAAGGATAATGAACAGCGGAGTAAGCCTCGGTAGTTCTCTTAAGAAGCTTGCCTGACTTCGGATTGTATCTCTTTCCTTCCTCTTTCGGCTTACCCTGCTGTCCCAGCTCATAACCTTCCAAAAAGCCCAAGTGCCCCGCCCGGGCGGCCACGGCATTCTGAAACTTGCCCAAAGGCAGTCGATACTCCTTGCTCTTAGCAAGCCGAGCCATCACCCAGTTGAAACCCTCCTCTATCAGCCATTGGCGATCATCACCAAGCTGTTTGGCGAGCCATTGCTCACCAGCATACAAGTTGGAGACCCTCTCTTTCTCCTCTTTTAACTTGGCTACTTCGGCCTCCAGCCCAGCTTTAGCAGTAGCATCGTCCTGCCGACCTTTCTGAAGGTCAATAATGGCAAGACGAGCCTCTTCAAGTAATCTCGACGTCTCAGCATGAGACGCCAGAGCATCGGACTTTCCCCTTCTGCAAAATCTCCATCTCCCGTTCAACCTCGCCGACCCTGGCCAAGGCCGAAGCAGCCTTCTCACCTTCAGCAGTCAAGGTCTTGATCTGACCCTCATACTCAGCAATTTTATCCCTAGCTTCACGCAAACCCTGACGGCGCTCCTCGGACCGAGCCTTCGCCTTCACAAGACTAGATTCCAGGCGAGCGTTTCGGCTGATCATGTTAACCCCCGAAGCATAAGCCATGGTCAATTTCACATACGCCTTCCGGCGGGCTTCGGCGTGGTCATCTAGCTCCAGCTCTGCCACCTCACCCGGAGGTATGGACAAGCGGGCAAACTCCCGGCATAACTCCACTGAGTCAAATTTCGACTCATTCTTCAATCCCCAGTTGGGATAAAAAATGTGGCCCCGAGTGTTGTCATCCATCTCGGTGACGGGCTCTTCATCAGACGCTTCCACAGTTGGCCTCTCAGTCGACATATTGCCTCGACCGATGTCCTTCTTCATCTGGGACAATTTCCCTAAACCACCAGCTGTAAAGCCACCCCTCGCCCTCAAAATGGGATTCTCCTGCATACGACGGACGAAATCATCAAACGCATCATCAGACATAATCTAATGCAGAGGCTGGGCCGAGACACTTACAATAGCGGTGGCCGGGTCGAATGTAGCCTTCGCCTTTCCACTCGAGGCATCGCCCTCCACATTCATCTCGGCAGTTGGAGACAACCTTTGCGCCTCCGGAGATATGACATCTTCATCAACCAGTTTGAAAGGCAACTCACCGCCAGCAGACTCAGTGGCCGAAGTAGAATCCTTGCTACGAGATGCAGCATGCTTCGACCTAGACCTCTTCACCCCCTTACCTTCACCACCCTCGGCTTTGCGTTTACGGTCGTCACCCTTACCCTTCTTGGCAGCCCTCTCTTTCGACCTATCCTCCTCCATGTCAACAAGCTTGTTCGTCGCCCCACCAACATCTTTGCCAGCCACTGTAGTTTCACCCACCTTTACAACAAAATCCTCATAACGATGCTTCGACCCAGCATCCACAGGGGTCGGCTCATTTTCATCTAAGGGCACCTGACCCTGTATCACTTCTTCATCATCCTCCAAATTAATGAACTCCAGCAAATCCATCACTGCAAGGGCAAACAAATACATTAAGAAGACAACATAAAGTCGAAGTGACATACATGTAACAAACTACAAACAGGGCATACCCTGGCCGTTAAGAAAGAGGGCAGGCTTTCGAGTCAGAGACAGCCAGTTTCGGCTCAACCCGGTAAGAATCAGGACCCTCTCAGGGTATTGTACCAGCGGCACCTGTAGTGCAACGAGCTTCGTCACAATATCTTCGTCGAAGGGCAGTTCTTCGAGAGTCCTCTTCTTGTACTTCGTTGGCTTCCACGGGACGTCTCCCAAGCCCAACACTTCCTCAGCAACAAAGAAAAACTTATCCTTGAAATCTTTCAAGTTAGTTGGCAGCTTCGTCAGATATCGAGGGCTAAAAGTCCCATCCTCATATGTTATAGCCCGCTGCTCGAAGCAGAACCAATCACCTTGATGCGTCAATCGGTAGAAAGCATGAAACTCACCAATAGAAGGTTCGGCATTCACAATCCTGCAACAAATCTCGAAGTGCGTAACCCGGAGAACCGCATTCGGATGCAATTGCCCTATATGTACACGGTTATGCTTAAGTACTTCCCGAAAAAACTTCGTCAAAGGCAACCGAAGCATCCCGGCACTAAAATGCTTGGTATATAACGCCTATCTTGCCGTCAGGAGCATCCTTTATCGATTGCGTTGCCGTCGGCAACACTGGGCCGAGTTTCCGAGATATACCGTACATCTCGCAATGCGTTTTTAACGCATTCGCCGTTAACGTTGAATGAAAATCCCTAATACCTCGTCTAGACGACTCCGACGCTTCGCCTTTACCCCCTTTCGTGGCCATGATATGTAAACAAGAAAATCAAAAACAGAGGATATACGTACCAGTGAAAAGACGATAGCGTAAACACAATAGCAGATGATGCTAACGAGCACGGCAGCGAGACAATCAGATTTGATCTGGTAGCAATGTGCCGAAGTCGAAACACAGAGAGAAGAATGAGATCGAGATAAAATTGAAAGGTGTAAAGGATAAAATGAAACCGTCGACCAGTATTTATAGGACTGGGGCAACCTTTCAGTTACCCCCGTCCCATCAATCGTCGACGGTCCGACACGTAAACCCTACAGCTGTCGCCCACTTGCTTTTTCGCCCAAACAGGCCCATCAAAGCCCATTTGGCGGCCCACACAGCTTTCGGCGCCAGGATTTGGCCAGTCGACATGCAACTTTAGTCCGATGACGAAGTCGAGACCATCATACATCGGACTGGGGGGCTGATGACGTGTGTATGTTCAGCAAAAAATACAACACACGAGGTTCGACCTGAATAAGGTCGACCACACATCACGGTCGAAGCTAACTTCGGCCACGCAGAGGTCGAACCCCCAATCACCATATGAGGGTCGACCATGCAGCAGCAAGATCCGTCCATGTCACCTGCCGAAGCGATACCACGAGGGTCATACTCCGGCAAGGACATGACACCCTGACTTATGTACAAGTACATGCCTTCGGCCAATGACAAATGCCGAAGTACTTGACAAAGGTTGGTTCACTTCGGCCAGTCGATACTCGACCTACCGAAGTTCGCACAACAGACCAACGCTCACACGACAATGTCAAAAACATTCCTACAACGTTGTTACGGCCACTAACGGCCTCCACTGAGGGGACACAAGGACGGCCACGTCAGCACGGATCGTACCTTTCAGTGGTAGGCGCATAATCCAGAGTAAGATAAGGATTGATGAGTATAAATACTCATCAATCACCAGGTAAATGGACAAGTTCACAAAACCCTAATCTTCTACATTCTTCTCTTACTCATACCGGAACCCATACTGATTCTCACGCCGGAGCTTGGTCGCAGGACACCCTGTCCTGCCCTCCAAGAACAACGGTTTGTTGTTTGTGCAGGTTCCAGTAAAGAAGACAGTCTCCATCATCATTCGTTCATCCTTGTAATCTATTATCTTCTTCAATCCGTCCTAGAGCTTCTATCCGATCGCTGAAGATATCCAGATTCTACAGTTTTATATCCATTTTTTCATTGATTCCAACACTAAATCAAGTATTTGAGTCGGTTTCTTTCGTTACAAAACCCACCGCCTCCCTCTTTCTCCTCTTCAACCACGCAAACAAGTTGTTTTGGTCAAAAATTGCACAAGGCAATCTCATATTCCAAACTTAGAATGTGGGGTGAGGTGCCAAGAAGTCTGGTTCAAAAGTAAAGAAAAAGTAATGCAAATGACACGATGAGGTACGAGGGAAACCCGGAATCCTGAGAGTTGCCTCTGAGAATCCCAGTAAAAACCTCGGGAGCCGGCTCAAAGCGCCTGCTACCTAAAGCTTTTATAAAATAAGAATTCAATTACAGTGGTGGAGATGATGATCGAAGGCTAAGTGTTACAATATTCAGAGTGTCGTGTGTTGTGTTATGTGTTTCCTAATTCGATCATGTCCCATTTATAGTTATAGATAGAAATAAACTAATTATCCGAAAAATCAGGGATCCTCTTGACCACGTCCATTAGCCGTTTGAGGAAGTTCACCATTCCGTCCACGTTCGTTAATGCCACGTCAGCCCTAATTGACCGATTCCTTAGGAAGGTTAGACCTCGTTTTATCTGCAATTGAAATTAATCACGTGGCAATTAGTAAGTAAAGATATTCGAATAAATAACGGATAGCATAACCTGTCGAGAATCCTTGGGATTCCCGGATTCCTGTGTGATTGAGCTTCTCAGCCGGGTGCTTGGAATTTGACCCATAACACAAGTGACGGCGACAAATCTACCTCAAACAAAACCATCACCAATCCACATTTCTTGTTCTTAATGAACGCCACCACCATCACACAAAGCCATCTCGAATAAGAGTTTTGTTGGATATGGTGTTCTGAAAACCAACAGCACCACTAACCTTGCTATTAAGGGTAGGACTGATTAGGATTTGATGGAGATGGATGTGTGTTCCTCGATTTTGATTTTGGCCATCATCTTATCTCAAAAGCCCCATCGATTTTGGCGGAGATCCAACCACCGTTGCTGCTTGTTCTCTAGAGCAGTGGCGAAGCTTGATAGAAAACTCCACGGGGGCGGGGCTAAAAATTCTGGCGAGGGGTCGATACTAAATACATCCAAGGGGGCGATACTCAATACATATAATTTTTCTACATAAATCGTGAAAATAAGTACCTCTGGACAAAAAAACGTGGGGGCCCTCCCCAGCCCCTCCCCCCGCGTCCCAAGTAACCTTCGCCCCTGCTCTAGAGACCTGCAAGGCCGCAATCGGTTTGGCGGCCAGAAAAGTAGAAGACAACAAGGGATCAATTTGTTAATTATAAAAGTTATTATTGGGTTGGACTTAAGGGTGTTTTAGTCTTTTTACAAGAACTTGACAGAAAAAATAGATAGGGTTAGTGAGCTGGAATGAAATCGAGATAAAACTCCAAACTACAAGACTATAATCAGAATTTTTAGACTACTGGACTAAAACCGAGATTTGGATCAAACTTTAAAGACGAAAGCAATAGTTTACTCTTAATTTAATTTAATGAAAGAGTGTAACGGATTTTCTCTAACGACCATACATATTATTGGTTTGTTATCTTTTCAATATAACGTTGAAATTGTTGTCCATGTTCACACGTTCTTGTCTTATGCTAAGTTTCTTCGACCTTTAATAAATTAGTTGTCAATGTTAACGATTTAATGCAAGGTTGGTGGAGAAGACCATAAACAACAGGAAGCCTGTGTTCTCTACTTGAAACACAGGTTCGATTTTTACAGGCAACACTTTGGAAGGGGCATTGACGATGAGGAGAGACTTTGGGCTGAAAGGTCACAAGTTCGATCCCTGAGCTCCCAGGTTTTACCACCTGGCGCTCGCGGAGGTGGGTTTTCCCTGGAATGAGCTCAACTGGTGTAAATAGTCCCCGAGTTTTCCGGGGCATTTGTTGACCGTTCAAAAAAAAAAATGTCACAGCATTATTTAAGGTGATTGATTATGTTTGACAATAAATACTTAACAATGTGTTAGATCCAGGATATTTTAAGTATCTTCTTACTCAAGTAGTTAACCGAGAGGCTTATCTACTCCAACAAAATCTGCCTATTATCAAAAGAAAATGTTAATTATGTAAGTGTTTTTAGTTTTTCTTAAAATATTCGGGATTGATTTAAAATAAAGTTGTTCGTGTATGAAAAAATATTTTAATAAAAACAAATCTTTTTTTAAACATCTAAAATTACCACATATATACTTATACGTTGTAGAATTTTAGTCGTAACCTTTATGTTTTTGTTTGAGAAAATTTAACTTTGTCACCGAGTTATTTTTTAACGACAAATAGGCCGAATATAATGAGAGCAAAAAAAGCAAGTTTTGGTTCCCAAAAATATATTCTCCGACCAACAGCCAACTTGTGTAGGTCACGTTGCTTTCCGCAATTCTTTATGTTATATTTTATTAAAATAGTTGTTATATAGCTTTTAAATTTAATAAACTTTGAAAAAGGAATAAATAACGCAGATGGAAGTTGCTGCGAAAGTCCATGCACGCTTTCCGTTGATATACAGCTTTGGATCGGCGGAAGCGTGTGAGTTACTGTTATTCCCTCGTATTTATATGTTGGGCTTAGTTTAATTATTTGCTTTAAAAACACTTCTAAAATCTAAATCAAGACTTCACTTAAAATATGTGAGTGATTAATAAGATGTTCATCCATTAAAGATTAAGGATTTAATAATACTTTTTTAAACCAGGTTGAGGTAGAGGTGCACAAATAAATTGGTATCCGAACAAACAGAACCGATTCAAGAACTAAAAACCACACCGTGATGCAAAAGTACATTTTCATATGTGTTTTGGGTGAATAAAACTTATATTAACCGTGATTACATATAGTTGTTTTCATTCAAAGTCGGTAACACTCATTTCTCAATGTGATGAAAAAGTACATTTTCATAATTTTGATGAAAAAGTATATTTTCATAATTTTTTTTCAACAATCCCCCATATGAATGAAAATCGATCCATACATACAACTCGTACGATGAAATTTTAATAATTAAGTCTTACATACGATAAGTATGTGTTAGCTTTTAAACATTCCATTATAAGGTAAACTTAGCTTATTAGATATTAGTAGAACTTGATGTCTTTTAACTATTGGCTACGGGTATAAACGATAACATACGCTCGCATTTCTCTTTGACTTGATCAACTCCACATAGTCTTATCCATTATGGATCTAGAACATTTGCCTGGTTTAGCGAGAACTCTAGTAATTATCCACAATTCGATTAGAAGCGACCACAATTCTCTCTCATAAAGATGATTTCCACCAATAATTAAAAGCATTAACTCTTTTTAATTTCCATAAATCCTTAACCACATTATGCTTAATATCACATTGATGCCACTGATTGGAATGGAATAGGAAGTACACGACTCTCTTTTATATAATTTGGGGACTCCCTCACAATGACCTCCTTAGGTTATATATGAGTCGGTAGTCCTATTGAACATAAATCTTGAGACCTCTCAACTATTGGAATTAATCTTGTAATTATTTAATAGTTAGGGGTTAATTAGTATAGTTTTATTAGGTATAATTATTTTATTTAGTTTTCTAATTTGTGTGTAATTAGGAGTCTTGTTCTCCAAGTTTAGGAGTAGTATAAATAAGGTTTGTAGGTGTAGGATTTATGTACCTTTAACTTTTATATTAATCAACGAGTTTCTTTGTTAAGTCAATTAATTGATTATGTTGAAGAAGACTAGATTTCCAACAATTGGTATCAGAGCGAGAGATCGAGGGGGACGATAATAGCCGGGGTAGCAATTGATTTGCAGGTTTGTTTTGGTGTTCATGATCGGAAACGGGGTGTTTTCGGTCAGAACGGGAGGTAAGAACAAACAGAAGCGGAATCGGATTGCAACTAGCGGCAACGTAATTAAGCACGAGTTATTTTGGTGATTAACATCAACGGAAGCGGGGTGCCGGTTCTTGTTCGATTGCGGGAAAAGTGGTGCGGTTGATTACTTGATCGGTACTTCTGGCGTAGTAATTCGATTGGTCTTCAGACGGATTTTATTTCAAGGAAAATTCAGTTGGTGGCTAAAAAAAAGAAAAAAACGCAAGGAACCGAGGAAGGAAAAAACGCTAGAACTTGTTGATCAAGTTTAAATTTTGGTGTCTTTCTTGTCAAGCGGTGACATTCAGGTTCTATTAATTTTAAACGTAGATTGAAATCGAAGAAATTCTATGTTAGTATAGTTAACGTCAATTTGGAAGAAAGAAGGGAGTACGCGCTGCTTCATATTAATTTGTGCTCATTAATTTTTTAATTTTTTTTCTGATGAAACAAACTACGGTGGGTTCAAATTGGAATAATGTTTTGTGACGGTTATTGTCGCAAATTGGAAGCTGTCTCAAATTGAAAGGATTTTTGTGATGTTTGTGTCGCCAAAAGCAACGGAGGTAATAAATTTGGATCTAGTTTGTTTATCGGGTGAAAGAAAATGGTCGAAGCAGGTGGATTTGTTTTCTTGATAGGTGGAAGAAGCTTCTCGTGTCACAGAAGTGTTACATGCAAACATGTTACGTGAGGTGACAAACAATAGCCGGTTATGGAGGACTTGGGGCGTGATCAAGGTGTTGGTCGGGTGTCTGGGAAAAGTCTAGATGGTTCAAAGAAAAGTATGTCAATATGTTTGTGATTCATTGTTCAAGTGTTTCGACTAGTATTTCGTGTGAATATCCCAAAGGAGTCAGAAAACAGGGGTTACGGTTTTGTGTTGGTTGCAACAAAGGTGTTGATGCAAAATGAACACAGGATACCGTGGATTAATGTGGAAGAACTTCGGGCCTTACTCGGTATTCAAGATCTTGGGTGAACATTACAAGATTAAGGGGGTGATTATTGTATTTAATCTTGTAATTATTTAATAATTAGGGGTTAATTAGTATAGTTTTATTAGGTAGAGTAATTTTATTTAGTTTCCTCATTTGTGTGTAACTAGGTTTCTTGTTTTTCAAGATTTTAGGGTATTATAAATAAGGCTTATAGGTGTAGGATTTATGTACCTTCAGCTTTTATATTAATCAACAAATTTCTTTGTTAAGTCTATTATTTGATTATGTTGAAGAAGACCTGATTTCCAACATCAATTAAGTTAGGTTTTCTCATGTTTCTTTTTCCATGTGTTTTATTCTCGTTCCACAAGTCTATCTCATATCAACGCTTAGGTTATGGGATCCAAAACATTAATTATGGTTGTCTTCACAAACCATAATTTTCAATTGAGTTCGGTTGTTTAAACGTATTCTTGATTTGCAAGTAATTCTTTCAGTGTAAACTCCTAAAGATTATAACCTAAGATCCTAACATAGATCTAGTCATAACGTTGATCTTTAGAATGATACGCCTTCTTATTATAATATGAACACGTCTTACTATGTTCTAGGTGCATTATATTACTAGATATTCAACTAGATTCTAAATATAGCCAATTTGTATATATTTCCAAGGACTTTTAAGACCCTTGTGTACTCCACTTTTCATAGTTTACGATTTTTATTTGGATGCTGTCAGGACCGATTTTCACTACAAGAATCTCGATCTTGAGCGAGAATGAAGATTCAGATTCGAAAACCCGAAGGAGACGATGATGATGGAGAAGAAGAATCTAGGAAATCATAAAAGAGAGAAAGATGATGAACAATTGAATGATTTCATTAATCGAATGATTACAATCAAGAAATCATGACAACACTCTCTCTAGAAATCCATGACTCACTCTCTCTCTCTAGAATGGAAGACTCAACATCCTAACGAAAATCATCCATCCATTTGGAGACTCCTAATGAATGGGGCACCCTCACTATATATATAGTGAGGGTGACTAACAACTAGAAAAACATAACTGAACAAAATTACAAGTAAATCAAATAACATGAAATATTAATTAAATCAAAGTTGATTTAATTAATCCGAAGCTTGACTCGCTCGAACCGATCTTCCGTTGACTTTTACGTTGACCGTTGACCCGAACGGTTGACTTTTCCAGAAAACGGTCTTCGGTCCAAACTGCAAGCCTCGAGCATCACAACCCGTGTCTCTGAATCAATTCACATGGATTCTTCAGTCGAATGCTTCGGTAAACAGATTTGATGGCGTCAGTCACATAGATTTTAGTTCCAATAATTTCCCCTTGACTGATGTTTTCAAATCAGTTCAACTGCTGAAGAATCGCTCTGTCGTACATCTTCAATGAGAAACTGATAAACCAGAGACAATCTGTCGTAGAGATTCCCCCTCTGAATAAGCTTCTTCTGTTCTCGTTGCTTCAGTCGAGATCCAAGTGTCCCGATCACTCGGTTCACACGGTCGGGTACAATACTAAGAAAATACTGAACATCGGAGTCAAATCTGCAACAAACCGAATCAGATAAACCAATCAATCATCGAACATGCTCTAACACCGAATAATCAACCCGATATCCAAATCCATAATAATTCCTCCTATTTCTTAAAATCTCTCCAAAAACATCAAGTCAGAAGCGTAAAAATCTGATACGGAGAGTCGAACCATCGCGATCGGTTGCCTAGAGAAACCAGATAAACAATCTTAAAATGGGACAATCTTACGAAAAACCAGAAACCGGATGCTAACAGTTGTGAATGATCCATAAATAAATCTTGTGTTCCGCGTGACTAGGGTTGGATGCGAAAATAAAGATAAGTGTCAAATCTGTGAAAATCTAAGATCACGAGCGAAAATAATCATAACCGGAGTCTTCGTAATTTTGTTTGAAGAAAAATGAGCTCGGAATAATATTCCGTGAAGATTTCTGAATTAACTGGTGAAAGAGGCCCGATTTGAAAAATTCCGTCAATTTTCTTCAAGTAACGGCTTCTCGAGAGATTTAACGGATAAATTCCATAATTAACTGAGATTCCAGTTAATCCGGTTAGCTGACATCCACGCTGCATTAGCTAAAAATAAACCGTGAGACATAACGAGAAAGCTGCATAATTAACCGGATAATAAAGCTAACCCGTCAGTGGTCGATAGCAAACGTGCGCGCGACGTCAATAAACGAGAACCCCAATAAATAAATAGAATAAATCCTCGACCACTAAAAAATTTCATAATTTCGGTGCGACGTTATCTCGTTAGTTTTGTTAAAACCCGACAAGAAAAACCCCGTGCTTAACGAAATAATACTGAAAATTAATTTAATGGAATAAATCTCTCATAAAACCCATGATCCGTGTGCATCATAATCAGCCAATTCGATTTTATCTTTATTAATGATCCAACGGAGGAAAAATAAAACATCTGATGGCTGTAGATCACGATCCAAGTGAAATGAGACGGACCAATCAAAATCGGACAGAAGAAACACAATTCAATTATCCAACGGTGGAGAATAAACAAATCCGGCGGCTGAAATATGATGATCCGTGTGAGGAGGGTCATCACCAATCAGAAGGCGACACTCAGCTACCTTCAACGAGTTCCTTACAGCTTGCGGGGTCCACTTGCTTGTCTCCAGCCAATAGAATTGCGACAGCCTTTAGGCATACAACGGTTCTCTTATTCGGCTGGGTCCCACCTGCTATCCATTTCCTCCAATCAGCGGTTGACAAAGGAAAGAGGAGAATTCTCGTTGACCGACCAGGAGAGAGAAAGTAATTCTCTTATGACCATCCAGATCTCGCCACGTCATCGTCCCTTTCCTTCAACCTGCGACCACCGAAACCCTAAAGCAGACCACCGGAAAAATCGAGAAGACTGCCGGAAAATCGTATTCTCCTCATATCTCGGTGAATACTTAACGGAATTTGACGAATTTTATACCGTTAGATTCCTTGTTCGAAGCTCTATAAACCTTAACGATCAGAATCCACCGAGAACAACTTGAACGAAAACCCAGAAGCTGATCGTTAGAGGCTGGTCGTTCAGACCAGATCGTTAAGATCAGAAGCTGATCGTTTGGGGTCAGGTCGTTCAACCTGATCATTAAGAAGCAAGGCAGGTCGTTCAGACCATCTTCAAGCTGAACTCAGATCGTTAAGTACATCTTCAAGACGAACTCAGATCGTTAAGAACATCTTCAAAAATCAAAGAACTTGAAGAACACTTAAAAAAAACACAGCAACCTTGATCCTTGAAAAACCTCAGAAACGAGTAGAAACCATCGATTCTTGACACAAATCTGTTTTAGAGACATGCTATGGCCATTTACACATCCTAAACAGCAGCAAAACTCGATTGAATCAACCCAAAATTCTGGAAATCTTCAAGAACACGAAGAACACCGCGAAACATGCACTAGTGTGTGTTTTTCCAGATCTGCCAAAATGGTTGAGATTTAGACGAAACGAATACTTCCAATGGATTCCATCAAGATTAGTACTTCGTTTCATCCAAATCCATCAACAATAACACCAAAAATGCAGAATCAAACTCCAAAATCTTCAAAAACCCCTAAAAACGTGAAGAACTCCACTGTTACGAAAAACCAGCTCTGATCTTCAATTTTCTCACAGATTTGAACATGTAGAAGAAGAAATAACATCTACATGAAGTCAATGGACCCAGATCTAACATCCAAAACATCAAATCTGTCCAGAATCATCCAAAACTGAAGAAAAATATGAAAAAGTCTAAAAAAGTGGGTTTTCATCATCTTCACCATTTTGAAGCTCATAATCACAGATTCGAGTGACCAGATTCACGGTGAGATGAATCTGATCGGTACCCGCTCTGATACCATTTGTCAGGACCGATTTTCACTACAAGAATCTTGATCTTGAGCGAGAATGAAGATTCAGATTCGAAACCCCGAAGGAGACGATGATGATGGAGAAGAAGAATCTAGGAAATCATAAAAGAGAGAAAGATGATGAACAATTGAATGATTTCATTAATCGAATGATTACAATCAAGAAATCATGACAACACTCTCTCTAGAAATCCATGACTCACTCTCTCTCTCTAGAATGGAAGACTCAACATCCTAAAGAAAATCATCAATCCATTTGGAGACTCCTAATGAATGGGGCACCCTCACTATATATATAGTGAGGGTGACTAACAACTAGAAAAACATAACTGAACAAAATTACAAGTAAATCAAATAACATGAAATATTAATTAAATCAAAGTTGATTTAATTAATCCGAAGCTTGACTCGCTCGAACCGATCTTCCGTTGACTTTTACGTTGACCGTTGACCCGAACGGTTGACTTTTCCAGAAAACGGTCTTCGGTCCAAACTGCAAGCCTCGAGCATCACAACCCGTGTCTCTGAATCAATTCACATGGATTCTTCAGTCGAATGCTTCGGTAAGCGGATTTGATGGCGTCAGTCACATAGATTTTAGTTCCAACAGATTCATCACAATTTATTACCAAAACTCTTCACACTCTTGTTATAAAAGCAAGCCACCCCTCACATTGAATAAATTAAGCTCATCCTTACGGGGTGAAGAAAAGGTTCCCCTTTCAATATAGGACAAGTAAGATCCTCACCTTTATTCATGGCTCAAGAAAGGTTCTCCCTATCTACATATTTGAGAAATATTATCACAATCCATCCCCACATTACATACAATTTGATCAACTTTGTGAAATTTCACTTATCACAACACAAAATGTGACACCTCGCCCGAAAACCTAGGTCAAACCTCCTCACGTTGACTTTTAATTAAGTATTAATGTGCATTAACCAATCTGATTTCTGTTTAAACTGTTAATTACTGTGCCTGACTGTTAAATGATGACGTAAACCTAATCCCGTGTTTTTACTAGAAGCGTATACCCGTAAATTTCAATAACAAGAAAAATAAATATAAAATGTATTTTTATATTTTATCCGGAACTGGTGTCGAACGTTTATATAACTGACATAGCAAACTGATAAGTGATCGTATGTTTACAACTATTCGGTTTAAACAATCTGGCCGGTCGAGCTTAAAACTGTTGCGAACTAACAAAACAGAAAACGTAAACCGTAACCCGTGTACAAAACTGAAAACTACGTCTAACTTCTGAAGAACTGATGTAACCGACTCGAACTATTGTTTTTACGAAATAAAAACATCACAAACCGAAATCGTTGTCAAGACTTAAGCCTAACTCCAACCGAACACCTAATTGGGCCCGACTTGGCCCAATAGGCCCAATAAGCCAAAAACAATGAAATCAAGCCCGAAACCTTGACTCATTACTCAAACATAATACTCCGACTAATCGTGGCGATCCAAAAATCTATCTGACACATAACGGGCCCGGGCCTCGAACCGGCGTCCCGTTTGGGCCCTAACGGCCCATAATCGACGGACCGGCCCAATTACATTTTTTCTTTTAAATGTCTTGGCCCATATCAAGCCCAAAACCAATGGATTAATTTTTATAAAACTTGTTACCACCTATTATTTTTATAAAAATTTGCCATGAACTTGTATACATTTTATACATTGTTTAAATTATAAAAGTGGTGGAATATTTCTCCTCAAATAATGTTATGTTGTATTCACATTTACCATACTCAACATATTTTATAAAACATAACAAGCTTTTTATAAAACTACCACCTACACAATTAAGTTTTTATAAAAGTTTACTAAGACAAATTAATTGGTAACTCTTATGGTGAAAACTTAACCACCTCACCACCCTACCATCCTCACACTAGACCATCATCACCCTAAATAGTTGTACGCTTTTCCATTACTTGTCCCCCTAGACACCACATCTTCCATCTACCTCACTTTCCTCTTCTTCTTTTTCTCTTTTTTCGTGAACCACAGAGACCACAACCATCAAAGACCACCTCTCCCATTCTTTCTTCTTTACGTAGGCAACAACACCCACCACCACCTTCAACAACCCACCACCACCGCCTCTAGCTGCCACCCTCTTCCTCCTTCTTTTCTTCTTCACGGAGACACACACAACCACCATAAACCACCGCCACCAACTACTACCATCACCACCGTCCCAAACTGCTACCACACCCACCACCGTAACCCACAGCCGCAGCCCCTCTCTTCTTCCTGCCGGGAACAACACAGCAGCACCACACCCCTCTTTTCTTTCTTTTTCGGCCAAACAGCCCCCCCCCCCACCACCACCGTGAGTTGCTGCCACTGTGAGCTGCCGCTACTATGTTGCTGCTACCGCCAGTGTCTGCTGCTGCGTGCTGCTGCCGGACCGCTGCCGTGCTGCTACTGGGCAGCCACCGCCACCCGGACCGCTGCCGTGCTGCTACTGGGCAGCCACCCTCCACTTGTCCCTTCTCTCTTTTTCCGGTCGCACAGCACCACAGCCACCACCACCCTGCTGCTGCGGTGCTCTCCTCCTGCCGCCACCCTACTGTGGCCGAGAGCCACTGCTGCTGCGCTCCTCTCTGCCGGAAACCGCTGCTGCCGGAGCAGCTGCGGAGCCACTGCTGTCGCTGCTGTCCAGCCACCGCAAACCGCCACCCGCACCGCCACCTTTCCTCGTTTCTCTCGGTTTCCATTACCCTCGTTGTGAGCCCGTTAACCATTATCGTTTACGTTTTGAATATGTTTTAAACGTCCCGAATGATCAATCGAGTCTTGACAAGAACCGTTTTAACGTAAAGTTTTCTAACGATCATAAACACCGAAATACATTTTTATATAAACCTTAAGGTTATATGTTTGAAAATGTGGGTTTTGTTGATGATTTTATGATATCTATGAATAATTAGCATGATTTGATGATGATTATATATTTTGCATGGTTAATATTAGTTATTTCATGTTTTAATATAACTATTAATGGTTAGATTGTTAATTGTGATTTTTAGTATTAATCATCTTGTTATAAGCTAATGTGTTTCTAATGACAAATAACATGAACAAATGATGTTTAGTGACACTTATGGACTTAGTTGGACATTAGGAGTGTTATCTTAAACTTTAGACATAAAATGATAACTTAAAAACCCTTAAATGAATTTTGATGGAAAAATATCAAAGTTAGTAATTTTATATAAATTACTTGGATAAATATAGCCATAAAATGTCACCTTGGAATTTATTATATAAAATGGTCATATTTTATAAAAATATAATATCTAAATGCACAAGACTTAAATGGCCTGTTTAGATTTTTATAAAAACAATTTGGATAAAAATATATATAAATATATTTTATATCAAAAATAATAAAAGAACATATTTATGTCACTTGACATAAAAAGTATAAATCTTCGATTTATACGAAAGTGAAAATACTTGATTTTCTATAAAAGTTTTTAAAAATTAAAACCCTAGCTTTATTTAATAAATAAAGTTATTTAAAAATGATTTTATAAAAATTAAATCAAAAGACTTATAGAAACTATGAAAAACATATTTTTGATTTTTTTAAATAAACCAAAATAATCTAAACGTTTTAACCGGATCAAATATTTATTTTTATACGTTCGGAATTGAAACGAAATCTTTAAACGATTTAAAAATGTTTTACGACGTAACAAATCGTAAATAATTATTTACAAAAAAATAATTATCCGTTTGAATTTTTGAAACCCTAATTTGAGTTAAAATCATTTTGGTTTGTTAATATAATTATTTTTAATAATAATTATATTTACATTAACTCAAAACCCTAATTTCCAAAACATGAGTTTAATATTAAAATAACCTTTAATATTTACCTACTTGTGTTTAATCATTAAATCTTTAACTTGTAATAATTTAATAAATTATTCCAACAAGTTAGAATAATTATTTCAATAATAATTATCAACTCTAGTTATATATATTATAACTTACCGCGATTAACTATTCAATCGATCGAGCGAACTTAAAAATAATAATAAATATTATTATTTAAAACAATATTCAAGACTTGATTGAACTGGCCTTCATGATACGTTATCACATGTTTATTCCTTGTATTCAATTTGCATTAAATGCATGTATACGTGAACATTAGCATTTACTGATTGTACACTGATTAACTAACGGGTTTTCAAAACGCTACAAACGGGATTATACGTCAAGACTTAACCGGTATCATTTGGGTAACGTTCGTTACTCAAATGATTATGTGGACCCTTATGCATATTGTCTTATGTTTTATTAGGACTTTACGTGCTAGTTGCCACACAGTAATCCATCGTCATCACTGAATCATGTGAGTTTCACGGCCCCTTTTCTTTTCAACTGTTTTATACTTATAGGGGAGAAATCATGAACTGATAAACTGCTTTTTACTTAATGTTATGGTTTACCTGTATCCCAAACAACTGGTACTTTATCGTTATCAACGTTAGTACAACTGAATCCCACTATTAATTGAATTCGATTAGTTCTACTCGAAACGATAACTAGTGAATAGATCTATTTGGGTTGACAACCCTGCCCAGATTGGTAGCTCCAATCCTGACTTCGTATATTGTCAAGGGGTACACGTCAGTTATTCTTGCCTGTTCGGTATTCTTGGGATAGAATGCTATGAGTGGGTAATCCGTTAGTATTCGAATTTGAGGTTCATGGGAGATCTTACAACCACGACAGTAAACCAACGTAACATTTAAGTATGCCGTAAACTGTTATCCCAACATGCCGTAAACTGTTATTCCAACATTCTGTAAACTGTTTTTACAAACTTACCATAGAATCATAAACCTGTGAACCTCACCAACTTTATGTTGACCTTTTAAAACTCATGATTTCTCAGTCTAAGCTTATCATGGAAGACGTGCAAATGGGGCTTCACTGTAACTTTCGACCCTGCTTCACTAGAGTCGTGGTCCCGACCTATCTTAAATAAACTGATTTATGATTTCAATATCAATCCAAGACTTTTATTCAAATGTAAGACATTATCATTTCACCACAACTTTCCGCTGCAACATAAATGGTGTTATGTTGTAAATGACGTTTGAATTTAGTAGAAGTTGTTCTGTATATCTGCGACTATGATTCCGTCTCGCTCACACCCAAAACCGTTGACCGGGGTGTGACAGATTGGTATCAGAGCCGTGGTTATAGCGAACTAGGTTAAACAAATAAACAAAAACCAAACCTGGACTATAACCCGCTCCGAAGCTACCGTTTGCACGCAAGACCAATTCCTTATCATATTAGTTATTTTAACTTATGCTTTACTTATACGAGGTAGTATTACTACAACTGGTACACTTATATCTTTATTCTAGATACTGTTATCATGTTACCAACTATGTTCTCTCCTGGAATATTATCGCAGAGATGACTCTTAAAAAGGTCATCTGCATATCTGATTCCTCTGGAAAAGACACAGTCGTGCCTTAGTACACGCCTTCCCCGGAGGACTATGAGTTGTCCAGCCCAGAGCAGGACATTCTCACTGTCTATAGTATCTGACAGTCCTCGTTACCATCGAGTGTTCTGAGAGCATTGTGACCCCGTCTCTCAGACGACAACTCGAACCACCCGATTCCCACCGTTGCCGCTGGCAGTGCGGCCACTACCGCTGGTGACATGCCTGAGATGTCACGAACAAGCCTTTGGAGTGATCGACGATGAGATCACTAGACTCCCCACCTGGACCAATCTGGCGACACTAGAGACCCGTCCAACCGCCATGGAGCATCACCAGGCTTCCACACTTGGTGTTATGGAGTCACTGCACGCTCGTAGGAGTGTTGTCAACATGGCCTACACAGATCTGCGGTTGGCCAACGAGTCCTTCCAGACGAGAGTCGCTTACCTAGAGGAATTCCCTAGGCGAGTGTTCAGTTACATGAACCTCATTGCTCAGATCACCACCACCTTAACTATGCCCTCTGGACCACCACTCTAGATAGCTTGACTAAGAATCCAGACTTTTGATCCCTCCTTTTGGCAACGAAAATTATTTACATATTTTGTTGCAATGGGACTGCGAGCCCAAAATTAAGACTTATCCTCTTTCGACTATCGTATATCCTACCAGTTAATATGGTTAACGGAAACTAGTGTTATGAATATGAGTATGATTTCCATGTTTATGATTGATGTCATTACTGTTGCTGTCGTTATATTTTTTTATTCATTCACGTAAGTTGTTCCCCTCTGCTTCCTATTTCTTGGCCGTGCTTGCGCGCGTCATATTTTGGTACCATGGATGTATGTCGTGGCAGTTATTCTCGCGCATGTAATAACCCCATTCACATATAATCTAGACTTTCCTTTATGATGACATCAATAAGGCGAAAGTATGCTGCCTAGACACCGATCCACCAGAAATGCTTCACCTCCCCCGCCCTTGAGCGCTGCTAAAATCGAGGAACTAATTGCTCAACGCGTTGCTGAAACCGTCGATGCTACTGCAACCCAACGTCACGCGGACAATGGGGCGCGCAGTATGCACGAATTAACCAAGGTTAGAAAACACCAGACTACAATTCCACCAAATTGTGTTCAATGTTTTAACCTAACATTGTAAGCCCTCGTGAATGTTCATAAAAGGACTTTAGGAATTAAAGCCTACGCATTTTAAGAGGTTTCGTGAACTATTCACCCTGTTCGAAGGACCGGTTACGCCGGTACATCACTCCTATGCTCCAAATGCAACCTACACCACAATCTCGATTGTGGTAATGTCTACTGTAACATCTACAATGTTAAAAGACATTTAGCACGCGATTGCCCAAATCGCACCTGCTACGGTTGCTGGGAAATTTACCATTACAAAAAGGAATGCCCAAAGGTGAAGAATCAAGATGCTAACTATGTTAGAGGAAGAACTTTCATGATCAATGCCGGAGACGCCCGCCGTGACCCCAACACGGTGATGGGTATGTTTCTGCTAGATAACCATTATACCTCTATTTTATTCGATACTGGTACTGACAGAGACTTGTGTCTACCAATTTTAGTCAACTACTTGAACTCAACCATGTTGCCCTAGACGCTAAGTTTGAAATAGAATTAGCGAATGGAGATTTGACAGAAACCGGGGTAATCTACCCAGACTACCCACTGACCATTATTTCGACATCGACTCAATGCCCGTTGATTGAGGAAGTTTCGATGTAGCCATTGGAATGGATTGGTTAGCAAAGAACCATATAGAAATTTTGTGTCATGAGAAAATAGTCTGAGTGCCGTTAGAGGACGACAACACTCTGAACGTACAAGACGAAAAGAGTAGAGCCGAACTAGCTATCGTGTCTTGTAGGAAAGCACAGAAATTCCTCTGCTAGGTATGCCATACTATCCTAGCTCATGTCACTGAGAAGAAAACTGAAAGAGAAGCGTATCGAAGACGTTCCTATTGTCTACGAATACCAGGAAGTCTTTCCAGAAGACTTGCCAGGCTTATCTCCAGCACGGCGAGTAGAGTTTCGCATCGACCTAACACCGGGAGCCGCCCGTTGCCAGGTCCCCTTACCGACTGGCACCGTCTGAAATGCGAGAGTTATCTAGCCAACTGCAAGAGTTGCTAGATAAGGGCTTCATTTGTCGAAGCCATTCCCCGTGGGGTGCTCCCGTTTTATTCATGAAGAAGAACGATGGAACATTCAGGATGTGTATCGACTACCGAGAGTCGAACAAACAGACTGTGAAGAACCGTTACCCGCTTCCAAGGATCGATGATTTATTTGATCAACTTCAAGGATCATATTCTATTCAAAGGTTGATCTAAGGTCGGGGAACCATCAACTCCGAGTTAGAGATGAAGATGTCTCAAGGACAACGTTTAGAACACGCTATTGTCATTATGAGTTCCTCGTTATGCCATTTGGTTTGACTAACACACCAGCCATATTCATGGACTTAATGAATCGCGTGTGCAAACCATACTTGGATAAATTTTCCATCGTGTTCATCGACGATATTCTTATCTACTCGTGTAATAAAAAAAGAACACGAAGAACATTTGAGACTCATCTTGGAAATGCTGATGAAAGAAGAGATGTACGCGAAATTCTCCAAATGTGACTTTTGGATTCGCGAAGTACACTTTCTGGTTCATGTGATCAACGACCGAGATATTCATGTTGGTCCGTCTAAGATTGAATCAATCAAAGATTGGAGTACTCCCACGACCTCAATCGAGATTCGACAATTCTTAGCTCTCGCTGGCTATTACCGCCGATTCATTGAATCTTTTTATTTGATAGCCCAGCCTCTCACCCCCCCTGGCCCAGAAAGATAAGAAGTACATCTGGGATGATAAAACTGAAACTGTTTTCCAGTTGTTGAAGCAAAAACTTTGCAACGCCCCAATCCTATCCTTACTGGACGGTATCGACGATTTCGTTTTATACTGTGATGCTTCGCATCAAGGCTTGGGTTTCGTACTGATGCAGCGTGATAAAGTCATCGCTTACGCCTCTCGACAACTGAAGATTCTTGGGAAGAATTATACGACTCAAGACTTAGAACTTAGAGCCGTCATCTTTGCCCTCAAGATCTGGAGGCGCTACCACTATGGGACTTGGTGCGTTATATTCACCGATCACAAGAGCTTCCATCACATCTTTAACCAGAAAGAGCTAAACATGAGACAACGACGATGGTTGAACTGCTTAACGATTACGAATGTGAGATTCGTTATCACCCGGGGCAGGGCTAACGTTGTAGCCGATGCTTTAAGCAGGAAGGAACATGCCAAACCGCGTCGTGTTCGAGCACTAGGTATGACCATACACTCGAACCTCACTTCACAAGTTCGTGACGCTCAAATCGAAGCTCTTAAGCCGAAGAATCTGGAAAATGAATGTCTGCATAACATGGAGAAACAACTGCTAAAAAAAAAAAAAAAGCCTGATGGAACCATGAACTTTGTGGATAGACTATGGGTACCTAGCTTTGGAGGCTTGAGAAAGCTAGTGTTTAATGAAGCCCATAAATCCAGATATCCCATCCACCTAGGGATCCAACAAAATGTATGTATAAAGGAGTTATACTGATGACCAAATCAAAAGGAAAAATTCAGACCTTAAAAAGGTATGTTGCGTAGTTATGTGACAGATTGTCATCACGCAAGACAAACCTAAGCAATGGTTGAGACAACCATTTATCCACTCGCCGAGTTTCCTTATTGCGATAGATATCGCTCGAATATTCAAGCCGCCTCTTCTCGAAGGCTTGTATGGAAGAAAGTTTCATTCGCCCCTTCGCTGGACCGAAGCCAGTAACAGTCATCTGACTGGTCCAGTGATAGTTCGTGAAACTACTAAGGAGACCTTTCAATTTCTGAAAGCCATAGGTAATCTCCAGGAGAACTACGTTAACACTCGACGCGAACCCTTAGAATCTATAAGGGGGTTCAAAACCTTATAATGGATTATGTCTCAGACGGAGGTAACTAGGCCTGGAAAGTTAGGTATGCTTAAACCTCATCGGTCCCTTGAGATCCTGGAACGGATTGGACCAATGGCCTACACACCCATCTTATCTAGAACCTATTAAGATCTTAAACTGCGAGACCAATAGACTGGAGACAAACCGCATATCCCATTATTCTTATCATTAGAAATCCCGAGAATCAAGGAAGATCCCGTCCGGTAGCGAATCAATCTAAACTTTTCCATAAGCCATCTTGTCCCTGATACATTTCATTTTCCGACAAACTGAAAACTCAAGTATGAACAAAGCTTAGGCTGATCATGTAAGGCAAATCACAATTGTGGGTGCACACATAATTGTAATTTGAACTGCATGAAAATCCTGGTAGAGCCCATTCATGAGGAATCTTGACTGGTTAAGAAACCTTCATACTCAAAACCTCGTTCATCCGTGTGTCAATCCTCATTCTTTTATTAGACTATTGAGATTTGTCTGCCGACAATCACCGCAAACCCTTATCCTTTAAAGGGTGACCGCGTCATGTTAAAAGTGTCACCTTGGAAAGGTGTCATCCGGTTCGGCAAACGAGGAAAGCTTAACCCTCGCTACATTGGTCCATTTGAAATCACTGAGACAATCAAACCAGTAGCTTACCGTCTACGCATTCCCGTATAGCTAAGTTGTTTACATGATGTCTTTTACATTAGTAACCTTAAGAAATGCTTGTCTGATGAAACGCTTGTCGTCCCACTTGACGAAATCCAAGTTAACAAAACGCCTCACTTTATTGAGGAACCTGTCGAGGTACTTGACCGAGACCTTATGAGGACGATACATAGCTGCATTCCCACTTTCAAAGTGTGCTGGAACTCATGGCGAGGTCTAGAGTACACTTGGGAACGCGAGGCTCAAATGCATCTGAAATATCCTCGACTTTTCGGAAACGTCACAAACAACCAGTGATCAAGAACTGAATTTCGGGACGAAATTCTTCTAACTGGGGGAGAATGTGACACCTCGCCCGAAAACCTAGGTCAAACCTCCTCACGTTGACTTTTAATTAAGTATTAATGTGCATTAACCAATCTGATTTCTGTTTAAACTGTTAATTACTGTGCCTGACTGTTAAATGATGACGTAAACCTAATCCCGTGTTTTTACTAGAAGCGTATACCCGTAAATTTCAATAACAAGAAAAATAAATATAAAATGTATTTTTATATTTTATCCGGAACTGGTGTCGAACGTTTATATAACTGACACAGCAAACTGATAAGTGATCGTATGTTTACAACTATTCGGTTTAAACAATCTGGCCGGTCGAGCTTAAAACTGTTGCGAACTGACAAAACTGAAAACGTAAACCGTAACCCGTGTACAAAACTGAAAACTACGTCTAACTTCTGAAGAACTGATGTAACCGACTCGAACTATTGTTTTTACGAAATAAAAACATCACAAACCGAAATCGTTGTCAAGACTTAAGCCTAACTCCAACCGAACACCCAATTGGGCCCGACTTGGCCCAATAGGCCTAATAAGCCAAAAACAATGAAATCAAGCCCGAAACCTTGACTCATTACTCAAACATAATACTCCGACTAATCGTGGCGATCCAAAAATCTATCCGACACATAACGGGCCCGGGCTTCGAACCGGCGTCCCGTTTGGTTCCGAACGGCCCATAATCGACGGACCGGCCCAATTACATTTTTTCTTTTAAATGTCTTGGCCCATATCAAGCCCAAAACCAATGGATTAATTTTTATAAAACTTGTTACCACCTATTATTTTTATAAAAATTTGCCATGAACTTGTATACATTTTATACATTGTTTAAATTATAAAAGTGGTGGAATATTTCTCCTCAAATAATGTTATGTTGTATTCACATTTACCATACTCAACATATTTTATAAAACATAACAAGCTTTTTATAAAACTACCACCTACACAATTAAGTTTTTATAAAAGTTTACTAAGACAAATTAATTGGTAACTCTTATGGTGAAAACTTAACCACCTCACCACCCTACCATCCTCACACTAGACCATCATCACCCTAAATAGTTGTACCCTTTTCCATTACTTGTCCCCCTAGACACCACATCTTCCATCTACCTCACTTTCCTCTTCTTCTTTTTCTCTTTTTTCGTGAACCACAGAGACCACAACCATCAAAGACCACCTCTCCCATTCTTTCTTCTTTACGTAGGCAACAACACCCACCACCACCTTCAACAACCCACCACCACCGCCTCTAGCTGCCACCCTCTTCCTCCTTCTTTTCTTCTTCACGGAGACACACACAACCACCATAAACCACCGCTACCAACTACTACCATCACCACCATCCCAAACTGCTGCCACACCCACCACCGTAACCCACATCCGCAACCCCTCTCTTCTTCCTGCCGGGAACAACACAGCAGCACCACACCCCTCTTTTCTTTCTTTTTCGGCCAAACAGCCCCCCCCCCCACCACCACCGTGAGTTGCTGCCACTGTGAGCTGCCGCTGCTATGTTGCTGCTACCGCCAGTGTCTGCTGCTGCGTGCTACTGCCGGACCGCTGCTGTGCTGCTACTGGGCAGCCGTGAGCTGCCGCCAACCTCCTCCACTTGTCCCTTCTCTCTTTTTCCGGTCGCACAACACCACAGCCACCACCACCCTGCTGCTGCGGTGCTCTCCTCCTGCCGCCACCCTGCTGTGGCCGAGAGCCACTGCTGCTGCGCTCCTCTCTGCCGGAAACCGCTGCTGCCGGAGCAGCTGCGGAGCCACTGCTGTCGCTGCTGTCCAGCCACCGCAAACCGCCACCCGCACCGCCACCTTTCCTCGTTTCTCTCGGTTTCCATTACCCTCGTTGTGAGCCCGTTAACCATTATCGTTTACGTTTTGAATATGTTTTAAACGTCCCAAATGATCAATCGAGTCTTGACAAGAACCGTTTTAACGTAAAGTTTTCTAACGATCATAAACACCGAAATACATTTTTATATAAACCTTAAGGTTATATGTTTGAAAATGTGGGTTTTGTTGATGATTTTATGATATCTATGAATAATTAGCATGATTTGATGATGATTATATATTTTGCATGGTTAATATTAGTTATTTCATGTTTTAATATAACTATTAATGGTTAGATTGTTAATTGTGATTTTTAGTATTAATCATCTTGTTATAAGCTAATGTGTTGCTAATGACAAATAACATGAACAAATGATGTTTAGTGACACTTATGGACTTAGTTGGACATTAGGAGTGTTATCTTAAACTTTAGACATAAAATGATAACTTAAAAACCCTTAAATGAATTTTGATGGAAAAATATCAAAGTTAGTAATTTTATATAAATTACTTGGATAAATATAGCCATAAAATGTCACCTTGGAATTTATTATATAAAATGGTCATATTTTATAAAAATATAATATCTAAATGCACAAGACTTAAATGGCTTGTTTAGATTTTATAAAAACAATTTGGATAAAAATATATATAAATATATTTTATATCAAAAATGATAAAAGAACATATTTATGTCACTTGACATAAAAAGTATAAATCTTGGATTTATACGAAAGTGAAAATACTTGATTTTCTATAAAAGTTTTTAAAAATTAAAACCATAGCTTTATTTAATACGAAAGTGAAAATCTTGGATTTATTCGAATTTGAGGTTCATGGGAGATCTTACAACCACGACAGTAAACCAACGTAACATTTAAGTATGCCGTAAACTGTTATCCCAACATGCCGTAAACTATTATTCCAACATTCTGTAAACTGTTTTTACAAACTTACCATAGAATCATAAACCTGTGAACCTCACCAACTTTATGTTAACCTTTTAAAACTCATGATTTCTCAGGTATCTAAGCTTATCATGGAAGACGTGCAAATGGGGCTTCACTGTAACTTTCGACCCTGCTTCACTGGAGTCGTAGTCCCGACCTATCTTAAATAAACTGATTTATGATTTCAATATCAATCCAAGACTTTTATTCAAATGTAAGACATTATCATTTCACCACAACTTTCCGCTGCAACATAAATGGTGTTATGTTTTAAATGACGTTTGAATTTAGTAGAAGTTGTTCTGTATATCTGCGACTATGATTCCGTCTCGCTCACACCCAAAACCGTTGACCGGGGTGTGACACAAAATGAATTACATCTTTGGGTTTTAGTAAAATTAATAATGTTTATATTCTCTTAACTCATATCACATTAGCTCACAAAGAGCTTGTAAACTAACCAAAGCAACGCATGTCTTAGTGTGAGCTTACAACACCGACTAGTGTTTGATCCACTTAACATAAATTTTTGTCACCTCCGAGCAGTCTCATTAAGTGAATGTTTCTCGGTTATAATCTAGGACAACTTTGTTGGGGAACAATTGGAAACAAACAAAAGTTCAAAGACAAACTAAACTTACTTTTCTATTAATTATTTTGGTGGTATATCAATACAATAGAACCGGGCCCCCTCTTAAATAATTTTTGCTTGACCGACCTAATGCTACATCTATGAACCGACTTAGAATTAATTCTATCAAACTATAAATAAAACTTATCCTATCTAAACTCTAATTCTAATTTACGAAAATCATTAAACAAACAATCAATAAACTATCTAAAATATTTATTTAATATCAAGATTAAGTATATCATTCTTCCCCTTAATCTTGATTTGTACCTCCTTGATCTTTGATCCCCAGTAGTACTCGCATCTCGTTAACTTTAATTCTCAGACCGCTAATATCTTCTTTATTCCTCCTAGATGATTTCTTTTTTCTCTTACGTCTTACTTTATGACTTTTCTCCTTATCTTCTTTTTTCCAACTAGCAGCCGTGCAGAGTCCATCTAGGCTTGAAAGAACCATTGATACATTACCCTTCTTAACTCCTCGACCACCTTTCTCATCAACTTTTGGAGGCCCACCTACACTATCATTCAACCCAACATTGTTACACATCATAACACTACTTTCATTGTTATAATTTGTTGTCACCACTTTAGTAGATGGCTCACCATAGTACTCTTCGCTTTCATCATCTTCATGACTAACCGGAACATCATCCACAACCGGTTTAGTACTTTCAGCTAGAGCTCCACTACCCTTAGCCACCATAACATTGTCCAAATCCATGGATATACCAACCAACTTAAATCGGCTTTGTTGATCGATCTTCATCCTCCACACACTTTGCCACTGGTAACCACTGTCTTGCATTGTTTGCTTCCATATTCCTTTTAAAAATAGATCACACTAATTTCTTCACACGGGTTTAGGTTTATAGATCACACAGGTCCAATAGCCAAGTTCATACAGGTCTCGGTCTTCTCCTCCCCCCCATCCGATCACACAGTTCGGTCTCGAACTACACAAGTTTCTACTCTTATTGGATCACACAGGTTCAATAGCCAAGATCACACATGTTTTGGTCTTCTCTTCACCACACAGGTAAGAACACTAAACTCTCGATTCGATCACACAAATCTCCTCTTTTATTCAGTCACACAGACAATACCACTTAGGTCTTCGATACACATATAACTTTCCTTCGATACATACTAGTTGATCTTCCTCCTTTATTAAATTTGGTTCGAAAATCCTTAGTTGCTGATTCTGGTCGCTAATCTGCAATTACTGGTCACTAATCTTCATTCTGGTCGCTAATCTTTAATTTCATCGCTGATTTTGATCTGGTTTCTGATCATTATTCTGGTCGCTAACCTTTACTGGTCGTAAATCATTGTCGCTAAATTTTATAGTCATCGCTAAAACAGAATCTGGTCGCAGATTTTCTTCGCAACTGAATCTGACTTCTTTTCTTCTTAGAAATAATGGTATGAGCCTACGCTCTGATACCAATTGTTGGGGAACAATCGAAAACAAACAAAATTTCAAAGATAAACTAAACTTACCTTTCTATTAATTCTTTTGATGGTATAGCAATACAATGGAACCCGAGCCCCCTTTAATAAGCTTTGCTTGACCAACCTAATGCTACATCTACAAACTGACTTAGAATTAATTCTATCAAGCTAGAAATCCAACTTATCATATCTAAACTCTAATTCTAATTTACAAAAACCATTAAACAAACAATAATAAAACATCTAAAGATATTTATTAATAATCAATATTAAATCTATCAAACCTAACACCATTCCGCATTTTAGTTATCTATTTCTCCATAAGTTATCATTTTATGAAATCTTTATGGCCCGTATGGAGCAGTGTGTGCTGGGTGTGGGTAAAATTACTGACCTGGGAAGGCATTTGTTATGGCTGCTAGAGGTGCTGTTGGTCCCCCCCCCCCCACCCCAATATAGGGTATGCCGATTGATGACAGGGGTATGGATGCACTTGACTTGAAGTGCTGTTTGCTAGCCCGGTTGAGGTGGTTGATTCGGTGAAGACGCTCGCCGGTGACACTACTGATGTGGAGGCCAAGACTAAAACCCTTTTGCTATCCATAAGGATGGCTTGGGGTCTTGGAGTGGATGTGGTGTCTCCAAGGGACGGTATTGTGCTAGCAATCATTGGCCCCTCATCGTCGTATGGCAGCTGTAAGAAAACCTCCTCTAGTCGTTTCGCCGTGACATAGTCATTCATCATCTATCTGATGTGTAGAAAATTTCTGCTGATTAGCTCTGGTGTAAGGGTAGGGACGCTAGAGTTCCTTATCTCATAAGGGCCATCTAATGTAGCTTTCCTACTTGGGGTTGTGAACTCGTCTTGAGGACTGGTTAGTTTGCTTGGGATCTCGCTAGTCATTTTGACGATTGTAGATACTATGCGAATGGCGCCAATGTAGAATCTGGTTATCTCAGATAGTCGGATAGGGCTTTCCTAGGACTGTCTGAACAGATCGAATACAACCAACCCAAGGAAGGGTCAGGAACGTGGTAGTATTTCTGGAGGTGATCTTGTAAGTCTTCACTGGTAGACCTGCAAAATAGAAAACGTCGTTGTTCTTGGGGGGCAGGACATGATGTCCTATGACCAAACTCAGGCGTGAGAATAAGAATGAGTGTACTCAAACAAAATTACAACGCACTGAATGAATGTTTACGTGGTGGTTGAGGGGTACTTATAGCCCTCAAACATTGTCTCGTAATGTCATTAATGCAGCGTTTCCCGAATTGGTGCACTGCAATTCTAAAATTTGAGCCGGATCAGAATGCTACAGTAACCATTTGAGGTAATTACATTAGTTTTCGGGTCAGGTTGGTCATGAGGATGTTGACTTGTCATGTGTGAACATTGGCATATATGTCTGTTTCGGACTAGCATGTTTGGGTTGGTCGTCCTAAGCAGTCCAACCTGCTATGCTTTGTGAATCACACGACCTATTAGTCAGTCAACGAGTTGGTTGGTTGTTCTTGTCAGGTGACCGGATCATTAACGAGTTAATGGGTTGGTCATGTCATGTTTAGAAATGATCCGACCTATGTAAGCCTGACTTGCTATCGAGCTAAAAGGTCGGTTTGTCTTGTTGGATTATAGTTTGACCTATGGGTATATGTATGATGTCATCTGATCCGAACATACATCATCAGCCCACATCCCGATAGAAGGCCATGTTACAATTTTATCTATAGACACACTAGTGTTCAATACATGTATGTTACATAGGCAGACAAATAAAAAAACATAATTAAGAAGTTTATATATAATTATTATAATAGTTTTAAGCATTCCTTAGTAAAGCAAAATGATATAATATTTTATATTTGGAAAATGTGTGATAAACTTAAAAAATAATGAAAATTCGATTTAAATAATTTCAAATTTTGAGGGTTGGCAAATAATAATCCTACCTTTCGAAATTCTTCCTACCGATCCCAGGTTTCACCCTATTTATTAACATCGGACCCACTGTTAAAAAAGGTAACACCATTAGATATCTGATGGCGTGGCAAAAAATCTGCTAACATGACAAAGATGACATGTAATACTACTTTTACTTTTTTTTAATCCCCCTTTTCCACATTGTAGGATCGTTATTAGTTAGAGTTAAACTAAAACAAAGCACTTTACTTGCAAATATAACCCTGTGGAATTAAAGTTATATTTCACTTTACTTAAGCGATATTTAGTTCTTGTGTATAATGTAAATGCTTGATTTGCAGAAAGATAGTAACAACAAAGTATCAAATACTCGGCACTATTTGCATTAACTCAAAGCTACACTATTACAAGTTGTTCAAGAACAGATGATGGTAAACTATGAGCTAACTGAGCTATATATAGTGCTGATGAGATCAATGACAGCCATTGATCTCATGCGATCTAATCTAGACCGTAAACAATAAAGTCAAATACAAACTACCAAAACAATAAACATCGGAAATTGGAATATCTTGCGTGTTTGCAGCAACATACTACTTTAGGAGAGCGGCTTGAATAAGATATGGAAGCATACGAGAAGCTTTTGCAGGATTGGACTTGCTGAAAAGACATCTCAGGAAAAGTCCGGTTGAACTCATTATCTGGTGGATAATCGAGTTCACCCGGAATATTCGCTAAAAGACAAAATTGCTTCTTTCTGCTTGAACTGCCAGTTTCGCTTGAAGTGAGAATTCCGCTTCAACTTCAAATTCAGCCGGAACATAACAAAATCCCCTAAGCTGATGCTGTCAAATTCCAATGTTTATCTTAAAAAATTGACTTGTACCCAAAAATCTTCTTCTCCTTATCCTACTTGTTAGTGGTTCTGATGTTGGCATCAAGGTTTTGAGACAGCTCTTTCGAGTTTGTTTTGGTCACCTTCACATGCTTAAAAGATTCCCAGTCCATTTCGCTTTATTCTTCTTGAACGGAAATGGACTCATGAACTGTGAAGGTGCCATCGGCTCTGTGAACATAAAAGAGCTTCTCCTCCTCTTCCCAAATGATAAACTTTATTTCACTTGCAGGCTCTTCTTCTTCTTCTTCTGCTGAATCATCATCTAAATTGCTTCTGTAGAACACTCCGCAGTCCAGCACAGTTGGCCTAATGACAAGCCTTAACATGTGCTCAGCTCTTGAGGGACTCAAAATTTCTCTAAGCTTCAGAATGATGTCTGTCATTTGCAGCAAAGTAAGATATGTAGTGACCTTGTGAACGTTTACCACTTGAGTTGTGCCATTTGCTAACTTGAAAGTGAAATCAAAGGTGGCTTCATCCACTGTCCAACCCAAAATCTGCCTCTTTCTGGGTGGAGCTTTTCTTTTCTGGGGATCTCTTTTGTTCTTGGCATGCATCATTTTCCTTTTTCTTATCATCCTTTCTTCATCAGAATCATTTGCCGATTCTTGCACAATAGGTCTTTTGCCTTTGTCAGATGATGAAGAAGGGTCAGTTTGAGCTTCAGTAGGTCTGGTGATGGTGGTAGAAGGTTCATTAATGGTGAGAGGAGGTAGGGAAGTTTGAGTTGGTGGTTTAATAGCTTCTGGTGTGGGGCTTGAAGGTGGAGTAGGTGGGAAAATGTCAGAAAAGTCCATGGTAGGTGGAGGCTTCTTCTTAAGGGGAATGATGGGTGTAAAGTTGTCTGTTCTGTATTTGGGATTAGCAAGCTTGGTGGCTACTTTCTTGGAGATGGGGGGGGGGTGGTGGTTTGTAGGGTATGATAGCAAGTGACTGTAGAGTTGATGGAACAGTTGTAGGTATGGGGTTTGGGTTGTAAATGAAGGAGGGTGGAGGTTGTACATCTGCAACATTAACATTTACATTTGTTGTTGTACCTGAGATGAGCTCTGAAGGTGAAGGCATCACCAAGTTGGGATTAACAGCAGCTATGTCTCCTTTAAGCTCATAAAAGATAGTGTCAATTAAGCTGCAAAGTTCCCTAACTTGCATCTGAGCTACCTCTTCCTCTGTCTTCAAGTTTCTAACCACAATAGCCCTTTGTACCTTTTTCAGTAGAATGTAGTTCTCATCATTCTTTGTCAACCTGGTAGGCAATTGAGAGGCAATGGAAATCAACCTCTGCCTATCAGTTTCAGTCACTGCATCCAAAATGTAGTCCTTTAGTCTCCAGTTGAAAGATCTTGTCTTAGCCTCTTCAAGTAAGTTCTCAAACACTCCATTTTGTAGATAAAAATAATATTCCTCTTGAAGTTCTTTGGCTAGCCTTTCATCTTCTACTATCCTTTTGGCATTTTCCACCATTTTCACTATAGCCTCAGCTTCAGGAGTCTGAGCCACCTATTGAATGGTTTTAGGAATATCAGTTTGAACAGGTGTTTCCGCTTGAACTGGTTCTGAGCTCCTTAAGGCTATCAAAGTTTTGGCTATGTCTTCAGCTCCTTCACTTCTTTGTTCTTCCGGTTGAGTTTCAGGTTGAAGTTTCGGTTGAAGTTCCGGTTGAACATGAATTTGGCCTTCAGTCACCACATGTGGTTTGGTGACTTCAGGTTCTTTGTCAGCTATTTCCAATAACTCAGTGCCTTCTCCTTCACCAATTAAGTTTCCGTCTCCTCCTTCAGTCACTGAAGCAACTGCAACAGTTGCAGTGCTCTCTTCAACATCCATGGCTGCCTTGCTAGTGGAGGCAATGTTTCCTACCACTTTATCACTGGCTCTTTCAGCCGGAAAGATAACATCTTTCAGAAGTGTTGTGATCATGTTTATGTGTTCAGGGAGAGCACCAGCAATCAGCATGGACGACTGTACAAGCTAAGTGAGGTTGGGGTCTTCAAAGGGAGAAATAGTAATCAGTTGACTGCATTTCATGTTCACCCAACTTTCTTCTACAGTGAAGGGGTTGACACCAATTCTTTCACAAGTTGTGGCTCTAACTTCAGCCGGTATCCTCTCAACTTCTTCAATTTCAGTTATAACAGGCCTTGAGGGCATCTTCTCCCCCAATTTGACAGTATCAGCTTCATCAGCAATAACAGCTTCATCAGCTTCTCTGATAGGGTTAGAAGGACCTGCTTCAGTGTTAATAGGATCAACTGGAACCAAATGAGCAACAATTGCATTTAAATGATCAACATGTGCTTGGAGAGAAAGGTACAGTTTCGTCAAATCAGGTAGTGTAAAACTGTCCTCAACTGGCTTTTTACTAGTATCCTTGGACACGACCAAGCTATCAATCCGAGATTGATCAGTAGTGGTACCCATGACTTCTTGGCACCTGGGATTCTCTTCATATGTTTCAGCAACCCTTGGATCCAAAGAAGGACTTCCAGGTGCTGATTCAGAGAAGATTGCTGTAGATTGGGTCTTATTGATGTTACTGCTGACACCAAGTTCCAGTGGGGATCCTTGGGCAGCAACAACCCTTTCTGCATGAATCTCTTCAGATCTCCTGAGATTCACCTCTGGTGAGGAGTGGGGGGTTCAATGCAACAGGGTCCTGGTTCATCAGTATGTTCTCCTGTAATGATGTTGGCGAGTTAATAACACCCTCATTTGAACCAAGAATGGGTGCATTGTCACTCCTAGGTGATAGGGGATGTAAGGGTGAAAAGTGTTCAGATGGGGATTGTGCATATGCTTCTAATGACTCCCCCTCAAATGAAGGTTCATCCCTAAGAGAGAATCCCAATTTAACCAGTTTCCGTTTAGGCTTTTTGCCTTGAACGGGGTTAGAAGCTTCGGGTTGGTTGGTGGGACTAGGTGGAGGAGACCTAGTAACCACTTTTCTCTGTCTTTTAAAAATGACAGGAGGTGAGGTTGATGATGAGGTGGCAGTGGTAGTGATTGTGGAAGCTTTCCTCTTTTTAGATTGAAAAGTTTTGAGAGCAGAGGAAGCTGGGACAGATGTGTGTTCAGAAGCTATTGGGTTTATAGCTCTGTCATCTTGAGCATGGTGCTCAGTTGCTGTTACAGTTTCCGGGTGAACCTCAGCAGTAGCAGGTTCATCTGGAAACTGCCTTGGAATTGGTAAGGGATAGTCAGTGTCCCTTCCAAGAAATGTAGTCTTGTTTAAAGCAAGGTTTGAAAAAGTTTTCTCATTGAGAAGTTTTGGTTGCAAAATTGTACCAAGCCAGACGATTTAGGGGTACTCTTCTTTGAGAATGTATGTCAAAAATCTAGGGTACTGGTAGATATATTCAGAATGGATGTTGGATTTTAGGGCTTGAAAAATCAGTTTGGAAAAATTGAAGTTTTCACCTTTTACCACAGCATAGAAGGCGGAAGCCTGTTCACTTGCAAGCTCGTCAAATCCACCTTTCTTTGGAGATAGGCACACCAGAACTGTATGGGCCAAGAACCTCCATTTGTAGGGTAATTGCCCTTTCTTGATAGTTTTGCTTTCCAGGGAACCACCGTATCCAATATCCCTGAACAGTCGAAGATATTTTTGGGAGTCGACTACTTCATATCCACCGTTATCCCTGAATTTCAATACTTTTCACACCTTTTCTTCATTAATTTCCACTTCTGTACCCTGAACTTTCGACACAATCGATTCACTACCATCTTCGCCTTCGGTAACCCTAGCCTGAGACCAGAACTCTTCCATAACCTCTTCAAATATTTCTGCTTCAACAGTGAGCGCATGATGAAGGTGAGATCTTTTGATGAAGTCTATCATGCCATTGTAGATGTTAGTTTTACTTGGTGGTTCTAGGTACGCCACCAAATTGTGTTCTACAGGGAACTTTGAGTCACCGATGGGCTTCTTGCCACTCGCCTTTGATTTTGGAGCCATTGTTGATACAGGTTTTTGAGAAGATTGACGGTTAAACGGAGGTTTATCGGAGAGAGTTTGAGAGAAATTTGGGAATAATTGCTGAGTGGGGTTGAGAGAAATGGAGAAAGTGACGGTAAATTAGGGCTTTTTACCTTTTCGGTGATGATGTGGAGGAGAGAGAGTTAAAACAGACACTTCAGTAACTGATGGGACAGATGCTTTAAGGGTTATACGGTACAGCTGGTTAAAGCATGTCTTTATCCAAAAGTAATTTTACTGAAACCTCGGATTTTAATCAGTTAAAAACTTAATGGGTAAATAAATGTATATCCGCTTAGAAAATTGTGCCTTCCGGGTAATTAAATGGGACTTTGACTTTGTTAACCCGGAAGTTCAAGCGGAACCCATTTCTCCTTTATTTTAAAAACTAAATTTCTTCCGTCTGAACTTCAAGCGGATGGTTTTTCCACTTGGAAAAATTGTTTTCAAAAACATTTTTCACGTCATTTACAAGGCATTTTTCCGTTTGAAGTTCACCCGGTGAGTTTCAAAAGTTGTTTTAGTCACAAGTTGAACCGGAAATTGAAGCTGAACACCAAAACACAAGATTTTTGAAAATTTGTGATAAATTTTCATAGTGTAACAGAGGTTACTAACTATGAACTGAAATTATCACAATAAATTTTCTTTTTCTTTTTCTTTTTGTATCAAGAGACGGGCTCTTAAGCACATGTCTTTCTTTTATTTGAAAATTGTGAAAAGTTTTTATTCAAAATTCATCATCCCAATGGCTGTGATGAGATAGAAAAAACTTGCCTCATCAAAAGCTTTTGTAAACAAGTCTGCCAACTGGTGATCAGTATGAACTTTGAATAGTTTGATCAAATTCTTTTCTGCACAATCTCTAATAAAATGATACCTTATGTCAATGTGTTTGGTTTTGGAGATGCCTGCCTATAAAAGTGAACATCTTGGTGTGAGGGTGGAGATGGGAAAGATTCCAACAAAAGTGGCGTTGGCAGCTAGAGGCACGCATAAGAGTTCAAGACAAATTATGCAGGTTTTGTGGTGTTGAAGATGAGTCGGTGGCACATATCTTCCTTTCATGCAGATTAGTGTCGGAAGTTTAGTTTCGGGCATCTAGTTAGTGTAATTTCCAAATATCTACTCACTCCATCAAGGATCTACTCCAAAGTTATAATGAGATTATATGGTGGCTACTTGGTGTATTTGGTGAAACAGAAATAACCTCGTGTTCAATGGAATATAAACCAACGCTGACAAGTTAGGGGATGAAGTTAAAATGATTGACTATCTTTGGATTTCAAACAAGGTAAAGAAATGAAAGATCTCATTACCTCAATGGTGTGTTTTTTATGTGGGCTAATTTTGTTTATCTTGTTTATTATTTTTTTTTCTGAGATTTTTCTTTGGACGATATTTTGATGTTTTTTCGTAGTTTTAGTTTCTTAGCAGCCCCTTAGAATAAAATGTTTGTCGTTAAAAAAAATTAGGAAGAAAGCAAAATAGGAAAGGACATATCAAGTAACGACGTCTCACCCTTTCTATTAATCTTAGGGTGGGGGGTATGTCTCGGCATACCCCCTCGGCATCTCTCGGCGACCTGCGACATCCTTTCGGCAACCACACCCCCCCTCGCGGCAACCCTTTTTTCGGCGACCAACTTTGGTATTTTCGGCAAGTGTTTGCCGATTACACAACCCACAACTAGCCGTTAATTTGACCGTTGCCCACTCCTCCAACGGCTAGTTTGGTTTTTTTTTTAAAAAAAAAATTCTCCCACAATCCTATAAAAACCCCAATATCACTTCAATATTTTTACACCTCTTCTTCTCATTTCTCTCTACAAAACCAACCAAAACAAAATTTCACTCTCTCTATGGAATCAAGGAAGAACAAGTCACCGGCCACCGGCAACAAGAAATCCCGACCGAAAGTGCGGAAAGATAAAGGTGAATCTTCCAACATTCCTCAAACGCAACCACACCCACAACCCGTATTCTACTCACAACCACCACCTCCACCACCATCACAACCCGGTTTCTATCAACAACAATCTTTTGTTGATTTAGTGCATGGTCGGTATGGACCACAACCATCTTTTTACCCGCCGCATTCATCGCAAGTTCAACAACATCAATCAATGTATCAAAATACCCAATACCGTGAACCACGACGTGTTGATGTTGACTCTGAATCGGAGGAACTCGATGAAGAAATTGAGATAGAAGAAGAAGAAGAGGAGGAAGGGGATGAAGACGTAGCCGAGATGCAAGAGGATGCCGACGAAGAAGAAGAGGAGGAAGCTACACAACCCGCGAAGAGTGGGAAGAAGAATAGGATGCATTGGTCTCCCGAGCAAGAAGTCAATTTGGCGAAAGCCTACATTTACGTGAGTGAAGACAGAAAAGTGGGTGATCAACAAAAACATGAATCTTTTTGGAACCGGATCCTCGCACACTTCAACGGTTTGAGTGGACGTGATACCGGTCGAACCATCCACATGGTTAACACAAAATGGAACAACTTGAACAAGGCTATGACGAAGTTCAACGGGTTGCACACTCAAAATGTAAGTATATTTTATATAAACTTAACTTTTTTAAAATAAATTAATTTGTTTTTTTTTTAAAAATTGTAGACACATGCACGGGCTAGTGGTGCGAGTGATAAGGACGTTTTTGATAAGACGATGCGGGATTATCAACGCATCTACGAGAAGAAATGTTTCACGCATGTGGACGCTTGGAATGTCGTGAAGGATCACAAGAAGTGGCTTTCACCACCACAAAAGGTTGGTGGGCTTGAGAAGAAAAGGACCAAGATATCGGTTTCGGGCGAGTACACAACGTCAAACGAAGTCGACTCGGCACAATTGCCGAGTCGTTTGCCCGACTTGAACGAGAACTCGATGTCGAGCCACCAACCACGAAGAAAAACGGGAAGCAAGAAGTCGGGTGAGTCGTCGACAAAAGGATCGGCGAATGCTTTGGAGGTGATGGAGCGGTTTGAATTGAAATGGGAGGAGGAAAAGGTCGACAAGAAGAGTGTTCGACATGAAACCGCGCTAAGAAAGAGGGAAATGTACGAGAAGGTGGGGAAGACGATGGATCGACAACGAGAGACCATGGATGAAGATCAACGGGCTCGTGACCTCGAATTGTTCTTGAAGCCTTACGAAGGAGTGCCCGAAACATTGCTACCGGTACTTTTGGATGAAAAACGTTGAGTGGCGGCGAGATATGGATGGCAATGCAATTTTTAGATTGTGGTTGTTTTTTTTAAGATTTGGTAATTTTTATTTCTAGGACTTGGTAATTTTTTTATTTTTAGGATTTGGTAATTTTTTATTTTTAGGATTTGGTAACTTTTTATTTTTAGGATTTGGTAATTTTATGTTTTTATTTTTAGGATTTGGTAATTTTATGTTTTTATTTTACAATGAATGTTTTAATTTTATATGTTTATAAATATAAAGTTAAATAAAAAATAAAAAAGTTTGCCTAAACATTTAGGCAACCATACCCACCTCCAAAACATCATCTAGGCAAACTTTTTCTCTCTCCTGTTGACACAACATGATTGGTTGCCTCTATGATTCAAATGGTTGTCTTAGGCAACCATACCCTCCATCCTAATACCACATAGTTAATAGTTGTTTTATCCTTATGCTTTGATTTTATTTTATACTGTGTAGGGTTTGCCTTACTTATTTGGCAGATGTGGTACTAAATAAAGATGTGGAAATATAATATAATGGTTCAATAAAAACAAACCAAGTCAACACCCTCTTCAACTTGCAGCAAGTACATGGAAATGAGGTAATATACTGTTATTACACATTTCTTGCAACTTTACGCTTAATTAAATACAAACAACAAAGCTGGATTAAATACATAAGCTGAATTACTTATATAATTCTCAATTTTGCTAATTAGACGCATCTACATCCCCGGAAAATTTGACTTTTCCTGTTTGCTTTTGTACACAAAGGCCTCAAGTAGATTATGCTTATAACTTGTTGTTTACATTGGTTCATTGAAAAAAATATAATACATAAATGGTGAAAAGGTTGTTGTATACTTTGACTTTAAAAAAAAGTAAAATCAACTTTACTAACATGTTCTTTGCATAGTATTATTGATGCCAAGGGGACTGAAGTAAATGATATTTAAGAACTTGCAGACGAGTTGCAACTTGGATTCAATTTCTATCTCATCGAGGAGCCATTTAACTTCTTTTTTTTTTGAATGGAAATTTGGCTCAGCGGTGTATCGGGACTGGTTACCCTGGACCTACCCACTGTCCCGAGTCCGAACCTCATAGCGAGGGAACCCGGGAGCGCCCCCCATTTGCACCATCGGGCAGGAACCGGGCAAGCCCGTAAACCCTCCCTTGTGACTCAGGATCAAGAAAGCTCAATCCTTCATTGCCCACTAATATCTCACAAAGTGGTGTGAGTGAGACTAGAACTTGGGTCTCTTCAACCACAAGCTTAGAATTTTAACCACTACACTAACTTTGCTTGATAGGAGCCATTTAACTTAACTTTGAAACTAAGGACTATGAATTTAGAGCACATCTTCATACATAAATGTTTAGGGTGATCTCACTGGTATTTCTCATCAATATGTGATCTGTAAATAAAACCTAATTTTATTTACTTTTTGAGAAATAACATGATTAACCGGATGGCTATGTTTAGGATTTGGGGATTTTATTGATGTTTTTGCCTTAAATTTTTGGGAAATCTTTGTTCTACAAACGAATTTAAAAAGAAATATATTGTCATGCAGCTTTGATAATTTTTCCATCATATGTGAAAACAATGGTTGTTTGGATGTAGTTTTTGAAACCGGTAATGCTTAATTAGTAGATCAAAGCTGAGTTTCCCTTTCTCGGTATCCCAATTTTTAATTACCTTCATCAACCTGATAGTAAAAGATCGACTTGGTAGCGTGTCAAATTGTAGACTATATGATAATGTTTCATATTATAGATTGTGTTTTGTTGGTAATAGATCAAATTCCCCCATACGCTTTCTGTTCATTCACCTCTGGATACATAAGGCATACTCAAATGTGTGTTTGTTTTTTTTTTCATTTCTCTTGATCAGATTCTTATCTTACACACATTTATGAAAATTATTCAAATGAAGTGGCTGCATACCACTGTTTTAAGGGTGCTTAAATTCTTCATTAGTTGTGAAACTGATACACATTGCTTTTAATTTGTATAGTAAGAGAACATCAAAATTATATAACATCGTTTCCAAGAGTTTAAATGTTCAATAAATGATCTAACCCTCCCAGGTGTCTCTATCTTCGATGCTGATTTGCTCCTTCGATTAAACAACCACTTAAATATTAGTAGTCACTGATTCTGCCCGTGCATCGCACGGGCCTGCCGACTAGTAAAATATTAAAAAATTATGAGGTTGAGTACAAAACTTTGAACCTATCAACCTAATAAATATATTAAATAATAAACTCGTTTATAACCACATGCTCATCATCTTCCTGTATATTTTAGAGAGGCATCACCTTGTTGTCGTGTCGTTACAGCGTCGTAGCAGGCCGATAAACCAAAAATAACAAGCTCAAACTTCCTTTTCTTACTAGAAGGAGTCTACCAAGACAATCTGAAGGGTCAAAACACTATAAAACTCCTCCCATCGGCTACTTGGGTTAACACAAACATTGGCCGGTTGAAGGGTCAATAGACCCTCCAAACCCCCTTGTAAATATGTCGAGGTACTAATTGATAAAAACAATCAAATAATATATTAGGTTATGTATAAAACTATAACAAATTAATAATCTATAAATCATCTATACTATATTATTATATTATAATACATATATAGAACGATAAAGTTATCCTTTACTTAAAAATTAAGAGTTTTAAAGGGTAAAATAGTCTTTTAAACAAGGAATTAATATTATGTTTTTAATGAAATAAATAAACAATCTATTTAATAATTATTGGCATTTATTGATGCTATATAAGTAAAGTAAATAATAAGTGAAGAGAGAGATTATTATGAAAAGTTTGATTTGGGTAAAAATGATAAGGAATTATAGCCGTTACATCTTCAGTTAATGGAGATCTATGTCCCAAAGTTTTCCTTGTAGAATTAGAGATAAAAACAATAGATGGAAGAACATTTTTGACTTTTTATCAAGTTCCCCTAATTTTTTATACCTTCATAACTCTTACATACGAAATTAAGTTTTTAAAATAATTACACCATAAAAACGAGCGTTTTTTATATTTAAAACGCGTACAGTGTTGTTATATATAATATTACAACAAAAAAATTACTCTTTCGATTGTATCAAAATATCCAGATCATTCTGTCATTGTGTCAAAATGTTCAGATTATTGTGTCATTGTATCAAAATATTCAGATCATTGTGTCTTATTATGTCAGAAATGTTCAGATCATTGTGTCATATTGTGTTAACATGTTCACATCATTGTTTCATATTGTTTCAAAAATCGAAAGAGTAGTTTTTATTTTTAGATTTTATATATAGCAACACTATATATAATTTTGACACGATAACACAATGATCTGAACATTTTGTGTCAAAAATCGAAAGAGTAAATTTATTTTAATTTTATATATAGCAACACTATACGCATTTTAAAGATAAAAATCGCTCGTTTTTATGGTGTAATATTTTTTTTAAAAAAAAAATAATGCCGTATGGAATGTTCAAAAAATTGAGGGAACTTAATTAAAAGTTAACAAAGATGGCTAAGACCAAATTGTCCCTCCTTCCTTTTTTGTCAGATCAAGATCCAATTGCTAAGATTCATTCTTATCCTTTTAACTCAAACCAAACTTCTTATTTGAACATCTTTCAATATGTGAAATACTATGTCTTTCATATAAGAAGTGAGGGTGATAATATCTTTTCTAGTTGGGGTCATTGGTAAGGGTCACAATATCCTTTTTCGGATAGATAAATGGGCTACCAATGCAATATTTACAGATCTATTCCCGCTTTATTTGGTATACCAAACATAGAAACTTTCATGTTGCAGATTGTGGTGTAAATCTTGGTGTGCAGGGCCGATGGAATTTGAAAAACCGTAAGACGGATCTTACTAAAGGTTTGCTTGATCGTAGAGTAAACACAAGACGTAAATAATAGTTTGTTTTATTAAAATCAACATAGACTCAATTACAAACTCTCCTTGAAGCTCTCTAGAGAAACACACTCAAAACACATAGTTAAGAACTGGTATCTCCCACTTGTTCTAACATTCAAAGTACAAGTTCCTATATATAGACGTCTGATCCGATCTCTGTCCGAACTCCAAGTTCGGCGGGTCCGAACCTCAGGTTCGGACCTAGTTCGGCCGACAGCTTGAACTTGTCTTGAATCTTCACATTGTCTCGTTCAGATACTTCACATGACGCACAGATTATGTATCAACAAACTCCCCCTCGTCATGTGCAGTATATGTTCGCCAGTTAAAACATATTCTTTGAACAAACTCCCCCTCAACTTGATGGTAGCTTGATCTTTGAATACTTGACGATGAACAGTTTTTTCATCTTTATCAATAGCTTCAGAAGACTTGAAGTTGTGATGAACTCTTTCCTTTGAGTACCTGGCCAACATAAATATTCTTGGTGCAAAACTTCTCTTCGAGAATCCAAGATATAAATTTCGAAAATGTTTTTCGTATCTTGTGTCAATCAAACAAAGACAAATAAGAAGTAAAATCTTTTTGACTTTTAGAAAATTTATATCAAAACAAACCTAAAATCTTTTTGATTTTTTAAACTTATGCTAAAACACACCAAAAATCTTTTTGTACTTTTCGGAAATGAAATGTAAATGCAATGCAGAAACAAACTCTATTTTTGGTATTTTGTGAGAAAGATCACGACGCAAGATCATATCAGACATAACGCATCTAGCACATTTCAGTTTCGGTCTTAATCAGCATGCAAGCCAAGATAATCACAAATACAACATTGATTGTTTATTTCAGCATGCACCAATCATATTTATCGTTTTCAGATATGCTTGAGGTAATTTTTATCATGCACAGATAACTCGGCCTCTACCCTATCAGAAATACTAGCAAATCATCATGTTTATCATATAGAAGTAACTTTTATTCGAGATTTAAGCATCCTTGATGAGTCATGCAAAAATGAAGCAGAACCTCAAATACCTAGCAATCAGGTCGGTCTTTCGACACGCAGAGAAAGCCCAAGTATTTAAGAAAATAAGAAAGCAAAACAAGTTGAAATTGTATAATCCAACAACAATCAGGTCTGTTTTTCCGAACACGCAGAGAAAGTCCGATGGATTATACGAAACACTAATTAAAATAAAGCAGAACGTCAAACGAACAACAATCAGGTCGATCTTTCGATACGCAGAGAAAGTCCGATCGTTTGACAAAATAAAGAAAATCAAACAAGTTTAAATCTTTCAAAATGAAAACATGCATTCATCAGGATATCTCTTTATTCTATTTTTGTTTCAGAATCATCACATAGCATTCATCAAGAAGCAAACAACCAAAGATTATCAGGCAAGCTTTATGTTTATATCTTTACTTACAGATATCAGATTAGTCATGCACATTCACAGATTATACAAGAACCTACAGCCTTTAGACTTACTCTATCCATGGCAGATAAAAGTATATGCTGATGTACCATCATTTCTTGCTTTTGTCGGATCAATTTCTCAAATTTTCATCATTTTGCCTTTATATTTTCCAATTTCTCCCCCTAAAATTCAAACAAATACTATTTTGTTGAATTTTTCAAATTTTATCCCCCTAAAGATATGAACGAAAGAAAAAATGAATAACAAAAAATAAAAAATGAAAATGATCGATCAACACTTGACACATTTTGAAAATGATTTTTGTAAAGATTTGTGTTTCAAAAATAGGAACGATGCATTTTAACTTAAAACCATAAGTATCTCACTGTCAGCAACCACACAATTACTAACAGATCTTCCTGAAATACCTGTAAACACTGGAAAATAGTAAGTTTTTAAGACCCCGACCCTCATCCCCAACGATGGTAGGTCGTCCATTGTCTTCAACAAAATCTGTGTTGGCCGTGGAGACAACTTTCGGTCTCCATTCCTATTTTGATTTGAGGATTTCTAGTGAACCATCGTCAACTGATGAGTGACAATCAGAACTACTACCCAATTTTTCTAAAAGAGACTTCTTTTTCCATGAAAATTTAGTATTGGGCATTGGTTCACTAAAAATAATGCCATCAAGATCAACATACTTTGTCTGTTTGGCATTGGATGATGAATTGTTAGTTGTCGTAGGACAATTATTTGCATAATGACCTTTCTTACGACAAAAAAAACAAAGTCTTTTACCAGTTGAATTGATAGATATCGGTTTTCCAACCTGATCAGTCAGACATTCATCATAAACTTTTGAAAACACGAGTTGAAATTTCTTTGGTTTATGAAATTTTGGAAAACATTTTGGAGAATCTTAAAAATCAGAATCATCTCCATAACCAAAGAATTCATCTTGACGATAAAACCTGTTAGAATTAGCAGAATAAAATGAATCTGAATTGTTACCGCCTTGTGGTGTAGCATCAGATATACAAGAAGACTCTTCAAAAGAAAGCTTTTCATCTGGTGAAGATACTTTCTGCTTCCAACATTGTGTCTTCTTATCTGAAAACACCCTCTGCTTCTTTATCTTCTTCGCTTTGAATTCCTTTTTGTTGAAATCCTTAGTCGGAATTTTTGTTCCTTTAATCCCAAACCTCCATTTTTCTGTTTAAACTTATCGTGAACAGAATTTGATATCTTATGACCTTGTTTGGCAAGTTTAGTAAATTCAGATTTGATTCCTTTCAGGTCATTCTTTCCAGAAATCAATGAATCATCTATCACAATTTCAGAAAACTTTGGCACCGTTACTCTTTCTGGATTTCCATTAAACACTTGTTCTTTCTCAAGAAAAGTAGATTTAGAATCAAACTTCAACCCTTTGAGGTAATCAGTCTCCTTTTTATTCTTCTGTGAGTTGAATTTTGTTTTCTTTTCTGAACTGGTATAAGCAAATTTTGAATAATCATGCGATTCAATACCAGATGGTAAAGCTGGAACAGACATTTCAATGTCCACTGGAGCAGGAACTTGATGAAGACATTCATCTTGACCATTTTTCTCACTCTTTTCCAGCTTATACATATAATTCAGAAAAGTCGGTGAATGGTTGCAAATTTTCAATCGTCGCTGCAAATCAAACATCTCAATCTTTTGTTAAGATATTTTCATATTAGCTTCCGATAACTCTTTTTGTGAAGCAATGTACTTGACAGACAATTTTTTATAATCACTGATATGACACTGTCTCAAGCAACACTCTTCCAGAACTTCTTTAGTAACCTTCTCCACCTGTTTCTTATAGTAAATAACATCCTGTTTTAAAATGTTATTTTGACTTTAAATCTCACCATTTCCATCACGCAACTTTGTAAGTTCCTCTTGAAGTTGAATTACTCTATCGGCAACTTCGACATCAGCTTTACTAACTTTTTCATATTTTTGTTAAAGAGGATAACATTTCTCAAATAAAGCATCAAAATCTTCAACAGCTTCCTTTTCCTTAGCTTGAGATTTATTGCATTCTTCAACCAACAAATTTTTCTCGTTCAACCATTCTTTCTTTATACTAGCAAACTCCAAACAATTTGCACATGATGCAGACACATCCCTTTGAATTTTGGCAGCTAAATCATTACAAACTTTACTTTTCCAATTCTCCACTTCTTTTGTCAAAGACATATTTTCTTCAGTCAACTTTCCTACTTTATTCTCTAACTTTTCAATTATGCCCTTAAACTTCAAATCTTGATCAATTGTTTTCTGAGAAAGCTTAGACATATGTTCCTCACACTGTGTCTTCACAAAATCCCATATTAGTTTTGCCTTTCTAAACTTCCTGATTGAATTTTTAAGAGGTATAGGCAAAGCTAACATAAGAAGTGTAGTAGTCCTTTCATTTTAATCAAATGCTTTCCTTTCTTCACTTGAAAAATTATGCATTTCCTTAAAATCACCATCACTATAAACTGGATACTTATGTTCGTTTGTAATTGGTAACCATGATTTTTTATCCAAATTATTTACATATCCTCTAAAATTTGTTGCCCAACCATGATAATCTTCAAGATTTATCAACTTTGGCACATTCTGGCGATGTCGCTCAGCGAAAACCTCAATTTCATACATTTTGAGAATTTAAAAGTCCTGCTTGGTCCGAACTCCCACCGAACTTTGTCCGAACTCAACTGAAACTCCAATCTTGCTCCGAACTTTGTCCGAACTTAAACTTGTGTCCGAACTCCTCCGAACTCCCTCCGATCCTAATCCGAACTCTCACCGAAACAAGAAAGGCCGAACTTCGTCCGAACGACCTCCGAACCTGGAGTTCGGAGCGGTTACTTTTCAGTTACTCCGAACCTCGAACGAACTCAGACACTCTCGACATAATTTTCGCGATTTTGAGAGAATTTGGACGAGATTTTTGACAGGAACTCAGGTAAAACCCATAGAAATGTTTTAGTAATGAAAATCACTCGAAAAGCTCAAAGATTGACTTATTTTTTAATGAAAACAACTCGGTTTTATCAAGAAAACAACTACAATCAAAGCAAACGCAATAGAGCAACCTGGATTTGCTCTGATACCAATTGAAAAACCGTAAGACGGATCTTACTAAAGGTTTGCTTGATCGTAGAGTAAACACAAGACGTAAATAATAGTTTGTTTTATTGAAATCAACATAGACTCAATTACAAACTCTCTCTGAAGCTCTCTAGAGAAACACACTCAAAACACATAGTTAAGAACTGGTATCTCCCACTTGTTCTAACATTCAAAGTACAAGTTCCTATATATAGACGTATGATCCGATCTCTGTCCGAACTCCAAGTTCGGCGGGTCCGAACCTCAGGTTCGGACCTAGTTCGGCCGGCAGCTTGAACTTGTCTTGGATCTTCACATCGTCTCGTTCAGATACTTCACATGACGCACAGATTATGTATCAACAGAATTTGGAGTGGAAGAGACCACCGACAATGGTTGACGAGACTAGGAAACTGTATCAACTGATGGGCTTGTTGGCGACCGTCAACCTCATCAATATCCGAAGACAAATGGAGGTGGGAGCCATCGAAGAACGAGAATTTTTCTGTCAAACAACTCAAAAATATCTATCATCGGCAACTAAACCAAGTCCCCAACTACCCGTATCAGTGGAACAAGTTGGTCCTTATCAAAGTTAATGATTTGCTGGAGGCTGGAGATGCACCGGATAACGACTATGGATGCCTTGAAAAGAGAAGGATTACTAATGACGATTGTACTTGTAAACTTTGCGGAGAGTAGGAAAAGACTATTGAACATCTTTTGGTGGGATGTTACCTTACGGCTGAGGTATGGGATATGGTGGCTGGGTGGTGCCATCTCCCTGGCCTATTCTTATTTTCCATTCGGGACAGCTTGGAGTTGCCTTTTAACAAAGGCAGTAAAAAGAAGGTTGGAAAAATCATTCACGCTCTCATTCGGGTGACTCTCTAATGTAAATGGTGCGCGTGGAACGAATTTTTTTTCAAGAATGAGAGAGTAGACGCAGTCACAGTGGTTGAGAAAGTCAAGACCTTGGGCTTCCTTTGGATCTCCAACCGGATGGGAAGGCCCAAAACAAAAGTGGAGTCAATGGTGTAATTTTGATTTTGGTTAATTTGGTTGTTTTCTTTGTTTTGTGTCTTGATTTTCTGGTTTGGATTGTCTTTTTCTCTCGGGGTTCTAGAATCTTGCTAGCCCGTTAAATAATTTTTTTTCGTTAAAAAAATATATATATACAGAACCGAGTACGTCGTTGCAAATTGTCATTACCGCAATATCAAGCGGGTTTCCAACTAGTAAATAATTAAATATATATATATATATATATATATATATATATATATATATATATATATATAAATATAACTAGGTTAGTAACTCGTGTAATACATGGGTTGAATTTAGGTTCATAATATGAGATAAATACAAAAAGAAAAAATGATGAGAGATTTGAAAAATATGAATGACATAATTCTTTATCAATTTTGGCTTTGTTAAACTAGGGTTAAGTTCGTTCAAATTTAAGAGTTGTGTAAATATGAATTTTGTTTATCATGTAATAGATTCAGTAATCATGTTTGACCGATCTAATGTTTTATTTTTGATGTTGCAGTTTATGTTAGATAGTCGACCTTTTACCGACCCATGTTGCCATGTTTCAGATTTGTTGGCTGTAAAGCAGCAAGACCATCACCATTGTCATTTTAATTTTTACAACATAGTAAATAGTTATCTTATAGTAGTGAAGTAAAAATTAAAGATTTGTTGACTATTACAATAGCTATTTAATTTAGAAATTTAAAATTTATTAAATGTATTATATTAGAAATTTGAAATTTCTTAAATGTAATATTGAATTTTATATGTGATCTAACATTCGCATTTTATCCGATTGTAATATCCGACTCATTTTGGGATTTTGCGTTTTACCGATTTACGAATTATTAAGTACAGGGAGAATTTTCGGGTATTATAGCTCAAATAATGTTTTAAGTAATAAAATACTTAATTATTATCTATTGGAATCAAATTTGATTCCTCAAATTGAAAATAAAGCAATTTTCAGTTGTTACGTGATTTCGGTATGTGATTCGTCGTTTACCGGGAATCTCGTATTTGGTCATCGTATGTCAATTTCATCATTTATATGAGTCTAATAATCAATTATCATGTCACGAGTCATCACACACTTGATTGAGTCGCGAAACGTTGGTGAATTACACAAAACCGACCAAAAACGCGTTATATGCATTATTTTATCAACCGTAATTCGTTATGTGGAATATTTATAATTATTTTGAGTGGATTTTATGTGGTTAACATGTTGGGATGATAAAATGGGAATTTGGGAAAAAAACAAGACTCGAAAACATCAAAAACAAAGACCCGAGCTCGAAAACGACGAACCAGCAAGGGAGACAACGACAAGCATAGTCGCGGACCGCGACTCTCCCTTTGTGAAACATTTTGAGGGTCCGCGAACCCATCAGACGACCAAAAACCCTAAATTTCGAGTATTTGAGCCTCTAATCTCATTCTATCCTCCATGTTCTTCATTCTAACACCTCCCAAAACCCTATTTCGGCTGTGATCATCCAAGATCAAGATCTTTGAAGGTTTAGAGCTCCAATTTGGTGAGCATAAGAAAGTGTCGGTTTACCCATATTTGGTGTGTTTTCTCTAGTTCCACTTCCTCCTTCTTGTTTCTTTGACATGTTTTGATCAAGGTCATATTTTTATAATGGTTTTGGTCTTGATCTATGTTATGTTATATATGATATATCTAGTGATTTCATGCAAAAAGATTGAATTTTTATGAACTTTTTATGATGACTCTTGGTTGGATCTTGATAGATCTTGGTTAGGATTGTTAAAGATTAAATTTTTATGCATGTATCATCGTGAAGATGCCATGCTTGATAGATCTAGGGTTCTTGAAATCAAAATGTGATTTTTTATGCTTAAAGTACGAATTTTTGTTGATTTCAATAATCTTGATAGATCTAGGAATTACATGATCTCTTCATAAAAATGGCATGTTGACTCTAGATATACATAAGAAATCATCATAAAGACTATGGATCTAGGGCTTGTTTGTGAAAGATACCATATTGATAATTTTATGAAAAATAAATAAATATTTATACATGCATGTTTAGATCTATAGAAATTGATGACCTAATGGTTACATCTTGAATGTTTAAGCATGATGGGTTATGAATAAAAATAGTTGGATGATTTTCATATAATAAGTTGTGATTTTAGTTGAGGAAGTTGCATAGAATTAATTAAATTATGTTTAGATTAGAAATAAGTAATTTTTGCAAAAATAAATATATATTTGATTGATTTATGTTTAGATCTTGGTCAAATGACATAATCATACTTAGATTAATGTGAGATTAATTTTTAATGATATTTGTGGCCTATGTTCCATGAAAAAATAAATATATTTTGTGGCGTCGTAAAAATAAATAGTTTATCTATAATTTTTTGGCGTGGCATGCTTAGTTTTAGGAATGACCTACCTCATAACCATGATCGTACGTTATCATCACAAATTAAATCACCAACGAGTCGCCGAGTCGATTGTGTCGTGGAATGATTTGTTTATTTTTACTTATTTATTTATTTCCTCTCTCATTTAGTCGTCGAGGTCCTCCTCGGGTCCAAGCGTCTCATTTCCGTGGTGTCGTTCTCTCATGTGTGCCTCCATACCAGGCGAGTATTCATAACCCTCTTTCTTTTATATGTCTTAGGGTGCAACATGTTTCGATATCAAACTCAATATGTTTATTTATTGCTCAAACAATACATGCGAACTCTATGTGTTTATGTGTGCTCTATATGTGAACTTGTGTGAATTATTGCTGGATCGATTGGTTGTGGAACTCGAATTATGGAACTCGAACTAGAACTCGAACTTTAGGCTTATCTCATTAACTCACTGACTCGGGGTTACAATAACGGATCTGTTGGTTTGGCAACCCACCTAGCCTGCCTGGTTTTGGCATCGGGTGATTGAAAACCTAAATGCTAAGGGCTTGAGTGCGTCACTCTTATATGCTTTGGTTCATTACATGTTATAGTATGTATCAAACATATGTTTACTCACCAACTATAGTATGTATCAAACCTATGTTTACTCACCAACTATTCGTAGTTGACCTTTATTTTGTACATGTTGCATGTTTTGATGCTGTTGATGCTATTGATGACGCTTAGGATGCATGTGGACCTAGTTGTGACCTAAACTTAATAAAATTGCTTGTTATCTTTGATGTATTTCAATTTGATTATTGTATAACATTTGAATTATATGAAATGGTTTGATTAAGAATATTGCAACATTAAATAGTGTTGTGTGCATCTGGACAATCATTATGCCCCGACATATTCCGTCGTCGGCCGGAGTGTGACATGTGAAAAGTTGACATCATAAATTTTCAAAATTTGAATTTTTCAAAATTTAAATTTAGACATTTAAAAGATTTGACATTTCCGTTATATTTAATTAGGAATTTGAATTTTATTAAATGTAATGTTGAATTTATATGTGAGAAGTTGAAATAATAAATTTTCAAAATTTTAATGTTTCAAAATCTAAATTTAGAAATTTAAAAGATTTAACAATTTCACTACATTTAGTTAGAAATTTAAATTTATTAAATATAATATTTAATGTTATATTCGAAAAGTTAAAATAATACATTAAACTTATTTTAATTTTAAAATGTGT